>LR738709.1:99473594-99593608 GCA_902687465.1 Secale cereale
GGGGGGGTCCCGAGGGGGCACAACCCACCAGGGCGCGCCCAGGTGGGTTGTGCCCACCTCGATGGTCTCCTGCACCGTGTCTTCGCTCTATAAATACCTCCTACCGCCAGAAACCCTAGGTGAGTCGACAAAATTTTGTTCCAGCCGCCGCAAGTTCCAGAACCACAAGATCCAATCTATAGCCCTTTTCTAGCACTCTGCTAGAGGCGAACATGATCACATATGGGTTCATCATCCTCATTGGTGCCTCTCCGATGATGCGTGAGTAGTTTACCATAGACCTATAGTTTCGTAGGCAGTAGCTAGATGGCTTCTTCTCTCTTTGTATCTCAATACAACGGTCTCTCGAAGATCTATTTGATGTAATGACTTTGTGCGGTGTGTTTGTTGGGATCCGATGAATTGTGAGTTTATGTTCATATTTGCCTTGATTTTATATGCAATCTTGACTATTATAGCATCGTATTTCTTCTTCGATATTTGGGTTTTGTTTGGCCAACTTGATCTATTTATCTTGCAATGTGAAGAGGTGCTTTGTAATGGGTTTGATCTTGCGGTGTCCTTTCCCAGTGACAGAAGGGGCAGCAAGGCACGCATGTATCATTGCTATTAAGGATAAAAATATGGGGTCTATTCCTACACGAATAGATCTTGTCTACATCATGTCATCATTCTTATTGCATTACTCCATTTTCCATGAACTTAATACACTAGATGCATGATGGATAACGGTCGATGTGTGGAGTAATAGTAGTACATGTAGGCAAAAGTCGGTCTACTAATCTTGGATGTGATGCCTATATACATGATCATTGTCTTGGATATCGTCATAATCATTTGCTTTTCTATCAATTGCCCAACAGTAATTTGTCTACCCACCGCATGCTATTTTGTCGATAGAAGCCACTAGTGAAATCTACGACCCCCGGGTTTGTTTTCCTACTTTCAGATCTATATTGCCATTTGCCTTTTCTTTTATTTGCTTCTTTTATTTTCATATCTATATTATCAAAAACCCAAAAATACATTGCTGCGTTTTATTTGCATCTATCAATCTACTACAATTTTATCCTATCCTTACGTCACTTTCTGGCACCGCTACCCGAAAGGGATTGACAACCCCTTTAATGCATCGGGTTGCAAGTGGTTGTTGTTTGTATGGAGGTACCGTTTATGTAGTGTTGCATGGTTCTCCTACTTGTTCGTTGTGGCACCTCGGCTCAGAGCAACCGGTTTACCTTGCATTGCCAACCCAGAGATCAAGTCTTCTAGGAACACACAACATCTTGGTATAGAAAACAACCGCTTTATTGATGCTAGCAGAAACATAGGTTCTATATTACATCAAGTAGCGAGGCCAAGCGGCACACACGGTGCAGTCGAACATTATGTACATTATTTAATGAACATGAAGGGGCCTCGATCACGACAACTATGCGACAGCGGAACGACGACAACGTCGAACTCCATAGCACAGGGACACCAATGTGGACACGATCTAGACACGGGAAGCACTCCGATTCGATAAGACTTTCATGAATGCTGGCATGACAAGGTAGGTCAGTACATTGAATGCACTTGCAAGCTCACAACAAGCATAAGCATAATGGCACCCAATATCATGACAATTAAACAAGTTAAATCCAATGCAACACATACTACTCATGCAGTGAAATCAAAATTGTGCACCGAGTCCCTCAGACTCTCTTACCATATGGGTTACCTCATAACCAAATCGTGATCAAGCCCAGATCAGAATCGAAACCAACACTTTGGTTCCCACAAAGATCATCTCACGATCTCACAAATCTCATCACTTACCCAATGCCAAGCATGTAAATACAGTGTGAAAGATTACTTAATCATGTTGATCAATGGTGTGACTTACTTATGAGCTATGTCCGTAACCGAGGACACGGTTATCGATAGATTTAATAAACACTCTGCAGAGGTTAGGACACTTTATCCACACCACGAAATCCATGGCCTCGCACTCCCATTCGGGTAGACCAACGACATTCCGACAGAACCCTCCCATTGCCATGACACTCTCCCGGCCACTCTGACCAACTCCCCTTTGGGATAAGTCATGGGTGGCCCCATGTCTACCAAAGACATCAACGGCCACCGTCGTGGCAAAACTTAAACGGTCCCAAACAGGGACAAGGTACCATAACAACAAATGAGCACACAAGGTTATGTCTGTTTACCAGGCCAGGGTACCGCATGCCCATAACCTACCCTCATTGGAGGTACCGACCAAAGGCATGACAACGGGCTGAATAACGGCCTTCCCATAAAGGCAAATGTGGTTGCATTGGGAAAACTCGATTCAGTGGTACCATGACTCGATCAACATTATGTTCAAGTTGAATTAACATCAACTTTAACTTGAAATGAAAGTAACTCGAGTCACAATACGCCATGAACATGCAACTATTCGACATACATCACATATCACTTAAAGTAAACATATCAACATCATCAAAGTTTTCTACTTGCACTAGTCATCATTAAGCTTCACTGGTTTTACTTCACTGGTTTTTAACTCTCATCATCTTAGTTATGCCATAATATATTAAAATCAATAACTCACATAAAGCAAATATTACCGATCATATCCACAAGCATAACCACACAATCAAAACTACTTCTACAGCCTCATACTAGTCCATGCATTTAAACACTATTGTAAACTAAGAATTTCACCCATGACAAAGTAACTAACATAATAAATATTCATTTAAATAATTAAATGCATAAAATAACTCATATTCAAGTTGGAAAAATCATAAATACTGAAGTGACGCCATGCAAATGTTGGTGTGGCTTGAGGAGGTTTACACTCCTCCTGGTGATCCTCAAGGCAAGATTCTTCCTCTAAAAATATTTAAAACAACAAAAAGAAAATGTCACATAACACTATTTATTTTACCAGAAATTCTAGGTAGCAAGGAAAAATCTCAAATTTGCTGTGCCGCTAGAATGTTCTAGAACAAACACAATGCAAAAACAATCAATACATTTTGACTTATGGTTTGAAAGTTGTGGCTGGTCAAAGTTTCTGGTCAAAATATTTAAATTAAATTCAAATAAAAGAATTCTAGGGGGGTGACGTCGAAAGTGTATTCTGTGAATACGCCTCCACTCATACCGCTTCGGGCGCGAGTGGAGATGCTGAATGTGGGCCCCGCCTATCGGGTGTGGAGAGAGAGAGAGAGAGAGAGAGAGAGAGAGAGAGAGAGAGAGAGAGAGAGAGAGAGAGAGAGAGAGAGAGAGAGAGAGAAACATAGGGGTGGTGGTGTTCCGTGATAACCCACAAGTGTAGGGGATTGTTTGTAGCCTTTTTCGATAAGTAAGAGTGTCGAACCCAACGAGGAGCTAAAGGTAGAACACATATACCCTCAAGTTCTATCGACCATCGATGCAACTCTACGCACACTTAACGTTTGCTTTACCTAAAATAAGTATGAAACTAGGAGTACTTTGCGAGAATAAAACTACGAATAATTTGCAAGGCAGTAAAAGTGGATAGCTTTTTTCAGCAAGAAAGTCATTTTCCCATACGAATAAAGCAATGACAAAGTCTAACTCTCTTCCTATGCATCGGCATGTCATAAAAGAAAAATTCATGCACATCAAGTAAAGGACAATGCATAGTATAAGCAGTTTCATGCAATTTTGTTGTGTTGGAAACATAGAGAGGCGGAGATGTAGCTCCTCTCTCCTAATAATTGCAAGTAGGAGCAGCAAGCACATGCATATCATATTCATCAAAATCATCATGTGCAACGGTAAAAGACAACCCATCAATATAATCCTTAATAAGTGCAAACTTCTCCGATATAGTGTAGTGTGGAGAATTCAAAAAGATAATAGGACTATCATGTGTGGGTGCAATAACAACAATTTCATTCTTGACATAAGGAACTATAGCAAGTTCATCTCCATAAGCATAATTCATATTGGCATCTTGGCCATAAGCATAGCAAGCATCATCAAAAAAGCGATATTTCAAACGAATCAACGTGATCATAGCAATCATCATAGCATTCATCCGTAGGTAAACTAGAAGGGAAATTAAACAATGTATGAGTTGAGGGGTTACTCTCATCAAAAGGTGGGCATGGGTAGCTAATCCGTTCTTCCTCCTTTTGTTTTTCGCTCTCCTCCTCATCTTTTTCATCCAATGAGCTCACAATGTCATCAATTCCTTCTTCCATAGACTCCTGCAAAATATTAGTCTCTTCTTGCACAACAAAGAAGTGCTCAATATATGGTTTAATATAAGCATTGGAAGCATAGTTATCATAGAAATATTTAAGTATGTCAAAATTTTCAGATTTGTAAAGAGTAGCATCATACTTTTCAATCAAAGAAGCAATTTCATAAGCACCCTTAAAAGCAACAAATTTTTCTTCAATTTGTTGAACATCATAGTAACTATAAACACCTTTGGCATAAGAAGATACGATTCCATTATCACTAAACTCACATTTGTAGGGAAGGTGTTTCTTAGGGTCCTCAGAACAACAAGTAAAACCATATATTTCACATAAATTCCAAGCATAGCACTGCAAACGATGAGTTTGATCTAGTAAAACTTCCCCTTTTTGAGACAAGCGACGTCACACATAACAAGCATGCTCATCTAATGATTTGGCCTCAACTAAGCTAGTTGGGGTTTCAACCCGAGCACCCAGGGATCGAGGATGATCCAAGTAAAAATCTTTAGTAGTGTGATAGATTTTGGGTGGTTCTTCAACCATTGGTTTCGTAGGTACAACTAAGTTTATGGTATTTTGCGTTTCCTACCCATAACTAAAGATAGAAAACAAGAGCACAAAATAAAAACTACTTAGTGATAAAGCAAACAAGCACGCACGAGAATATTCACCCCACTCTATTGCTCCCCGGCAACGGTGCCAGAAAAAGGTCTTAATAACGCACAAGTGTAGGTGATCGTTTGTAGCCTTTTTCGACAAGTAAGAGTGTCGAACCCAACGAGGAGCTAAAGGTAGAACAAATATTCCCTCAAGTTCTATCGACCACCGATACAACTCTACGCACACTTAACGTTTGCTTTACCTAAAAGTATGAAACTAGGAGTACTTTGCGAGAATAAAACTACGAACAAATTGCAAGGCAGTAAAAGTGGATAGCTTTTTTCAACAAGAAAGTCATTTGTCCCTAGGAAATCGATAACAAGTACTGGTAATCATTCTTGCAATTTTGCATGAGGGAGAGGCATGAGCTAACATACTTTCTCTACTTGGATCATATGCACTTATGATTGGACCCTAGCAAGCATCCGCAACTACTAAAGATCATTAAGGTCATGAAACCCAACCATAGCATCAAGTATCAAGTCCTCTTTACTCCCATACACCATACCCCACTTACTCGGGTTTAAGCTTCTGTCACTAGCAACCCACCATAAGCGAACCATGAACATATTGCAACACCATACAGCGGGGCCCCTCACGTTTGCGCGAGACGGAGGGCACCGTAGGACAACACCATAAATAAAATATACAATCATACCAACCAAGATCACGATTAACCCATAGGACAAAACATATCTAGTCAAACATCATAGGATAACCATAGATAATTTTGGGAAATAATATATGGAGTTTAGCACCATGTTTAAGTAGAGATTATAGCGGGGAGAAGAGGTATTACACCGCTGCATAGAGGGAGAGAAAGTTGGTGTTTATGGTAGCAAGATTGTTGATGTGGATCGCCGTCACGATACTGGCCCCAGCAGCACTCCGGCGCCACCGGGAGAGAGGGGGAGAGAGATCCCCCTCCTCCTTCTCCTTCCTTGGCCTCCTCCCTAGGTGGGAGGAGGGTTCCCCCTCTGGTCCATGGCCTCCATGGCAGGTGGAGGGGCGAGAGCCCCTCCGAGATTGGATCTGTCTCTCTGTCCTCTTTTATTTCATGTTCCCCAGATCTGGCCGAAAACCATTTCTTATATTCTTGTAGATCCGTAACTCTGACTGCACTGAGATTTTAACACGATTTTTTTCCGGATATAAGCTTCCTTGCGCCTGAATTAGAGCTCCAACCGACGTACGCGGTGAGCACAACCCACCACCATGCGCCAGGCTCCTCTGGCGCACCCTGGTGTCTTGTGGGCTATCTGAGCCTCCGTTTGTGGTGATTCCAACTCCCAAAAATCACATATATTCCAAACTAATTCTCCATAAAATTTTGTTGCATTTGGACTTCGTTTGATATGGATTTTCTACGATACAAAAAACATGCAAAAAACAGGAACTGGCACTAGGCACTGGATCAACAGGTTAGTCCAATAAATCAAATAAATAGTTGCCAAAAATATGTGAAAGTTGTATAATATTGGCATGTAACAATCAAAAATTATAGATACGACGGATATGTATTACTCCACCGGGGCTCACGCCGGCGAGGAGGGCTCATCCGTCGTTCTGAGAGGGATAGAAAGCTAGAGGGGGTCACATCACACTACATGTACCCGCGGCTCGTCGAGAGGTGGTCGGAGCAGCTCGGAATCAACCTCCCAAGCGGCTGCTGCGGTCGGGTCTCACCAGAGATGAAGAAGACGGCGGAGGGATGTGGTTCCAGGGGCTCCGACAGGGTCATCAGGCACCAGTGAAGCACCAGAGTAGGGCAGGAAAAAAAGCTCGAAGATCGCGGGCTAAACGAGTAGCTCGTGACTCGGCTCGAATCAACTCGAACTCGAAGAATGACGAGTCGAGTCAAGCTTTAGTCTAAGATAGTTTATAGACCAAGTTAAATGAGCCAATCTCACGAGTACTCGTGTAACTCGTTAGGCTTCGTACAAAAGATCATCCATTCCCAATCTAAAAAAAGATCAGCCACTCAGCACCCTGCGTCCCATGCGCACAACACAAAGCCAAGCCACTGAAGGCCCAACTGCCCAGGAGACCCATGCGTTACAAGGAAATTATAATTGTTTACTGATGTATATATTTAATATATACATAATAATTTTTATCATATTGAGGATTTTATGTTCATATATTTAACGAGCTTAACAAGCTAAATGAGCCAGCTCGAGAGTTATACGAGTCGAGCCAATCTTGGGTTTGAGCTCGTTATAGTAATGAGTCAAGTCGAGCTAGCTCATTAACGAAACAAGCTCTAGTGAGTCGAGCCTAGCTGGCCCGACTCGGCTCGGATTCCAGCCCGTACACCACAGAGTCGCCGGAGAAGTGGCACGAGCTCGAGAGGGTCTGGATGGGTGGGGAGCAGAGGGGATCTCCGGTGAGCTCCGGATGCGGACGACGGCCAGAGGCCTGCCCCGCTGAGCTGTGGCTCCTCAACTACTTGTGGTGGATGGCGGAGTGGATGAGTGAGCTCGGAGAGGCCAAGGGGCTCGGTACTTATAGGCGGAGGGGGGGTGGGGGTCTCGGCTCCGCCGGAGCTCTCGGGAAGGTGGTGCACAACGATGAGAAGTGCCAGGGAGGGGTGGAGAGGGCTCAGCGATCACACAACGACTATGGAGCTTGCACACGAGCACAGGAACGCGGGCGCGGATGAAGCCAGTGGCACGGGGCGCACTGTGGCTTTGGCTGCATCGTGCCCATGCTCATTGTGGCAGCTCCGGCGTCGGTGAGTGCCAGGGAGGGGTGAAACATGAAGAGACGAAGCTGGTGGCATGGTGCGGCAGTCGGTGGCGAGCGCTGAGACGAGCACGCGTTGAACAGAAGCATGGGTGCAACGCAGAGCGCGTCGAACGCGTGCCAGGGCTCGTGTCCACACGCAGTCACCATGCTAGCTCGGTCAAAACAACGCCTAGGCGATGCCAAACCATGTCTAACGTGTTTTTAGTGTAATGTTTGGTCTAAGTGAGGAGATGGCACACTGCTAGGCCGACCAGATTTAACAAGAGCTAAAGAGCTAGTTTCTGGTCAGAAACTTTGTCACTATGTTTGTATAGGTTCTAGAAGAAGTTTAGGGCTACTCTCCTGGGGTTAAGGTTTTCTTAGGAAGGTAATGAAGCTCAAAGAAAGCCAGCCTCATTCGATCAAGGAATAATATACTTGTTGCAGAAACTGCATTTTGAGGCCTGAATAGAAATGATTTTCTCTTGCAAAAATATTCCTAATAAGTATGAAATATTTTTGCATAGGGAGGTGTGCCAAGGTTCAAAGAATATTTGGAAATTTTCTTAGATTTTTGTGGGCAATAAAAATGAGGGTTGCTTTGGAGCATATGTTGCTGAAATGATTTTCAGAGAAGAAAAATAATATTTTTCATTTATGAAAAATATTCCTTGGGCCATTTTGGGATTTATCAGAGATGAAATGATGATTATGAAAGGGATGGGTCACTTGGGTGAAAAATCAAGGACATGCCCAAGTGTTTAAGTCCAAGCGAGTTGCTTCAAAAACTCCAACTTCAAAACCAAAGGCAAAGAAATCCAGAAAAAGGGAGAAGGCAAAAACCAGGCTGTCACAAACCTCCCCCACTTAGGATGAATCTCGTCCTTGAGATTCGTTCGCTCAGGAAAACAATTCTGGATAGGCCGCCCTTAAAAATTTCTCTCTTTCCCAAGTTGCTTCTTCCTCGGTGTGATGCTCTCACTGCACCTCATAAAACTTTATCACCTTACTGCGAGTGACCCTTTCAGTCTCATCGAATATTCTGAATGGTCTCTCCTCGTAGGTTAGATCCTTCGCAAGCTCTATCTCTGCCATATTAGTCCTTTTCTCGGGTGGCGACATACACCTTCTTAGTTGTGAGACATGGAACACATTGTGCACTTCGGACAATTCCGGTGGCAGTTCCAAATGATAAGCAACTGTACCAACTCTGGACATAACTGGGAACAAACCAATATATCTGGGTGCCAGTTTTCCTCGGGTCTGAAATCGCTTGAATCCCTTCATAGGTGTGACTCAAAAGTACACATGCTTTCCGGGTTCAACGCTAATCTGACGGTGCTTTGCATCATAATAACTCTTTTGTCGGGAGTTAGCCAACTGTAGTCTATCTCGGATCTCCATGACTTGCTTTTCAGCCTCCATCATTAAGTCGATTCCGAAAATGTGGCTATCTCCGGTTTGAAGCAGTTTAGCGGAATGCCGCACTTACGGCCATACAAGGCTTCGTATGGGGACATCTTCAGACTAGTCTGGAAACTATTGTTGTAGGAGAATTCAGCATACGGCAGCCAATCTTCCCACTTGGGTCCTTGGGCCAAAGCACATGCTTGGATCATATCTTCAAGTATTTGGTTTACTCGCTCTGTCTGCCCTTCTGTCTGAGGATGATGGGCTATGCTGTACTTTAGTGCGGTCCCCAAGGCTTGATGGAGACGTGACCAGAACGCTGAGGTAAAGAGGGAACCTCGGTCTGAAGTGATCGTTCTTGGCACTCCATGCAAACTGATGATTCTGGACACATAACTGCGCGAGTTGATCGGCTCGGTAGATGGTTCGGATGGGAATGAAGTGAGCTACCTTTGTCAGTGTGTCCACCACAACCCATACTGCATCATTGCCTCGGTGAGTTCTCAGTAAACCGGTGACTAAATCCATGCAGACATCGTCCCACTTCCATTGTGGAACGGGTAGAGGTTGAAGAAGTTCGGCGGGTTTCTGGTGTTCCGCCTTCACTTATTGCGTACATCGCAACAAGTGACAAAGTATGAGATGTCTTTCTTCATTCCATCCCACCAAAATATCTGTAGAAGGTCTTCGTACATCTTGGTACCTCCTGGGTGAATTTAATACGAAGATTTGTGTGCTTTTGCCAAGATCTAATTCCTTAGGTCTGCTTGCTCAGGTACGCAAATCCGTCCTCGAAACCTTAGAGTACCTTGCTTATCCATAGAGAAATCCTGGGTCTTGCCTTCTTGCATACACTCGACATGGTGTTGTAGGACTGGGTCATCTTATTGGGTCATTCGGATCTCATCCTCAAGAGTAGGAGTGACTTCCAATATATTGACAAGGCCCGCATCCACAATAACCAAATTAAGCTGAACGATCTCTTCTTGGAGTTCGGGAGGCAAGGACTCTATCAAGGCGTTCAAGCTGGCAGGCTTGCGGCTGAGAGCAACGGCAACAACATTGGCCTTATCAGGGTGGTAATTGGTTCCAAGATCATAATCCTTGACCAACTCAAGCCATCTTCGCCATCGAAGGTTTAAGTCTGGTTGATTGAATATATACTTGAGACTCTTGTGGTCTGTAAATATCTGACATCTTTTGCCAATGAGGTAGTGTCTCCAAATTTTTAAGACATGCACAACGGTGGCCAACTCCAAATCATGTGTTGGATAGTTCCCTCGTGAGGTCGTAGCTGCCGAGATGCGTAGGCTACAACCTTGCCATCTTACATGAGTGCACATCCAATACCTCTCCTGGATGCGTCACAGTATACAGCAAAGCTGCGGTAGATGTCTGGAAGGGTCAACACAGGTGCTGTTGTCAGTCTGGTCTTCAGCTCATTAAAGCTATTTTCACAGTCCTCGGTCCATTCAAATTTCTTGTCAAAACCCAAAGCTGGACCTAAGCCTGAAACTGAGTGCTTCTACTGCAAATGAAGTGGTAAATGGAAGCGGAACTGCCCCAAGTATTTTGTGGATAAGAAGGATGACAATCTGAACAAAGGTATATTTGATATACATGTTATTGATGTGTTCCTTACTAGTGCTCGTAGCATCACCTGGGTATTTGATACTAGTTCGATTGGTCATATTTGTAACTCGAAACATGAGCTCTGGAATAAGCGAAGATTGGCTAAGGACGAGGTGACGATGCGCGTCGGGAATGGTTCCAAGGTCCATGTGATCACCGTCGGCAAGCTACCTCTACATCTACCTTCGGGATTAGTTTTAGACCTAAATAATTGTTATTTGGTGCCTGCGTTGAGCATGAACATTATATCTGGATCATGTTTAATGCGAGACGGTTATGCATTTAAGTGAGAGAATAATAGTTGTTCTATTTATATGAGTAATATCTTTTATGGTCATGCACCCTTGAGGAATGGTCTATTCTTGCTGACTCTCGATCGTGGTGATACAAATATTCATAATATTGACCCCAAAAGATGCAAAGTTGATAATGATAGTGTAACATAGTTGTGGCACTGCCGTTTAGGTAATATTGGTGTAAAGCGCATGAAGAAACTCCATGTCGATGGACTTTTGGAATCACTTGATTATGAATCATTTGATACTTGCGAAGCATGCCTCATGGGCAAGATGACTAAAAATCCGTTCTCCGAAACAATGGAGCGAGCTAATGACTTATTGGAAATAATACATATCGATGTATGCGGTCCAATGAGTGTTGAAGCACGCGGCGGGTATCGTTATTTTCTCACCTTCACATATGATTTAAGTAGGTATGGGTATATCTAGTTCATGAAACACAGGTCTGAAACATTTGAAAAGTTCAAAGAATTTCATAGTGAAGTAGAGAATCATTGTAACAAGAAAATAAAGTTTCTATGATCTGATCGCGAAGGGGAATATTTGAGTTACGACTTCGGCCATCATTTAAAGCAATGTAGAATAGTTTCACAACTCACGCCACCTGGAACACCACAACGTAATGGTATGTCCGAACATCGTGACCGTACTCTATTGGATATGGTGTGTTCTATGTTGTCTCTTATCGATTTGCCTTTAACATTTTGGGGTTATGCATTAGAGACAACTGCATTCACGTTAAATAGGGCACCGTCTAAATCCGTTGAGATGACACTGTATGAACTTTGGTTTGGCAAGAAACCAAAGTTTTCGTTTCTTAAAGTTTGGGGTTGCGACACTTATGTCAAAAGGCTTCAGCCTGATATGCTCGAACCCAAATCGGAGTGCGACTTCATAGGAAACCCAATAGAAACTATTGGGTACACCTTCTACCACAGATCCGAAGGCAAGATCTTTGTTGTTAAAAATTGGTCCTTTCTAGAGAAGGAGTTTCTCTCAAAAGAATTGAGTGGGAGGAAAGTAGAACTTCATGAGGTAATTGTACCTTCTCTTGAATTGGAAAGTAGCTCATTAGAGAAAACCGTTCCCATGATGCCTACACCAACTAGAGAAAAGCTAATGATGATGATCATGAAACTTTGGATCAAGTTACTACTAAACCTCGAAGGTCGACCAGAACAAGTACGGCACCAGAGTGGTACGGTAACCGTGTCCTGGAAGTCATATTGTTAGACAACGACGAACCTTCAAATTATGAAGAAGCTATGATGAGCCCAGATTCCAAAAAATGGCTTGAGGCCATGCAATCTGAGATAGGATCCATGTATGAGAACAAAGTGTGGACTTTGGTGGACTTGCCCGATGATCGGCAAGCCATAGAGAATAAATGGATCTTCAAGAAGAAGACTGACGCTGATGGTAATGTTACTATCTATAAAGCTCGTCTTGTCGCAAAAGGTTTTTGACAAGTTCAAGAAGTTGACTACAATGAGACTTTCTCACCCGTAGTGATGCTTTAGTTTGTCCGAATCATGTTAGCAATTGTCGCATTTTATGATTATGAAAATCGGCAAATGGATGTCAAAATTGCATTCCTTAATGGATTTCTGAAAGAAGAGTTGTATATGATGCAACCAGAAGGTTTTGTCGATCCTAAAGGTGCTAACAAAGTGTGCAAGCTCCAGCGATCCATTTATGGACTAGTGCAAGCATCTCGGAGTTGGAATATACGCTTTGGCGAAGTGATCAAATCATAGGGTTTTATACAAACTTATGGTGAAGCCTGTGTTTACAAGAAAGTGAGTGGGAGCTCTATAACATTTCTGATATTATATGTGGATGACATATTGTTGACTGGAAATGATATAGAATTTCTGGATAGCATAAAAGGATAATTGAATAAGAAATTTTCAATGAAAGACCTCAGTGAAGCTGCTTATATATCGGGCACCATGATATATAGAGATAGATCAAGATGCTTAATAGGACTTTCACAAAGCACATACCTTGGCAAAGTTTTGAAGAATTTCAAAATGGATCAATGAAAGAAAGGGTTCTTGCGTCTATTACAAGGTGTGAAGTCGAGTCAGATTCAAAGCCCGACCACTGCAGAAGATAGAGAGAAAATGAAAGTCATTCCCTATGGCTTGGACATAGGTTCTATCATGGATGCTATGCTGTGTACCAGACCTGATGTGTGCCTTGCCATAATTTGGCTAGGAGGTACCAAAGTAATCCAGGAGTGGATCACTGGACAACGGTCAAGAAGATCCTGAAGTACCTGAAAAGGACAAAGGATATGTTTCTCGTTTATGGAGGTGACGAAGAGCTCGTACTAAAGGGTTTTGTCGATGCTAGCTTCAACACAGATCCGGATGACTCTAAGTCTCAGACTGGATACATATTTATATTGAATGGTGGAGCTGTCAGTTGGTGCAGTTCTAAGAAGATAGCCATGGAGGGATCTATGTGTGAAGCGGAGTACATAGCTGCTTCGGAAGCATCACATGAAGGAGTCTTGATGAAGGAGTTCATATCCGATCTAGGTGTAATACCTAGCGCATCAGGTCCAATGACAATCTTTTGTGACAACACTGGCGCAGTTGCCTTGGCGAAGGAATCCAGGTTTCACAAGAGAACAAAACACATCAAGAGACGCTTCAACTCCATTCGTGAAAAGGTCAAGGATGGAGACATAGAAATTTGCAAAGTACATACGAATCTGAATGTGTCAGACCAGTTGATTAAGCCTCTTCTGCGGGAAAACATGATCGGCACGAAGACTCCATGGGTGTTAGATTCATTACAATGTAATCTAGATTATTGACTCTAGTGCAAGTGGGAGACTAATGGAAATACACCCTAGAGGCAATAATAAAGTTGTTATTGTTTCATATTTCCTTATTCATGATAAAGGTTTACTATTCATGCTAGAATTGTATTGATCAAAAACTTAAATACATGTGTGAATACATAAACAAATACCATGTCCCTAGTAAGCCTCTACTAGACTAGCTCGTTGATCAAAGATGGTTAAGGTTTCCTAACCATAGACATGAGTTGTCATTTGATAATGAGATCACATCATTAGGGGAATGGTGTGATGGACAAGACCCATCCATTAGCTTAGCATTTGATCGTGGAGTTTATTGATATTGCTTTCTTAATGGAAAATACATATTCCTTCGACTATGAGATCATGCAACTTCCGGATACCGGAGGAATACCTTGTGTGCTATCAAACGTCACAACGTAACTGGGTGATCATAAAGATGCTCTACAGGTATCTCTGAAGGTGTCTGTTGAATTGGCATGGATCAAGATTAGGATTTGTCACTCCGTGTTACGGAGAGGTATCTCTGGGCCCTCTCGGTAATACACATCATAAGAAGCCTTGCAAGCAAAGTGACTAAAGTAGTTAGTTGCAATATGATGTATTACAGAGCGAGTAAAGAGACTTTCCAGTAACGATATTGAACTAGGTATGAAGATACCGACGATTGAATCTCAGACAAGTAACCGATGTACAAAGGGAATTACGTATGTTGTCATAAGGTTCGACCGATAAAGATCTTCGTAGAATATGTAGGAGCCAATATGGGCATCTAGGTTCCACTATTGGTTATTGACCGGAGAGGTGTCTCGGTCATGTCTACATAGTTCTCGAACCCATAGGGTCCACACGCTTAACGTTTGATGACGATATAGTGTTATATGAGTTATGTGATTTGGTCACCGAATGTTGTTCGGAGTCCTAGATGAGATCACGAACATGACGAGGAGCTCCGGAATGATCCGGGGTTAAAGACTGATATATAGGATGATGATATTCAGACACGGTAAGAGTTTCAGAGTGCACTGGGTAGTCATCGGGTCGCTGGAAGAGGTTCCGGACACCACCGAGAAGTATATGGGCCTTATGGGCCAAGTGAGGGAGCACACCAGCCCACAAGGGGCTGATGCACCCCTCTAAGGTGGCCGGCCCTAGGGGAGGGAAGGAAAGGGAGGAGTTGGCCTCCCTGCCTTTCTCCTTCTCCCTTTCCTCCCCCCTTTGGGAAAACTTGGCAGTGGGAGTGGGCGCGGCCAGGGCAGGAGCCCTAGGGCCGGGCGGCCACCTATTTGGTGCGCCAGGCTGCCTCCCCACTCCCCCACCTATATATATGAGAGGGAGGGGGCGCCACACAACACACACCAATCTCTTAGTCGTGTGTGGCGTTCCCCTCCACCGTTTACACCCTCGGTCATATTTTTGTAGTGCTTAGGCGAAGCCCTACGGAGATAGCATCACCATCACCGTCACCACGCTGTCGTGCTGTCGGAACTCATCTAATACCTCACCGTCTTGCTGCATCAAGAAGGCGTGGACGTAACCGAGCTGAATGTGTGCTAAACACGGAGGTGTCGTACATTCGATACTTGATCGGTTGGATCGTGAAGAAGTTCAACTACATCAACCGCGTTACTAAACGCTTTCGCTTATTCTCTATGAGGGTACGTAGATACACTCTCCCCTCTCGTTGCTATGCATCTCCTTGATAAATCTTGCGTGTGCGTAGATTTTTCTTTGTTTTCCATGCAACGTTTCCCAACGGTTGTGTAGGACGCCGATGTCGAATTGGCTAGGTCTCCCTAAGAGAAGGTGACACACGGACATAGGAACCACAATACACTCCAAGGTGTCTTCGTATGCGCCGATCTTGAAGGAAACTTGAACCATGTGCTCCACTTGAATTGCGCCGGAGTCGCTAAGCCATTGGACCTTGTAGGGACATGGATGCTTCTTCATGACCAATTGGAGCTTGGAGAATAATTACTCACTTGCTAGATTGTGGCAACTTCCTCCGTCGATGATGACCTTGATATAACGTCCTTTTATGCCCGTTTTGGTGTGGAAGATATGGCAACGTTGGTCTTTGTCTTGTTGTTTTTGAAATGTCAAGACCTTGGAGATGTTGAGGGCAGGACTTGAGTCATTGTCGCAAAAGACTAGATTGTCTTCGTCCTCATTCACTTGACGATGCATGGCCACATGCTCAAGGGCATCCATTTATTCCTCACTCATAGAATCGTAGGTGCCGTCGTCATTGGCGATCATGGTGCGCCGTGTTGGACATTGGTACGACTTGTGTCCCCGGCATTGGCAAGTGAAACACTTGATTGAACTAGTCTTGTCGGCCTCATCGGTTGGAGTAGATGATGATGATGGTCTTGGCTTGCAGCCACTTGTAGGAGGACAAGTCAAAGAAGGCATTGGTTTCTTGTAGTTTGACTTGTCGCCGTTGCTTGAAGAAGGTTTTGTCGAGGTAGTCGGTGACGGAGTTGTCCAAGCTTGATTGTATGACCCGTAAGACTTGGAAGAGTACTTGGCATATTTGAATCATCTTGTACTTGTCGCTCCGCCTTGGTTGCTTGGTGACCTAGATCGAGGAGGTTTGAGTATGGTTGGAGATCCGCAATCTTCTTGACAGGATCGCTAAGTCCATTCAAGATGCGAGGCATCATTTTCTCGTCATGTTCCTTGACGTTTTCTCGGATCATGGCGATCTCCATTTCTTGATTGTATTCTTCCACCGTCTTTGTGCCTTGCTTGAGGAGTTGCAACTTCTTAAAGAGATCCTAGCTATAGTGTGTAGGCACGAAACGAGCTCTCATGACATCCTTCATGATATAATCACGCCTAGTTATGTACCCAATATCATCGCACCGTCGAAAAAAATCACACCTGAGAAGGTGGTGTGGGAGTTTGGTTGTAGAAAATATGTCATACCAGTACAACGTGGAGTAGCACCTGTCATGTGGATAAGAGGTGCATGTATACTTGATCCTGTGCCACGTGTAGATCGACAGAAGATACAGTGTTCAGTTAAATATCAATCAACAACGACACAACCAAAGCAAGTTATCAGGACAAACTTCCGGACTCCCCCGCGTTGGAATTAACCATCGTCGCAGTGGTATTAGGAAACCATGCACATGAAGGTCTCATAGTTACATGGAAAGTCTACTAGATTTGATCTAGCCGAGTCCTAGTTTATTTAGTTTTGTCAAGTACGGTTTGTGTTCTCGCAAGTTTTGGGCATACCCCAGGTTGCCTGCGTGCGACTATGAATAAAGGCCATATGGCCATGTAAAAGGAGGTTTTTAGTTTTGGCGAAACAACTCAAAACATGAATCCGGCGATGCCTACATATATGTGCTCATGCGTTCCCTAATCAGGGTTTGATAATTGCATGTGTTTCGGTGACGTCAATCACCAAGGCGCAAGTTTCAGTTTGATTCTTAATCTACAAGGGTCAATTTAGCTTCCTATTCTTCTCCATCTACTTCTACTGGTGCTTATTATCCAGCTGCTAATTACTCCATCGCCGTCGCCACCGCTAATCTTCATTAGTTTAATCCCTCTATCTATTCTAGTAGTACACAACGTCTTCTACTTCTGATCACTATATTTCATCTAGCTACTACACATCTACCAGCATAGCATATCATCTACGATTGTTCATTTTTTGCTGCTAAACTCACTACTATTAGCCTATGCGTGTGGTGAAAGATCAGGGACGCCCCATAAAATCATCTCAAAGCTATTTGAGTCGTATCACTCCATTTGGTTCCAAGTTGTGATGGGTGGTTCGCCTTTCTACCTTCGTCGCTCGATCACTTGTTCCCACCAAATAAGGACTGATGCTTGCTAGAACTACGTCGATATTTCCCTAAAGAGGAAGGGATGATGCAGCACAGCAACGGTAGGTATTTCCCCCAGTGATGAGACCAAGGTTATCAAACCAGTAGGAGAACCAAGCAACACAACGTAAACGGCACCTGCACACAAATAACAAATACTCGCAACCCGACGTGTAAAAGGGGTTGTCAATCCCATTCGGGTAACGGCACCAAGAGATAGGCAAACGGATGTGAGAGAGTTGTAAATATTGATAGATCGAATGCCAAATAAGATAAATTGTAGCAAGGTATTTTTGTATTTTTGGTTTAATAGATTTGAAATTAAAAGCAAAGGAGAAGTATATTGCAAAGGCAAATAATATAAGAAAGAGACCCGGGTGCCGTAGGTTTCACTAGTGGCTTCTCTCGAGAAAATTGCAAATGGTGGGTGAAAAATTACTGTTGGGAAATTGATAGAACTTCAATTAATCATGACGATATCCAGGCAATGGTCATTATATAGGCATCATGTCCAAGATTAGTAGTCCGACTCTTGCCCGCATCTACTACTATTACTCCACACATCGACCGCTATCCATCATGCATCTAGTGTATTAAGTTCATGGAAAAACGGAGTAATGCAATAAGAAAAATGGCATGATGTAGACAAGATCTATTTATGTAGAAATAGACCCCATCATTTTATCCTTAGTAACAACGATACATATGTGTTGGTTCCCCTTCTGTCACTGGGATCAAGCACCGTAAGATCGAACCCACTACAAAGCAGCTCTTCCCGTTGCAAGATACTAGATCAAGTTGGCCAAACAAAACCCAAATATCGGAGAATAAATATGAGGCTATAAGCAATCATGCATATAAGAGATCAAAGAAGACTCAAATAACTTTCATGGATATAAAAAGATAGATCTGATCATAAACTTAAAGTTCACCGAATCCCAACAAACACACCGCAAAAAGAGTTACATCATATGGATCTCCAAGGGACCATGATATTGATAATCAAAAGAGAGAGGGAGAGGAAGCCATGTAGCTACTAACTACGGACCCGTAGGTCTAGAAAGAACTACTCACGCATCATCGGAGAGGCACCAATGGAAGTGGTGAACCCTTGCATCTAGTGGTTCTGGACTCTAGGGCGGCTAGAATTGATTTTCGTCGACTCTCCTAGGGTTTTTGGAATATTTGGGTATTTATAGAGAAAAGAGGCGGTCCGGGGGCACCCGAGGTGGGCACAGCCCACTAGGGCGTGCCTGGGCCTCCTGGCGTGCCCTGGTGAGTTGTGCTCCCCTCGGAGCACCCCCCGGCGCTTCTCCGTCCCATTGGATGTCTTCTGTTCCAAAAAAAAAATCCACACAAAGTTTCGCTGCGTTTGGACTCCGTTTGGTATTGATTTCCTGCGATGTACAAAACATGCAGAAAACATCAACTGACACTTGGCACTATGTCAATAGGTTAGTACCAAAAATGATATAAAATGACTATAAAAGGATTATAAAACATCCAAGAATGATAATATAATAGAATGGAACAATCAAAAATTATAGATACATTGGAGACGTATCAGCATCCCCAAGCTTAATTCCTACTCGTCCTCGAGTAGGTAAATGATAAGAACAGAATTTTTGATGTGGAATGCTCCCTAACATGTCATATCATATTATTTTCTTTATAGCATGGACATTTGGACTTTTATATGGTTCAAACCAATAATATTGTTTTGAGATGAGATTTAAATACTCAAGCATATCAACAAGCAACCATGTCTTTCAAAATATCAATGCTAAAATAAGTTATCCCTAGCCCATCATGCTCAACCATTGATCCATTCATGAAACACACTTGCATATTAAGTACACCCAATACTCAAGTACGATCATAGTGCCTCCTAGTTGGTGCTTTATAAGAGAAGATGGAGACTTAAATTCAAAATAAAAATTGCATGAAGTAAGAGATAGGCCCTTCGCAGAGGGAAGTAGGGATTTTTAGAGGTACCAGAGCTCAAAGCTTAAATTGAGAGATGAAATTATTTTGGGTGGCATACTTTTCCCACCAACAAAAATGACTTAGAGTTCTCAACAGTTTCCATGCTAGATATATCGTAGGCGGTTCCCAAACATAAAATAAAGTTTATTCCTTTTTCCACCAAACTTTCACAAGCCATGGCTAACCGTATCCACCGGTGCCTTCCATACCAACACATTTCAAGGAATTTATTATTTGACAAAATAAAGTAAATTCAGTTTTTCATTTCAGGACTAGGCATCCCTAATACATTTGCCTTACTCTCATGCAATGACAAGTGTATAAACACTCATTGTGAGAATAACACATCTAGCATGGAAAATATTGGCCACCCGTCACCGCCTCGCGAGCGGTAAGAGCACACAAAAGAGAAATTTATTTTGAAAATTAGAGATGACACATACAAATTTTCTTAGAACAGCAAAAGAATACCACATATAGGTAGGTATAGTGGACTCATGTGGCAAAACTGGTTTAAAGGATTTTGGATGCACAATTAGTGAGCATACTTAGTGCAAAATGAAGGCTAGCAAAAGATTGAGAAGCGACCAACCAAGAAACGAATAATCTCATAAGCCAGCATTAAGCATAATTAACACCAAATAATGTACCACGAGTAGGATGTAATTTCGTTGCATGACTATTGACTTTCGTGCTTGCATAGGGAATCACAAACTTTAACAACAATATTCTTACTAAAGCACAATTACTCATCAACATGACTCACATATCACATCATCATATCTCAAAACTATTACAAGGAATCAAGTTTATTTTGTCCAATGATCTTCATGAAAGTTTTTATTATATCCTTCTTGGATATCTATCACTTTGGCACTAATTTCCATGTGTTTCTTTTGATAAGCTCAAACAAATAGAAGTGAAGATCATGAGCATATTTTTTTTCTTTCTCTCAAAATAATTTAAGTGAAGCAAGAGAGAATTTATTGAAAATTTTACTAACTCTCAAATAAATCTAAGTGAAGCAAGAGGGTATTTCTTCAAAAATACCAAAGCACACCATGCTAAAAAAACTAAAAAAGATATAAGTGAAGTACTAGAGCAAATCCATAGCTCATAACAATTTAAGTGAAGCAAAGAGAGCTATTCTAACAAGTCATGGCATAATTATGGCTCTCTCAAATAGGTGTGTCCAACAAGGATTCAAGACTTAAAAAGCAAAACAAAACAAGCAATGACTCGCATCATACAAGACGCTCCAAGCAAAACACATAGTATGTGACGAATAAAAATATAGCTTCGAGTAAAGTACCGATGGTTGTTAGAAGAAAGAGGGGATGCCACTCGGGGCATCCCTAAGCTTAGTTGCTTGCTTATCTTTGGATAATAGCTTGGGATGCCATGGGCATCCCCAAGCTTAGGATCTTCTTACTCCTTATTCCTTCATCCATCGTAACATCACCCAAAACTTGAAAACTTCAATCACACAAAACTCAACAAAAACCTCCGTGAGATCCGTTAGCATAAGAAAACAAATCACTACTATAAGTACTGTAGCAAACCAATTCATATTTTACTCTTGCATTATATCTAATGTATTCCAACTTTTCTATGGCAAAAACTTATCAAAGAAAACCATAGAATCATCAAAACAAGCACACAACACAAAGGAAACAGAATCTGTCAAAAACAAAATAGTCTGTAGCAATCTGGATATTCCGAATACTACTGTAACTCTATTTTTTTAAAAAAAATTAGGACCACGTGAAAAATATGTATAATAATCTTCTGCAAAAAGAATCAACTCAAAAACACTCTTCTGTTAAAAATGAGATTTTTGTTCGTGAGCGCAAAAGTTTCTCTTTTTCGGCATGATCAAATCTACTATCACCCAACATGATCCTAAAGGCTTTCCTTGGCACAAACATTTATTCAAACCACAAAAAACACATCTAAACAGAGGTAGTATTGGGTGTACACAGAAGAACAGAAAATAAAAAGCAAAAATTATTTTATTCATTGGGTTGCCTCCCAATAAGCTCTTTCTTTATAGCCATTAAGATAGGCATGGGATTTCAATGATGCTCACATGAAAGACAAGAATTGAAGCACAAATAGAGCATCATAAAACATGTGTCAAATTTTTTTTTAAGTCTAACATACTTCCTATGCATAGGCATTTTGTAGGCAACCAAATTATCAAGACAAGAAATATCTAGCATATGCAAGGGAGAAGAATAAAACATTGACAATCTCAACATAACGAGAGGTAAATTAGTAACATGAAAATTTCTACAACCATATTTCATCTCTCATAGTAATTGCATGTAGGATCATACTCAAATTCAATGATATAGCTATCACATAACATATTTTCTATACGATCCACATGCATGCAAAGTTGACACTCTTCCAAAATAGTGGGATTATTATTACCTAAAGTTGACACTCTTCAAAACCCACTTTCAATATTATCACAAACATATTCACCATGAGGCTCAAATAAATTTTCAAGATCGTAAGAAGAATCACCCCAATCATGATCATTGCAATAAGTAGAGGACGTATTAGCATCCCCAAGCTTGGGATTTCGCATATTATTAGCATAATTGCCACTAGAATTTATCATAACACTATTGCAATCATGCTTTTCATTCAAGGAGCTATCGTGAATCGCTTCAATTTTTTTTCTTTTAGCACTTCATCACAATTTTCAGAATCACGAATCTTAAGCAAAACCGCATAAAGATAATCTAGTGCATTCAACTCACTAGCAATTGGTTCATCATAATTGGATATTTTAAAAAGAATAGCAAGTGGATGAGGATCCATAAACGCTTTCCATCTGATTTCAATAAAACACCGAATTATACCAAACAACCAAGCAAAGTAATCAAGTAATACATAAGGGCAAACGAAAATAGATCTGACGAGAAAACAACGAAAGAAAAAGAGGGCGAATAAAAATGACAAATTTTTGTGAAGTGGTGGAGATGAAAACGAGAGGCAAATGGCAAATAATGTAAACTGCGAGGAGATGAGATTTGTGATTAGGAACCTGGTATATGTTAAAGATCCTCCCGGCAATGGCGCCAGAAATTCCTTTTGATGCTTGCTAGAACTACGTCGGTATTTCCCAAAAGTGGAAGGGATGATGCAGCACAACAACGGTAGGTATTTCCCTCAGTGATGAGACAAAGGTTATCGAACCACTAGGAAAACCAAGCAAGACAACGTAAACGGCACCTACACACAAATAACAAATACTCGCAACCCGACATGTAAAAGGGGTTGTCAATCCCTTTCGGGTAACAGCGCCTAGAGATAGGCAAACAGACGTGAGAGAGTTGTAAATGTTGATAGATCGAATGCAAAATAAGTTAAATTGCAGCAAGGTATTTTTGTATTTTTGGTTTAATAGATATGAAAATAAAAGCAAAGGAAAAGTGGATTGCAAAGGCAAATAATATAAGAAAGAGACCCGTGGATTGTAGGTTTCACTAGTGGCTTCTCTCGAGAAAATAGCAAACGGTGGGTGAACACATTGCTGTTGAGCAATTGAGAGAACTTCAAATAATCATGAAGCTATCCAGGCAATGATCATTATATAGGCATCACGTCCAATATTAGTAGACCAACTCCTGCATGTATCTACTACTATTACTCCACACATCGACCGCTATCCAGCATGCATCTAGTGTATTAAGTTTATGGAAAACCGGAGTAATGCAATAAGAACGATGATATAATGTAGACAAGATCTATTTATGTAGAAATAGACCCGATCGTTTTATCCTTAGTAGCAATGATACATACATGTCGGTTCGCCTTCTGTCATTAGGATCAACCACCGTAAGATCGAACCCACTACAAAGCACCTCTTCCCACTGCAAGATAATAGATCAAGTTGGCCAAACAAAACCCAAATATTGGAGAAGAAATACAAGGCCATAAGCAATCATGCATATAAGAGATCAAAGAAGACTCAAATAACTTTCATGGATATAAAAAGATAGATCTGATCATAAACTCAAAGTTCATCAAATCCCAACAAACACACCACAAAAAGGGTTACATCATATGGATGTCCAAGAGACCATTGTATTGATAATCAAAAGATAGAGAGGAAGCCATGTAGCTACTAACTACGAACCCGTAGGTCTACAAAGAACTACTCACGCATCATCGGAGAGCCACCAATGGAAGTGATGAACCCCTCTGTGACGGGGTCTAGATTAGATCTAGTGGTTCTGGAATCCGCGACGGCTAGAATTGATTTTCGTTGACTCTCCTAGGGTTTCTGGAAATTTGGGTATTTATAGAGCAAAGAGGCGGTCCGGGGGCACCCGAGGTGGGCACAACCCACCAGGGCGCGTCTGGCCCTCCTGGCGCGCCCTGGTGGGTTGTGCTCCCGAAGAAGCACCCCTCGGGCGATTCTCCGGCCCACTGGATGTCTTATGGTAAAAAAAATCCACAAAAAATTTCCCTGCGTTTGGACTCCGTTTGGTATTGATTTCCTGCGATGTAATAAACATGCAGAAAGCAGCAACTGGCACTTGGCACTATGTCAATAGGTTAGTACCAAAAAATTATATAAAATGATTATAAAACATCCTAGAATGATAATATAACAACATGGAACAATAAAAAATTATAGATATGTTGGAGACGTATCAAGGACATATTGTTGAACTATGAAGATGAAATATCTTGTCTACCTTCAGTGCCCATGAGAGATATTCTTCGGGATCGGTGCTTCCGGAGAACTTGGGCATGGTGAACTTGAGCTTGTTGTAGCATTGTTGTTCATCATAGTGACGATGGTGATGTCACTCTTGATGTGGAGGAGGATCCTCGAATTCTTGCTCCGCACGATTTTCTTGATTGTTATGGCGTGGCATCTATGCCATATTCCGTTGCTCTCGTTGTTCTTCCGTTTGAGCAGTTTCATCTTGTTGTACTTGTTGAAGTGTTTCTTCAAGCTCTCGCATGCGTCGGTTGCGTTCTTGGACGGTTTGAGTTGCTTCTCAGAGTGCTTGTTCATCACGACGTTGTTGCTCTTGGCATAGGGCGGTGCCATCTTGAGGTGATTGACGTGGTGATTTCCGTGGTAGCTCTCGTTGCGGGGTATCTTGCTCTTGGCGATGATGTCGTTTGCGTTCCCGAACATGGCGTTGCAAACCATTGCCATGGAATGGATTTTAATTTTTGTTGTGGCGAAGTGAACGAGCTCGAGGAGGACTTGCATCGGTAGATGAATCTAAGGAGTAATGACTTGAGTGGCACCGTCTTGTAGAGGAAGTTGTTGAAGAGGTGGGGCTCACGATCATTTGGCAAAATTCTTCCATTTGAGTTTTTAGCTTGACGTCGAGGTAGTCCCGTTGTCGTGCTTTCGATGTGTGCAGGTCGGTGGTGAGTTGCTTGATGCGATCGCCCAAAGATTCACCTTCTCGATGGAGAGCTCGTTGTACGCCAACGAGGGATTCTAGGTGACATAGTGTTGCACTTCGTCTTGATTCTCGAAGAGCGGGTTTGCCCACATGCTTGGCCTATCCATCATGTAGTAGTGGGGTGAGTAGGAATAGGAGAAGACAATACCAAAGTTACCTTTTTTGAAGATTGAGTATGTATCGAGTATCACTCAACGAAATGTTGTAATAGTATAATTGGTACCTGTTTTGTTCCTCGCACCTACAACTAAAGACTTTTTGGAGTAGCTTGGAAAGGATGGTAGACACAAAATTTCAACCAAGTGTTAGGCAAGATATTGATAATGTTGAAAAGATGCACAAATAACATGTAAGACAAATATATCAATCCCAAAGATATCACTAGGAACACACACACACGGAAGATAAATGGGATCCGGGCAACCAAGGAATGAGCTCAAGATGTGAAACCACGGAAAATGCTCTTGTTGCACGGATACTAGAGAGACACTAGCTCGATTGCTCAAATGAGATAGATACGCTTCTGCAGCAAGCTATATCAGAACCGTGCCGTCTTCAACCCCAAATATGCTATGTATGTATGGACCAAGATGATAGAACTATGCAAAATGGTGCAATGGTATTTGCTTACAAGCTCTTTGTTTTTCTTTTCGCGCTTAAAAGATCATTTCTTTTTACTACACCAAGATACTTGATTCATGAGTCACAATGTGAGACAAGTATGTAAGATATGCACGGGGGAGACTTATGGCACGCAGATGATAGCAAGATAATTGCACGCTAAATGTAGCTATGCGGAGTAAGTGTATCACTAAGGTGCACAAAAGAGCATGCCCGTCAATTCTCAACTCGCTGGTATCGATAGGTAAATGAGGAAAAATGGATCAAGGTGATCAATGTAATGGCAAGGTATGAGTATAACATGTCGTTGAGGTTACTGTCCTTGCTTACGGTTGGTATGGGTGTGAAATGGATGTTGTCGATGTCGAGTCCGAGGCGATGATGAGCGGTAGGGATGGTGATGATGACCCGTTCCTAATTAGTCGAAACACCTTAGGAAACAGAAACCGCAACTCAAAATCTCGAAGAAAAAGTGTGGCGGCAAAAGTATGGGTATGGATGAAAAGACAGCTAACAAGTGGTGGTGTGAAAAAATGTTCTGAAATAGGTGCAGCCGACCACTCTGGTCAGCCCGTGCGCACAGGGTAAGTGAGGCCCGTGTGCACGGGGTCCTGTGGGCATGGGGTCTCGATGGCCCATGCGCACGGGGTGTTCCACCTGCGCAAGAACACGCCCAAATCCGTGGCTAAACTCCAAATTTTGGCAGGATTTCGTGGTCGAGATGATTGGGGATGGTGTCGAACACAAAAATTGTGGATAAAATCAAGACAATCTCACGAGAACCAACAAATTACAAGAAGATTTTGTGTGCTATTTTTGTGGGGATTTTAGAATTGGGAAAGAAAATAACAAAATCTGGCTAGAATATGGGGTAGGGACTCCAAGATGTGAATCAACCTTGCTCATGATACGAAGATGATGTAGGGTGAACCCTAGGTGGGGATCTTCTCACACTTGGAGGAAAAAAATGATTAACACAAAGAGGAATTCACTCAAACAACGATACATACGTGTTGGTTCCCCTTCTGTCACTGGGATCAAGCACCGTAAGGTCGAACCCACTAGAAAGCAGCTCTTCCCATTGCAAGATATTAGATCAAGTTGGCCAAACAAAACCCAAATATCGGAGAAGAAATATGAGGCTATAAGCAATCATGCGTATAAGAGATCAAAGAAGACTCAAACAACTTTCATGGATATAAAAAGATAGATCTGATCGTAAACTTAAAGTTCATCGAATCCCAACAAACACATCGCAAAAAGAGTTACATCATATGGATCTTCAAGAGACCATGGTATTGATAATCAAAAGAGAGAGAGGAAGCCATGTAGCTACTAACTACGGACCCGTAGGTCTACAAAGAACTACTCACGCATCATCGGAGAGGCACCAATGGAAGTGGTGAACCCCTCTGTGATGGTGTCTAGATTGGATCTAGTGGTTCTAGACTCTGGGGTGGCTAGAATTGATTTTCGTCGACTCTCCTAGGGTTTTTGGAATATTTGGGTATTTATAGAGCAAACAGGCGGTCCAGGGGCACCCGAGGTGGGCACAGCCCACTAGGGCGTGCCTGGGCCTCCTGGCACGCCCTGGTGGGTTGTGCTCCCCTCGGAGCACCCCCCGGGCGCTTCTCCGTCCCACTGGATGTCTTCTGTTCCAAAAAAAATCCACAAAAAGTTTTGCTGCGTTTGGACTCCGTTTGGTATTGATTTCCTGCGATGTAAAAAACATGCATAAAAACAACAACTGTCACTTGGCACTATGTCAATAGGTTAGTACCAAAAAATGATATAAAATGATTATAAAACATCCTAGAATGATAATATAACAACATGGAACAATAAAAAGTTATTGATGTTGGAGACGTATCAAGGACATATTCTTGAACTATGAAGATGAAATATCTTGTCTACCTTCAGTGCCCATGAGAGATATTCTTCGGGATCGGTACTTCCGGAGAACTTGGGCATGGTGAACTTGAGCTTGTTGTAGCATTGTTGTTCATCATAGTGACGATGGTGATGTCACTCTTGACGTGGAGGAGGATCCTCGAATTCTTGCTCCGCACAATTTTCTTGATTGTTATGGCGTGGCAGCTGTGCCATATTCCGTTGCCCTTGTTGTTCTTCCGTTTGAGCAGTTTCATCTTGTTGTACTTGTTGAAGTGTTTCTTCAAGCTCTCGCATGCGTTGGTTGCGTTCTTGGACGGTTTGAGTTGCTTCTCAGAGTGCTTGTTCGTCGCGACGTTGTTGCTCTTGGCATAGGGCGGTGCCATCTTGAGGTGATTGATGTGGTGATTTCCGTGGTAGCTCTCGTTGCTGGGTATCTTGCTCTTGGCGATGATGTCGTTCGCGTTCCCGAACATGGCGTTGCAAACCATTGCCATGGAATATATTTTGATTTTTGTTGCGGCGAAGTGAACGAGCTCGAGGAGGACTTGCATCGGTAGATGAATCTAAGGAGTAATGACTTGAGTGGCACCATGTTGTAGAGGAAGTTGTTGAAGAGGTGGGGCTCACGATCATTTGGCAAAATTCTTCCATTTGAGTTTTTAGCTTGACGTCGAGGTAGTCCCGTTGTCGTTCTTCCGATGTATGCAGGTCGGTGGCGAGTTGCTTGATGCGATCGCCCAAAGCTTCACCTTCTTGATGGAGAGCTCGTTGTATGCCAAAGAGGGATTCTTGGTGACATAGTGTTGCGCTTCATCTTGATTCTCGAAGAGCGGGTTTGCCCATGTGCTTGGTATATCCATCATGTAGTAGTGGGGTGAGTAGGAATAAGACAATACAATACCAAAGTTACCTTTTTTGAAGATTGAGTATGTATCGAGTATCACTCAACGAAATGTTGTAATAGTATAATTGGTACCTGTTTTGTTCCTCGCACCTACAAC
The DNA here is from genome assembly GCA_902687465.1 of Secale cereale. Taxonomy (NCBI): domain Eukaryota; kingdom Viridiplantae; phylum Streptophyta; class Magnoliopsida; order Poales; family Poaceae; genus Secale; species Secale cereale. The sequence goes on from LR738709.1 coordinate 99,502,181, forward strand.
TAAAGACTTTTTGGAGTAGCTTGGAAAGGGTGGTAGAAACAAAATTTCAACCAAGTGTTAGGCAAGATATTGATAATGTTGAAAAGATGCACAAATAGCATGTAAGACAAATATATCAATCCCAAAGATATCACTAGGAACACACACACGGAAGATAAATGGGATCCGGGCAACCAAGGAATGAGCTCAAGATGTGAAACCACGGAAAATGCTATTGTCGCACGGATACTAGAGAGACACTAGCTCGATTGCTCAAATGAGATAGATACGCTTCTGCACCAAGCTATATTAGAACCGTGCCGTCTTCAACCCCAAATATGCTATGTATGTATGGACCAAGATGATAGAACTATCCAAAATGGCGCAATGGTATTTGCTTACAAGCTCTTTGTTTTTCTTTTCGTGTTTAAAAGCTTATTTCTTTTTACTACGCCAAGATACCTGATTCATGAGTCACAATGTGAGACAAGTATGTAAGATATGCATGGGGGAGACTTATGGCACGCAGATGATAGCAAGATAATTGCACGCTAAATGTAGCTATGCGGAGTAAGTGTATCACTAAGGTGCACAAAAGAGCATGGCCCGGCAATTCTCAACTCACTGGTATCGATTGGTAAGTGAGGCAAAATGGATCAAGGTGATCAATGTAATGACAAGGTATGAGTATAACATGTCGTCGAGGTTACCGTCCTTGCTTACGGTTGGTATGGGTGTGAAATGGATGTTGTCGATGTCGAGTCCGAGGCGATGATGAGCGGCAGGGATGGTGATGATGACCCGTTCCTAATTAGTCGAAACACCTCAGGAAGCAGAAACCGCAACTCAAAATCTCGAAGAAAAAGTGTGGCGGCAGAAGTATCTGTATGGATGAAAAGACAGCTAACAAGTGGTGGTGTGAAAAAATGTTCTGAAATAGGTGCAGCCGACCACTCTGGTCAGCCCGTGCGCACAGGGTAAGTGAGGTCCGTGTGCACGGGGTCCTGTGGGCATGGGGTCTCGATGGCCCATGCGCACGGGGTGTTCCGCCTGTGCAAGAACACGCCCAAATCCGTGGCTAAACTCCAAATTTTGGCGGGATTTCGTGGTGGAGATGATTGGGGATGGTGTCAGACACAAAAAATGTGGATAAAATTAACACAATCTTACAAGAACCAACAAATTACAAGAAGATTTTGTGTACTATTTTTGTGGGGACTTTAGAATTGGGAAAGAAAACAACAAAATTTGGCTAGAATATGGGGGTAGGGACTCCAAGATGTGAATCAACCTTGCTCATGATACCAAGATGATGTAGGGTGAACCCTAGGTGGAGATCTTCTCACACTTGGAGGGAAAAATGATTAACACAAAGAGAAATTCACTCAAACAAGAACCCAATCACACATCCACTAGAACAACAAAGTTGAGATGTACAAGAATACAAGAAAATGTAAGGAAACAAGCACAAATTGGTAAGGTTCTTCCCAAATCCAAAGGAGATGAGGTCTTGATGATCTAGAGAGATCCTTCCCTTGTAGGGGTATTGATATCCACTAGGGATCTTCTCCTAGGAAGTCTTGATCTCCTAGAGGAGTGATACAAGGAGCAAAGCTCTCTCAAATGTCATGTAATACTTTGCTAACCCTAACATATGGTCTAGGTACGAAATATATTGAGAGCGGAAGGAAATGGAAGACTTGGTAGTCGAAACTGGACTCCATGGCAGAAACCTGGGGAGCCTGTGCGCACAGGGTGCTGCAGTGGCGAGGCCCGTGCGCACGGGGTCTGGAGGCCATGTGCACGGGGGTGCGCATCTTCTCTGCCTGTAGCTTCCTGGGAGGCCCGTGCGCACGGGGCTTCCTGGGAGGTGCAGTCGTTGTTCTTCTCGGCTTCTCCTTCTTCCTTGTGGCTTAGGGGTCCTTCTCCTTGGTCTCCGGGATGCTCCCTAGCTGCTTGGTGGTGATTGTCCTCGTACGTAATGACACACATATCACATTTTGGCGAGGTAGCATCCAAGTCTCATTCGTATCCATGTCAACCTCGTATAGGAGTGAGTTCACCTTTGTTTCAATAGCCTTTGCGCGAGCTCTTGTCATAGGTCCATATGGAGCTTGAGGAGTCTAAGTAGAGTCCATGGGGATGATCGATGGATGCTCCACATCAGGCATGCTTTGTACTTTTAAATGGAACAATGGTGCATTTTGGGCACTGCATGGCTGGATCAACTTGATCTCTTGTCAAAGGGAGATAGTAATCAAGTAAGAGGGCTCACGACGTGTCACATAATGTCTGACCAAAGATGTGTAACCTACCTGCTAAGTCGAAGACCGCCTAGCCGAAGACATTATCCGAAGATCGTCCAGCCAAAGACATTACCTTGGCTTCGAAGACAAGTTCAGGGGCTATTGACAATGTCCTGGGCTTGGGGGTCCTAGCTCAGCCGGTCTAATGTATGGACCAGACTACCAACCCACTGAAGAAGCAAGACTCCGGAGTCCTTCAAAGCGCGGCCACCGAAGACTTGGCGTGTACTTCAAGCATATCTGACTAGATTCAGCATCTAAAGCCTTAGATGGTAACCGACCATGTGTAACCCTAGATACCCCTGGTGCCTATATAAGCCAGGAGTTTTAGTCCGTATAGGGGATCCATCCATACACTCATTCATCATAACCCTAGAGTTTAGACCACAACTTATAATCTCGAGGTAGATCAACTCTGTATTCCGATACCTTCATAATATAAACAAGAGCAGGACGTAGGGTTTTATCTCCATAGAGAGGGCCCGAACCTGGGTAAATCCCTTGTGTGTTCTTCTTGTGTTACTCATCGATCCGATCTAATAGCTCGCCCCCCCTGAAGCTATCGATAAGAACCAAGCCAGCAAGAAGCAAACGGTTTGGTGAACAAATAATCGACGATTGAAGCACATACATAAACAAACATGGCATGACAAAGGCAAGTCAAGAAATTACTACATATTAAGTGAAGCTCGATATGCAACTAGTTTTAGATGGACAGAACTCCACATTTAGAGAAATGTTTCAACCCGTTTAGTTAGTAAACAATATTAAATATTGTTAAACATGTTAAGGGGTGAAACATAAGTAAACTACCCTATCTAGGCAATTAAATGAGGCGGGAAAACAATACATAGCATGCCCCCAAAACACCTCATCGGAAATAAAGGATTAATAACTGTTCTGCCCTAAACAACATTTTAGATATTTAAAACTGGAAAATTAAGTAAACTATTTCCATCTATGCATTTTTCTTGTCCAATTACATATATAATTATTTTATGCCGAGTTACGGTTAATTAGTTATCAATTAAACCATTTAACAATGTTATTAGAGCACTTTTAATTCAAATAGAAAGTTAAGCATTTTTTATCATGGGTGAGAGGCTCATATCTAGAATCTACACGAAAAGCTAAGCAAGTTACATATACAACTTATTTTAAGCTGACGACCTGTTCAATCACTATGAATTTACGCAAGTTGGAGCATGTTTATGTAATTTTTAAATGTCTAGTCACCGTGCCGGAACTAGGAACAACCGGGCAAACCAGATGGGTGTCAGATATTACATAGTGCACAGAGCGCGAGTTACAATTCTACGCTCACTAGTCCAGGCCCATCTACAGAGGCCGAAAGAGAATAGTGAATAGCGCCCAGGGGCAGATAGGCGGGCGACGGTCACCTAGGGCCTACTAGACCCGTTTATTTTGTTTAAATCTAGATACATTTTTTAGTTGTTTGGGTTTACATCTTTGATGTTATCTATAGTTGGTAAAATTCACGCAAAAAAGAGGTAAATTGAAAAGAATCACATCTCAAATCCAGGGTAATTATTTAGGTATTGATTAATAGCTATACATGGGCGAAAAATGTACTATGGCTGGCTTAATGATTTGATGGTGTGTTACATTGAGTGAGGTGTATTCAAATATTTTGATTCTACTAAAATTAAGGAAGGTTTTCAGAAGGATGGTAGGGCATTGCCATTGCCTAGGTCTTCTCGACACCATTGGAAGTTTCATTATCTATATGTTTTAGATTATCGAGTAAAAACTCTCGCTGTGTTGCGTTAGTGGGATTTGATATGCCTTATGAAAAATATTTTAGTCTATGTTTTGCACATGCTTGAGATTTACCGTAGTTGTTTATAATTGATAAAAAAGATGATTTATATGCCCGTATACGAATCTCATAGGGTTATAAGAAAACTTGTACATGGGTTTGATATTTTTAATAGCTAGATACATTTTTTTAGTTCCTTGGGTTTACACCTTTGAGGTTATCTATAGTTGGTAAAATTTATAAGTCACACAAAAAAGAGGCAACATTTATAAGAATAACATCTGAAAATTGGGGTACTTATTTAGGTATTGATTAACAGCCATCGATGGGTGAAAAATGTACAATGGTTCTCTACACACGTTGTGTCGATCTATGTCACGATGTAGTAGTAAATTGACAGCTATAAATGACCAATGTCAAACAACAAACGTTCGGTTTCCGTGGTGCATGTCTTGATTCTTTGATCAGCGGTCCATACATGTCTACTCCTAGGCGGCCACATAGGATATAGCTGCAACTGATTCATACATCTTGTTATGGTTTATCGCTAAGATCTTTCGAGATTTTCTCATTTCTATAGTCACTACTAATTATAGGGCTTAAAAATATCAATATTTTGCATCGTCGTTGCTCTTTTTATACTCTAACCTCACATACTTCGTTTCACATCTCACATTTCGAGTTTTCCCCACCTTCCTTGATCCTATCTAAATCCGAGCCTTAGACGCTAGTGGTTAATCTTTGTCAAGCCGAGTTACACCACGAAGGCCATGGACGTCAAGTACCCAACGGCTCCATCAAGAAGGTGAGGCAGGTGGACATGGCATCGACGGTGGAAGAGGTAAAGTACAAGGAGTACAACAGGAACCATGCGGTGGCTAGCGGTGGACACGCCGTGGACGGTTGCGGGGGAGTGGGTGCCGTTGGTGGACCTCAACCCCGCCGACGTGTCGTCATACAAGTGTTTGACCTGCGGATGCCACGACAACTTCCACCGCCAGGTGATAACAGAGTGGTCGCCACCCATGGCGTCGACCGTGCTCCATGGCCTGCCACATCGCAGGGAGGAGACGCCGAAGGACCGGCTCTCGGGCGTCGACTCTGACACCGACTCAGATGGCATCGCGAATGACTCGGATGCCACGGAGTATGACTTCGAAGGCACAGACTACGATGACTAGTGATCTATGTCCCCACCATTGTTAGCGCTATTTGTTGGTAGGCTCAAGAACTTTGAGCAATTCTCGATGTGTTTGTGGGATGGATGAACCTGCCGGGGTTGTGTGAGTTGAACATTTTCCTTGTACCAAAATAAAAGGAGGTGAAAGAAATGAGAAAAGTCGCAATTGCACACAACACAAAAACACTATGTGTCTATGTTCTTTTTGTTCATCGAGCAAGGCCGAGCTGTGTGTGTCAGAGAGGAGATTGCAAATTTTTTGGCATCAGAGCCATGTTACATGATGGGAGACGACCACAAACACAAGGGGCAGTGGCCCCCCTCGGCAACACTGAGAACGAAGATCACCGGCGTTGACTAAGATTTGGGGCAGATCGTGGAGACTCGGGTGGTGTGTGAGGGAGGGATAGGCATGCCTCTGGACCATGCTCACATGTGCCTACTATGAAGGCTGGGCCCTTCTGATGCAGGCGATGCTCGAGGGCCGCCGGGAGCCGATCGAGATCGGCACCACCGTCCAAAGTAACGACCAACTAGTCCTTGAGGCGGTTCTTCATGGTGTTCCGCCAGATATGATGGCGACACTCACCACCAAGCCCATAGGCAGGGACGCCTAGGACACCATCAATACGATCCGCCTTAGAGCGGCACGCATCCCCAAGGCCAAGCTCGCGATGTTGTCCAAAAGATAACAACGGCATCCGATTCACCTTCTGCGAGACGGTGGATGACTTTACCCGTATGCAAACCCTTCGTTTATTTAAGAAATGGAGATATTTTCCAAGTACATGCCAAATGGCCTCCGGTATAGTTGGCGTGCATTTGTGTGGTCTCAGAATTGTCTAGTAAGGATACTTTCAAATTTCATCTGAAACGGAGTCCGTTTACTACCCAAACCTTTAAATATGTGAGGCATATTTATAGTTTAATTAATAAACATTTTCGAATAAAACTCGTTGTTGGGTCAAAAGTCAAAACCACCTAGTGCACAGCTCAGAGCCCACCTAGGCACCTTCCTTCCTCTCCAATCTAGCCATATGATCGCTATCCGACGGTTGAGAATATCCCCTTCCCACCTTTCCTATATAAATACCACTAGCACGTGTGATCATGAGCCAGGCTCGTGCCTTCCCCGCCCTCACACACCACCCGAGTCTCCATGATGTGCCCCAGATCTTAGTCAGCGCGGTGATCTTAGCTCTCGGTGTTGCGGAGGGGGGCCGCTGCCCCTTGAGTTTGTGGTCATCTCCCATCACGTAACAATATTCTAATGCCAATTGTCACCAATCTCCTCTCTCACATACAAAGCTCAGCCTTGCTCGATGACCACGACGAACAGGGACACATAGAGTTTCTGTGCCACGTGCAATTGTGACTTTTCTCATCTTTTACCTCCTTCTGGTACAAGGAAAATGTGCAACGCCCATGACCCTGAATTTTTCATGCCATCCCATGAACGGATCGAGCGCGCCACGAGAATCTCTCAGAGTTGTTGAGCCTACCAACAAATAGTGCTAACATAAAAAAGGCTTGCCATGACAGCCGAAAAATGTCCCATGACAGCGGAACGGATAAATGTTGCCATGTCTGTCGAATGTTAACATGGCAGCGAAACTAGGCGCGAACACAAGATGTAATCTAACACTGGTGGTGTGACGGTGGTTGGGGGAGACAGGATGGTCCATCGGTGGCCACTGGGGTACTTGTTGCGCATCCGGGCCCTCAAGACATCCTTGCTGATGCTGATGTCGTGGTTCTACAAGTGCCACCCCAGGCTCTCCACCAGCTCCTGCATTCGCAACTTCTGCTTGGTGGTGAATGTGGTGCGGGACCGCTTCCTCGCCGGCATAACCTTGTGGGGGCGGTGGCATCATCGCTATCGAGTGCTGGGCGGGGACCCTCTGGCTCCATGGTCCCCCCGGCGGGCAGCTGTGTCGCGCAGAAGAGATGTGCGCGAGCGGCTGCTGCGCCACTGGCGCCGGATAGTACGCAGGTGGAGGATGCAGTGGTGGGGACACAGGGCCTCATTGTCGTACTCCGTGCCTTCCGAGTCGTACTCCATGGCATGCGAGTCATACTCGGTGTCATCCGAGTTAGTGTCAGAGTCGACGCCCGGGAGCCAGTCCTCTGGCGTCTCCTTCCTACGCTGCGGCATGCCATGGAGCATGGCCGTCGCCATGGGCGGCGACCTCTTCGTTGCCACGTGACGATGAAAGTTGCGGTGGCAGTCGCATGCCACACACTTGTACAATGACGCGTCCACGGGGTTGAGGTCCACCAACGACATACACTCTCTAAAGCCATCCATGGCGTGCCCGCCGCTAGCCACCGCGTGGTTCCTGCTGCACTCCTTGTACTTCACCTCTTCCATCGCCAGCGCCATGGCCACCCGTCTCACCTTCTTGATGGAGCCGTTGGGGTACTTGAAATCCATGGCCTCTGTGGTGTCACTCGGCTTGACAAAGATTAACCACTAGCGTCTAAGGCTCTGATTTATATAGGATCAACGAAGGTGAGGAAAATTCGTAAGGTGGGATGTGAAACAAAGTATGTGAGGTAGAGTATAAAAAGAGCAATGTCGATGCTAAAGATGGATATTATTAATCCCTGTAATTAGTAGCCGCTATAAAAAGGAGAAAATCTCCAAAGATCTTAGCGATAAATGGCAACACACTGTTTGAATCAGTTACAGCTATACCCCGCATCACCGCCCAGGAGTCAACAAGCATGGACCGCTGATCAAAAAATCAAGAGAGACACCAGATAAACCTGGCCGTTTTTTGTTTGACCTTGGTCATCTTTAGCTGTCAATTTACTACTACACATAGATGGGCACGATGCGTGTAGACCACCATCGTACATTTTTCGCCCATGTATAGCTGTTAATCAATACCTAAATAATTACCCTATATTTGAGATGTTATTCGCATAAATTTTACCTCTTTTTTGCATGACTTACAAATTTTACCAACTATAGATAAGCTCAAAGATGTAAACCCAAACAACTAAAAAAATGTATCTAGGTATTAAAAATATCAAACCGTGTGTCAAATTTTGCTTATAACCCTCCAAAATTCATATACGGGCATATAAATCATATTCTTTTATCAATTACCACCAACGATGGTAAATCTCAAGCATGTGCAAAACATAGCCTAAAATATTTTCCACAAGGCATATTAAATCCCACTAACGCAGCACAGCGAGAGAGTTTACTTGATAATCTGAAACATACCGATAATGAAACTTCCAATGGTGTTTAGAAGACCTAGGCAATGGCAATGCCTTACCATCCTTCTGAAAATCTTCCTTCATTTTACCATGATCAAGAATTTTGAATATGCCCCACTCAATGTAACACACCATCAAATCATTAAGCTAGACACATGACATCTTATTGTGCAACTCGGTCTTGATGATTTTCATTGCTGAGAAGGCCCTTTCAACTATTGTCGTCACTACCGATAATAGCAATGCCAACTCAATGAGGTGATAAACCATAGGAAAAATGATGTGCCCTTCAAGTCCAACTATCTTCTTAGTTAGTCTTGCAATATCATGACAAGATCTAAAGTCTGCAATTCTTCTCATATGAATAATGAATACCTGAATGTTATCTTATATATATATCATAATTAGAGAAGTAATCTTGATAAATCTCTATGAGTCAAGAAATATTTTTCACTTTGAACCTAGAAAAAGACTCTCGTGGGTCAATACAAGAGAAGTTCTGGAGTAGCTCTGAAGATATCTCATTAAATACATGATCAAACTTTGTGGTGATAATGGAGTCTATAGCAGCATAGAAGGTGTCCACACGTGTGGAAATGATCAATAGTGACATTGTTCGGTCCACCTTTCCTTGATTCCCCCCATTTAGTAAAGATTCCACACACATCTAGTATTGGAATGCCATTTTGGTGCAAAAGAATTTGACATATTCCAACAGTGGCTCCCAAACATCATGGATGAGTGTATAGCTGTTAATCATCAAGACCGACTTGCGTATCAAGATGTCCGGTGGTTGGCTTAATGATTTGATGGTGTGTTACATTGAGAACGGGATATTCAAAAGTCTTGATCATGGTAAAACTAAGGAAGATTTTTAGAAGAATGGCAGGACATTGCCATTGTCCGGATCTTCTAGACAACACTGGAAGTTACATTATCGGTATGTTTCAGAATATTGAGTAAAATGTCTCATTGTGTTGGATTAGTGGGATTGGATATGCCTTGTGGATAATATTTAAGGATATGTTTTGCACATGGCTGAGGTTTATAAAAGTTTGTGATAATTGATAAAAAGGGGGATGATTTATATGCTCGTATATGAATCTCGAAGAATTATAAGCAAAATGTGACATTGTGGTTTGAAATTTTTAATAGCTAGATACATATTTTTTAGTTGTTTGGGTTTACATCTTTGAGGGTATTTATAATTGGTAAAAGTTTATAAGAATAACATTTGATTAAGAACTATACATGGGCCACAAATCATAGTGTTAGATTTTTCTTATAACCCTCTGAGATTCATGTACGTGCATATAAATCCTCCCCCTTTTTATCAATTATTACCAACCATAATAAATCTCAAGCATGTGCAAAACATAGCCTAAAATATTTTCCACAAGGCATCTCAAATCACACTAACACAACACAGTGAGAAATTTTACTCAATAATCTGAAACTTACCGATAAGGAAACTTTCATTGTTGTCTAGAAGACCCACACAATGGCAATGCTCTGTCATCCTTCCGAAAATCTTCCTTAATTTTACCCTTATCAATAGTTTTGAATATCCCTCGCTCAATTTAACAAGCAATCAAACAATTAAGCCAGCCACATGATATCTTGTTGCGTAACTCGGCATTGGTGATTTTCATTACTGAGAAGGACCTTTCAACCATGGTCATCACCACCGGTGTAAGTATGCTAACTCAACAAGGCGATAAACTATAGGAAACATAATGTGCCTTTCAAGTTCAACCATATTTTTTGCAATGTCATGATAATATCTAAAGTCTTCAATTATTCTCATATGAATAAGGAATAGCTCAAGGTTGTCTTCTATATGTTCATGTTCATAATTAGAGAAATAATATTGATAAATCTTTGTGAGTCGAGCAAGCTTTTTCACATTGAACACAGAAAAAGAGTCTCTTGGGTCAAGACAAGAGAAGTTCTAGAGCAACTTTGAATGTACCTCATTAAAATAATGATCAAACTCTTGGCGATGGAGTCTATATCAACATAGAAGGTGTCCACACAGAAAATATGATCAACACTAACACCGTTCATCCACCTTTTCTTATTTTTCCCATTTTGTAAATATGTCGTGCATATTTAGTGTTGGAATGTCATTTTTGGTGCAAAAGACTTTGACATCTTCCAAGGTTGACTCTCAACCATAATTTTTTAAGTTGATCAAACATGTTCCCACATTCGTACCCAATCACATTGCCTGGAATGACATAATTATAATTTTAGATGCATGTATGTTTACATGAAGAAAATATCAAGAAAACTATATACATATAACATAATCCATTGCATACCTGTAAAACTCTTTGAATGGCCGAAACCCGATTTTGAGAAGACAACATGACCAAATTTATCATCCATCTGGTCAAGCTTAAGAAAGATAACAACAGAAGCAATATGTCTTATACTTTGTACAATGTATTCCAACCAATCAAACTCCTTAAACCATTGTGGCCAGAAGCATCTTTCATCTCTATTTGGGGGGGGGGGGGTGGAGATTGTGACTAGTTGGTCAAGTTGGACCCCTTTGTAGATAAGAAAATATAACATCACCTCTAATGTTGGTGGCAAACCTACCAAGTGGAATGCGAAGTCCTCGATCACAATTTATTTACAGAGTAAAAGTAGTTATAACTTAAATCCATGAACCAACATTATCTTCCACTATAGCTTCAACAAAATTTATAGTTTGTTCTTTCACTTGTTTGGTTGGCATCAAATTTTATTCTCATCTTTGACGGAATTAACTTGATCTTGATGAGTGGAATGTGCCAAAACTTTGACACCTTTGCGGTGCTTGGATTTGAGCTGATCCCACTACGAAGTACATCAAAATATCTTGTCAAATTTGCAACTGACAACATTAACTTGTTGTCACTAAGGGCTCCTTTAGTTCACAAGATTCTAAAAAATGTATTTGTATTCATGAATCTGCACAACAATTGCATAATACAAGTATTTGTATTCTGGAAAATGTAGTTGTATTCATGAATCTACACTACATCGTTTCAACATATAAACCAAAGATGTCATCCATATTTTTATTCATGAATATGCACCATCATCACTACTGAGTACAATTGCATAATACAAGTTGTTAAAATTGAGAGAAACATACCTATGTTGCTGCCCATTTTCATTGGCTTTTCTAGCTCCTTCCCTCTCCTCTCCATATGTTTCTAGGTGATGGCGACGAACACGATGATGCACTATGCCATGCGGGCCGTGAAGGACATGAAGCACGCTGCCCCTGCACTGTCGCTTGCTGCCGCTGCCCGCTAGGTCGCACCCTCAACAGTCGGTTGTTGTGCAGTGTGCCCTATGCGACCCTAGCCGCCTTCTTTCTTAAATCCCCCAACCGCCAACGATCGTCATGTTTTCCACCAGTCCACGACTTCTTGGCCAGCCGCCGCCGCACTATATTGGTTTGAGAGTGGGACGTGTGCATCTCGATTTGCTGACTGGCATCCCATGCGTGCACATTGTCTATGTCATTGGGATCTTGCTCAATCAACATGTCGCTCAACTACATCTTAGACTCTCAGTGGCCCATTATCAAGAAAATTGGCCCCCTTTATTTGTTAGCGATTTTCCTAACGACGAGACCGGACGTAGCCAACCATTCGAGAGACAAGAGTAGTATATGCATGGGTATACAAATTGCATCGAGTTTAGGTATAGCGGCTACCAGACCATGCCCAATGGAGACCTCCGCCATTGACATGGAGGGCCACAAATGTAGAGAATGTTGGCAGAGCCTATCAATGTCGATCCACTTCTAAGCCTCGTTTCCGACAATCACCATCGAATAGGAGCTGCGGCTAGACATCCGTGATGAAGATGATGGATGACAACCTAAAAGCGGATGGAGATGACTTCGTCTAGCAGTCTCTAGACATAAATGATCGATAGCTAGAGGACACCAAGGTTCATCTAGAACAACATGCACCAGAGAGGAATAAGCCCCTTGAACGGGCCATTGTCTCCATGTGGAAGCTGAAGCAACACCGAAGACCTGCTTGCCAAGGATCTGCATCCAAAGATGACAAAGTAGGACTCTAAGAAAGGAGGTTGAGATGGATGTCTTCCTCTGCGCGCACATGAACTCTGCTTAGATTCCCCTCAAGCTAGAGTAGTAGATGTGGTATGATAAAATCTCCAACTCAAGTGAAGAGAACCACTACCTATTCATGAAACAAGGAAGTGGATGCACCAATTTAAGGGGAGCCTACTTTGTTTCCTAGAGACCAAAAGTGAAGCACGAGATCTGTGGAAATAGATTTTATGTGTCTCCGGTTATCACGTGGGGATATACTGGCATGATATTAAGGTATAGAGTATGTGCAAGCTCTAGTGATATCCTAGGTGCAGCCCTTGGCCGATAGCTTGGCACCACCACGGTGCCAAGAATCAAAGGGGGTATTCTAGGGAAACCACTCGATGGGAAGGTACGTCATTTAGAAGGGTACCTTTGGGACAAACATAGTAAAGCCGTTGACGAGGAAGTCCGCGATGAAGACCATGTTGAATGACCATGAGAGGATACAGACGGTGCCTCCAGCCTGTCAAGGAAGACTGATTTCTAGCCATTAAGGATGCAACTACTCTAAGAAACAAACCTACAACTACGAAGCAGGAGTAGCGACTTCCCTCTCCCGCCTCACCGGCCGGCGAGGTCACTGGATCTACTAGAGAGTGGGCTATGGGGAGGATAATAAAATCAAGAGGATGTGGAGGAGAGAGGCGGAGAGAGGGATGCGAGAGGGGGTGAGGTGTTTGTGTGCTCATTGACCTCGATCCTATCTAGTTATCAATTTACATAGTCGAGTATATATACATGACATATGTAGATACACATGTCTCCAAGTATAGCTTTTAATCAATACCATGGCATGGCATTAATATTTGTTTGAATGATTCCCAATTTGAGATGCAACACAGGCAAGAAAAGCGTAAATTGTTCTTTAATACTTGACTTGTAACTAGTGTCATTAGATGGTCAAGAAATGTGTGAATCATTCCTATAAAAATTTACCAACCATAGCTAATCTCAAAGACATAAACCTAAAAATAAAAATACGTATCCAAAAATTAGAATTGGAACATGAGTGTAGCTCGGATGGTTAGGTTCCTTGTAGTGGAATTAGCCCACAAGGGTTTAATTCTACACTTCAGACTAGTGCTCGCATTTTCCTAGAATTATTTTAGGCTTTTTGGTGATGTTTGTTTAGTGGGAGGAGACCTTACTGTCGAGTACGAGGTGCCTGTGGTGAACTCATCAATCTCAAGATATTGTGTTGGCTCAGTATGTCGGAAGTGCTCATAGGGTAGGTTGTGCATGCGTGCATTCATAAGGGTGACTGTATGTGCATATATGTGAGCATATGCGGTTGTACCGTGTTAAAAAATCACACCATGGTCAGATTTTGCTTATAACTCGCCAAGATTCAAATGTGAAAATATAAATCATTTTTTATCAATTATCACCAACAATGATAACTCTCAAGCATGAGAAAAACATTGCCTAAAATATTCTCCACGAGCCATATGAAATAGAACGGAACACAATGATAATTTATACTAATCATGGATTTGAAACATCATTTGCACATTCTAATACATAGTAAAGGAATGTGTAACCCATATTTATCATATATCATAGATGGAGCCATGACATAGCATAATGGCATACAACATTTGTTCACTAGCTTAATTCTCAAAACTCAAAAACAAAAGGCATCATAAGTTTTTGGTTGATCATTGAATTAGAGTTGTCATATGCATTATGAGATGAGACTGTGATTTTTTTATCAACTCGAACCAGTTAAAGCAATTCTTAGATTCATAATTCTATATAATTTTGTGTCCTTCGGCCATATTATATCTTGGAATGATAATGGAAGTACTTTTAATTTATGGACGGATAGCCAATAGTCGTGTAAATCATTGATGTTAGTTGTGGCTAATGATAGAAAAATCTAAAAATTATACAATGGATATAAATAAAAAATTGCCTCTCGCTTGATGAAAAATGCCAAACCACACTACAATGATCTATTTTGCTTGACTGTGTATTCGGGTTCCTCATTTATCATCCAATATCGAGAAAGGTTTGAAGATAATTTTGAATAAATTGCCACCGATTAAAGTGTTAAAGTTGTAGAAAATCATAACACTAGGTTACATGGTTAATATTAAGGGAACTGCTAGGGATCAGACTACTGATCCCTTGCTTCCATTAGACAACTGGATGACCGTTGGATTAACATCATGCTATTCGTCTGATCTGATGCTATTGTTAGGCGGTGAGTTATTTCCTTCCTATAGTAATTAAGTGCCTCCATAATAACCACTCTCATGTATATATAGCACCTCCTCCCGCTGACCTCTCCACCATTTCTTATTTGTGCTTCTAGTAACTAACTGCTTCCAGAAATTACGATAATTGTTTTGGTAAGCCATGGTTGCTTCCAACAAACAAATACAAAAAATAATGATTCCCATTAATTGTGGATTTGCTTCCTATAAACATATAAAATATTATTGTTTCTGGAGTCGTTCTTTTATTTTTGCAGCGCAGACATGGCATGGAAAAATTATTTTTTATCATGGAAACCCTATTGCAATAATATCAAGTTTCCTCTCTACGTGTTGAAAGTTTTGAAGTCATGCTTGTTTTGCCTTCCTACATTAGTTGATTCTTTTTCCCATAAATTGTTTTCTCACAAAGTCCCTATGCATAGGAAGTGGGTTAGACTTAAATGTTCTTGCCATATGATTCATGATGCCCTTTTTGCGTTCCAATTTTTTACTTCTATGCGAGCATCATTGAATTCATCATGCCTAGCTAAAAGGCATTAAAGAAAAGCGCTTGTTGGGAGACAATCCAATATTTATACCTACTGTTTTTGTGTGTTCACATGATTAAGCTACTGCAATAATCATGTTTTGTAGGTTTTGTTTAAATAAAGTGCCAAGTAAAGCCTTTGGGATAGTGTGGATGATAGTTGACTTGATTCTGTGCAAAAACAGAAAGTTTTGCGTCCAGTGCAGAAAATTTAATACATCACTGGAACATGATAATTAGTTGAAATTTTTACACATGATTGACATACAAAATGCCTATGTTGTCCTAATTTTCTGTCAGGACCCCGATCCTAAGTCACACTGATCTAGCTGTAACACGTCATATCACTTTGCGGCCTCACGCACGGTAACCCCACGGGTGCCACCTTACCTGGCCCGGGACCGTTTGCGCATTTTGGCACACGTATATGACAGTGTCGCTAGCATCCATATGACAGAGAACCCGGGCCGACATGGCTAGTTATAAACCAAAAGTGGCACTAGATTACAGAGACATGCATCCATGACCCAGCAACGAACGTGTCGGTCATCAACGTATGAACCCAAGTCGTAGCAAGCTACATGGACTTAAAGGAACAACGCGTGACATTTCCCCTAAGGGACAGACACAGGAACGAAGAAGGACACATGCCGGCCAGCCTACGTGTTCCGAGCAGTAGCAAGCTACCAAGGCTCATTGGAATCACTAGGAGGCATTTCCCTGTAAGGTAGGCTACCAAAGGAAAACAACTAGGTGTCGGATCCCACACATACCAAGCATTTCAAACATACACGCAATATGCTCAATATGTGCAAATACAACATTGCATCACAACAGAACTCTATGACTCAAAGTACTTTATTTTAAAGGCTCCAAGAGCCATACATAACATATCCATACAGGTAGGGGTCACATGACCCAACACTCAAGTCATACAGTCATACAAGCACAAGCGGAAGCTACATGTCTGAGTACAGACAACTTAGAAAATAAAACAGGCTTGGTGTAGCCTGACTATCTACAAGGCCCTTCACAAGCTCTAGATCTCGGTCTGGGTGTCAAGCTACTCGTCGACGTCAACGTCTATGTAGAACCCATCAGCAAGGGCAGGGTTCTCCTCTGCAACAGTTATTAAGCAAACATGAGTACAAAGGTACTCAGCAAGTCTTACCACAGAACCTATCTTACATGCAACATTATCAAAGGGGGTAGTGGAGTTCATAGCAGAATTCCAGCTTTGACCTTGGCTAACCTATACTAAAACTCTCAACAGATTGCAAGATGTTATTACGAACACGAGTCCTCTACTCACCACATCAATACACTACCGAGGATCCTCTTCCGTCATCCTACGGAAGGGCCATCCACGGCACTCACACTTATCTTGAGGCTTTTAGTAGTATCCATCAACTTGTCTATGAACTGTAAGAGCAACCAAGTAGTCCGTACCGCGAACAACGGCTATTCGAATAGATTGATAACCCTGCAGGGGTGTACTTCTTCACACATGTTTTCACCACTTAGCGTCTGCACACGACATGTGCTCGGCAGACTTCAAGCGAAAGCCGACGTGGGTGTAGACCACGACCTAACCAACCACTCAAGTCTCTCGTCCAGGTTTATCGCCTATTTGGGTTCCATCCGTGGGGAGATCCGGCCGGGGTGTCGCTCACGGCCCCAAACGATGTGTACAGGGTTCCCGAGTCACCAAACGGGCAACCGGTACACCGTGCCACGTACTTGTCGCATCACAGCCCACCCCGAGGGTCAGCGCTGTGCACGACCTCCAGTAAACTATAAACACCAGAAACTAGTTGCAACTCCTGGACAGAGTACAAGGGCAGTCAATAAGTCGAGCGAGGTCATATTTCAGGGCCCAATGTGTGGTAGTAACTGTAACTTGAATCACACACACAGATCTCGGGTCCTATGGACGATTCCAATGAAGCAACCCACCATGTACTCCTACATGGCCTTTCATCGATACCTTTACCAAGCGTATTCCACACTTCCTTCTCTTATCGGTATGATCATTTCACTCTGATCCATCACCCAGATGAACCAGACCAGACACAACTCTAAGCATAGCAGGCAACATAAACAAATAGCATGGTGGATCACACATCACATGGCTCAATCAACTCCTACACATGCTAGTGGGTTTCAACTATTTACTGTGGCAATGACAGGTCATGCAAGGGATAGGGTTCAACTACCGCAGCAAGTAGCAGTTCACACGCTGTTGCCTTAATGCAGTAAAAGAGAGCAGGAGCGAGAAGATTTGGTTTGTATCGGAATGATCAATGATTGCTTGCCTGACAAAGTAGTTGTCGGGTACTGCTCTTCAGCTGGATACGCAGCAGTATCCTCGGGAGCAGGACCTAACACAGAGAATACCGGCAATACAATCATTAACAAACAAATGCAACAATATGATGCATGCTCATGACATGGCAAGATGCATGTGTGTTGGCTAATGCAACTAAAACCAGAAGGTTTGAGCCTATTTGAATCTTGAATCAAAGATTCAAATTGGAGTTCAAACTATTATTTAAATAAATGCATTATCATGTTTTTGATGTATACAACAAGTTAACTTGTTCAAACATGCATGAAACCCGTGCCATTAGAAAGATTGGATTTTTCTGATCATTTTTCATATATAAATCTTTTCCATCTGAGCTATGGTTGATTTTATATGATTTTTAGAAGTTTTGGGTATTTTCTGGAATTTCCTGAATTATTTTTAATCTAAAAATCCCAGAAATACCTTTACTGCGTCAGCATGACATCATGCTGACGTCAGGCAGTCAACAGGAGCTGGTCCAGTCAAACATGACATGTGGGCCCTGCATGTCAGTGTCACAGCTAATTAACTAAGTTAATTAGAGTTAAACTAAAACTAATTAGCTGTCAGTGGGGCCTGGGCCCACGGGTCAGTGACTAAACTAATTAACTAATTAAATTAACAGAAACTAAATTAAACTAACTAATTAGCAAAAGGTGGCCCAGACGTCAGTGACCCAGGGGTGGTCAACCCCCTGGTCAAACAGGTCAAACCCGCCGGCGACGTGACGCCGGCGAGGCCAAGTACGGCGGCGTGCTTCGGAAATCGTCTACGGGGCACAGCTCGAGCTGCGGCTAGGTGCGTTGGAAAGCTCTTGCCCTTGCGCGTCGGATGGTGGTGGTCGCCGGACCTGGGGTGGCCGGAGACGACGGCAACAAGCTCGACGGCGGCGACCGGCGTCGGGCGTGTGTGGAGATGCGGCTGCAGGGGCCTAGGCGATGCGTGCGTAGCACCTATCGCATCTACGCGCCGCGGTGAGTGTGATGGACGGGTGCCAGTGACCAAATGGTCACCGGAGCATCACCGACGGCGAGCACGGTGGCGGTGCGTGCAGGTGAGCTTCGTGCGGTGCGTTCCAGGGCAGAAGAGAGCCAACAGAGAGGGGGAGGACGAAGCTGGGCTCACAGGGGTTGCAGCAGGCGCCGGAGCGAGCTTGTGGGTGGTCGGAGCTGAGCGGAACGGCGAGGGGGATCTCCGTGGCCGGAGTTGGGGAAGAAGAGGTCGGGGGCGTCTCCAGGGCGGGCGAGCGCTCGGGGCTCGGCCTGTTCGAAGTGGTCGAGGACGGCGGAGACGACGGACACCAAGGCGGGGCTCAGGGACGACGGTGGGCGCGGCTTCTACGACGGTGCGAGCACGACGGCGTCGGCCATGGCGCGGGGAGAGCGAGGGAGAGGAGCTGGGGAGAGGGGGAGGTATCTGCGAGGTTGGGGGCGACGTGTATGACCGATCCAGGCTTCCAGGGCGGCGAGGGGAGGAAGCAGGGCGGCGGGCAGTTGCGTGGCGCGCGGTGCGGTCGCCGTCGAGCACCTGCCTGCCTGCCTGGCCGAGCCAAGCAGCTCGCTGGAGCGGCAGCTGGGCTGGGCCGGCAGGTGGGCCGGGTGGGGCGCCAGGTAAACTTCTTCTCTCTCTTTTTTTTTCTATTTCTTTTCTGTTTCATTTGTTTTGCAACTTTGTTTAATTAAATAAAATGCCAGAGCATTTTTATAACTCATAACACTTGTCATACCTACTGTATATAATATGAACAGTAGGAAACATTATAGTTTATGATTATTTGAGCATTTAAAATATTTTATAGCATTTAAATGCCCAAATTCAAATACCATATGATTTAATCCAGTGACCTTGGATGTCCTAGAAAATTGTGCACCATTTTTAGCAAAGGTTTGAGACCAAGGCAGAAATGATGAGCATTTTGAAGGGCATTTTGGGTACATTGGAAAATATTTTATCAAACCCTAGTTGTTAGAAGAGGGGTGCTGGGGTTTCTGTCATTCCCATTTCAAATTTCTTTGAAAAGTAACATGATGCACAAACCAACCAACCCTAATGCAAGGGCTAACTAGGGATGTGACAACTCACCCCCACTTAAAAGAATCGCGTCCCGAGATTCGGGTTCCTCCGGAAAGAGGGTGGGGTACTCAAGTCGAAGACGATCCTCCCTTTCCCAAGTAGCTTCACTCTCGGAATGATGTGACCATTGAACCTTGAGAAATTTGATATTGTGGCGTCGAGTGGTGCGCTCGGTTTGATCAAGAATACGAACGGGGTATTCTCGATATGTGAGATTGTCCTGGAGATCAAGCGTTTCGTGGTCCACTCCGCGGATAGGATCCGAGAAGCAACGCCTGAGTTGAGAAACGTGGAACACATCATGAACTCTGGAGAGGTGCGGAGGTAGTTCCAATTGGTAGGCAACTTCTCCTCGTTTGGCAAGAATGCGAAAAGGACCGATAAAACGAGGGGCCAATTTGCCTTTGATACCGAAGCGATGGGTTCCCTTAAGAGGAGTAACCCGAAGGTAAGCCTTATCGCCGACTTCAAAAGTCACAGCCTTATGATGACTATCATATTGGCTCTTTTGGCGAGACTGGGCTGTTTTCAATCTCTCACGAACGATGCGAACTTGTTCCTCTGCTTCCTGGATCATATCCGGGCCAAAGAATTGTCTTTCCCCGGTCTCTGACCAGTTAAGAGGTGTTCGACACCTCCGTCCATATAGAACTTCGAAGGGAGCTTTGCCCAAGCTGGCTTGATAACTATTGTTATAAGCAAATTCGGCAAATGGAAGACACTTTTCCCATTCCATACCGAAAGAGATGACAGAGGCTCGAAGCATGTCTTCCAGGATTTGATTGACTCGTTCCACTTGACCACTTGGCTGGGGATGGAAGGCAGTACTGAAAGAGAGATGAGTTCCCATAGCATTCTGGAAACTTTCCCAAAATCTTGAAGTGAAAAGACTTCCACGATCCGAGTTAATCTCCAACGGTACACCATGAAGTGATACTATCCGAGAGACATACAAATCTGCTGGCTGGCTAGCGGTAATACTCTCTCGAACAGGCAGGAAATGAGCTACTTTAGAGAGGCGGTCGATAACGACGAAGATAGCATTATTCCCTTTCCTGGTCCTGGGAAATCCGGTAATGAAATCCATACCGACTTTGTCCCATTTCCATTCAGGAATAGCTAAAGGTTGAAGGGTGCCAGCAGGCCGTTGATGCTCTGCTTTGACTCGACGACAAACGTCGCAGTTAGCAATGAATTGAGCGATTTCTCTCTTCATCCTAGTCCACCAGAATCTCTGACGTAGATCCTGATACATTTTAGTACTACCGGGATGAATCGTGAGAGGAGATTCATGAGCCTCCTTAAGGATTAATTGCCGTAGATAGTAGTTCTTGGGAACCACCACACGGTTCTCAAAGAAAACAACACCTCGATCATCCATAGAGAAACTTTTAGCGAGTCCGCTAGCAATGTTCTCTTGGAGTCGGGATATACCTTTATCACGCTTCTGGGCAGCTATAACTTGATCCATAAGGGTAGGTTTCGCCACCAAGGTGGAAAGGAATCCTCGAGGAACAATGTGAAGGTTAAGCTTACGAAATTCCTCGTGGAGAAGTGGTTGACTTTGTTGTAACATTAAGTTGTTACAATATGACTTACGACTTAGTGCATCAGCCATGACATTGGCCTTTCCAGGAGTGTAAGTGATTCCTAAATCGTAGTCTGTGAGCAACTCAACCCAACGTCTTTGCCTGAGATTTAGATCCGGTTGGGTGAAGATATACTTCAAACTTTGGTGATCAGTGAAGATTTCACAGCGATTACCAAGGAGGTAATGTCGCCATGTTTTGAGTGCATGGACTACAGCTGCAAGCTCTAGATCATGAGTAGGATAGTTATCCTCGTGTGGACGCAACTGTCGAGATGCGTATGCAATCACTTGACGATCTTGCATGAGTATGCAACCTAGTCCTTGTCGCGAGGCGTCGCTGTAGATTATAAAATCCTTGGAAAAGTCTGGTGGTACCAGTACTGGTGCAGATGTCAGGCGTCTTTTCAGTTCCTGAAAACTGGACTCGCACTATGGGGTCCACTCAAACTTTTTATCTTTCTTGAGGAGTTCGGTTAGAGGTTTAGCAACCTTGGAGAAATTCTCGACGAAGCATCGGCAATAGCTCGCTAAGCCAAGAAAACTCCTAACTTGCTTGACCGATTCAGGGGGAGTCCAATCAAGTACGGCTTGAACTCGCTCGAGATTGACAGCAATACCCTTGCCAGAGATCACATGACCTAGATAGGTTACTTCTGGCAACCAAAATTCACATTTAGAGAATTTGGCATAAAGGCGGTGCTCTCGAAGTTTCGTCAATACCAGCCTTAAATGCTCGGCATGATCTTTCTTGTTCTTGGAATAGATGAGTATATCATCGAGGTATACCACGATGAATTTATCCAAATACTCCATGAATATAGAATTCATTAACCGAGAAAAGGTAGCTGGGGCATTGGTTAATCCGAAGGACATAACGGTGTACTCATATTGGCCATAACGAGTAACAAAATCCGTTTTAGGAATGTCCCCGTTCTTGATTTTGATTTGATGGTAGCCCAACCTCAAATCCATCTTAGAGAAGACTGAGGATCCAGCGAGCTGATCATACAGGTCGTTGATCCTGGGGAGCGGATACTTATTCTTTATGGTGACCAGATTGACAGGTCGGTAATCTACAACCATCCGCTCCGTTCCATCCTTCTTCTTGACGAAGAGGACGGGGCAAGCCCAAGGGGAAGAACTAGGACGGATGAAACCTTTTTGCAAAGACTCATCGAGTTGTTTCTTTAGCTCAGCTAATTCTAGTGGTGCCATCTTATAAGGTCTCCTAGAGATTGGGACAGTTCCAGGGATAAGATCTATCACGAACTCGACATCTCTGTCAGGTGGAACTCCTGACAGTTCTTCTGGAAAAACATCCGGGAAGTCATGGACTACCGTGATATCTTCGAGTTCTGGTAGAGGGCTGGCATTAAGAGAGTAGAGCTGACGCTCAGCCATTCGGGTCAAGACATTGACTATCTTGCCGGATGGATGTGTAAGTTGAACGGTCCTAGTATAGCAATCAATTTTGGCGTAATGAGTTGTCATCCAATCCATACCCAAAATGATGTTTATGTCCGAGAACTTGAGAGCGATTAGAGATGCAAGGAAAACAAGTCTATCGACAAGGATTTCATTTCCATGGCTTACCCTAGAGGTTTGCCACTTTGAACCAGGAGTTTGAATAACCATGGAAGTAGGCATGTCACAAAAAGTCGTGTTGTGCAATCGAGCATAGCTCTCAGATATGAACGAATGTGATGCTCCAGTATCGAAAAGAACAGATGCCGGATGGCAGTTAACGAGAAGCGTACCAAGGACGACGTTAGGATCCTCATAAGCTTCTT
Source organism: Secale cereale (assembly GCA_902687465.1). Classification (NCBI taxonomy): domain Eukaryota; kingdom Viridiplantae; phylum Streptophyta; class Magnoliopsida; order Poales; family Poaceae; genus Secale; species Secale cereale. The sequence continues at coordinate 99,525,335 of LR738709.1, forward strand.
CAGCAGAGACATAGTTGACATGACCACGTGTAGTGGGGTTTGGCTTGACATAATTCACCTTGCCGGTTGGCTTACCACAGCCAACGAGTTTTCCTGGTTGGTTCTGAGTACACTCACGCATGTAGTGCCCCGGTTCTCCACACTTGAAACATGTCACAGCGGTGGTGCGTGGAGCAAAGTTGGAAGGTGGTCCTCCATAGGTCTTAGTAGGTGCAAACTGTTGAGTTGGGCGAGGCGCCTCATAGGATGGCCTCGGTGTGTACTTGGGTGGCAGAGCAGTATTAGGAACCCACACACGGCGCTTGTGAGAGCCAGAGCCGGATGAGGAACCAAAGTCTCGAGTATGCTTGTGGGTGGCCTCGAAGTCGGTCTGGCCTGTTTCAGCACTGATAGCCTTGTTAACCAACTTCTGGAAGGAGGTGCACTCGTGCAGACGTAGATCTCGGCGGAGTTCAGGGCTGAGTCCCTCGCGGAACCTCGCCTGCTTCTTGGCATCGGTGGATACTTCTTCAGGTGCATAGCGTGCCAAGTTACCAAACTCGCGACTATAGCCATCCACAGTTAAACGGCCCTGGGTGAAATTGCAGAATTCCTCCCGCTTGCGATCCATGAGACCTTCCGGAATGTGATGTTCACGGAATGCCTCACTGAACTCAACCCAAGTAGTGACTTGGCCAGCAGGACGCATAGCTTCAAAGTTTTCCCACCAAAGACTGGCAGGGCCCTCAAGATGGTAGGCGGCGTAGATAACCTTGTCAGCTTCGGCCACACGGGCAGAGTGTAGCTTGTGGGTAATACTACGTAGCCAGTCATCAGCATCCAGAGGTTCAGTGGAGTGATGCAACTTCAGTGGACACATCTTGATAAAATCGTGGATTGACACCACGTCATTCCTCTGGCGGAACCCAGTGTTCTGCTCTATGCGTTCCAGCAGACGGTTGGTCTCTCTCTTGTTCCGTTCTGCTTCAAGCATAACTTCCGCCAAGGAGGGTGGCTGGGGCAGATTCCCATCTCTAGCCCCACTAGCCTCACCCTGCTCCTGAGCAGCAGGAGTGCTGCGAGTGTTGACCATCCTAGGAAAACAAAACAACGGTTTAGACAAGGATGGCAAAAATTTGACATAGAAGTGCAGAATGTAATGGATGACACGGAATGCAAGGATGTTCATCCGTACGACATGGTAATATAGGAACTGCTATATATACACCAGTGGTCATACACACCATACAAAGTTTAGTACAAGCCAAGGCTAAAGTACAACTGCGGTGAAAGACGATACATCCCATCAGAGGCATTCCAAGCTCCTATACATTATTTAGCTACACCTCCGGAACTCAGTACACACTAACTCATATTCCACAAGACGCGCAGGGCTATGGGAATACAACTACTACGACACTACTACAACCACGGCCTAGCTCAGACATTCGCGTAGTAATCCTCGTAAAGATTACCACCGTAGCCTAGAAGTGGAACAGATGGATCTTGGAACTCGCGAGCACTCGAAGGCTGTGGACCATAAGGACACGGGTGTGGTCTCGGTCCCGATGCTGGTGGTAACCGACGCCCACGTGGAGGTGTAATACCCCCAACGTCACGCCAATCCATGCGATCAGGCAGACGAGTCCGCACGGGGTACAAATCTCGCATGTCCAGATATCCGGCGTGCACAGCAGGTGCAAGCCGTGTCAAAGTAGTCCAGTGGGCGGCTCGAGTGTTATACAGCTCCATTCGGAGGGCACGGACCTCACGGTCCCTATCCTCCAACATCTGAACAGTAGTCTGAAATAGTGGCTCTTCATGAGCAGCATCAGTATACAGACCAGTGTAGTAGCCTTCCTCTCCGGGAAGTGAAGCTGGCATGTAACAGAACTCAGTGTTAAGCAACAGGGCATGCCTAGCACGGAGAATGGTCATCATCGAATAAGCGGCATCCTGCACTGCCATCTCGATGGTAACCCCGAGTCCATAAGACCAATGGATGGGGTCATTAGCTCCGGGATATGAGGGGTATATCCGGACTGTGCAGAAATACTGACTCTGATTGAAATCCCGGTACTGTTCCTCCACGGTGTACTCAGGATACCAGCGATAACCGGTCTCAGTCAGCACACGGACTAGCATGGCCGTGTGACCGGGCACATTAATGCACCGAGTCAAACGAACCACTTGCTGAGGGATGCGGCCAGACATCTGAAACACGGAATAATGCAAAGGCATTAGTGTTTCTGGAAGAAATCGGGCAGCATAACAACTGTAAATGCTCAAACAAAGATTTGAGACATCATACAAATGATAGCATAGCCACTCAACAATTTCATATCAAAGTTCCGGATCCAACAATCATCATACTAAAAGGATAGAAACTGAACTGAGGCTTGACCAACAATCCTAAGAGTCTACGGATTAGTAACACGTGAACCTAGTAAGGATAAGAGGCCTAGTCCTAAATCCTCGTAGAAAGAATAGACTGACTCAGATCAGAAGGGCATAAGATAAAGGAGTAAAAAGAGCCCTACGTTCCCTCCCACAATCAATTCCCCTACATATAACTAAGAATTTTTCTAGACTCAACATCGACCAGTTTGGCTTGAGAAACCTACAGGCAGTCCAGCTCTGAGGCCAATGCTGTCAGGACCCCGATCCTAAGTCACACCGATCTAGCTGTAACACGTCATATCACTTTGCGGCCTCACGCACGGTAACCCCACGGGTGCCACCTTACCTGGCCCGGGACCGTTTGCGCATTTTGGCACACGTATATGACAGTGTCGCTAGCATCCATATGACAGAGAACCCGGGCCGACATGGCTAGTTATAAACCAAAAGTGGCACTAGATTACAGAGACAGGCATCCATGACCCAGCAACGAACGTGTCGGTCATCAACGTATGAACCCAAGTCGTAGCAAGCTACATGGACTTAAAGGAACAACGCGTGACATTTCCCCTAAGGGACAGACACAGGAACGAAGAAGGACACATGCCGGCCAGCCTACGTGTTTCGAGCAGTAGCAAGCTACCAAGGCTCATTGGAATCACTAGGAGGCATTTCCCTGTAAGGTAGGCTACCAAAGGAAAACAACTAGGTGTCGGATCCCACACATACCAAGCATTTCAAACATACACGCAATATGCTCAATATGTGCAAATACAACATTGCATCACAACGGAACTCTATGACTCAAAGTACTTTATTTTAAAGGCTCCAAGAGCCATACATAACATATCCATACAGGTAGGGGTCACATGACCCAACACTCAAGTCATATAGTCATACAAGCACAAGCGGAAGCTACATGTCTGAGTACAGACAACTTAGAAAATAAAACAGGCTTGGTGTAGCCTGACTATCTACAAGGCCCTTCACAAGCTCCAGATCTCCGTCTGGGTGCCAAGCTACTCGTCGACGTCAACGTCTATGTAGAACCCATCAGCAGGGACAGGGTTCTCCTCTGCAACAGTTATTAAGCAAACATGAGTACAAAGGTAATCAGCAAGTCTTACCACATAACCTATCTTACATGCAACATTATCAAAGGGGGTAGTGGAGTTCATAGCAGAATGCCATCTTTGACCTTGGCTAACCTATACTACAACTCTCAACAGATTGCAAGATGTTATTACGAACACGAGTCCTCTACTCACCACATCAATACACTACCAAGGATACTCTTCCGTCATCCTACGGAAGGGCCATCCACGGCACTCACACTTATCTTGAGGCTTTTAGTAGTATCCATCAACTTGTCTATGAACTATAAGAGCAACCAAGTAGTCCGTACCGCGAACAACGACTATTCGAATAGATTGATAACCCTGCAGGGGTGTACTTCTTCACACATGTTTTCACCACTTAGCGTCTGCACACGACATGTGCTCGGCAGACTTCAAGCGAAAGCCGACGTGGGTGTAGACCACGACCTAACCAACCACTCAAGTCTCTCGTCCAGGTTTATCGCCTATTTGGGTTCCATCCGTGGGGAGATCCGGCCGGGGTGTCGCTCACGACCCCAAACGATGTGTACAGGGTTCCCGAGTCACCTAACGGGCAACCGGTACACCGTGCCACGTACCTGTCGCATCACAGCCCACCCCGAGGGTCAGCGCTGTGCACGACCTCCAGTAAACTATAAACACCAGAAACTAGTTGCAACTCCTGGACAGAGTACAAGGGCAGTCAATAAGTCGAGCGGGGTCATATTTCAGGGCCCAATGTGTGGTAGTAACTGTAACTTGAATCACACACACAGATCTCGGGTCCTATGGACGATTCCAATGAAACAACCCACCATGTACTCCTACATGGCCTTTCATCGATACCTTTACCAAGTGTATTCCACACTTCCTTCTCTTATCGGTATGGTCATTTCACTCTGATCCATCACCCAGATGAACCAGACCAGACACAACTCTAAGCATAGCAGGCAACATAAACAAATAGCATGGTGGATCACACATCACATGGCTCAATCAACTCCTACACATGCTAGTGGGTTTCAACTATTTACTGTGGCAATGACAGGTCATGCAAGGGATAGGGTTCAACTACCGCAGCAAGTAGCAGTTCACACGCTGTTGCCTTAATGCAGTAAAAGAGAGCAGGAGCGAGAAGATTTGGTTTGTATCGGAATGATCAATGATTGCTTGCCTGACAAAGTAGTTGTCGGGTACTGCTCTTCAGCTGGATACGCAACAGTATCCTCGGGAGCAGGACCTAACACAGAGAATACCGGCGATACAATCATTAACAAACAAATGCTACAATATGATGCATGCTCATGACATGGCAAGATGCATGTGTGTTGGCTAATGCAACTGAAACCAGAAGGTTTGAGCCTATTTGAATCAAAGATTCAAATTGGAGTTCAAACTATTATTTAAATAAGTGCATTATCATGTTTTTGATGTATACAGCAAGTTAACTTGTTCAAACATGCATGAAACCAGTGCCATTGGAAAGATTGGATTTTTCTGATCATTTTTCGTATATAAATCTTTTCCATCTGAGCTATGGTTGATTTTATATGATTTTTAGAAGTTTTGGGTATTTTCTGGAATTTCCTGAATTATTTTTAATCTAAAAATCCCAGAAAAACCTTTACTGCGTCAGCATGACATCATGCTGACGTCAGGCAGTCAACAGGAGCTGGTCCAGTCAAACATGACATGTGGGCCCTGCATGTCAGTGTCACAGCTAATTAACTAAGTTAATTAGAGTTAAACTAAAACTAATTAGCTGTCAGTGGGGCCTGGGCCCACGGGTCAGTGACTAAACTAATTAACTAATTAAATTAACAGAAACTTAATTAAACAACTAATTAGCAAAAGGTGGCCCACACGTCAGTGACCCTGGGGTGGTCAACCCCCTGGTCAAACAGGTCAAACCCGCCGGCGACGTGACGCCGGCGAGGCCAAGTACGGCGGCGTGCTTCGGAAATCGTCTACGGGGCACGGCTCGAGCTGCGGCTAGGTGCGTTGGAAAGCTCTTGCCCTTGCGCGTCGGATGGTGGTGGTCGCCGGACCTGGGGTGGCCGGAGACGACGACAACAAGCTCGACGGCGGCGACCGGCGTCGGGCGTGTGTGGAGATGTGGCTGCAGGGGCCTAGGCGATGCGTGCGTAGCACCTATCGCATCTACGCGCTGCGGTGAGTGTGATGGACGGGTGCCAGTGACCAAATGGTCACCGGAGCATCACCGGCGGCGAGCACAGCGGCGGTGCGTGCAGGTGAGCTTCGTGCGGTGCGTTCCAGGGCAGAAGAGAGCCAACGGAGAGGGGGAGGACGAAGCTGGGCTCACAGGGGTTGCAGTAGGCGCCGGAGCGAGCTCGGGGGTGGTCGGAGCTGAGCGGAACGGCGAGGGGGATCTCCGTGGCCGGAGTTGGGGAAGAAGAGATCGGGGGCGTCTCCAGTGCGGGCGAGCGCTCGGGGCTCGGCCTGTTCGAAGTAGTCGAGGACGGCGGAGATGACGGACACCAAGGCGGGGCTCAGGGACGACGGTGGGCGCGGCTTCTACGACGGTGCGAACACGACGGCATCGGCCATGGCGCGGGGAGAGCTAGGGAGAGGAGCTGGGGAGAGGGGGAGGTGTCTGCGAGGTCGGGGGCGACGTGTGTGACCGATCCAGGCTTCCAGGGCGGCGAGGGGAGGAAGCAGGGCGGCGGGCAGCTGCGTGGCGCGCGGTGCGGTCGCCGTCGAGCACCTGCCTGCCTGCCTGGCCGAGCCAAGCAGCTCGCTGGAGCGGCAGCTGGGCTGGGCCGGCAGGTGGGCCGGGTGGGGCGCCAGGTAAACTTCTTCTCTCTCTCTTTTTTTCTATTTCTTTTCTATTTCATTTGTTTTGCAACTTTGTTTAATTAAATAAAATGCCAGAGCATTTTTATAACTCATAACACTTGTCATACCTACTGTATATAATATGAACAGTAGGAAACCTTATAGTTTATGATTATTTGAGCATTTAAAATATTTTATAGCATTTAAATGCCCAAATTCAAATACCATATGATTTAATCCAGTGACCTTGGATGTCCTAGAAAATTGTGCACCATTTTTAGCAAAGGTTTGAGACCAAGGCAGAAATGATGAGCATTTTGAAGGGCATTTTGGGTACATTGGAAAATATTTTATCAAACCCTAGTTGTTAGAAGAGGGGTGCTGGGGTTTCTGTCATTCCCATTTCAAATTTCTTTGAAAAGTAAACATGATGCACACACACCAACCAACCCTAATGCAAGGGCTAACTAGGGATGTGACATTTTCAGAATTTTTAGAGTTTCAGAAGTATGGTGGTTGTCCAAATCATTAGAGACTGTTCTGTTTTTGACAGATTCTGTCTTCAATGCATACTTTGCTTGTTTTAGTGTTTCCATAGCTTATATTAAGTGATATAAATTGTGGAAATTATTGGTACACTATGCATTGTGTGAGAACAATTATGAATCTTGTCTTTGACAGTACCCGAGTGAATGATTTGCTTTATTATACTAATGCATCTCACGAAGTTCCGTTAAGTTTTGTGTGATTGAAGTTTTCAAGTTTTGGGTGAGATCTCGATATGAGGAGAATAAGGAGTGGAAAGACACTAGGCTTGGGGATACCCAAGGCACTTCAAGGTAATATTAAAGGAAGATCCAAGCAACTAAGCTTGGGGATGCCCCGGAAGGCATCCCCTCTTTCGTCTCCAACATTATCGGTGACCTCACTTGGAGCTATTTTTTTATTCGTTACATGATATGTGTTTCGCTTGGAGCATTAATTTATTTTGTTTAGATTTCATTGATGTTATTTAGAATAAGGCTTTGTATCTTTTATTTCAATAAAAAGACAAGTATAGCCTTTACCATGATTATTTTGCAAGTCTTTATGTTGCTTTTTGAAAACAGAAAGTTTTCTATCATTGTCTGAATTCTTATGGATAGTCATAACGTGATAAATTCTTGACATTTTTACAAAGTTAGCATGAATAAGTTATATGTAATTTGGTAATTTTTCAGAATTTTTAGAGCTAGCGAAGTATGAGAACAATTCCACTCTTGGCAGACTGTCATGTTTAGACAGATTTCTGTTATGTTTGCATTGTTTGCATGTTTAATATTCTATTTTAGGATCGGAGTATTAAATATGCAGAGGCATTTAGTATGCAATGTTTAATTGTAATCTTAGTGATTTTCTATAGTACGGAATGATAAGGTTTTGAGTTGATTTATACTAACTTATCTCACGAGTTCTTGTTGAGTTTTGTGTGGATGAAGTTTTTGAGATTTAGGGAAACCGTGACATGAGAGGAATTAAGAGACACAATAGTTCAAGCTTCTCGATGCCCAAGTCATCCCGAGATAATATTTAAAGAAGTCTCAAGCATCTAAGCTTGGGGATGCTCGGGTAGGCATCCCACCTTTCTTCATCATTAACTATCGGTTAGTATCGGTTGAGCCTAAGTTTTTGCTTCTTCACATGATATGTGATATCCTTGAAATGTCATTTTATTTTGTTTTGCTTGATTTCGAATAAAGTACTCAAGTTCTGAAATTCTTAAATGTTAGAGAGTCTTCACATAGTTTCATAATTATTCGACTACTTATTGATCTCCATGTTGGGGAACGTAGTATTTTCAAAATTTTCCTACGATCACGCAAGATCTATCTACCAGATGCATAACAATGAGGGGGAGAGTGTGTCTACATACCCCTGTACACCGAAAGCGGAAGCGTCTAGTGACGCGGTTGATGTAGTCGAACTTCTTCGCGATCCAACCGATCAAGCACCAAATGTACGGAGCCTCCACGTTCATCACACATTCAGCTTGATGACGTCCCACGAGCTCTTGATCTAGTAGAACCTCGCGGGAGAGTTTCGTCAACACTACGGCGTGGTGACGGATATGATGAAGTTATCAGCGCAGGGCTTCGCCTAAGCGCTGCAACGGTATGACCGAGGTGTGTTTCTGTGGAGGGGGGCACCGCACACGGCTAGAGAGATCAACTTGTGTGTGTGTCTAGAGGTGCCCCCTGCCCCCGTATATAAAGGAGCAAGGGGGGAAGGCCGGCCAGCCCCTATGGCATGCCTAGGAGGAGCAATCCTACTAGGAATAGGATTGCAATCCTATTCCTAGTAGGAATCACCAAGAGGGAGAAGGGGGGAAGGAAGGAGAGGAAGAGGGAGAAGGAAAGGGGCGTCGGCCCCCCTCCTTCCTTGTCCAATTCGGACTAAGGGGTGGGGGCGCGCGGCCCAGCCCTAGCCTTCCTTCTCTCATCTCCTATGGCCCATTAAGGCCCATAGCTTCCCCGGGAGGTTCCGGTAACCCCTCGGCACTCCGGTTAATTCCGAAACTTTACAGAACGCTTCCGATGTCCGAATATAGTCGTCAAATATATCTATCTTTACGTCTCGGACATTCTGAGACTCCTCGTCATGTGCGTGATCTTATACGGGACTCCGAACTACCTTCTGTACATCAAAACTCATAAACTCATAATACCGATCGTCATCAAACGTTAAGCGTGCGAACCCTACGGGTTCGAGAACTATGTAGACATGACCGAGACACGTCTCTGGTCAATAAACAATATCGGAACCTGGATGCTCATATTGGCTCCGACATATTCTACGAACATCTTTATCGATCAAACCACATAACAACATATGTTGTTCCTTTGGTCATCGGTATGTTACTTGCCCGAGATTTGATCGTCGGTATCTCAATACCTAGTTCAACCTCGTTACCGTCAAGTCTCTTTACTCGTTCCGTAATATATCACCTCGTGACTAACTCATTAGTCATTTGCTTGCAAGGCTTATTATGATGTGTATTACTGAGAGGGCCCAGAGATACCTCTTCGACACTCGGAGTGACAAATCCTATTCTTGATCTATGCCAACACCACAAACACTTTCGGAGACACCTGTGGAGCATCTTTATGATCACCCAGTTATGTTGTGACGTTTGATAGCACACAAGGTGTTCCTCCGGTATTCGGGAGTTGCATAATCTCATAGTCATAGGAACATGTATAAGTCATGAAGAAATCAATAGCAGTAAAACTAAACGATCATAGTGCTAAGCTAACGGATGGGTCTTGTCCATCACATCATTCTCCTAATGATGTGATCCCATTGATCAAATGAAAACTCATGTCTATGGCTAGGAAACATAACCATCTTTGATCAATGAGCTAGTCTAGTAGATGCATACTAGGGACACTCTGTTTTGTCTATGTATTCACACATGTACTAAGTTTCCGGTTAATACAATTATAGCATGAATAATAAATATTTATCATGATATAAGGAAATAAATAATAACTTTATTATTGCCTCTAGGGCATATTTCCTTCAGTCTCCCACTTGCACTAGAGTCAATAATCCAGATCACATCACCATGTGATTAACACCAATAGTTCACATCACCATGTGACTAACACCCATAGTTCTCATCGCCATGCGACTAATACCCAAAGGGTTTACTAGAGTCAACAGTCTAGTTCACATCGTCATGTGATTAACACCCAAAGAGTACTAAGGTGTGATCATGTTTTGCTTCGTGAGAGAAGTTTAGTCAGCGGGTCTGTTACATTCAGATCCGTATGTATTTTTGCAAATTTCTATATCTACAATGCTCTGCACGGAGCTACTTTAGCTAATTTCTCCCACTTTCAATATGTATCCAGATCGAGACTCAGAGTCATCCAGATCGGTGTTAAGGCTTGCATCAACGTAACTCTTTACGACAAACTCTCTATCACCCCCAAAACCGAGAAATATTTCCTTAGTCCTCTAAGGATAATTTTGACCGTTGTCCAGTGATCTACTCCTGGATCACTATTGTACTTCCTTGTCAATCTCATGGCAAGGTACACAACATGGCATACTTTATAGAACCTATGACTGAGGCATAGGAAATGACTTTCATTCTTTCTCTATCTCTGCCGTGGTCGGGTTTTGAGTCTTACTCCACTTCATACCTTACAACACAGGCAAGAACTCTTTCTTTGACTATTCCATTTTGAACTACTTCAAAATCTTATCAGGATATGTACTCATTGAAAAAACTTATCAAGCGTCTTGATCTATCTCTATAGATCTTGATGCTCAATATGTAAGCAGCTTTACCGAGTTTTTTCTTTGAAAAAATCATTTCAAACACTCCTCTATGCTTTCCAGAAAATTCTACATCATTATTGATCGACAATATGTCATTCACATATACTTATCAGAAAGGTTGTAGTGCTCCCACTCACTTTCTTCTAAATACAGGCTTCATCGCAAGTCTGTACAAAACTATATGCTTTGATCAACTTATCAAAGCGTATATTCCAACTCTGAGATGCTTGCACCAGTCCATAGATGGTTCGCTGGAGCTTGCACACTTTGTTAGCACCATTAGGATCGACAAAACCTTCTGGTTGCATCATATACAACTCTTCATTAAGATATCCATTCAGGAATGCAGTTTTGACGTCCATTTGCCTGATTTCATAATAATAAAATGCGGCAATTGCTAACATGATTCGGACAGACTTAAGAATCACTACGGGTGAGAAAGTCTCATCGTAGTCAACTCCTTGAACTTGTCAAAACCCTTTCATAACAAGTCGAGCTTTGTAAACAGTAACATTACCATCTGCGTCGGTCTTCCTCTTGAAGATCCATTTATTTTCGATGGCTTGCCGATCATCGGGCAAGTCAACCAAAGTCCACACTTTGTTCTCATACATGGATCCATCTCAGATTTCATGGCCTCAAGCCATTTTGCGGAATCTGGGCTCATCATCGCTTCCTCATAGTTCGTAGGTTCATCATGGTCTAGTAACATGACTTCCATAACTGGGTTGCCGTACCACTCTGGTGCGGAACGAGCTCTGGTTGATCTACGAAGTTCTGCAAAAACTTGATTTGAAGTTTCATGATCATTATCATTAGCTTCCTCACTAATTCGTGTAGGCATCACTGGAACTGATTTCAGTGATGAGCTACTTTCCAATTCGAGAGAAGGTACAATTACCTCATCAAGTTATACTTTCCTCCCACTCACTTCTTTCGAGAGAAACTCCTTCTCTATAAAGGATCCATTCTCCGCAACGAATATCTTGCCTTCGGATATGTGATAGAAGGTGTACCCAATAGTTTCTTTTTGGGTATCGTATGAATATTTACTTCTCCAACTTGGGTTCGAGCTTATCATGTTGAAACTTTTTCACATAAGCATCGCAGCCCCAAACTTTTAAGAAACAACAACTTTGGTTTCTTGCCAAACCACAGTTCATAAGGCGTCACCTCAACAGATTTAGATGGTGCCCTTATTTAACGTGAATGCAGCTGTCTCTAATGCATAACCCAAAACGATAGTGGTAAATCGGTAAGAGGCATCATAGACCGCACCATATCTAATAAAGTATGGCTATGATGTTCGGACACACCATTACGCTGTGGTGTTCCGGGTGGCATGAGATGTGAAACTGTTCCACATTGTTTTAAATGAAGACCAAACTCGTACCTCAAATATTTGCCTCCACGATCAGATCGTAGAAACTTTATTTTCTTGTTATGATGATTATGTACTTCACTCTGAAATTCGTTGAACTTTTCAAATGCTTCAGACTTGTGCTTCATCAAGTAGATATACCCATATCTGCTCAAATCATCAGTGAAGGTCAGAAAATAACGATACCCGCCATGAGCCTCAACACTCATCGGTCCACATACAACAATATGTATGATTTCCAACAAATCAGTTGCTTGCTCCATTGTTCCGGAGAACGAAGTTTTAGTCATCTTGCCCATGAGGCATGGTTCGCAAGCACCAAGTGATTCATAATCAAGTGATTCCATAAACCCATCACTATGGAGTTTCTTCATGCGTTTTACACCAATATGACCTAAACGGCAGTGCCACAAATAATTTGCACTATCATTATCAACTTTGCATCTTTTGACTTCAATATTATGAATATGTGTATCACTACAATCGAGATCCAACAAACTATTTTCATTGGGTGTATGACCATCGAAGGCTTTATTCATGTGAACAGAATAACAATTATTCTATGATTTTAAATGAATAACCGTATTGCAACAAACATGATCAAATCATACTCATGCTTAACCCAAATGCCAAATAACATTTATTTAGGTTCTACACTAATCCCGAAAGTATAGGGAGTGTGCGATGATGATCATATCAATCTTGGAACCACTTGCAACACACATCGTCACTTCACCTTTAACTAGTCTTTGTTCATTCTGCAACTCCCGTTTCGAGTTACTAATTTTAGCAACTGAACAGGTATCAAATACCCAGGGGTTGCTATGAACACTAGTAAAGTACACATCAATAATCTGTATATCAAATATACCCTTGTTCACTTTGCCATCCTTCTTATCCACCAAGTATCTAGGGAAGTTCCACTTCTAGTGACCTTTTCCTTTGCAGTACAAGCACTTAGTTTCAGGCTTGAGTTTAGCTTTGGGTTTCTTCACGGGAGTGACAACTTGCTTGTCATTCTTCTTGAAGTTCCCCTTCTATCCCTTTGATCTTTACTTGAAACAAGTGGTCTTGTTAACCATCAACACTTGATGCTCTTTCTTGATTTCAACCCTCGCCGATTTCAGCATTGCGAAGAGCTCGGGAATTACTTTCGTCATCCCTTGCATATTATAGTTCATCACGAAGTTCTACTAACTTGGTGATAGTGTCTAGAGAACTTTGTCAATTACTATCTTATCTAGAAGATTAACTCCCACTTGATTCAAGCAATTGTAGTACCCAGACAATCTGAGCACATGCTCACTGGTTGAGCTATTCTCATCCATCTTGTAGGCAAAGTACTGTCAGAGGTCTTATACCTCTCGACACGGGCATGAGTATGAAATACTAATTTCAACTCTTGGAACATCTCATATGCTCCGTGGCATTCAAAACGTTTTTGAAGTCCCGGTTATAAGCCGTAAAGCATGGTGCACTAAACTATCAAGTAGTCATCATACCGAGCTTTTGTCCAAACGTTCATAACGTTTGCATCTGCTCCTGCAATAGGTCTGTCACCTAGCGGTGCATCAAGGACATAAGGCTTATGTGCAGCAATGAGGATAATCCTCAGATCACGGACCTAGTCCGCATAAATGCTACCTACATCTTTCAACTTAGTTTTCTCTAGGAACATATTAAAAAACATAGGGGAGCTATAACACGAGCTATTGATCTACAACATAATTTGCAAATACTATCAGGACTAACTTCATGATAAATTAGAGTTCAATTAATCAAATTACTTAGAACTCCTACTTAGAAAGACATCTCTCTAATCATCTAAGTGATCACATGATCCATATCAACTAAACCATGTCCGATCATCACGTGAGATGGAGTAGTTTTCAATGGTGAACATCTTATGTTGATCATATCTACTATCTGATTCACGCTCGACCTTTCGGTCTCTAGTGTTCCGAGGCCATATATGCATATGCTAGGCTCGTCAAGTTTAACCCAAGTATTCTGCATGTGCAAAACTGTCTTACACCCGTTGTATTTGAACGTAGAGCTTATCACACCCGATGATCACGTGGTGTCTCGGCACGACGAACTTTCGCAACGGTGCATACTCAGGGAGAACACTTATACCTTGAAATTTAGTGAGAGATCATCTTATAATGCTACCATCGATCTAAGCAAAATAAGATGCATAAAAGATAAAAATCACATGCAATCAATATAAGTGATATGATATGGCCATCATCATCTTGTGCCTTTGATCTCCATCTCCAAGGCACCGTCATGATCACCATCGTCACCGACGCGACACCTTGATCTCCAACATAGCATCATTGCCGTCTCACAACCTATTGCTTCCACGACTATCGCTACCGCTTAGTGATAAAGTAAAGCAATTACATGGCAACTGTATTTCATACAATAAAGCGACAACCATATGGCTCCTGCCAGTTGCCGATAACTTTACAAAACATGATCATCTCATACAACAACGTATAACTCATCATGTCTTGACCATATCACATCACAACATGCCCTGCAAAAACAAGTTAGACGTCCTCTACTTTGTTGTTGCAAGTTTTACGTGGCTGCTACGGGCTTAGCAAGAACCGTTCTTACCTACGCATACAAAACCACAACGATATTTCGTCAAGTATGTGCTGTTTTAACCTTCACAAGGACCGGGCGTAGCCACACTTGATTCTACTAAAGTGAGAGAGACAGACACCCGCCAGTCACCTTTAAGCAACGAGTGCTCATAACAGTGAAACCAGTCTCGCGTAAGCGTACGCGTAATGTCGGTCCAGGCCGCTTCATCTCACAATACCACCAAACAAAAGTATGACATGCTGGTAAGTAGTATGACTAGTATCGTCCACAACTCACTTGTGTTCTACTCGTGCATATCATCTATGCATAGACCTGGCTCTGATACCACTATTGGGAACGTAGTATTTTCAAAATTTTCCTACGATCACGCAAGATCTATCTACCAGATGCATAGCAACGAGGGGGAGAGTGTGTCTACATACCCTTGTAGACCGAAAGCGGAAGCGTCTAGTGACACGGTTGATGTAGTCGAACTTCTTCGCGATCCAACCGATCAAGCACCGAACGTACGGAGCCTCCGCGTTCAGCACACGCTCAGCTTGATGACGTCCCATGTGCTTTTGATCCACTAGAACCTCGCGGGAGAGTTTCGTCAGCACTACGGTGTGGTGACGGATATCATGAAGTTACCGGCGTAGGGCTTCGCCTAAGCACTGCAACGGTATGACCGAGGTGTGTTTCTGTGGAGGAGGGCACCGCACACGGCTGGAGAGATCAACTTGTGTGTGTCTAGAGGTGCCCCTGCCCCCGTATATAAAGGAGCAAGGGGGGAGGCCAGCCAACCCCTATGGCGCGCCTAGGAGGAGCAATCCTACTAGGAATAGGATTGCAATCCTATTCCTAGTAGGAATCACCAAGAGGGAGAAGGGGGGAAGGAAGGTGAGGGAGAGGGAGAAGGAAAGGGGCGCCGGCCCCCCTCCTTCCTTGTCCAATTCGGACCAAGGGGTGGGGGGCGTGCGGCCCAGCCCTGGCATTCCTTCTCTCTTTCTCCTATGGCCCATTAAGGCACATAGCTTCCCTGGGAGGTTCCGGTAACCCCCCGGCACTCCGGTTAATTCCGAAACTTTACAGAATGCTTCCGGTGTCCGAATATAGTCGTCCAATATATCAATCTTTACGTCTCGGACATTCCGAGACTCCTCTTCATGTCTGTGATCTTATCCAGGACTCCAAACTACCTTCGGTACATCAAAACTCATAAATTCATAATACCGATCGTCATCAAACGTTAAGCGTGCGGACCCTACGGGTTCGAGAACTATGTAGACATGACCGATACGCGTCTCCGTTCAATGACCAATAGCGGAACCTCGATGCTCATATTGGCTCCCACATATTCTACGAAGATCTTTATCGGTCAAACCGCATAACAACATATGTTGTTCCTTTTGTCATCGGTATGTTACTTGCCCGAGATTCGATCGTCGGTATCTCAATACCTAGTTTAATCTCATTACCAGCAAGTCTCTTTAATCGTTCCATAATATATCATCTCGTGACTAACTCATTAGTCATTTGCTTGCAAGGCTTATTATGATGTGTATTACCGAGAGGGCCCAGAGATACCTCTCTGATACTCGGAGTGACAAATCCTATTCTTGATCTATGCCAACACCACGAACACTTTCGGAGACACCTCTAGAGCATCTTTATGATCACCTAGTTATGTTGTGACGTTTGATAGCACACAATGTGTTCCTCCGGTATTCGGGAGTTGCATAATCTCATAGTCATAGGAACATGTATAAGTCATGAAGAAAGCAATAGCAGTAAAACTAAACGATCATAGTGCTAAGCTAACGGATGGGTCTTGTCCATCACATCATTCTCCTAATGATGTGATCTCGTTGATCAAATGACAACTCATGTCTATGTCTAGGAAACATAACCATCTTTGATCAATGAGCTAGTCTAGTAGAGGCATACTAGGGACACTCTATTTTGTCTATGTATTCACACATGTACTAAGTTTCCGGTTAATACAATTCTAGCATGAATAATAAATATTTATTGTGATATAAGGAAGTAAATAATAACTTTATTATTGCCTCTAGGGCCTATTTCCTTCACTTCACTTATGTCTTTTTGGAGTTGTTTGTCAGTTGCTCTAGCGCTTCACTTACATCTTTTTAGAGCACGGCGGTGGTTTTATTTTATAGAAATTGATGAACTATCATGTTTCACTTATATTATTTTGAGAGTCTCTAAACAGCATGGTAATTTTCTTGGGTTATGAATTTAGTCCTAATATGATGGGTATCCAAGGGAGATATAATAAAAACTTTCATATAGAGCATTGAATCTAGGAAAAGTTTGACTCCTTATAATTGTTTTGGGATGTTAAGATGGTAATATTGAAGTCATGCTACTGATAGTTTGTGAGGTTAAAGAAATAATTGTGTTAAGGTTTGTGATTCCCATAGCATGCACGTATGGTCTCCTAAGTATGTAACCAATTGGAGCGCATTGTATCTTGATTGTTTATCTTTGCGTGAAGGTCGGGGGCGCGCGATGGTTAACTCCTACCAACCTCCACCCTAGGAGCATGCGTCGTAGTACTTTGCTATGAGGGCTAATATATTTTTCACAATAAGTATGTGAGTTCTTTATGACTAATGTTGAGTCCATGGATTATACGCACTCTCACCCTTCCACCTTGCTAGCCACTCTAGTACCGCGCAACTTTCGCCGGTACATCAAACCACCTTATACCCTTCCTCAAAACAGCCACCATACCTACCTATTATGGCATTTCCATTGCCATTCCGAGATATATTGCCATGTAACTCCACCGTTCCGTTTGTTATGGCATGCATCATCATTGTCATATTGCTTTGCAAGATCATGTAGTTGACAGAGTATTTGTGGCAAAGCCACCGTTCATATTTTTCGTACATGTCACTCTAGATCATTGCACACCTCGGTAAACCGCCGGAGGCATTCATATAGAGTCATACTTTGTTCTAGTACCGAGTTGTAATATCGAGTTGTAAGTAAATAAAAGTGTGATGATCATCATTATAAGAACATTGTCCCATGTGAGATTATAAATAAAAGAGGCCAAAGAAGCCCAAATAAATAAAAGAGGCCAAAGAGCCCAAAATAAAAAATGAGAGAAAAAGATAGAAGGAACAATGTTACTATCCTTTTCCACACTTGTGCTTCGGAATAGCACCATGTTCTTCATGATAGAGAGTCTCCTATGTTGTCACTTTCATATAGTAGTGGGAATTTTTCATTATAGAACTTGGTTGTATATTCCAATGATGGGCTTCCTCAAATGTCCTAGGTCTTCATGAGCAAGCAAGTTGATGCACACCCACTTAGTTTTCTTTTGAGCTTTCATACACTTATAGCTCTAGTGCATCCGTTACATGGCAATCCCTACTCACTCACATTGATATCGCTTGATGGACATATCCATAGTCCATTGATTTTCCTAGTCGATGTGAGACATTCTCCCTCCTTTTGTCCATCACCACCTTCTATTCCACCCATAGTGCCATGTTCATGGCTCACGCTCATGTATTGCGTTAAGAGTTGAAAAGGTTTGAAAAAGTAAAGTATGAAAACAATTGCTTGGCTAACATAGGGATGGGCATGAGGGGTATCTTGGTTTAAGAAAAGGAGCATAAAAGAATAATTACATTGAGGGGTATCTTGTAGGGATAACTTTCTTTAGCCATGTTATTTTTTAAGCTTCGTAGATTACTTTTGGTATGCTTGAAGTATTACTGTTTTGATATTGATAAACTTTTATTTTAAGTCTTATGGATCTGAACATACATGTCACAATAAAGAAGAATTACATTGATAAATACGATAGGTAGCATTCCAAATCAAAAATTCTATTTTTTATCATTTACCTACTCGAGGACGAGCATGGATTAAGCTTGGGGATGCTTGATACGTCTCCAACGTACCTATAATTTTTTATTATTCCATGCTATTATATTATCTGTTTCGGATGTTTTATATGCATTAATATGATATTTTCTATTATTTTTGGGACTAACCTATTAACCTAGAGCCTGGTGCCAGTTTATGTTTTTTCCTTGTGTTTTGAGTTTTGCAGAAAAGGAATACCAAACTGAGTCCAATCAAGCTGAAACTTTACGATGATTTTTATGGACCAAAAGAAGCCCACAGAGTGTCGGAGATGGACCAGAAGAGCCACGAGGCCACCACAAGGGTGGAGGGCGCGCCCCTCATCCTTGGTGGCGCCTCGTGGGCCCCCTGACTTGTACCCGATGCCAAAAAATCTTATAAAAAGGGAAAACACCGAAAATAAACCTATATTGGGAGTTCCGTCGCCACAAGCCTCTATAGCCACGAAAAACCAATCGGGAGCCCATTCCGGCACCCTGTCGGAGGGGGAAACCATCACCGGTGGCCATCTTCATCATCTCGGCGGTCTCCATGACGAGGATTGAGTAGTTCACCCTCGGGGCTGCTACTAGCTATGTGTTTGATCTCTCTCTCTCTCTCTCTCTCTCTCTCTCTCTCTCTCTCTCTCTCTCTCTCGTGTTCTTGATTTGGCATGATCTTGATGTACCGCGACCTTTGCTGTTATAGTTGGATCTTATGATGTTTCTCCCCCTCTACCTTCTTGTAATGGATTGAGTTTTACCTTTGAAGTTATCTTAGCGGATTGAGTCTTTAAGGATTTGAGAGCACTTGATGTATGTCTTGCATGTGCTTATCTGTGGTGACAATGGAATATTCATGTGATCCACTTGATGTATGTTTTGGTGATCAACTTGTGGGTTCAGTGACCTTGTGAACTTATGCATAGGGGTTGGCACACGTTTTTGTCTTGACACTCCGGTAGAAACTTTGGGGCACTCTTTGAAGTTCTTTGTGTTGGTTTGAATAGATGAATCTGAGATTGTGTGATGCATATCATATAATCAAACCCACGGATACTTGTGGTGACATTGGAGTATCTAGGTGACATTAGGGTTTTAGTTGAGGTGTGTCTTAAGGTGTTATTTTAGTACGAACTCTAGGGCTATTTGTGACACTTATAGGAATAGCCCAATAGGTCGATCAGAAAGAATAACTTTGAGGTGGTTTCATACCCTACAATAATCTCTTTGTTTGTTTTCTGCTATTTGTGACTTTGGAGTGACTCTTTGTTGCACGTTGAGGGATTCTTATATGATCTAATTATGTTATCGTTGTTGAGAGAGCTTTCACTAGTGAAAGTATGAACCCTAGGCCTTGTATTCACACATTGCAACACCGTTTATGCCCTCGTTTGTTACTAGTTACCTTGTTGTTTTTATATTTTCAGATTACAAAAACGTATATCTACCATCCATATTACACTTGTATCACCATCTCTTCGCCGAACTAGTGCACCTATACAATTTATCATTGTATTGGGTTTGTTGGGGACACAAGAGACTCTTTGTTATTTGGTTGTAGGGTTGTTTGAGAGAGACCATCTTCATCCTATGCCTCCCATAGATCGATAAACCTTAGGTCATACACTTGAGGGAAAATTGCTAATGTCCTACAGAACTCTGCGCTTGGAGGCCCAACACGAGTCTACAAGAAGAAGGTTGTGTAGTAGACATCGGGATGCATATTGTCATATCGATCCATCTCTCCCGTCATGTTGATCTTATGACTTATGTCCTCTCTTTTATCTCGGTCATGCGCGCGCGCACGCAAACCCCCCACGTATATATGTATACATCCCGCACATGCATGTCCAAGGTCTCATCTCTCTCCATACCCAGTTAATTACCCTAGCTCCCACCCCACATCAAATGTTTCTCTTCTTGTGTGCACATGGCTTCCGTCTGGATGTGTCTCTTCTCTATAACACACACTCTCACTTAACTATCTCCTTTTGGCTACCCCATTCTGTCACTCCCTCCCTCTATCCCTGAAACCAATAAGACTTCCACTTCGTTTAATTCCCTCCTATATTCATCATCGATAGTAGTTGTCCTCGGTGTCTCTCGAACAAACGTGTTATCTCGATGTCCACTTGTCTCACGCGCACACGCCTTACTTCCATATCTACGTGCCTCTTCTCTCTCGCCCCTCCCTCATTGGAGGCCTCTGCCATAAATATCAACTGTCTACGATGAAGCCACACACACTTAATTACTTTCCTTACCGAAGACTCCATCACACACACACGCGCACACACGCGCGCACACACACACAGTTCTTTCTTTCACACACACTTGGTCTCTCTATACACACCGTTCTTTCTTTCACACACATGGTCTCTCTATACGACCACACACACACATGCTCTAGGTGGACTATTTGTTCCTACCACCCTTCGTGCAACCTTACCCGTATGATAATCAATCACATAAATTTACTTATAACATGGACAAATTCCTATTTATTTTACTAGTTAGCAAACTTCTGATAATTATATAACGCAAATCACGAGAAGGAAGTGACATTCTTTTTACACAAATGTGATTAATATGGCCAGGTGATGACTACTACACAACTTGTTCTTGTAGACTCGTGTTGGGCCTCCAAGCGCAGAGTTATGTACGACAGTAGCAAATTTTCCTCAAATGGATGACCTAAGGTTTATCAATCCGTGGGAGGCGTAGGATGAAGATGGTCTCTCTCAAACAACCCTGCAACCAAATAACAAAGAGTCTCTTGTGTCCCCAACACACCTAATACAATGGTAAATTGTATAGGTGCACTAGTTCGGCAAAGATATGGTGATAAAAGTGTGGTAAGGATAGTAGATATTGATTTTTGTAATAGTAACAATAAAAGACAGCAAGGTAGCAAGTAACAGAAGTGAGAACAAACGGTATTGGAATGCTTGAAAATGAGGTCTAGGGTCCGTACTTTCGCTAGTGCAATCTCTCAACAATGCTAATATAATTGGATCACATAACCATCCCTCAACGTGCGATGAAGAATCACTCCAAAGTTCCAATCTAGCGGAGAACATAAGAAGAAATTGTTTGTAGGGTACGAAACCACCTCAAAGTTATTATTTTTTATCGATCAATCAATAATTCATAATAAAATAACATGAAGTTATCCTTTCTGATCGATCTATCAAGAGTTCGTACTAAAATAACACCATATGATACACATCAACCAACTCTAAAGTCACCTAGATACTACAATGTCATCGTGAGTATCCATGAGTTAATTATACGATATGCATCAAGCAATTTCAGATTCATAATACGCAATCCAACACAAAGAACCTCAAATAGTACCCCAAGATTTCTACCGGAGAAACAAAGACGAGAACGTGCATCAACCCCTATGCATAGATTACACCAATGTCACCTCGGGAATCCGCGAGTTGAGTGCCAAAACGCACATCAAGTGAATCAATATGATACCCCATTGTCACCACGAGTATTCATAGCAAGATATACATCAAGTGTTCTCAAATCCAAAAAAGTATTAAATTCAAAGAAATCTCAAAGGGAAAACTCAATTCACTAGAATAAGATAGAGAATGGAAAACACCATATTATCTGACTATATTAACAAATCTAGCGATACATCAAGATCGTACCATCTCAAGAACACGAGAGAGAGAGAGATTAGACACATAGCTACTGGTACAAACCGTCAGCGACGAGGGTGGACTACTCCCTCCTCATCATGGTGTCCGCCGGGATGATGAAGATGGCCACTAGTGATGATTTCCCCCTCTAGTGGAGTGCCAGAAAAGGGCTCTAGATTGGATCTCATGGTTCTGGAATTGGCGGCGGATGGAACAAAGTTTTGTCAACTCCCCTAGGGTTTTTGGAATATTTGGGCATTTATAGAGCGAAGAGACGGTGCAGGAGGCCACAGAGGTGGGCACAACCCACCTGGGCGCGCCGGGGCCCCCAGGCAAGGTTGTCAGAATCACGATTCTGTTGTACGATTCTACGACTTTACGATCCAAACTAACCCCTCTGATTCTACGACTTTAGTTCATAGAATCTACGTTTCTACGATCCTAATAGTGAAGATTCCACGATTTGCGATCCTACCATCAGGGCTCCGATCCGATTCAAAATCGTGATTCTGACAACCTTGCCCCCAGGCACACCCTGGTGGGTTGTGCCCCCCTCGGGGCACCCCCCAGGTGCTTCTCTGTCCCACTAGATGTCTTCTGCTCCAAAAAAATCTCTAAAAAAATTGCCGCATTTGAACTCCGCCCGATACTGATTTTGTGCCATGTAAAAAACAAGCAAAAAACAGCAACTGGCACTGGGCACTATGTCAATAGGTTGGTCCAAAAAATGATATAAAGTTGATATAAAATGATTGTAAAACATCCAAGAATGATAATATAACAGCATGGAACAATAAAAAATTATAGATACGTTGGAGAAGTATCACCAGATAATTTACAAGGTAAGGTACTGTTATATTTATATCCTGATGCAGAAGGTGGAGTACATGTCCGAAGAGTAAAGGGCACACACACACACTCCCTAACAAACACAACATTCGTGCATGCGCATGCGAGTTACGTGACGCACCCTAAATAGACCCGTATGTGTACAATTTTTGCACTCGCGGGTACACGTGATGGACTGCATTTATGTAAGCCGAACGACAAACCCAAACAGTAGACACATTCATTCCCCTCCCACTACCTCTTCTCTGCTCGTCGTCGCCAGATAGCCATGGCCTGGCCGAAGGTAAGGACATACGCCATGCTCCCGTCGGAGTGGTGCTTTGAGCTGCTTCCGGAGATCTGGAGGCGGCGCGAAGTACGAATCGCAGCCGTCCTTCCACCGGACTAGCCGGAGCTGGAGGAGGAGGCAGGGCAGCACGCGGTCGCGGAGAAAAATGGACCCAAAGGAGGATGAGGATGACGCGGTCAAGGCGGAGCCGGAACAGGGGGAGGACGAAGCGGAGCTGGAGGAGGATGACGAAGCGGGCGAAGCTGAGCCGGGACAGGAGGAGGAGCACGCAGGCTAAGCGGAGCTGGAGGAGAACAACGATGACGCATGTGAGGCAGAGCCGGCGCCACCGGCTCCATGCTTCGTCATGGCGTCACCCATGAGGAGGGGCCGGCGGACCATCAGGCCATCCTCGAGTCCATCCAGTCGGAGGCTGAGGTGGAGGCCAACCGCCGCTTCCTCCGGCAACGGGAGTGGGGGATCAACTAGATGTTCGCTGAACTGGAGGAGGAGTAGGAGAAGCTGGAGTTGCGGCATGCGGCCGCCTACCCATCTTCGACGACGAGTACCGTGGTCTAGCTTAGGTTATGTGTGTAGTACTAGTTAGTACTCCTATTGCATGGTTTGTATGGATTTGAGATAGTACTATCTAATAGTAGTAGTACTCAATGGGGACCGTACTCAATGTATACTGCTTTTAAGGTGAACTAGTCAATGTGTACGTGCAATGCATGTTAAATTGGAAATATATTAAGTGCATGCGGATATTAATTATGATATTATTTGTATGTTATTATGTGATTAGCACTATATTTGGCATGAAATTAACTGCATGCTAATCGTGTTGAGCGCTCGACATTGAAGCAGTCTAGGTCGTTGGATTGACATGATTTGATGGCCGAGATTAATTGGATCTGCACCTTTGGGTCTTTTTATATTGGTATAGATATAGATATAGATGAATGAAATTAGTGGTCATGCATGCATCTTTTTGTAGCACTAGTAGACCAGTCGATTCCCAGGATCGTGCCTGCCTGCCCGGGCGATGGAAGAGAAAGGAGAAGAGAAGCGGGTTGTGGAGTACACCTGTTGCAACAAGAGCTCCAAGGAACTTTCATGCCAAACAATGCATAGTATACTAGTATCATGCATATGCATGGTACTAGTGTATAATACTACTACCTCCCTAAGCATAGTACATTATCATATACTCCCTCCGTCCCAAAATAAGTGACTCAACTTTGTACTAACTTTCGTACAAAGTTAGTACAAATTTAAGTCACTTATTTTGGGACAGAGGGAGTATTAGTATCGTATAATATGATACAATATTATGATATGACATGTGACCCTCTATTTCTTCATTTAATTCAATCCCACCTCATCAAAATATCCAAGCTATGATACTCCCATTGCGACCGGCTAGTACTCCATCTGATCCAATTTAGTCTACGTATAACTTTTTGCCAAAAATTACGGAATGCTCTGCGCGTTCTGATCTTAGCTCGTTCTTTCCAGGAATACCCCTCCACTTCCGCTTTGCCTCCTACTCTCGGATTGATTAAGCCAGCTAGATAGCCTCCTTTTTCTTCCTCATACAGTAAGCCTACACGCACGCGTACGTCCTCCTCCCATCTCAGCCTTCTACTGCACCTTCTTCTCCTCCCTCTACGTACGCCAGCTTAGTATGAATTGCCCTTAGGTTGCGTGTGGATCACATGGCTACAACATGCAAGCTGTAGATCGATAGTCTACCTCTACGGCTCGCACGGTTTGGCCATGCAAGATTTTGCATGTAGGCATGTCTCGCACGTAGTTGTCAAAGTTGTGCTCGAAAAAGGACGGCGACGTGCGCTAGTCCACGTTGGTCCATGCGCCTAGAAAACAAACTACTACTCCAGTCGCTTTAAATGGCGTGCGTGCTTTAATTCCGGGGTAGTAGATGGAAGCTAACATGCCGCACAATGAACCACCTGCCGGCTCCATATTCAACTAGTACGCGCCTCTAGAACATCATTTCCGAAGGGACAAAGCCATATAGTTACCATCTTCTCTCGTCTAAACAAGTTCCCCAATGGACAAGGCGGTTTGTAGCCATTTCCATGGATCGCAAGGCAGTGGTGCTTCTCGTCCTCGTCGAGGTTGGGAGACCTTGGACGACGATCCTTTGGGGGATATCGTAAGTCACTCCGACTTCCTCACATCCGCAAGACACAACATTACTTGTACCAAATATTTTAAGGTGCATAAATATGCATGGGAGAAGGCCATGCTAGTTGGTCTGCCATGCGTCCTCGAGAACGACGATGTTTCCGGGGGGTTTCTCTCTAGGGTGCGTGGCCGTAGTTGCAAGTTGACGCCCCTTGAGATGCCGACGCTGAGGGGCAATCGGGTTTTGTCCGATGAGCAGGTAAGTTAGATAAGTTTGATCACGTTAATGTATTCTAAAGGCTACTTATGTATTCCATTGCATAATTCCCCTGTTGCAGTCAGCGTCCTAGGAACGGGGGTACCCAGACTTGCCTGCCTGCGGCCCGTGACGCGGCTCCATCAACGGCCTGGTGCGGCCTAGCTTCACTACAACTCAAGACCCTCGCGAGGGGCCAAGCCTCGCGAGGCGGGCGACAGCAAGACCTCCCTGGGGGCAGTCTCTCTAGGCTGGCTCCCAAGGAGCGGAGATATCTATGCAAGGTGCACCTCGCGAGGTTCACGTGACGTGAGCCATGACGACCAAGGCCAGACGGGCGCCGGCGGGCGCAGGGTACCAGTTTCCTCTTAGGTGCTAAGAGGACAAGCGTAGACGCGGAGTCCCCAAGGGATCATGCAAAGGTTTCCATATTAGTGCAACAAGACCAAGGACCGCTAGGGCTGCAGAACGGAGGTCATCATGGAGCCCGGCACGGCGTCACTACCAGAGACTTTGGCAGGCGAAGACTACTTTTGTCATGATAACTTGTACTAGCTGTTCCCCTTCAAATCTGGCTATTGTGGGATCCCTTCCCTCCGATATTTGGGAAGAGGACCAAGGCCACTATAAATAGGACCTAGCCACCACCATAGAGGGGATTTCATCTTGAGATGATCCAACCTTAGAAGGAATCAGATCCATTCCACCCTAGACACACCACAAGCTCATTCGAGCCCAAGAACACCTCTCCTTCGAAGGTTGTTCGTCCATTGTACTAGTGCATCCTCAGCCATACAAGGCAATCAACCACACACACTGGAGTAGGGTATTACACCACAGGGTGGCCCGAACTAGTATAATCCTCTGTGTCCCTTGTTCATTGAGTTCATCGAGCTAGGCCGTGGAATCGTAGGGTGAGCGCGCTGGGGAAAGAGTGTTTCTCGTGCGCACCCCAGAGTTCGAACCTCTCATGGGTTTGCGGAACCCAAAATTTGACATTTGGCGCGCTAGGTAGGGGTGTGCTGAAGCCTCTCTTCCGTCGGTCGGCATGTCACCGCTCCATCGCTTCCGTGGGAGACGCTCGTCGTGCTCGTGCTGAGCGACGGGCCGCCCTCGCCGCCCGCGTCGCTCAGACAGCTCCCGCCGGCGGACCTCCTCATCGTTCTCCATCGCCCGCCGCCAACGCGGCCACCGGCCGGGTGCGGCACGAGCAGCAGGCCTCGTCGCTGCATCCCTCGGTGCGGCGGGATGGATGCACCGCAACCCCATCGCTGACCCCCGCTGGCTCGTCGTCCCACGGCCGTCGCAGACCCGCGGACGCGCAGGCTGCGCTACTCATGGCGCGGGAGCTCCTGCGCTACCGCCCTGTCGTCGACCTCTACGAGGACTAGCTTGACCGCATCGCCGAGCTTGTCAGCGCCGATGGGGGCTCTCCCGCCCCGTCTCTCTCGCTACCTCGCCCGCCACCCCTTGCGGGTGATGTGGCCCATGAAGTGCCTCCACCACCTCCACATCAAGGCATCGTCCACGAGCCAAGGCATGCGGCCCCGCGACGCGAACCACCACGCGGGGCGCCCGTGCACGAAGAAGGAAGCTACCAAGAGATCCAGTGGCCTCAAGGAGGAGCACCAGCCCCCCTCCACTGCCGCGTCGAGACCGTGCACCCCCTGCAGAGGCGGCGCGCGGAAACCAAGACCAAGTTCCACCTCCGCAACAGGCTGCGGTGTCAACGCAGGCTGCAAGGCCCTCACCCCCGAGCCGCACAATGTCAACTGGCCCGAGAAGTTCAAGCCCAACCTGCCTCCACGCTACGACGACAATCCCGACCCTGCTGAGTTCCTGCAGCTCTACGAGCTGAGCATCGAGGCATCCAACAGCGACGAGAAGATCATGGTGAACTGGTTCCCCATGGCTCTCAAGAACGGGGCGCACTCGTGGCTCCTGAACCTGCCCGTGGGATCGATCACCTCCTGGCGTGAGATGTGCGAGTGTTTCGTCGCCAATTTCCAGGTCACCCGCGCCCGCCCGCCCGTTGCAGGTGACCTGCGGCGCATCAAGCAACAACTAGGAGAAATCCTACAGAATTTCATCCAGCGCTTCAACAGCGTCCGCCTCAAGCTCCCCAAGGTCACAGATGATGCCATCATCTCAGCATTCTCCGATGGCATCCGCGATGTCAAGATGAAGGAGGAGCTCACCATCCATGAAGATATGTGCATGGCCCTGGAGCTATTAAACCTCGCGACCAAGTGCGCCAGAGATGAGGAGGGGCGCCTTTCCCTCCTCGAGCTCCCCAGTGCTGACCCTGAAGACAAGAAGGAAAAGGCCAAGGACGTGAAGCGCAAGGGGGTGGCTGAGCTCGCGACCGAACCAGAGATGAAGCATGGCCGTGACCACCCAGAGTCATATAAGAGCAGCCGCCCATTCTGCGCCTTCCATAACGTGCACAGCCACAACACCAATGACTGCCAAGAGCTCAGGGCCATCCGCGACGGGCGCATCGTCCGACGCCCCGAGCGCAGCGACCAGGGCTACGGCCGTGGAGGAAGCCGGACCGGGGGGTACTGGGACGATCGCGGCCCCCGTCAAGAGTGGTGTGATCAGTCTCGTGAGGACCGCTGGCATGACCAGCCTCGCGAGGGAGCCTGGAGGGACCAGCCGCGTGAGGGTGCCTGGAGTGACCTGCCTCGTGAGGATCATCCTTAGGTCAAGGCCGGCCTCCCTCCACTGCCACCACCAAGAAGGAACGACGACCAAGACGAGGGGGCTGGGGGCTTCTAGGAGCCTGGCGCCATCGCTTGCATCTTGGGCGGTGTGTAGGCTCGAGCCTCTCAACACCTCTTCAAGCAGTTCGCCCGAGAAGTAAACGCAGCTCTTCCCAGGATAGAAGCCACACGGCCGCTCAAGTGGTCCAAGTGCGCCATCACCTTCTGCTCTGCTGACCAGCTTAAGTGCGCGACGACCGCCGGCGCCCTCCCAATGCTCTGCTCAACAGTCATCAGCAACGTCCAAGTCACCAAGACCCTCATCGATGGCGGTGCAAGGCTCAACGTTCTCTCTATCGACACATTTCACCATCTCCAAGTACCTTATGACCAGCTGCAACCCACCAGGCCTTTCTCGGGAGTGACCGACGGCTCCACCACCCCAATCGGACGGATCCGGCTCCCCATTACCTTTGGCACCCGCGACAACTACCACACCGACCTCATCGACTTTGACGTCGCTCACATCCGCCTCTTGAACAATGCCATCCTTGGGTATCCAGCCCTAGCCAAGTTCATGGTCGTGAACCACCATGGCTACAACGTCCTTGAGATGCCATGGAGCCGGGACATCATCACCGTCGCCTGTGAAGAAAAGGATGCAGTGTGCTCCCTCGAGCACACTTGCCAGGCTGCGACAGTCAAAGACCCCGACAACTAAGACACTATCTACCCCCTGAAGCTACCTCGAAGAAGAAGAAGCAGCTTCTTGCCCTAGAGCCTCACGAAGATGCAGCACCCACCGGCCCTATCTCGGGATCCGCGCCCATGGATGGGGCGCCTCCCTCCCTCGCATAGGAAGGTGCGCCCGATGCCCCCCTCAGGCTGGGCTCGGGGGGTCTCCTCTGGAGGGCCTCCGGCCTAGCCAATGCATCGAGGGAGGCACTCGGGCACCATGTGGAGGCGTGCTTCACCGCACGCTTCCCTCCGATGGGCACAAGGCGAGAGGCAGCACGCACTCAGGAGTTCATCAACCAGCCAACAAAGACTTGTAGGTGCCTAGGGCGATGCAGGGCGAGCGCCGCCCGGCACCCCGGAGTGCAGCTGTCGTCCCAGGCTCGGGCGACGGGCTGCGCGTCTGTGTCAATGTCCCATGACTCAACATGATCGTGTCTCAGGAGCACTACTAGCCAGCTCAGGTGGGCCGTGCGAGGTGCTAATTCTCGAGCTTGCGTTGTATTCCCTTGAAGAAGAAAGGGAGATGCAGCACAAGTATTTCCCTCAGTTTTTGAGAACCAAGGTATCAATCCAGTAGGAGACCACGCGCGAGTCCCTCGCACCTGCACAAACAAATAAGAACTTTGCAGCCAATGGGATAAGGGGTTGTCAATCCCTTTACGGTCAGTTACGAAAGTGAGATCTGATAGACATGATAGTTTATATTTTTGGTATTTTTGTTTATAAGAACAGAAAGTAAAAGTGGAAAAAGTAAAGTAGATGTAGATTGATATGTTGAGAATAGACCCGGGAGCCATAGTGTTCTCTAGTGGCTTCTCTCATGATAGCGATATTCTACAGCGGGTAAACAAATTACTGTCGAGCAATTGATAGAAAAGCGAATAATTAGGAGACTATCTAGGCATGATCATTGTATATAGGCATCACGTCCGAGACAAGTAGACCAACTACTGCGTGCATCTACTACTATTACTCCACACATCGACCGCTATCCAGCATGCATCTAGTGTATTGAGTTCATAAGAACAGAGTAACGCCTTAAGCAAGATGACATGATGTAGAGGGATAAACTCAAGCAATATGATATAAACCCCATCTTTTTATCCTCGATGGCAACAATACAATGCGTGCCTTGCTGCCCCTACTGTCACTGGGAAAGGACACCACAAGATTGAACCCAAAGCCAAGCACTTCTCCCATTGCAAGAACTATAGATCTAGTAGGCCAAAACAAACCAATAATTCGAAGAGACTTGCAAGGATATTATGAGCACACATAAAGAGTTCAGACAAGAACTAAATATTTCTCATAGATAATCTTGATCATAAACTCACAATTCATCGGATCTTGACAAACACACCGCTAAAAGAGATTACATCGAATAGATCTCCTCGAAGACCGAGGTGAACTTTGTATTAAGATCCAGAGAGAGAAGAAGCCATCTAGATACTAGCTATGGACCCGAAGGTCTGTGGTAAACTACTCACAACTCATGGTGAGGGCGATGATGATTATGTAGAAGCACACCGTGATGGATCCCCCCTCCGGCGGAGCTCCGGAATAGGCTCCAAGATGGGATCTCACGGGAACAGAAGTTTACGATGGTGGAATTAGGGTTTTCTCTCTGTTGCTGATGGTTTCGGGGTACGTAGGCTTATATAGGAGGAAGGAGGAGACCGGGGGACTCACGAGGGGCCCACAAGGCAGGGGGCGCGCCCTAGGAAGGGCGGCGCGCCCCCCACCATCGTGGGCACCTCGTGGCCCCTCTACCGTGGTTCTCAAGTCTCCTGTGCGTGATTTTCTCCAAAAATAACTCTCCCGAAGGTTTCCTTCCATTTGGACTCCTTTGATATTCCTTTTCTGCAAAACCCTGAAACAGGCAAAAAACAGCAATCTAGACTGGGCCTTTGGGTTAGTAGGTTAGTCCCAAAAATGATATAAAAGTGTATGACAAAGCCCATTAAACATCCAAAACATCATAAATAATAGCATGGAATAATAAAAAATTATAGATACGTTGGAGACGTATCACGAGGGCCCTCCTCACAGCTACGTTCGCATGCCCTTCGGCTTGCCGAACTAGGCGGCCCTACACCAGCGCCACATGCGGGAAGTCCTGGCGGCTCGCGAGGCCAGGCATCAGGAGATCTTGGCGGAAGTGGCATCGGTTCTTCGCGAGCTCTCGGAACCTCCGGAGCCTTGCAAGGCCCCGGAGCCAGGCGACTCGTGAGGAGCGAGATCTGCAGCAAGCATCTCCAGCTACATCAACGCCACTCCAGCATCGGTGCCAGGTGACTTTGTTTCAGTTTGTTCAGTTGGGGGCGCCCCTCGGGTTGCATCATCCCCAGGTCGCACGGGCTTGCCCCTGTGACGTGTATCCTTTCTTGCATTTTAAGCTTACTCTGTTGGGGGTGCCCCTCGGGCTGCATCATCCCTAGACCGCATGGGTCCGTCCCTATGGCATGTATCGCACCAGCATCACCTAGGCCAGTTTACCCATTTTTCCGTGAGTCTACTTCATGCTTATTCCTTCCCGACACCAGATACTTCAAACATCGCACACCTCGGTGCCCCTCCGCTATGGGAGCTGAGCGTCGTTTGCTTTTCTTTGGGATCAATCACATGAGAAGTCTGGGCACGACGTCTGTGCTCGGGTCCGTCCCTGCAGCGTCGATAAATCCAATAGCCGAGCTCTATTTGGCGGGCCGGCCCCGTTCACGTCATCTCCTAGGGCCGTTGGTGTCTGGCCTTCTCATGTGATCGCCTCAGGGAATTCACTCGGCGCAGGTTGCCTAACCATCTCGCAGGACCTCCCGCAGCTACCAAGGATCAAGAACAGGCGCAACCCGCCTTGAGGTAGGGCCTCGTGAGTCCCGTACTGGCTCACGAGTGCCCAGACACACCTTGTCTGCCCTGCTGTGCAAGACACATGTCAGGGAGAGGCTGTACACGCCCCGGGGGCTCCACCCAGAGGAAGCCCTCACCCACGCACCAGTGGAAGCACCATGCTCCGCACTTGCAGTCGACACGGTCAAGGAGCGACTATGCCTGTGCAAGTGTGGAAGCGCCATGCTCCGCGCTGGTGATAAACAACCGATGGTGGCCCCTTGGCCGCACCAACCTCGGGTAGTCGGTAGGCTCGGTGACAGGCCTCGTTGCAACGCCTCCCCTCGGGAGAGCCGCATGACGGGGGCTGAGCACGGGGGCTACGCGCAGATCACACCTAGCGTACGCCCCACCAAACTGGTATGAAGGTATATTCGTACGTCAAGGAGGGCTCCTGAGCATCGCGTCTTAGGGGCCTAACTGGTCACGTAGACCTCACTCCCTGGCCTCCTCTTGGCGATCCAGACGAGCTAGCGGCGGCTAAGGTATGCGTGGGGTCAGGCTCTGCCGACGCAGAATAACGAGGCCTAGCTACGTATTCTCACCCAAAGGTCCGTTTGCACGTCAATGAGGATTCCTGAGCATCGCGTCTCAGGAGCCTAACAGGCCAGTTAGCCCCTCACTCCATGGTCTCGTCCTGGCGATCCGGACGTGCCAGCGGCGGCTGGGGTATGTGCGGGATTGGGCTCTGCCGACGTATTACGCTAAGGCCTGGTTTTACGTCCCCTTCCTGAGGCATGTTTGTACGTCAAGGAGGACTCCTGAGCATCGTGTCTCAGGAGCCTAACTAGCCACGTAGCCCCTCACTCCCTGGCCTCGTCCTGGTGATCTGGATGAGCCAGCGGCGGCTGAGGTATGTGCGGGGTCGGGCTCTGCCGACGCAGAACGCTAGGGCACGCAGGAAGATGGACGCGAAATCCTAGTAATTATTACAAGCCATATTGTTCTTCAAATACCCAGACATAAGTTTAAACGCCTCCACGAGGCATGGTGTCTGTTGCAAGAAATAAAAACAGAGGAAAGCGCTACCAACAGGACTCATCTTCAGCCTTGGGCGCTATCGTCGCCCGCAAGGAGCGCCCCTTCGACGTCGGTGCTACCATCGGCCACTACCGTGGGAGCGGCGGCGTCACCAGCAAGGGGCGCGGGGTCGATGGCGAGGAACTTCTCCAGCAGGGCATCCACCAGGTCCTTCACGGCTTCGGCGGCGGCCGCGCAGCGCTCTTCGTCCACAGGCTCGATCAGGGCCCCGAGGTCGATGCTCGGGTCGCGCGGTGGAGGTGGCTGAAGAAGCGCATCAAGGCCGAAGAAAGTGAACGGGCATCCCCTTCCACCATTTGGCCGATCCCGTTGACGACTCCCTCAAGCGCCTTGACGAGTTGGGGCAGCAACTCGGCGGGGCCTTCCTCGGCATTCACCAGCGGCTCCTCCGGGCCCTTCCCATAGAGCTCTTGCAGGGCCGCACGGGACTTCAGATCGAGGGATTAGAAGGCCACACGGTCTTCAGCCAGAACCTTTGCATTGGCTTCTAGCTGGACCATCTTCGCCTCGACCTCCCCCATCAGCTTCTGTAGACGGTCACACTCCGTGGTCTGCTCCCGAGTCGACTGTTCCAGCTCGGTGTCGTGGCCTGTGACCGCTTCCTCCCGAGCCTTCAGCTCCTCCTCCCACGCCTCGAGCTAGCGGGCCGCGGCGTCTTGCTGGTCGTGAAGGGTCTTCAGCTCGACCTCCAGCTTTAGGCAACGTTCCTCCGCAGCCTTCGCGTCCTTCAGCACCGCATCACGCTCTGCCCTGGCCAGGCCAGCAGCCTACTCGCCTTCCTCGGAGGTTTGGATGGCCCGGCTCCAGGCCATGTGGAAAGCTGCATCGGACCTCAACCACCCCGAAGCAAGCTCCAGGCTCCCCAATGACGTGCGGTGCTCAGGGTCTTGGAGGTCATCACGAAGCCAAGTCAGCATAGAGAAGGCCTCCTCTAGAATGTCAGGCAATGCAGGAATACCCCGGCTTGGTGGCGCCGTGGAAAGAGGAGGAGATGGAGCCGGCGCTGGGGCCTGCAGGACAGCCGCATGAGAAGAGACAGGGAGCTCCCGAGCCCTCGGAACTCCGTAGGATGAGCCGGGGGCTGGCACCTCCGGAGCCGGCTTGGCCACAGGGGCCACCTTCTCCCGACAAGTCTCGGGACCTTGCGGGGGCAATCTGGCGGCTGAAGCAGGGACACCGTCCCCCAGCCCAGGGGCGGCGCAACCATCGCAGGCGGTTGAGCCACAGGGGTCACCACCAAGTCCCTCCTCTTCTTTGACACCGACGCTGGCCTAACAGTGCGGAGGATAAACATCAAGAAGCAGCAGCAAGGACAAGGACAAGGGTCAGGGCGAAACACTTACTGGTCCACGGCAGCATAAGCCCTCGCCCTCTTCTCAAGCAAGAGGTTGGAGAGCCTCATGGCTGGGGGCACAGGCACTTGAGCCCCAGGAGCAGATGGGGGTGCGGCAGCTGAACTTGCAACGGGCCTAGCCGGAGTCATAGCAGAGGTACCACCTTGAAGAATCAGCGCCGACCTCCCCTTCTTCGGAACCCCAGCCTTCGGCTTCTTTGGGCGGTGCCCTTTGACCTTGTGGTAACCCTAGTGGAGCACGGTGGCTCCCCAGTTGGTCGCTCACCATCGTCGTCATCGTCGGGAAGAACACGGAGGATCTCAGACTGGCATGGGGAGAAGTCTCCCCCGCGCCTTCCTGGGTCACCTCCGAGTCCGTCTTCCCCTCCCCTTGCACGGACTCGCTGGAAGACAGCATCACCAAGGCTCCAGTGGGCGCCGGCAGCATGAGCCCGCACTCGTTGAAGGCGGGCATGGCGGCAGCAATCTATTCCCCATCCAGGCGGCGGTACAGAGGAAGATGGGAGTCGGGAGGATACCCTTGGTCCTTTGACACCGGGAGAAGGAGGACCTTGCTCAGCTCCTCGTCGGGCAAGGCATCTGGGCGAAAGAGGAGGTCATTGCCCTCTTCCATGAACTTCCACAAGGGGCGCGAGTGCGCTTGGAGCGGAGCCAGGTGCTGCATCAGGAACTCCTTGATAATCATGGCCCTCATCAGCTTCTCCTCCTTCGGGTCATCAGGCTTCAGGTCAGCCCCGGGGTCACTGAGCTTCGCGCTGTTCCACCCGTCGTGGGAATCTGGCGCCTTTCATCGGCAGCACTAGCAGCGAGTGGGAGACCTTCGCGTCCATGAGGACCCACTCTTTCCTGAAGCCCTCCACCTTCTTCCCGGCTCTTGATATCCCATTAGACCCATTAGCCGCAACGAAGTTGGCGCACCCCGAGCACTGGCCCTCCTTGATCCGGAGGTAGAAGAAGTGGCGAAGCAATGCCACGGATAGCATCACCCCCACGAATGCCTCACAGTAGAAGGCGAAGATGGACAGAAGAAGGATGGAGTTGGGATGAAGATGAAGAGCATGAAGATTATAATGGCGGAGGACGGCGAAGAAGAAGACGAAGAAAGGGGGAACGAGCCCCACGAGGACGATGTGCATGAAGAAAGGGTAAAAAGTGCGGCATGGGGGCTTCGACACGACGGAGCTCGCCCGGAGCTCAGGCTCCTCCCCCTCGTTGCCGCCACCCGCCGCCATCAGGCGTGCGGTGGTGAGTGATAACCAACAAGTGTAGGGGATTGCAACAGTTTTCAAGGCTAAAGTATTCAACCCAAATTTATCGATTCGAGACAAGGGGAGCCAAAGAATACTCTTAAGTATTAGCAGCTGAGTTGTCAATTCAACCACACCTGGAAACTTAGTATCTGCAGCAAGGTAATTTAGTAGCAAAGTAATATGGAAGTAACGGTAACAACAATAAAAGTAACGGTAGTGTTTTTGTAGTTTTTGTAATAGTAGCAGCGGAAAAGTAAATAAGCAACAAGCAATATGTGAAAAGCTCGTAGGCATTGGATCGGTGATGGGGAATTATGTCAGATGCGATTCCTAGTGTAAAAGTTATAACCTAGGGTGACGCAGAACTAGCTCCAGTTCATCAATGTAATGTAGGCATGTATTCCGAATATAGTCATACGTGCTTATGGAAAAGAACTTGCATGACATCTTTTGTCCTACCCTCCCGTGGCAGCGGGGTCCTAGTGGAAACTAAGGGATATTAAGGCCTCCTTTTAATATAGTACCGGACCAAAGCATTAACACATAGTGAATACATGAACTCCTCAAACTACGGTCATCACCGGGAGTGGTCCCGATTGTTGTCACTTCGGGGTTGCCGGATCATAACACATAGTAGGTGACTACTGACTTGCAAGATAGGATCAAGAACACACATATATTCATGAAAACATAATAGGTTCAGATCTAAAATCATGGCACTCGGGCCCTAGTGACAAGCACTAAGCATAGCAAAGTCATAACAACATCAATCTTAGAACATAGTGGATACTAGGGATCAAACCCTAACAAAACTAACTCGATTACATGGTAAATCTCATCCAACCCATCACCGTCCAGCAAGTCTACGATGCTATTACTCACGCACGGCGGTGAGCATCATGAAATTGGTGATGGAGGAAGGTTGATGATGACGATAGCGACAATCTACACTCTCCGGAGCCTCAAACGAACTCCAGATCAGCCCTCCCGAGAGAGATTAGGGCTTGGCGGCGGCTCCGTATCGTAAAACGTGATAATCTTCCTCGCTGATTTTTTTCTCCCCAAAAGTGAATATATGGAGTCTGGGTACGTCGGTGGAGCAACAGGGGGCCCACGAGGCAGGGGGAGTGCCCATGGGGAGGGGCACGCCCCCACCCTCATGGACAGGGTGTGGGCCCCCTGGTCTGGATATTTTCGCAGATATTTTTTATATTTTCCAAAATAATTCTCTGTTGATTTTCAGTTCATTCCGAGAATTTTTATTTCTGCACAAAAGTAACACCATGGCAATTCTGCTGATAACAACGTCAGTCCGGGTTAGTTCCATTCAAATCATGCAAGTTAGAGTCCAAAACAAGGGCAAAAGTTTTTGGAAAAGTAGATACGTTGGAGGCGTATCAACCCCCAAGCTTAAATCTTTGCTTGTCCTTAAGCAATTCAGTTGATAAACTCAAAGTGATAAAGAAAAACTTTGACAAACTTTGTTTGCTCTTGTTGTTGTAAATATGTAAAGCCAACATTCAAGTTTTCAGCAAAGATCATGAACTAACCACATTCACAATAACTTTCAGGTCTCATGTCTACTCATATAAATGGCATAATCAACTAGTGAGCAATAATAATAAACCTCGGATGACAACACTTTCTCAAAACAATCCTAATATGATATAACAAGATGGTATCTCGCTAGCCCTTTCTGAGACCGCAAAACATAAATGCAGGGCACCTTTAAAGATCAAGGGTTGACTAGACATTGTAATTCATGGTAAAAGAGATCCAGTCATGATCATACTCAATGAAAATTAATAGTAATACATGCAAATGACAGAGGTGCTCTCCAACTGGTGCTCTTTTATAAGAGGACGATGACTCAGCATAAAAGTAAATAGATAGGCCCTTCGCAGAGGGAAGCAGGGATTTGTAGAGGTGCCAGAGCTCTATTTTTAAATAGAGATGAATAATATTTTGAGCGGTATACTCTCATTGTCAACATAACCACCAAGAATCTCGATATCTTCCATGCTACATACATTATAGGCGGTTCCCAAACAGAATGGTAAAGTTTATACTCCCCCAACCACCAACATGCACACTCCACGGCTAGCCCGAAACAACGGGTACCGTCCAAACCAGAAACAGCCCTGGGGGAGTTTTTTTATTTATTACGATTTGATCATGGGACTGGGCATCCTGGTTACCAGCCATTTAGTCATGAATGATGAGCAGAGTCCACTCATCATGAGAATAACCCACCTAGCATGGAAGATATAGACATCCCTAGTTGATACATGAGCTGTTCGAGCATACAAAACAGAATTTCATTTGAAGGTTTAGAGTTTGGCACATACAAATTTACTTGGAACGGCAGGTAGATACCACATATAGGAAGGTATGGTGGACTCATGTGGAATAACTTTGGGTTTTATGGAAGTGGATGCACAAGCAGTATTCCCGCTTAGTACAGGTGAAGGCTAGAAAGAGACTGGGAAGCGACCAGCTAGAGAGCGACAACAGTCATGAACATGCATTAAAATTAATAAACAGTGAATGCAAGCATGAGTAGGATATAGATCACCTTGAACATAAATATCGTGGAGGCTATGTTAATTTTGTTTCAAATACATGCGTGTACATGTGCCAAGTCAAACCACTTGAATCGTTCAAAGGAGGATACCACCCTATCATACCACATCACAACCATTTTAATATCATGTTGTCACGCAAGATTGACCATTATAAACTCCTAGCTAATTAAGCATGGCATAAGCAGCTATGATCTCTAATTGTTATTGCAAGCATGTTTCATTCATAATAAGCTGAATCGGGAACTATGAACTATCATATTTACAAAAACAAGAGAGGTCGAGTTCATACCAGCTTTTCTCATCCGCAAGGCCGCACTTCAGCTTCCCTCGGTAGTTCATCGTTCGGCTCACGCATCACGGGCCTTGGTTCTTGCTTCCTTGAGGAACCACCTTGGAAGATTTTCCTATACATTTTTCTGAAATTTTTAGTCGCTTACAATAAAAGTTAACGAAACTTAACAAGATTGATAGCAACAACTCCTACAAGTGCCTAGAGACTATATCATGCATTAGAACTACTTGGGACCAAAGAAATTTGACATGCAAGCTCAAGAACAAGGTCACCACAGCAGCAAAAATTTGCAATAAATAAAGCACTAGAACAAAAACTAATTGGACCAATGGAGGAGTCGCATACCAAGGAACAATCTCCCCAAACAGTTTTGTGAATGGAGCCTTGAGCAAGGAGATCGAAAATGGCAGCAAGATGAGCTAGAACTCGTGCTTGAGATGGATAGTGATTTTTTTGG
This sequence comes from Secale cereale, assembly GCA_902687465.1. Taxonomy (NCBI): domain Eukaryota; kingdom Viridiplantae; phylum Streptophyta; class Magnoliopsida; order Poales; family Poaceae; genus Secale; species Secale cereale. The sequence continues at coordinate 99,564,287 of LR738709.1, forward strand.
GAGGAAGAAGGAGTGTGTGGGTGCAGGAATAAGTGGAGGGGGCCACGTGGAGCCCATGAGGCAGGGGGCGCGCCCTGTGAGGGTGGGCATGCCCTGGACCCTCGTGCCCAGGTGCTGGCTCCCCTCGCTGTGTTTTCTGTGCCATATACTCTCAAATATTCTAGAAAAAATCATATTTCATTTTCAGGGCATTTGGAGAACTTTTATTTTTGGGGTATTTTTCATTGCACGGATAAGTCTGGAAACACACAGAAAATAATATTTTTGCTTTATTTAATCTAATTTAACATAAAGTAAAGCGAGGGTACAGAAGGTTGTGCTATCTAGATTCACCATCTCATGCTCATCAAAAGGAATCCATTAACAAGGTTGATCAGGTCTTGTTAATAAACTCTTTCCGAATAACATGAAACCGGAGAATTTTCGAATAACACAAGGTTACCTCAATGGGGATATGTATGTCCTCGACAATAAGAATAGCATATGTCTTCTTGATAGTAGGAAGAGGAAATTCAAAACCTCCAATAGTAATAGTTGAAAATTTTCCAATAGAATTGATACTGTGGACCTGAAGTTGTTTCCTAGGAAAATGTACCGTATGCTCATTACCATTGACATGAAATGTGACATTGCCTTTGTTGCAATCAATAACAGCCCTTGTAGTATTCAAAAAGGTTCTACCAAGGATAATAGACATACTATCGTCCTCGGGAATATCAAGTATAACAAAGTTCGTTAGAATAGTAACATTTGGAACCACAACAGGCACATCCTCACAAATACTGACATGTATAGCAGTTGATTTATCGGCCATTTACAAAGATATTTCAGTAGGTGTCAACTTACTCAAGTCAAGTCTACGATATAAAGAGAGAGGCATAACACTAACACCAGCTCCACGATCACATAAAGAAGTTTTAACATAGTTTCCTTTAATGGAGCAAGGTATAGTGGGTACTCCTGGATCTCCTAGTTTCTTAGTTATTCCACCCTTAAAAGTGTAATTGGCAAGCATGGTGGAAATTTCTACTTGAGGTATCTTTCTTTTATTGGTAATAATATCTTTCATATACTTAGCATAAGGATTTGTTTTAAGCATATTAGTCAAACGCATACGCAAAAAGATAGGTCTAATCATTTCAGCAAAGCGCTCAAAATCCTCATCATCATTTTTCTTGGATGGTTTCGAAGGAAAAGGCATGGGTTTCTGAACCCATTGTTCTCTTTCCTTACCGTGCTTCCTAGCAACAAAGTCTCTCTTATCATAACGTTGATTCTTTGATTATGGGTTATCAAGATCAACAGCAGGTTCAGTCTCTACATCATTATCATTGCTAGGTTGAGCATAATCATGAACATCATCATTAACATTATCACTAGGTTCATGTTCAGTACCAGATTCTGTCTTAGCATCAGAAACAGAGATATCATTGGGATTCTCAGGTGTGTCAGCTACATGTTCACTAGAAGCATGCAAAGTCCTATCATTTTTCTTTTTCTTCTTCTTAGAAGAACTAGGTGCATCTAAATTAGCTCTATGAGAATCTTGCTCAATTCTCTTAGGGTGGCCTTCGGGATACAAAGGTTCCTGAGTTACTTTACCACCTCTAGTTGCAACTCTAACATCATAGTCATTATTCTTACTATTTAATTCATTGAGCAAATCATTGTGAGCTTTAAGTACTTGTTCTACTTGAGTGGAAACCATAGAAGCATGTTTACTAATGAGTTTCAATTCACCTTTAATACTAGATATATAATCTCTCAAGCGTTCAATCATATAAGCACTACGTTGCAATTGTCTACCAACATAAGCATTGAAGTTTTATTGCTTCACAATAAAATTGTCAAACTCATCTAAGCATTGGCTAGCAGACTTATAACGAGGAATATCACCTTCATCAAATCTATAAAGATAATTTACCTTTCCTACCCGTGCCGGGTTATCAAGACCATATATTTCTTCAATAGGTGGTAAATTCTTAACATATTCAGATTGAATACCTTTCTCTTTCATAGATTTCTTTGCCTCTTGCATATCTTCAGGTCTGAGAAATAGAACACCTCTTTTCTTCGGAGTTGGCTTAGGGGCTGGTTCAGGAAGTGTCCAATTATTTTCATTATCTAGCATATTATTTAATAGTAATTCAGCTTGATCAACTGTTCTTCCCTGAAAACACAACCAGCACAACTATCTAGGCGGTCTCTGGAAGCATTGGTTAGTCCATTATAAAAGACATAAAGTATTTCATTCCTCTGAAGAGGATGATCATGCAAAGCATTAAGTAATTGGAGAAGCCTCCCCCAAGCTTGTGGGAGACTCTCTTCTTCAATTTGCACAAAACTATATATTTCCTGTAAGGCATCTTGTTTCTTATTTGCGGGAAAATATTTAGCAGAGAAGTAATACATCATACCCTAGGGACTATGCACACAACTAGGATCAAGAGAATTTAACCATGTCTTAGCATCACCCTTTAACGAGAGCGGAAACAACTTAAGGATATAATAATAACGAATCTTTTCATCATTGGTAAACAGGGTGGCTATATCATTCAACTTAGTAAGATGTGCCACAACAGTTTCAGATTCATAGCCATGGAAAGGATCAGATTCAACCAAAGTAATTAACTCAGGATCAACAGAGAAATCATAATCCTTATCAGTAACAAAGATAGGTGAAGTAGCAAAAGCAGGGTCATATTTCATTCTAGCATTCAAAGACTTTTCTTTCAGCTTAGCTAATAATTTCCTAAGATCATATTTATCATTGGAAGCAAGAAAGTCTCTAGCAGTTTCTTCATCCATAACATAACCCTCAGGAATAACAGGCACTTCATATCTAGGGGGAGAATCTTCATCATCACTCTCATAAATAGTATCGGTTTCAATATTTGCATTCTCCCTAACCTTAGCAATTTGTTCATCTAGAAATTCACCTAGTGGCACATTATTATCAAGCATGGAAGTAGTTTCCTCATACATAGTAGAAGTGGCATCATCAAGAACATGCGACATATCAGATTCAATAGCATGAGTAGGTGCCGCAAATTTACTCATAACAGATGGTGAATCAAGTGCAGAGCTAGATGGCAGTTCCTTACCTCCCCTCGTAGTTGAGGGAAATATCTTGGTTTTTGAGTCCTTCAAATTGTTCATCGTGATCAACAGATATAAATCGCAAGTGACCTAAAGAATATAGCTATGCTCCCCGGCAACGGCGCCAAAAAATAGTCTTGATAACCCACAAGTGTAGGGGATCGCAACAGTTTTCGAGGGTAAAGTATTCAACCCAAATTTATTGATTCGACACAAGGGGAGCCAAAGAATACTCTTAAGTATTAGCAGTTGAGTTGTCAATTCAACCACACCTGGAAACTTCGGGGTTGCCGGATCATAACACATAGTAGGTGACTATTGACTTGCAAGATAGGATCAAGAATACACATATATTCATGAAAACATAATAGGTTCAGATCTGAAATCATGGCACTCGTGCCCTAGTGACAAACACTAAGCATAGCAAAGTCATAGCAACATCAATCTTAGAACATAGTGGATACTAGGGATCAAACCCTAACAAAACTAACTCGATTACATGGTAAATCTCATCCAACCCATCACCGTCCAGCAAGCCTACGATGGGATTACTCACGCACGACGGTGAGCATCATGAAATTGGTGATGGAGGAAGGTTGATGATGACGATGGCGACGATCTGCACTCTTCGGAGCCCCGAACGGACTCCGGATCAGCCCTCCCGAGAGAGATTAGGGCTTGGCGGCGGCTCTGTATCGTATAACGCGATAATTCTTCCTCTCTGATTTTTTTCTCCCCGAAAGCGAATATATGGAGTCCGGGGGTACGTCGGTGGAGTAACAGGGGGCCCACGAGGCAGGGGGCGCGCCCAGGGGGAGGGGGCGTGCCCCCACCCTCAGGGACAGGGTGTGGGCCCCCTGGTCTGGATATTTCCGCAGATATTTTTTATATTGTCCAAAATAATTCTCGGTTGATTTTCAGGTCATTCCGAGAACTTTTATTTCTGCACAAAAATAATGCCATGGCAATTCTGCTGAAAACAACGTCAGTCCGGGTTAGTTCCATTCAAATCATGCAAGTTAGAGTCCAAAACAAGGGCAAAACTGTTTGGAAAAGTAGATACGTTGGAGGCGTAGTAGTGAGCTTCTTCTCCGAGACCGTCCGCGCGCTCAAGGTAGGCTCAAACCAGGAGGGTGAGCGAGCGGCTTTCACCTTGTCCGGCACCATCGACTATGGGCTCAGGGGAGAGAACAGGCGGATCTGGAGACTCTTGGGGTAGGAAGAAGAAGGGGATATGGAGCAAGGCGAAGGAAGGTAAGGAAAACCCAACAGCGCTCGCCAGCATTTTTACAAATTGGGCAGTTGTCGAGGCAGCGTGGGGAAGCGGAGACGCCCATGTCCAATCAAGTCGCCACGCATCAGCCAACCACATGCGTTTGGGATCCGCGGCGCTTCGCCCTTTCCCCTTTGGCTTTGCCTCGAAGCCAAGTCCATGCGCACCTTGGGCCCGGGGGCTACTGTCGGCGTCTTGGGAATGGGGGTGCCCAGACTTGCCTGCCTGCGGCCCATGAGGCGGCTCCATCAGCGGCCTAGTGCGGCCCAGCTTCACTACAACTCAAGACCCTCGCGAGGGGCCAAGCCTCGCGAGGCGGGCGACAGCAAGACCTCCCTGGGGGCAGTCTCTCTAGGCTGGCTCCCGAGGAGCGGAGATATCTATGCAAGGTGCACCTCACGAGGTTCACGTGACGTGAGCCATGATGACCAAGGCCAGGCGGGTGCCAGTGGGCGCAGGGTACCGGATTCCTCTTTGGTGCTAAGAGGACAAGCGCAGGCGCGGAGTCCCCAAGGGATCAGGCAAAGGTTTCCATATCGATGCAACAAGACTAAGGACCGTCAGGGCTGCAGAACGGAGGTCATCGTGCAGCCCGGCGCGGCGCCACCACCAGAGCCTTTGGCAGGCGAAGACTACTTTTGTCAGGATAACTTGTACTAGCTATTCCCGTTCAAATTTGGCCGTTGTGGGATCCCTTCCTGCCGATATTTGGGACCAAGGCCACTATAAATAGGACCTAGCCACCACCATAGAGGGGATCTCATCTTGAGTTGATCCAACCTTAGAAGGGATCAGATCCATTCCACCCTAGAGACACCACAAGCTCATTCGAGCCCAAGAAGACCTCTCCTCCGGAGGCTTTTCGTCCATTGTACTAGTGCATCCTCAGCCATACAAGGCAATCCACCACACACACTGGAGTAGGGTATTACACCATAGGGTGGCCCGAACCAGTATAATCCTCTGTGTCCCTTGATCTTTGAGTTTGTCGAGCTAGGCCGTGGAATCATAGGTTGAGCGCGCTGGGGAGAGAGTGTTCTTCGTGCGCACCCCAGAGTTTCGAACCTCTCAAGGATTTGCGGAACCCAAAATCCGACAGTTGCCCATTGTTTCACAGGTTTAGCTAAGTGCCAATGGATATTGGCTAGCATATGTACGGGAGGGTACCAACATCAATTGGCACAACATCCACAACGGTGACGTTGTTCCCGTCAAACCTTTATCCACCATTGGGATCGGCCATGCAATGGGCCATTGCCTGAATTGATACAATGGAACCACGGTGAGATTGAAGGAGATAGCAATCCCGGAAGACCCGATAAGATCGTGTGCCAACCAAAATTATAGTCTCATCGCGGTGTTCGACATCGCGATTTCTTTCATGGACAATCCTGAACGTGGCGGTCAAAGGTGTACCGTGTTGTTTGCAGCTGATTTGTTGCCATACATGTACGAAGACACCGTGCTCCTTTTTAACCGCATATTTGCGGTGACAAACCAGGGGCTTGTTTCATATGGGACACATCCTATGGTATACTCACTCTCTTCTAGCTTACTAGTATATGTTTAGTTTTTCTATTTTATAAGTGTCAAATTTAGAGCCCCCCATCACATGTTCAAATTTCAATGTGCATTAAATCATTGCATGCAAGGATTAAGAGAAAACTCATAAATGAATGTACTTTTGGGAATTACTGGTACGGCTGAAAGGGTACAAAATCAATACCACCACCACGCCCGCGGCTGACCACCCTGGCCCACCCAAAACCCATCCATCACCGGTGCGCCCTTTTCGCCTAAAACGGTTAGCACCGCCCCACAGCATCAGTGCCGCATTAATGCCCGACAAAGAGCGGAGGCGATACCTCATTGGTGTCAGCTTTGAAGTTGCGCGACCGCCGAGGGAGCGCCGCTTCCCGATGCACGTGACTGCTCCGCATTGAAACGATAGCACGGTTGGGACGTACTATCTTAGCGGTTGTTACCCATGGCACCATCGAAGGGGAACTAGGTACCATGATCTACCACGATCGGACCCTGATCATGTACCTAGGTAATCCATTCTCATCGATCTAAGATTAGTAGAGCCAGGAGCTATAGTATATACACCCTTTGTCTAGGTGTATAAGTCACCTTACGAAAATCAAATAGTCTCAAAACACTTGGCGAGATGCATTAACTTCCACCTCATTTCTAGTTTCTTGAAATAAATAAATGAATCAACCAATGTGGGATGTGTGTGCTTTTAATGACTTGAAACTACCAAACACGACATGTTGTGGTGAGTTCATTGCACGCAATGCTATTAATTAGCAAATAAACAGTAAGTTCTCTCGTTTTCCCTTCACCTTGGTCACGATGCACAACCTAAGATGACTTATATATCTTACTGTATAACATTTCAGTGCATGTCTCTTTACACTCAAGGACCAGGAGTAGTTTTTTCCTTCTTTTGATCGATGATTGATTGGGATTGCCATCTACTCCAATAATTGCAAAAGCACACAATTAATGCACTCATTTTCCTCAAAAAATAATGATACTAGTGTATGATACTACTAGTAGTACCTTCATAATGCATATTAGACTAGTCGCGGTGGGGAGTAACTTAGAGTAGTAACATGCACGTGTTACTAGTCTATGTTACTACCTCTATAATGAGGAGTAACATATGCGTTGTGTCATGCATCACTTCATATATTAGATTGTAGACTCATCTTTTTTTGATATGTGTGGTGTTACATTAACTAGCTATGTTACCACCTGCCTCTCTTTCTTCATTAATTACATGCTACATCATCTATTTTGCCTAGATAAGTGTGATGTTATCACCTATGTTACTCACATTGTGGGTAATCTTAGAGCATGGTTAATAGTATAGAAAGTTGCTGGCTATAAGCCAGTGCCATGTCATCTATAGCCCATCTTATAGCCAACATGTACATTAGTAGATCAAAAGAGTGTACTACTTTTATATTATGTGGCCCACCTTTCATTCTCACAAAGTGCTCAGGAGCACGTGCTAGAGCTAGCTCTTCACGAAGAGCCCGCTTACCTTCTATTTCCTCTTCACTTTCCTCCAACTAAGCAGAAATATACTAGTTTATTCCTTATAGCCCGCTGACTCAGCTCTATTGTACTTGCTCTTATCATAGAGTAGTATCATAGATGATCTTATTTATTGCCATGCATGACACAAAGTAGCATTGCATTTAACATGATACGGTATCTACCTATGTGCACAACATTATCATGCATGGACCTTGACCATGCACGTCACCATGTGTCCAGATCTGAGATGTCGCGTGTACCAGATGAACGGCGCTGAGTTTGACCCCCGTGATCGTACCTGGGTACGGATGAACACACTTGGAGAGTACTCGGTTTTCATTGGGGACAGCTACCCCATAGTGACAAATGATGACACCTTCCATGCACGATGTTGTCGGCCTGCCGTTCATGAAGAACGGGTGCATTTTCATTGCACATCGACGGATTCATATCTTGAACGCCCCTATCCCTAAGCTATGTCGCTTCACTTTAGATGAGTCTCCATCGTGGGGAGCCGCACTAAAGAGTTGCGATGATATGGATTCCTGATGCCCATCATTATGGATTGTGCCATCTATGAAGAATGCGTGGGACTGGAACTACGAGACGGACATGTACCCAGGGATGTACGAACCTGAGTAATATGTAGCATAGTAATTGAAGTAGCCAGGCACAAATAGTATGAACCTGCGTGGCATGTTGGCATTTGTCTTTTACTACTTGTGCTACTAAATGTTATGTGAAATGCATGGTGATATTATGATGCAGTACGTGCCGATAGCGGCTTCGGGCGTTAATTATGCCATGGAGGTTCCTCTTGGTTAATGTGACATGTACACAATTTCACAGGAGGAGGTAGTAGTGCATATGCCAAGTTCACTGGGCTACCGTTTTTCACACTAATCCATCGTAAGAGTGGAGACAATAGCTTTCATCAAAAATAAAAAAATGAATAGTACTACAAAAGAGCAGTGACACTATCCTACCCGGATTCCTTGGTCATCCTCAATATATGAAAGAATACTTTCATTCGCCGACATGTGGGACGTCGACCATTCTTGTCCACTTGCCATGCACCAAAATTAGAGTGCATCACACGGAACTGCAGGGGAGACTCACCCCGGTCGTAGCGCCGCGGTTATAATGACTAATGAGCCGTGAGATCGCAGGCCCAACCTTTCCCACTGTAAGTTGCTCGGATGAAGGAGCCATCATGACTTCGTTGAATCCGTTTCTTCAAGAAAACTAATGTACCAGCAATAGTGCTACCACACGCGAAAACTGCACGACACTGTAGCACACCATATCACTCAGACCCACTAGGCCAAACAAGCCCGCCTAACGCGCAGGAAAGCCCCGCCCTCGTCATTTCGTTCTGGATTTGCATCGATGGATCGCCTGAACAAGGGAAAGAACATAGTAGAAAATGTTACACTTTGCAAGTTCAAAAGGAAAAGGTGGCACACTTAAAGCACACATGTCACGTTCGCGTCGCACCCGCCATAGTTGGTCTGGCACGCCGCTCACCAAAGGGGACACGCGTTGCAATTGTTCACCGACAGTCCACCAAGGAAAAGGAGACAGGGAGGGAGAAGCGATCGGTCGGCCGACGCATAAGGACTCCAAGAAATATACTAGTGATATGTGAGGGGCCATGTACACACTCGTACAACCTATCACTAGCACACGTACACACCCTCTCTGTAGCCATTCCGAAATTACGACGTCAACTACATATTCACGTCAACCTATCAGCCCCAACATTTTTCTATGGTCAGTGTTTGCAAGTATTATAGCTCTCACAGTAGCTAGTTGATACGTCTCCAACGTATCTATAATTTTTTATTATTCCATGCTATTATTTATGATGTTTTGGATGTTTAATGGGCTTTGTCATACAATTTTATACCATTTTTGGGACTAACCTAATAACCCAAAGGCCCAGTCCTGATTGCTGTTTTTTTTGCCTATTTCAGGGTTTTGTAGAAAAGGAATATCAAACGGAGTCCAAACGGAATGAAACCTCCGGGAGAGATATTTTTGGAGAAAAACATGCACGAGAGACTTGAGAACCACATCTGGGGAGCCACGAGGTGCCCACGAGGGTGGGGGGCGCGCCCCCTGCCTCGTGGGCCCCTCGAGCGTCCCCCGGTGTCCTCCTTCCTCCTATATAATTCTATGTACCCCGAAACCATCAACAACAGAGAGAAAACCCTAATTCCACCGTCGTAACCTTCTATTCCCATGAGATCCCATCTTGGAGCCTGTTTCGGAGCTCCGCCGGAAGGGGGATCCATCACGGAGTGCTTCTACATCATCATCATCGCCCTCACCATGAGTTGTGGGTAGTTTACCACAGACCTTCGGGTCCATAGTTAGTATCTAGATGGCTTCTTCTCTTTCTGGATCTCAATACAAAGTTCTCCTCGGTCTTCGAGGAGATCTATTCGATGTAATCTCTTTTTGCGGTGTGTTTGTCGAGATCCGATGAATTGTGAGTTTATGATCAAGATTATCTATGAGATATATTTGGTTCTTCTCTGAACTCTTTATGTGTGCTCATAATATCCTTGCAAGTCTCTTCGAATTATAGGTTTGTTTTGGCCTACTAGATCTATAGTTCTTGCAATGGGAGAAGTGCTTGGCCTTGGGTTCAATCTTGCGGTGTCCTTTCCCAGTGATAGTAGGGGCAACAAGGCACATATTGTATTGTTGCCATCGAGGATAAAAAGATGGGGTTTATAACATATTGCTTGAGATTATCCCTCTACATCATGTCATCTTGCTTATGGCGTTACTCTGTTCTTATGAACTCAATACACTAGATGCATGCTGGATAGCGGTCGATGTGTGGAGTAATAGTAGTAGATGCAGGCAGGAGTCGGTCTACTTGTCTCGAACGTGATGCCTATATACAATGATCATGACTAGGTAGTCTCATAATTATTCGCTTTTCTATCAATTGCTCGACAGTAATTTGTTTACCCGCCGTAGAATATCGCTACCATGACAGAAGCCACTAGAGAACACTATGGCCCCCGGTTCTATTCTCAACATATCAATCTACAACTAGTTTACTTTTACCGCTTTTACTTTCTGATCTTATGAACAAAAATACCAAAAATATAAACTATCATCTCTATCAGATCTCACTTTCATAAGTGACCGTAAAGGGATTAACAACCCCTTATCTTGTTGGCTGCGAAGCTCTGATTTGTTTGTGCAGGTGCGAGGGACTCGCGCGTGATCTCCTACTGGTTGATTCCTTGGTTCTCAAAAACTGAGGGAAATACTTACACTACTGTGTTGCATCTCCCTTTCCTCTTCGAGGGAATACAACGCAAGCTCGAGAAGTAGCACTATTCTACTAACACAACGCGGAATCAATCAAGGTTTGACACTAAGAATCATCAAACAATATTGTCATCAATCAAGCCCTGCTTATATGATTAAACAGTTTAAACATAGGCCTAAGCATGCGATATATTACATCAAAAGTTGGTGAGTATACATATGTTTCCATAACTCGGAGACGGTTCGCATGATTCACTATAAAACAAAAGTAGAAAGTACCGCCCACACAAGACACTGCACTAGCCCTAAGACGGTGTGATAAAACGCATCGTTCTTGTCATTAAACACTTCAAACTACATTGAACGACTAGCATGACCAACTATTTCTTGTCATCGATCTCTGGGGCAATGTCCCAGGAAGGACAGTGGCATGGGGGTCAATCTCTAGAGCGATGTCCACAGGAGGGACTATGACATCGGAATCATCAAGGATGTCCACCGGCACCTGCACCTGCACAACCCTAACATATTAAGCACATTGCAAATAATCAAAAACCACAACTATGGTAAACTATATATTTTTACCTTGTGCGGCTCACCGGGGGATCCCGTCCCTTCGGGGGCCATATCCTCGAAGGGGGCCATCGCCTCGCCGGGGAAATACTGCTTCTCAACGGCGACTGTCTCCTAAAACACGGCCTTGAGGCTATCATAGGTGGCCACTAGAGTTTCTGGGGTAGGCACGATGGGGCCCTTGCTGTTCTTCCAGCTTTCTTTGTTCAGGAGTTTGTCCGCCAAGGTCATCAACTCTTTGGACAGTGCTTGTTTCTTGGAGTTCTTCGTCTCCATGGGTTGGACCACCAACGTCGCAAACTCGTTGGCTCGTGCTCTTTTCCTGGAGATCTCTATCTCTAGTGGGTTGTCTGCCTGCAACTCTTTCCCCAGTGCTCCAGGATCCATCAATAAACTGACAAACAAAAAGCAATCAAAAGGAAACCGTAATCGCAATGAAAACGGGGAAAGAATAGGCAGTGAGAATCGGCCGGTGCTTCGCAAAAAGAAGATTATTGGAATGAAAATAGAGTAGCATCATTGATTCGCCTACCTTTCCTTCGCCGGTACAGAATAAAAATGGCAGAAGTGACTAGCGTGGTGTGTGGTTTTCTTCAAGATAGGGGAGAAAGGGCTTCAACGAGCGCTCTAGTGAAATGATGGTTGCTTCGTCCGTCAAACTTACCAGGCCACTTTACCATTGCTGGTAAAGGTGTGGGTTTTGTGATATGACGGGCCATGATGGCCACACCCGGGTGACGGCTGAGTCTTGACTGGAACCATGGCTTAGGGATGCTCTTGTTCGAAATGTGGGGTAAGTTATGAAAGTAGCCCCACCGATTTGAACTATGTGGTTCCTTTTGTTCAAGGGTATCATGGGAATTTCGTGTGTCGGTATTTCGTAGGAGGTGGGAGTTTTCGCGAGCGTTGTCATTTTGGGATAGCAAGGCACAGATTGAGATGGAGGGAATTTTAGGAGCACAACGAGACAAAGAGATATCAAAAATTTCGGGATAACAAGGCGCGGGTTGAAATTTCCGGACAAGCCACTTCGCAAAGATTTGGTAGATAGCACACGGGCCCGGATGCTTGGGATATGTTTGGATCATGGGCAACCAAAACCTCAACCAAAATTTTGAACGACAGAGGAGGAGCTGGCAATAGTAGCACTCCATTAAAATTGTACTCCCACATATAGAAAATGTAAATAATATTGCATGTTGGTGCAGCCCACGTTTCCGATAATTTGGGCGGTGGACTTGTTCGTAAACTTTACTAGGCGGTGGTTGTTAACTTAATTGAGGGTCGAGTACCACATGTGAACGATACAAAGTGTGACCTGGCACACCGGCGGGGCTAGACCAAAAGTTGTTAGTTGGCGAGTAATGAGCACTAAATAGTTCGGCTTGTTATGCTCATGGGTCGCTTCTTAACGAACAAATCCAATCATTAATCTAAGCCAATCTATTCAATCTAATCTACATAGGAGGCAAGAAACTAGCACATTTCCTTTTGTAGTCATCGTCCATCTTCTTAAAAATCACATCTACACACTCATCATGTGGACTGTAACACATCATCAGAATCTGTTAACGAGCGCTCACGAGCTAAACGAGCTTCAAATGAACTGAGTCGGGGAGGGTTTTTTGCTCGTTAGTCTTACCGAGCTTAACGAGACCAGCCTTAACGAGCATGAGCTTAATGGGCCGAGCAACTCGTTCATCCACACACTCCGCTTGGAATAAGTGGGTAGCTATCTTATAAAACTATCAACAACTCAAAAAATAGCGACCTGGCACGTAAACAATTTTAAAAGATTTTTTTACGTCTTAGACGATTGTTTTGATGGAGTGAAGAAACAGAATGACTCTACTCTACGTATATATAGGCAGGAGCCTCCACGCTTGCTTGCTAGGGTTTCTCTATTCACACTCTCATCCTCTCCAGATCTAAACAAGATATCACACAACCTTTCTATCTTCACAGCTGGTTACAGATCCCGACGCATCCCATCCATCGGGGAAGGGGAGGAGGTGCAACGTTAAGACCGTCGTCGATGGTGATGTAGGAGACCCACTGCCGGCCGCACCGTTGTCTGTCTGGCCAAGCCCTGGCGCGGGAGGTTCTCCGATCCCTTCGTCGCTGTTGTAGTGTGGGTGGATCCAGCCGCACGCCCCCCACCTAGCCACACCCCGACGACCTTCATGTATATCTTCCTTTGAAACCGACCTAGCTCTACTTCCACAGCTCATTACGCCACTGCATGTGCATCATTTTCTACCTCTGAGCCCCCCACTTAGCTAGGATCGATCGGATTATTCAACGACAGCTAAACTATTTATTGTTAGAGGTAAAGCTACTTTATGGAGTCGAATCTTGTTACTTGGTTTAAACAGGAAAGGAAGGGGGGAAAGATGTAGTATGTAATGTATATAGGACTGGGTACAAACAGGAAAGGAAGGGGGTGCAAGTAGTACAGACTGGCCCTCCAACCGGTCTCTTGGTCGAAAACGGATTAAAGGGGAAACGTTGTACACACTTGTATGACCAGGACTAGATTTTTTATCCACACATACGAATAGGTGGCTAATGTCACAAAATGGGACCAACCCAGATATGCATTGTCACATGCCCTTATAACATTTATTTAGCTGTTCTTAATCTAATGCCCCTGGTAAAATGATGCCATGCCACCCTTATAAGTCATAACTAGTGATTTTTGTGTAGTTTAACTGGAATGTCACGCCGGAACAGTTGGTCGTTTCAGTGGAACTGCGCAAAGACATATCTGTGTCCAACCCTCATCATCCAAATTGGCACCCTAACCTTCCCTTAAGTAAGAATGATATTTAACGCATGTTTTCACCTCTATTTTGCATCTGCCATGAGAAAATAATACTATTGTTTACATAGTAGACTTGTACTCACTGACAACCAAATCTGACATTGAAGGCCACTCATGTACTTAGTTTCACCAATTGGTGAGGTGAAAGAGAAACAAATCAAGAAAAGGAAGACAGTGACGGAAGAAGAAGAGGAAGAAGAAGAAGGAAGAAATGAAGGAGGATCACAAGTTTGTCCTGTCCTATGTTATCCTGACATCATGCTAGTGGTATTGTATTGCTGTCTTGCTATTAGTATTAATTTACTTGAATAAATGCACTTGTAGTACGTAGCAGAGTAGTACTTGGCTTGACGACACATCATACTAATTAACTGGATTCTGGATGCATGTGTGAGCCATCCCTACATGATCAACATTGCCAAGGTGATCTACCTAAAGCCGAGGCCTTAGTCTAGGCCACTGAATGGCTCCGATAACATCTGCGTCACATTTGAGATTATCCTCCAGGAGCACTTCAACTTCTGATGCCTCTCCTACAAGGTCATTTAATCAATGAGGAGTACTTAAGCATCACTAATTAATTTATACCTAATTGACATGTCGGTATTAAACAAGCACACCATGCTTAATCATGTACGTGTGTGTGTCCGTGTAGGTGGACCATGTGTGGGAGCAGGGAGGGGATCTTGGTAGTGTCTTGATAATCTCCTGATATAATCTCACCACTGGTAAACAAGAGTGATGTCAACCGTACATTGGAAGTGCACACAAATATATACTATTGAATCATTCCAGTTAGTGCTTTATCTTCTCTTCTAGGACTACTTGAATAAGCTTACTTGGTCAAGTTGGTACGGGCCTGAGGCCTTCATCCAGATTAGTGTGTTGTCATCTCCATTTGTACCGTGCTACTGTTTTGCAATTTTCATGAGACAGTCCTTTACCTTTGCACGTTACATCTTTGTAGCCTATGATACATCGCAATGCGAGTGTTGAGCTAATTGGCACTGATAAAATTAACTAATACATCTTTTTAAGTAAGGCTACTATATTGCTAACCTTACCCAATAAGATAATGCATATGCTTCTATTTGTTAGTGTATGTTTCATCAACTACTATTACAATAATCTCACTTTTTCAATATATGTGCCAATAGGGATGCTCGATTTCAGTGGAACTGCACAAAAACTTTGGTGGTTCATTGCCTTGACTTTTTCCTTCCTTTCCTGTCAGACGCTTATCTCGGCTTCTAGTCAAAGGAAGTACTAATTTATATGCTTTGTCACATAGGTTGGTACAGGACTTCATCCTGATTATTGTGCTTGTCATATCTATTGGTAATTTGGTATTGTGCTACTGTTGGCCGATTTCATAAAGGAGTAACTTGGAGCCTGAACTTGCAGGCAATCCGTTACATTGGCCAATTTCAGTACAACTGCACAAAAAGAAAAGATGGGCATATACTTATGTTGTTGCTTTGTTGTACTCCAAAGTTCACTCGGACAAGCATCGATGTTAACAAGAAGACGTGCCAGAGTGAGCGCCAACAATATTGCTTGGCACATAGCCCTGAAAAACGCAACCCAGCCTTTGGTCGCAACTTTTGCTTTTAGGTTATCGGCACATACGCTGGTAGCGAAATGTATTCCATGAAGTCTAAAGATCCCAGACAAGTTGGTAGAGGCATATATTCATATGGCACCTAACCAGTCTGCACGCCTAGGATGCCTCCATTTCAGTTCACCTGCACAAAAACTAGTTGGATGAAAGTAGTGGCCAAGTTGCTCAAACCGCTCGCGGCATCGAGGCCACTATCATGAGGATAAACCTGGAAGAAAAGTTCAGATGGTATATGTTGCCTCTTATGTACTCGAAAGTTTGCTCAGACCAGCATTAATTTTAGCAAGAAGTACCACCGAGTGAACACCACTTACCAGTCTGTACCCTAGGTAATTAAAGTGTGTTGATGGATGATATTGGATGTGTTGTATCAATCATTTGGATGCGTAAACATGTTGAACTTGTGTATATATGAATCTTTTTGTGAATGTTAGCTATGAATATTTGCTTGTGATCTTTGAATCATTTGGATGCATAGACATGTTGTACTTGTCCATACATGAATCTTTTGAGTTGTTGATTGTGAATGTTGGATATGAATATGAACGTATCCTATGAACCTGAGTTTGATCTGAATGTTTACCTTTTCTGTTGCACTTCTGTGTGAAATTGTTAGAATGTATACTGTGGGATTGTTAGAACGTACAATGTCATATTTTGACGTGCCCAAACCAGCAGCGCGGCCGGACTGACAGTTGCCGCTCAAGGGCCGACGGCGCTGCCTCGCGTCGTGCCCCACGCCCCCTGTTCAATCCAGTTCGCTCCATTCCCCAAACACCAGCACATGATGGAAGTTTCATCTTCTTCCCCCTAGCGTTGTCGGGGGATTGAAGAAGGGCGGCATCCAATCCACCACCGGTGATGGTTGCTTGTCCAAGTGATTTTCAGAGAAGAAACTGCAAGTTTCAGTTTTCAGATAAGAAAGTGCATGTTTTAGAGGCAGAGCACTTAAATCAGCACGCGCTTTTCAAACATGGATAACAAAATGTTGGAAATTTTAGTCATGGTCAAAAATGGAACTAACAACGAGTTAACATCATGTTTATCAACATTCATGTATAACACATATTCATATGATGCACAGTCAAAAATATATGTTATTTTCAAAATGCCAAAACAATGTTGAGTGTGCGAAAAACTGGGTAAACTAGGGACGAAATTTTGGCAAGTGGTGGAGGTGGTATGTGTAGATGACATGGCAGGACCCACACGTCAGTAATAGTTGAGGAAAAAATTATATATGTTTCAACTGCACCATTTGGAATCAAATTCAAACAGTACTCCTTTTGGGTGATACGGCTGTAGCGCCCAGGCTATTGCAGGTATGATCAAAATAATGAAGGTGCTCTTTTTCACTTCTCTAAGGCGTCTTCCCCGACTCCGGTTCTTTCCCGTTCGTGTTCATGAAGTCCTCCTCCGGCTTTGTGCGCTCGTCGCGGCGCCGCCATCTTTCGTTGTCAATATGCTCAACAAATGAGAGGAATTTGGAGATGACTGTACGTTTAGAGGCTGACAGTCCGGACCCACCAGGTCGATGGTCGTACGCATGCAGATGACTCATTTAAAAAAAATGCTTCTGCCTAATTGTGTACCGCGCTTTGGGCCCACGGGTTTGTCAACCTAGTAGTCAATAAACAAAATAAATCTACAATGAAGACTGTCATCGGCAAGTTATTTTAGGGGTACCGAGGATCTAGCACGTATATTTTTGAGAGTGCTCAGCCACGACATGCGCAGCCCACGACATACTGACACAGTGGTTTCAACTTGTTTTATGATGCCCATCATGTATGTACCAGCGTATGGGCCTCCCAACCTAGGTTTTTTTTTCTTAAACATCGGCAGCCCAATTTGTCTTTTTTTTTATAAAACGTAGATCGTTGTTCTTTTTTTCTATATATAAGAATAAGAATGCCGGATCCAATTTATGTTTTCCATTCTAACCACATTATTATTATTATTATTATTATTATTATTATTATTATTATTATTATTGTTATTATTAATGTATATTTAATCCAAACTTATATATACATTATAATAACGCCCCATGTCTTATTAACTTATGAAAATAAATGTTTAACAGAAGTTGGCAAGGGAAATCCTGGTTGTTTTTTACTCTAAGGCAACAAAAATACTCGTGATTGCGCAAAAAAGCTTGCGAAGATTTAAGGGCCAATATAATAATAACACGCTCATTTTTGTTTTAAGCAATAATTCGCTAATTTGCTATTTTTCTATATAATATAATGTCCAGCTCCAGTTTAATTTTTGATACTAATTGCTCCGTATAACCTAATACTATCTTTACTACAAAGCCCAGCAAATTCCTGTATTTCAATAAAGTACAAATGGGCTGTGATTTCTTAGAACTAGTGAAATGGGCAGAATTGACGCTACGCTATTTGTTCACCCAGCCCAGCAAATTGACTGTAAATTCTCAAAAACATGGGTTAAATATGTGCCACATTTTTGCTGGGTGACATGTGGGCCAATAGGTCAAAGCCTACGTTAGGTGTTGTCAACTTAGTCCACAAACCATTCTGACATCCACAACCATTGGATATATATCCAACGGTCGGCATGCATCTTCAATCTCGTCTTATTCCTCCAGCGCCGTCGGCACCGCCTGCTCCGGCCTCTGGCAGCTACGAAGCTAGAGGCTTTGCTTAGCATGCATCGCTGCGAAGCGCTACTGCACCACCGGCCAGGCTATCCCTCCACCACTCCATACATGTTATTCTCCATCGACTAAAGCCTGGCGCAGTACCAGAACAAGTTAACCCTCGTACTCCTCTCTGTCTGCGACTCCACTGCCATGTCTTCCCATCTCCATATCGTTCCAGCCAAGGGCCTCGCCATCGTCCACCACCTTGGTGCGCTCGGTGTTGCCTGGTTAATATGGTCAACAAACGAGAGTCATTGGACGAGGACAGTACATGCAGATGCTGACATTTGGGACGCGCTAGTTCAATGACGCACACATGCAACTGGCTCCTTATTACGCGGAAAAAAAATTATCTACATCTTCGCATGAAAGGAAGTGCCTCCTTATTTATGGGCAAAAACCAATTATTCCTCCCGCTGACATCTAGGACCCACCAGCAAGGAGCCTGGCATGTGGGCCATTAGGTTGCCTACGAAATGCTTTGTCAAATTAGTCAACAAAATGATTCTGACATCTGTAGTCGTTGGATGTACATCCAATCGCCGACATGCATCTTCAATCTCCCGTCTTCTTCCTCCAATGCTGGCGGGACTTCCTACTCCCGCCTTCGGCGGCCAGCAGAGCTGCTTCGCACTCCTCGCCGTGAAGCACTACTCCACCGCCGACCAGGCCACCCCTCCACCCCTCTTGTTATTCTCCACCGACTGCAGCCCCAGGCCGCACCGAACCAGTCAACCCTCATATGTCGTACTCCTCTTCGTCTGCGACTCCACTGCCACATCTCCCCCGGCTCCGGGTCAATCCCTTCCTATGCCTCGCCGTCGTCCATCGCCTTGGTGCTCTCATCGCAGCGTGGTCAACGTGGTCAAGGAATGACTTCCATCGGAAGAGGAGTGTACGTGGAGAGGCTGACAGCTGGGTCCACGGCCCCACGCAAGGAAGTGCCTCCTTAGTATGGGCAAAAAATGATTTTCCATTGGCAGCTGCGACCCACTGACTGTATCTTCACATGCAAGGAAGTGCCTCCTTGTCCACCCTGATAGCTGGGACCCACCTAATGGAAGCGTATTGACGTGCACTTAAGATACGTCGGTATTTCCCCAAAGAGGAAGGGATGATGCAGCACATCGACGGTAAGTATTTCCCTTAGTTATGAAACCAAGGTTATCGAACCAGTAGGAGAACCACGCAACATTATGTAAACGGTACCTGCACACAAAGAATAAATACTTGTAACCCGATGCGTCAAAGGGGTTGTCAATCCCTTTCGGGTAACGGTGCCAGAAATTGACGAGTTAACGAGATAAAATTGTAGTAGATCAAAAGACGCAAATAAAAAAAACGCAGCAAGGTATTTTTGTGTTTTTGATAATATAGATCTGAAAATAGAAGTTTCAAATAAAGAAAAAGGCAAGTGGCAATATAGATATTAAAGTATATGATTGGAAAATAGACCCGGGGCAGTAGATTTCACTAGTGGCTTCTCTCGAGAAAATAGCATGTGGTGGGTAGACAAATCATTGTTGGGCAATTGATAGAAAAGCAAATAATTATGACGATATTCAAGACAATGATCATGTATATAGGCATCACGTCCAATATTAGTAGACCGACTCCTGCCTGCATCTACTACTATTACTCCACACATTGATCGCTATCCAGTATGCATCTAGTGTATTAAGTTCATGGAAAACCGGAGTAATGCAATAAGAACGATGACATAATGTAGACAAGATCTATTCATGTAGGAATAGACCCCATATTTTTATCCTTGATAGTAACGATACATGTGTGCCTAGCTGCCCCTTTTGTCACTGGGAAAGGACACCGCAAGATCGAACCCATTACAAAGCATCTCTTCTCATTGTAAGATAAATAGATCAAGTTGGCCAAACAAAACCCAAATATTGGAGAAGAAATACGAGGCTATAATAATCAAGAATGGATATTAAATCAAGGAAAATCTGATCATAAATTCACAATTCATCGGATCCCAGCAAACACAACGCAAAAAGTCATTACATCAAATAGATATCCAAAAGACTATTGTATTGAGATACAAAGAGAGAAGAAGCCATCTAGCTGCTGCCTACAGACCTGTAGGTTTGTGGTAAACTACTCACGCATCATCGAAGAGGCACCAATGAGGATGATAAACCCCTCCGTGGTCGTGTTCCCCTCCGGCAAAGTGCCGAAAAAGGGCTCTAGATTGGATATCGTGGTTCTGGAACTTGCGATGGCTGGAATAAAATTCGGTGGACTCCCCTAGGGTTTCTGGAATATTGGAGTATTTATAGAGCGAAGAGGCGGTGTGGGAGGCCACCGAGGTGGGCACAACCCACCTGGGCGCGCCAGGGGGCCCTGCCGCGCCCAGGTGGGTTGTGCTCCCCTCGGAGCCCCCCTCTGGTACTTCTTCAGCCCATGTTGTGTCTTCTGGCCCAGAAAAATCTCCAAAAAGTTTCACTGCATTAGGACTTCATTTGGTATTGGTTTTGCGCGATGTAAAAAACAAGCAAAAAATGGCAACTGGCACTAGGCACTATGTCAATAGGTTAGTCCAAAAAATGATATAAAATGATTGTAAAACATCCAAGAATGATAATATAACATGATGGAACAATAAAAAATTATAGAGACATTGAAGACGTATCTGTTGGAAATATACCCTAGAGGCAATAATAAAAGTATTAATATTATATTTCCTTGTTCGTGATAATTGTCTGTTATTCATGCTTGAATTGTATTGTACGGAAACAACGATACATGTGTGAATATATAGACTACAATGAGTCCCTGGTAGGCCTCTAGTTACCAGCTCATTGATCAACAGATGGTCATGGTTTCCTGACCATGGACATAAGATGTCAGTGATAACGGGATCACATCATTAGGAGAATGATGTGATGGACAAGACCCAATCCTGAGCATAGCACGAGATCGTATAGTTCGTAATGCATAAGCTTTTCGCTGTCAAGTATTTATTCCTTAGACCATGAGGTTGTACAACTCTCGAATGCCGTAGGAATACTTTGGGTGTGGCAAACGTCACAACGTAACTGGGTGGCTATAACGGTACGCATCGGGTATCTCCGAAAGTGTCTGTTGAGTTGGTATAAACCGAGACTGGGATGTTGTCACTCCGTATGACGGAGAGGTACCTCTGGGCCCACTCGGTAAGACATCATCATAATGAGCTCAAGGTGACTAAGGAGTTAGTCACGGGATGATGGATTACGGATCGAGTAAAGAGACTTGCCATGACGAGATTGAACAAGGTATCGGGAATACCAACGATCGAATCTCGGGCAAGTACCGTACCGATGAACAAAGGGAATAACATACGGGATTGAGTGAATCCTTGACACAGTGGTTCATCCGATGAAGACCAGCGAGGAACACGTAGGAACCAACATGGGTATCCAGATCCCGCTGTTGGTTATTGACCGGAGAGTGGTCTCGGTCATGTCTACGTGTCTCCCGAACCCGTAGGGTCTACACACTTAAGGTTCGGTGACGCTAGGTTCGTAGAGATACATGCACGTGGAAACCCGAAAGTTGTTCGGAGTCCCGGATGAGATCCCGGACATGAAGAGGAGTTCTGGAATGGTCCGGAGGTAAAGAATGATATATAGGAAGTCTAGTTTCGGCCATCGGGTGATCTCCGGGGGTCACCGGGAGTGTCCCGGGACCACCGAAGGGGTCCCGGGGGTCCACCGGGTGGGGCCACACATCCCGGTGGGGCCCCTAGGCCGCAAGAGGAAGGGGGGCAGCCCCTGGTGGGCTCGTGCACCCAACTGGGCCCTCCCTCATGCGCCTAGGGTTGAAACCCTAGGGGAGGGAGGCGCCCCCTATGCCTTGGGGGGCAAGTTCCCCCTCCCCAGGCCACCGCCCCCTTTGCAGATGGGATCTGCAAGGGCTGGCGCACCCCCTGGCCCCCTATATATATGTGGGGGGGGGGAAGGGCAGCCGCACCCAATCCTCTGGCGCCTCTCCCCCTCCCGTCACACCTCCATCTCCTTACACAGGGCACCGGCGAAGCCCTGCAGGATTTCCCGCTGCATCCACCACCACGCTGTCGTGCTGCTGGATCTCCGACGACCTCTCCTCCCCCCTTGCTGGATCAAGAAGGAGGTGACATCGCTGTACCGGACATGTGTTGAACGCGGAGGTGCCGTCCGTTCGGCGCTAGATCATCGGTGACGAAGAACGCGAAGAGTACGACTACTTCATCCATGCTTCTTCGAAAGCTTACGCTCCTGATCTACAAAACGGTATGTAGATGCACTCTAATATGCTCATTGCTAGATGTCTCCATAGATGGATCTAGGTGAAAGCGTAGAAATTTTTTGAATTCTGCTACGTTCCCCAACAGTGGTATTAGAGCTAGGTCTTTTGCGTAGCATCTTGCACGAGTAGAACACAAATCAGTTGTGGGTGTTGAGTTTGCTCAATTTTCTTACCGTTACTAGTCTAATCTTGATTCAGCGGTATTGTGGGATGAAGCGGCCCGGACCGACCTTACACGTACGCTTACGTGAGACTGGTTCCACCGACAGTCATGCACTAGATGCATAAGGTGGCTGGCGGGTGTCTGTCTCTCCTACTTTAGTCGGATCGGATTCGATGAATAGGGTCCTTATGAAGGGTAAATAGAAATTGACAAATCACGTTGTGGTTTTGGCGTAGGTAAGAAACGTTCTTGCTAGAAAACCTATAGAAGCCACGTAAAAACTTGCAACAACAATTAGAGGACGTCTAACTTGTTCTTGCAGCATGTGCTATGTGATATGGTATGTCCAAGAAGATGTGATGAATGATATATGTGATGTATGAGATTGATCATGTTATTGTAATAGGGAATCACGACTTGCATGTCGATGAACTTGACAACCGGCAGGAGCCATAGGAGTTGTCTTTATTATTGTATGACATGCGTGTCACTGAATAACGCCATGTAATTGCTTTACTCCATTGCTAAACGTTAGCCATAGTAGTAGAAGTAATAGTTGGCGTGACGACTTCTTCAAGACACGATGATGGAGATCATGATGATGGAGATCATGGTGTCGAGCCGGTGACAAAGATGATCATGGTTCCCCGAAGATGGAGATCGAAGGAGCAAGATGATATTGGCCATATCATGTCACTTTAATTGATTGCATGTGATGTTTATCATGTTTATGCATCTTGTTTACTTAGAACGACGGTAGTAAATAAGATGATCTCTCACTAAAATTTCAAGAATTGTGTTCTCCCTAACTGTGCACCGTTTCTAAGGATCGTTGTTCCGAAGCACCACGTGATGATCGGGTGTGATAGGTTCTAACGTTCGCATACAACGGGTGTTAGCCAGATTTACACAAGCAATACACTTAGGGTTCACTTGACGAGCCTAGCATGTACAGACATGGCCTCGGAACACGGAAGACCGAAAGGTCGAACACGAGTCGTATAGAAGATACGATCAACATGAAGATGTTCACCGTTGATGACTAGTCTGTCTCACGTGATGATCAGACATGGGCTAGTCGATTCGGATCGTGTATCACCTAGATGACTAGAGAGATGTCAATCTGAGTGGGAGTTCATTAAAATTTGATTAAGATGAACTTAATTATCATGAACTTAGTCTAAATTCTTTACAATATCTCTTGTAGATCAAATGGCCCACGCTCATGTCACCCTCAACTTCAACGCGTTCCTAGAGAAATCCAAGCTGAAAGACGATGGTAGCAACTACACGGACTGGGTCCGTAACCTGAGGATCATCCTCATAGCTGCCAAGAAAACGTATGTCCTAGATGCACCGCTAGGTGACGCTCCCGCCCCGGCAAACCAAGATGTTATGAACGCTTGGCAGTCGCGTTGTGATGATTACTCCCTGGTTCAGTGCGGCATGCTTTACAGCTTAGAATCGGGGCTCCAAAAGCGTTTTGAGCACCACGGGGCATTTGAGATGTTCCAAGAGCTGAAAATGGTTTTCCAAGCTCATGCCCGAGTCGAGAGATATGACGTCTCCGACGCATTCTACAGCTGTAAGATGGAGGAAAACAGTTATGTTAGTGAGCACATCCTCAAGATTTCTGGGTTGCACAACCGCTTGTCTCGGTTGGGAATGAATCTCCCAGACGAAGCGGTCGTTGACAGAATCCTCCAGTCGCTCCCACCAAGCTACAAGAGCTTCGTGTTAAACTTCAATATGCAGGGGATGGAGAAGTCCATTCCCGTGGTGTATTCAATGCTGAAATCAGCGGAGGTGGATATCAAGAAAGAACATCAAGTGTTGATGGTCAATAAAACCACTAAGTTCAAGAAGGGCAAGGGTAAGAAGAACTTCAAGAAGGACGGCAAGCGAGTTGCCGCGCCCGGTAAGCCTGTTGCCGGGAAGAAGCCAAAGTATGGACCCAAGCCTGAGACAAAGTGCTTTTATTGCAAGGGAACGGGTCACTGGAAGCGGAACTGCCCCAAATACTTAACGGACAAGAAGGCCGGCAACGTCAAAGGTATATGTGATATACATGTTATTGATGTGTACCTTACCAGCGCTCGTAGTAGCTCCTTGGTATTTGATACCGGTGCAGTTGCTCATATTTTTAACTAGAAGCAGGAGTTGCGGAATAAGCGGAGACTAGCGAAGGACGAGGTGACGATGCGCGTCGGGAATGGTTCCAAGGTCGATGTGATCGCCGTCGGCACGCTGCCTCTACATCTACCCTCGGGATTAGTTTTAAACCTCAATAATTGTTATTTAGTACCAGCTTTGAGCATGAACATTGTATCTGGATCTCGTCTTATGCGAGATGGCTACTCATTTAAATCCGAGAATAATGGTTGTTCTATTTATTTGAGAGATATGTTTTATAGTCATGACCCGCTGGTCAATGGTTTATTTTTGATGAATCTCGATCGTGATGATACACATATTCATAGTGTGGATACCAAAAGATTTAAAGTTGATAATGATAGTCCCACATACTTGTGGCATTGACGCCTTGGTCATATTGGTGTCAAACGTATGAAGAAGCTTCATGCTGATGGACTTCTGGAGTCTCTTGATTATGAATCATTTGACACGTGCGAACCATGCCTCATGGGCAAGATGACCAAGACTCCGTTCTCCGGAACAATGGAGCGAGCAACCAACTTATTGGAAATCATACATACCGATGTGTGCGGTCCAATGAGTGTTGAGGCTCGCGGAGGCTATCGTTATGTTCTCACCCTCACGGATGACTTGAGTAGATATGGGTATATCTACTTGATGAAACACAAGTCTGAGACTTTTGAAAAGTTCAAGGAATTTCAGAATGAGGTTGAGAATCAATGAGACAAGAAAATAAAGTTCTTACGATCGGATCGTGGGGGGTGAATATTTGAGTCATGATTTTGGCACGCACCTTAGGAAATGTGGAATTGTTTCACAATTGACACCGCCCGGAACACCTCAGCGTAACGGTGCGTCCGAACGTCAAAATCGTACTCTGTTGGACATGGTGCGATCTATGATGTCCCTTACCGATTTACCGCTATCTTTTTGGGGTTGTGCTTTAGAGAGTGCCGCATTCACTTTAAACAGGGCTCCGTCGAAATCTGTTGAGACGACACCGTATGAACTTTAGTTTGGCAAGAAATCGAAGCTGTCGTTTCTGAAAGTTTGGGGTTGCGATGCTTATGTCAAGAAACTTCAACCTGAAAAGCTCGAACCCAAATCGGAAAAATGCGTCTTCATAGGATACCCAAAGGAAACGATTGGGTACACCTTCTACCACAGATCCGAAGGCAAGGTCTTTGTTGCCAAGTATGGATCCTTTCTGGTGAAAGAGTTTCTCTCGAAAGAAGTGAGTGGGAGGAAAGTAGAACTTGATGAGGTGAGAGTCACCCCTCCCGAACCGGAAAGTAGCGCAGCGCAGGAAATTGTTCCTGAGGTGCCTGCACCGACAAGGGAGGAAGTTGATGATGATGATCATGAAGAGACAGATCAAGTTACTACTGAACTTCGAAGGTCCACAAGGGCACGTTCCGCACCAGAGTGGTACGGCAACCCTGTCATGGGAATCATGTTGTTAGACAACGGTGAACCTTTGAACTATGAAGAAGCGATGGCGGGCACGGATTCCAATAAATGGCTTGGAGCCATGAAATCTGAGATAGAATCCATGTATGAAAACAAAGTATGGACTTTGGTGGACTTGCCTGATGATAGGCACGCCATAGAAAATAAATGGATATTCATGAAGAAGACATATGCGGATGGTAATGTGACCATCTATAAGGCTCGGCTTGTCGCTAAGGGTTATCGACAAGTTCAAGGGATTGACTACGACGAGACTTTCTCTCCCGTAGCGATGCTGAAGTCAGTCAGAATCATGTTAGCTATTGTCGCATTCTATGATTATGAGATATGGCAAATGGACGTCAAAACGGCATTCCTTAATGGCTTCCTCAAGGAAGAGTTGTATATGATGCAGCCGGAAGGTTTTGTCGATCCAGAGAATGCTAACAAGGTATGCAAGCTCCAGCGCTCGATTTATGGGCTGGTGCAAGCATCTCAGAGTTGGAATATTCGCTTTAATGATGTGATCAAAGCGTTTGGCTTTATACAGACTTATGGAGAAGCCTGTATCTACAAGAAAGTGAGTGGGAGCTCTGTAGCATTTCTCATATTGTATGTGGATGACATATTGCTGATGGGAAATGATATAGAATTCTTGGAAACTGTAAAGGCCTACTTGAATAAGAGTTTTTCAATGAAGGACCTTGGAGAAGCAGCTTACATATTAGGCATCAAAATCTATAGAGATAGATCAAGATGCCTCATTGGTCTTTCACAAAGTACATACCTTGACAAGATATTGAAGAAGTTCAATATGGATCAGTCCAAGAAGGGGTTCTTGCCTATTTTGCAAGGTATGAGATTGAGCAAGGCTCACTCGCCGACCACGGCAGAAGATAGAGAAAAGATGAGTGTCATACCCTATGCCTCGGCCATAGGTTCTATCATGTATGCCATGCTGTGTACCAGACCTGATATGAACCTTGCCATAAGTTTGGTAGGGAGGTACCAAAGTGATCCCGGTATGGAACACTGGACAGCGGTCAAGAACATCCTAAAGTACCCGAAGAGGACTAAGGATATGTTTCTCGTTTATGGAGGTGACGAAGAGCTCGTCGTAAAGGGTTACGTGGATGCTAGCTTCGACACAGATCTGGATGACTCGAAGTCACAAACCGGATACGTGTATATTTTGAATGGTGGAGCAGTCAGCTGGTGCAGTTGCAAGCAGAGCGTCGTGGCGCATTCTACATGTGAAGCGGAGTACATAGCTGCTTGCGAAGCGGCACAGGAAGGAGTCTGGATGAAGGAGTTCATCACCGACCTAGGAGTCATTCCAAGCGCGTCAAGCCCGATGACTCTCTTCTGTGACAACACTGGTGCTATTGCTATTACCAAGGAGCCCAGGTTTCACAAGAAGACCAAACACATCAAGCGTCGTTTCAACTCCATCCGGAATTATGTTCAAGATGGAGACATAGATATTTGTAAAGTGCATACGGATCTGAATGTTGCAGACCCGTTGACTAAACCTCTTCCACGGGCAAAACATGATCAACACCAGAACTCTATGGGTGTTCGATTCATCACAATGTAACTAGATTATTGACTCTAGTGCAAGTGGGAGACTGTTGGAAATATGCCCTAGAGGCAATAATAAAAGTATTATTATTATTATATTTCCTTGTTCGTGATAATTGTCTGTTATTCATGCTTGAATTGTATTGTACGGAAACAGCGATACATGTGTGAATATATAGACTACAATGAGTCCCTGGTAGGCCTCTAGTTACCAGCTCGTTGATCAACAGATGGTCACGGTTTCCTAACCATGGACATAAGATGTCAGTGATAACGGGATCACATCAGAATGATGTGATGGACAAGACCCAATCCTGAGCATAGCACGAGATCGTATAGTTCGTAATGCATAAGCTTTTCGGTGTCAAGTATTTATTCCTTAGACCATGAGGTTGTAAAACTCCCGGATGCCGTAGGAATACTTTGGGTGTGCCAAACGTCACAACGTAACTGGGTGGCTATAAAGGTACACATCGGGTATCTCCAAAAGTTTCTGTTGAGTTGGTACGAACCGAGACTCGGATGTTGTCACTCCGTATGACAGAGAGGTACCTCTGGGCCCACTCGGTAAGACATCATCATAATGAGCTCAAGGTGACTAAGGAGTTAGTCACGGCATGATGGATTAGGATCGAGTAAAGAGACTTGCCATGACGAGATTGAACAAGGTATCGGGAATACCGACGATCGAATCTCGGGCAAGTACCGTACCGATGAACAAAGGGAATAACATACGGGATTGAGTGAATCCTTGACACAGTGGTTCATCCGATGAAGATCATCGAGGAACACGTAGGAACCAACATGGGTATCCAGATCCCGCTGTTGGTTATTGACCGGAGAGTGGTCTCGGTCATGTCTACGTGTCTATCGAACCCGTAGGGTCTACACACTTAAGGTTCGGTGACGCTAGGGTCGTAGAGATACATGCACGTGGAAACCCGAAAGTTGTTCGGAGTCCCGGATGAGATCCTGGACATGACGAGGAGTTCCGAAATGGTCCGGAGGTAAAGAGTGATATATAGGAAGTCTAGTTTCGGCCATCGGGTGATCTCCGGGGGTCACCGGGAGTGTCCCGGGACCACCGGAGGGGTCCCGAGGGTCCACCGGGTGGGGCCACCCATCCCGGTGGGGGCCCTAGGCTGCAAGAGGAAGGGGACCAGCCCCTGGTGGGCTGGCACACCCAACTGGGCCCTCCCTCATGCGCCTAGGGTTGAAACCCTAGGGGAGGGAGGCGCCCCCTATGCCTTGGGGGGCAAGTTCCCCCCCCCCCCAGGCCGCCGCC
>LR738709.1:99593778-99628286 GCA_902687465.1 Secale cereale
GGGGGGGGGGGGAGGGCAGCCGCACCCAATCCTCTGGCGCCTCTCCCCCTCCCGTCACACCTCCATCTCCTTACGCAGGGCACCGGCGAAGCCCTGCAGGATTTCCCGCTGCATCCACCACCACGCCGCCGTGCTGCTGGATCTCCGACGACCTCTCCTCCCCCCTTGCTGGATCAAGAAGGAGGTGACATCGCTGTACCGGACGTGTGTTGAACGCGGAGGTGACGTCCGTTCGGCGCTAGATCATCGGTGACGAAGAACACGAAGAGTACGACTACTTCATCCACGCTTCTTCGAAAGCTTCCGCTCGCGATCTACAAAATGGTATGTAGATGCACTCTAATATGCTCGTTGCTAGATGTCTCCTTAGATGGATCTTGGTGAAAGCGTAGAAATTTTTTGAATTCTGCTACGTTCTCCAACAGTATCACGTATGTAGCGTTATCTATCTGGTTGCGAACGTGTACGTACATAGCGGTCGATCGGTCTCTCTGCAGGGATGAACCGTGGCATAGTAAGGAGCAACAAGTGTCGTACGTATAGTCCCGTCTAAACTGTGTACACATACGTACAGCCACAGGGTAAAAAATATGGCTACGTACGTACATACTGGTGGAGTCTCGAACGCGTACTCGCGCATACGTATGGCCAGGGCTGGTGTAAATGGAGAGGCAGCGGACGGGAGCAACGACGTCGAGTTCATCAGCAGCTAGCCGGCAGGGTCAGAACGGAGAAACAGCATCGTGTTCATCGGGAGGCAACGGAACGCGTCGTGTTCATTGGGAGCGAACCGGCTTGGACAGAACAGTCGAAACCTAGTGTGGTGTACCGCAAAACAGAGGGAAACGACCTTCTGCTCGGTGCGTATGGTCGAAACAGGGTCCTGTTCATCGGGAAGGGTCTGGCGTACCGCAAAATGGATGAAATGGCCTTCTGCTTGACCAGCTACGGTCGAAACGGGATCATGTTCATCGGGAGGGGTCTGGCATACCGCCAAACGGAGGAAACAGACTTCTGTTGGGCGATATGATCAAAATGGGGGTCATGTTCATCAGGAGGGGTGTGGCGTACCGCAAAATGGGACTCCACGTGCTATTGTTCACCCACTGTCGACTTCCTACAGCCTCCAAATGCATCGTTCATCCACCGCGGTTCCTCTACCTCCACTGGCTACTGTTCAACCAGCCCTCCACGGGGTCCTATTCATCCACCCCCAACCGGCTTGGCTATGGAGGCCTCCTCTTGAGGTCATGTTCATCCAGCAGCAACGGCCCACTACTACTACCACGGGGTCATGTTCATTCAACCCCCACCAGTAATTGTTCATCCAACCCCAACCACTTACGTCTTGACTCGTTCAACCAACCCCCACGTTCACTGTTCATCAAGAGGTAGCAGGTTCGATCGGCTTCAGTAAGCGGCAGTAGCGATCGCTCGGGTTCAATTAGCAGCGGTAGCGAAGGAATCGCTCGGGTTAAGTTAACAGCCAAGGGATCGATCGCTCAGGTTCAGTAACATAGCCTAGTGCAATTGCTCGGGTTCTGTAGTGAACGCCTCACTCGGGTTCTGTCGTGGAATTAACACGGCAGATGTCCGGTTTAATGGACTTAGTGATGGAACCATCGCACAGGTTAGCTTGAAGGGGTTAAAAGCACACAAAGGACACAAAGGATTTATACTAGTTCGGCCCCTTCGATGAAGGTAAAAGCCTACGTCTAGTTTGGTTTGGTATAGCTTGGGCGTCGATGAACAGGGAACGGATCGCTTGCCTGTGTCTCGGCGGGTTGTTTCTTCTTGTCCCTGAACCGTCGCCGGGTCGTCCCTTTATATAGAGGCGACGCCCGGTCCGGTTTACAGAGTCCCGAGGCCGGTTCATACTTATGTCCGCCTCGGTCTCTGCTCTTTCTTCCTTATCTCTCAAGTTACATGATCAGGGGGTTTACAAACCGTAACTCTACACATGGGCCCTAAGCCTTCATGGGCCGTAACCTCTATTGGGTATTATAATTATACAACTAAATTACCATAATCCGGTTTACACTAGCCGGTTTATACCTGCTAGTAATATCCCTGACATTAGGCCCCAGAATGATTTGAACTTGTTCACATCAATCTTCTCAGCCTTGCACGATCTTCTTTTCTTGTGTCTTCTCATTCTTGTAAACCGGCGATGACATCATCCTTGGAAATTATTTAATTCGACCGTGACATCACTTCCGCATTTAACGTGCGCAGCTGTCTATCACTTTTGTTTAAAGAGCATCCCGAGAATCGAGGTGACAGGGAATCTTTATCCAATATCTTGCCTCCTCAAATCTCGCGCCTGCCGTTTCGTCTCTGCCCCTTTATAAATACTACCGCCTCTCTTCCTCATCTCCTTCCGTTCGTTCTTCTTCCTCCGTCGCCCAAGCTCAAGCCTCCGCCGTCGTCCGTCAAGCTCGCCGTCGCCAGCATGTCCGGCCGCCGCATCAACCTAAACGTGACCAGATAACTCCGCCGCCGTCCTTTGCTGCCTCAGGTAACCTTTCTTCTTTGCTGTAGATCTGTAGCTTTAGGGTTCTTCTTTACGCCTCCGCCATTAAACCTAGAGAAAGCTTCATCTGTTCGTCCTAGACGTCAGGCTCGTAGTGGCTTCAATCCCTTAGATTTGTTTTTGAAACCTGTTTCTGGTCCGCCGCCTTATGCTTAGATCTCGTCCTTTAGATTCAACCTTTAGATTTGTCTGCTCTGTATAGGATCCTTGTAGGTCTTCCTGTAATAAACCTGTATAATTTTTCTTTTTTCTTACTGCTCAGATCTGTTTTACCTTAGCTTTCGGTAGAAACTTGTTTCTTCCTCCTTGTAGATACGTAATAAACTCGCCGGTTTTAGTCAGTCAAATATTGTTTCTGTAATGCATCGACAATGAACACGACGGTTTAGCTCCTCTCTTTTGTTATTTCTGAACTGGCGGTAATGTGTTTCCTGCTTACTGCTGGGTTAGCTATGTCATTAGTCCCTTGTCTAAACAGTCGGTATGACTTTGCATATGCGATCCGGTTTATATATCTGTCTTTGAATAATCTGGTTTTTATACTTCGCCTTTTCAGCACCTTCCCTCTGCTATTATGTCTGCCAAACAGTTTGTCTCTTGCAACTGGGTCCCTTCCGTCATTACGGAAGAAGATTTAATCAATGCGGCTGCTGTTGGTACTCTGGGCCCTCAATCAGTCCTAAAATGGCGGGCCCCAGGAGATGAATGTCCTCCTACTCCCAGAGAAGGGGAAGTTATTGTCTTCTTTGATCACATGGCGCAAGGCTTTTCTCCTCCCGGCTCAAAATTCTTCCGGGACGTACTTGCCGCTTTTCAACTTCACCCTCAGGACATAGGTCCAAACTCCATTTCAAACATCTGCGACTTTCAAGTTTTCTCAGAGGTGTATTTGCAAGAGGAGCCATCCGTCGACTTGTTCCAGGACTTTTTTCATTTGAACCGGCGAACTGAGTTTACCGGCGGACCTCATCAAGAACTAGGCGGGGTCAGTATTCAGAAGAGAAGAGACGTGGTCTTTCCTCATGCCGCTCTCCACACACACCCCAAAGAATGGAATAAGTCTTGGTTTTATTGTATTAACACGTCACCTGAAGGAGAGAACCCACTGCCGGGTTATCGTGAATACCGTCTTCCTGAAGATCACCCTCTGCCGCAGCGTCTCAGTTCTTCAGAACGGCCTCGATTTGCTTCTCAACTCGCCAAGTTGAAGGCCTTTATGGCCAACGGATTAACCGGGGTTGATTTTATGCGTTGCTGGCTTTCTTGGAGTATCCTTCCTCTGAGTCCACGCCCGAGTCTGATGTGTAAATATTCCGGTAAACCGGATGATCCTCAACATTTTTCCAAGGACAAACTTTCTGAATCGGAAGTCATTGAATCTGCTAAAAAGATGATCAATGTCTCCTTAGAAGAATGTAGCCAAACCGGATTGGCTCCGTATTACAAGAAGAACAAGTTGCCTGCAGTAAGTCTTACTCTCTTCTGTATGCTTTTAATCCATTCATTTAAATCGTTTTCCAATTATATTTCACCTTTTGAACAGGCTGATGATCCTTTTTGGAAAAGGAAACCTCAAGAAAAAACAGGCAAACAGCCACGCCGGAAAACTTACGCTATCAAGAAGAAAAAGGCGGCTGCTGGCTCCGGTTCACATGCTGAAGATGATGATCCGGACTCTGAGGTATGAGTTAATCCGGCTATAATTTGTTCACTTTTATCCATACTTGTGTTTAACGGTGTCTTTTCACAAGATTTGGCTGAAGGAGATAAACCGGCAGAAATTGAGGTAACTATTCTTTCTTCAGATTCAGAACCACCTCCACCAAAAATTCGTCGGACAATCCGGAAATATCAGTTTTCTCACCCCTATGCTCAACTGGACCCCAATTTTCTTTTGAAGAAACAGCAACATGAAGCCCTTCGCCGGACTACACGCCATAGCGGCCTTGCTGTTGAATCGTCCGGAATATCCCTTAATCCGGCTCGGAGGCGCCGCTCTGAGGTTATACTCTCTCCAACTCTTCTTCATCCCAAGGCCGGGCTTATACGCAAACCGCTTAAACCGTCTGACCCTAATTATCAGGAGACTCCCTTATCTTCTTCTGGCGAATCCACTGCCACACAAGTCCCGGTTCTGAAGACCGTCCCAGGGTAAGTTTTTCATCCAATCCGGTTTATGATTTGCTTTTGCTTCTGTGGCTCTGATTTTTCTTTCTAATTCCTTTCAGCAAGCCTAAACCTAGCAAAAGGGCAAAGGCCAACAAACCAACTACTGAGACTGCCACTGATGATCGGGCGGTTGATCCGGATATAACCATCCCTCCGGAAGGCGAGCCCACAATTCCGCTTGAAGATCCTGTTCCTATAGATCATACTACTGCACCTGAGAATCCCAACACTGAGAACGTCCATGAAATGGCAAGTCCTGCCCGAGCCGACCCTCCTCAAACTAGCCCGGCTCACGCTAGTCCGGTTCACACTGCTGCTCCACCACCGGCAACTGCCCCTTCTCCGGATGTCCAGACAACTGGTACAGCTTATACCGCTCCTGCTGAACCCACTGTTTTGGCCAAGCATACGGCTAAAGCGGAGAAATTTCATCAAGAGAAGGGAAAATGGAGCACTAATTTGTCTAGCTTTGCCGAGTTGAGTGCCCAGGAGCTTTATTCCGGGTATTTGAACCGGCTTCACACTAGTCGTGATTATGAAGCGGGTTTAATTAGCTTGATGAAGGAAAAATACGAGGTAACTCCCTTGTCCTTTGCTTTTACCTCTGTTGTGTCTCCGTTTATACCATGGTAGCCCCCGAGTTCCGGTTTAGCTATGCTTAGAAGGTGAACCGGTACTTCCAATTTGAGCAGATGATCTTATATTAGCCCCCAAGTGCCAGGGGTATAATTCGGTTTATGTGCCTGGGACTTGTCTGAATATTCCCTTTCTTTGATATTTCAACTGCCCATTAGCCCCCAAGTGTCAAGTAGACAACTTGTTTGTGTGCTTGAGACTTGTTTTGAATTTCTACTCTTGACGCTTCAACCGCCCATTAGCCCCCAAGTGTCGAGTAGACAACTTGTTTGTGTGCTTGAGACTTGTTTTGAATTTCTACTCTTGACGCTTCAACCGCCCATTAGCCCCCAAGTGTCGAGTAGACAACTTGTTTGTGTGCTTGAGACTTGTTTTGAATTTTGCCTTTATTCCACTTGAT
This sequence comes from Secale cereale, assembly GCA_902687465.1. Taxonomy (NCBI): domain Eukaryota; kingdom Viridiplantae; phylum Streptophyta; class Magnoliopsida; order Poales; family Poaceae; genus Secale; species Secale cereale. The sequence goes on from LR738709.1 coordinate 99,599,517, forward strand.
TTTCCTTGCAGGCTGATTTGAACCGGAGGGCTGAAGAAATCACTGAACTCCGGAACAGACTTGCCGAAACTGAATCTGCTGCTGCGAAGGCCAAGAAAGACTTGGCAGTGAGCTTAACTACTGCTGAACAGCTGAAGAATTTTTTTGAAGAGGAGCGGACCACCTTTGAAGTGCAAAAGAATGATCTGGAAAAAAGAGCCAAGGATGCTGAGGAAGCCCTTAATCCGGTGACTGAAGAGTTAACCGGTTTAAAACGGCAAATAGAACTGATGACTTCTGCTATCTTCGGTAAGTACTTAATCTGTGCTCATGCTTTTCATCCTTGCAATCTGTATTCCGGCCTGGTTTAACTGTAGTGATCTTTATGTAGGGCGCCGTGTTTCCCATCTCGGGGACGATTTACGGAAGAAGCTCAAAGCATCTTATACTCTAGTCGAGCAGCTGTATTCCGGCGCCCAAAGGATCATAAGTGCAATGTCTTTCAATAAACCGGCCCCCACGACTATCCAAGGCACACTAGAGAAACTCTCTGTCTTACCAGCGCGCTTGGAGGAAACGAAGAAGTCTGCTGCTCGAGCCGGTTCTCTCATGGCACTTACCAGAGCTAAAGCATGGGTTCCAGATTTTGATCCGGAAGAAGCCTTGAATGGGTATCCCAGCACTAAAGAAGACGGATCAGCTTTCACTGCCAAAGACCTTCACGCTTTGACCAAGGAGATGCGTCCTCTCGCTAGCAAGCTTGCTGCCAAATCAGATTTGTCCAGGTATCATCCGGAATATGATTTACAGAACGAGCGGGTGGATCGGCCGGTTTATGATACCGTGAATCTAATCCCACCAGTGCGCCCTCATACTTTCGCCCCAGATATTGATCCGTCTGAACTTATCACGGAAGAGATGTACTTCCGCGCCTTAACAAAAATTAATTGGTGCGTCCCTGACTTCCAGCCGCTTCAAGAAGAGGAAGAGACTTCGGAACAAGTTGATCCCTAGCCGTCGCAGCAGGAGGAGGCATAGGCCATAGTGTATCTTTGTAGTTGCAGTCTCATTTTGCTGGACAGTTTTTAATCCGTTCAGGCTTGCTATGCCTTGTAATAGGATAGCATAAAACATTATTCGTCTTGATCCATATGTTCCAACTTCTTGCTTTGACATTTGTCAATTTAAATCTGACCTGATGTGATTGATCTTGCATATTGTCTGCTTCTGCATGGATAACATTTAAAAGATGTCCTAGCGGTTTACCGCTGGACCAATTAAATTGCTCATAAAATACATCAAACAAGTGTTTGTTTGTACCAGAAATAACTTCATACCTGATATCAAGTATGATTGATACTCTTAATCCGGCAAAATTTGCAACTTTCTGAGGGAGCCTTTGATAGACCCAATAATAATCTCGGGTTTTATAGAAGCTACCGGTTTAGATCATGCTGGAGCTCTGTGCAGACTTTTGAAAATATGTGGTCAACTCTGGAGTTGTCCCACTCCGGATCAAAGAACCATAAAACACAAATACTAGAAATGCAAGTTTGCAAATAAACCCATGTAGTCAAGGCTTTTTGTGAGCTGCCAGGCTCAAAGCAAGGTTCAGCCAAGCAATGGATTCGGGTACAATCCATTGAGCTTTATGGTTCGGATACGACCATAAGAACCGGATACAACCACAGGGGCTAAGATAGGATTCGGATACGATCCTGCCCCCTGCTGGCCATATAAAACTTAGCCAAGCAATGGATTCGGATACGATCCATTGAGCTTATGCCATGTTCTCTTTGGTTCGGATACGACCTATGTTTGAACAGAATGGCATTATTAGGTTTGGGTATGTTCTCTTTGGTTCGAATACGACCTATGTTTGAACAGGAATCCCGTCAATAAGTTTGGGTATGTTCTCTTTGGTTCGAATACGACCTATGTTTGAACAGGAATCCCTTCAATGGACTTGGCTATGTTCTCTTTGGTTCGAATACGACCTATGTTTGAACAGGAAGCCCTATGCTCTCTTTGGTTCGAATACGACCTATGTTTGAGCAGGAAGCCTATTAGTGATCACAGCTCCAGAGTATATCTAAGACAATTGTCCTGCACAGCCTGATAGACTGTTCAAAGCATTGTAATATATGACATATAATAAGAAACATAAGTTGTATATGGCCATCACCATAGGATAATTGCATTGGAAAAAAGGTTGAGCCCCCGGTTTACCGAGGGTGCCGGTTTATTCATTAATCATAATATATATACATAGGATACAGCAGAGCTCCTGGCTCAGGTATAGTAGGGCCGCGAGAGGGCGATGTTCCACGGCCTCTTTGTCTCCTCTTCCGATGTCTGTGAGTCCTTGTGTTCTCGAACGTCCACCAGGTAATATGAACCGCTGTGCAGATTCTTGCTGACCACAAAGGGCCCTTCCCAAGGCGGGGATAGCTTGTGCATATCTGTTTGATCTTGGATGAGCCGGAGAACCAAATCTCCCTCCTGGAATGTCCTGCTCTTGATCCGGCGACTGTGATATCTGCGCAAATCTTGTTGATAAATTGCAGATCGTGCTGCTGCTATGTCACGTTCTTCATCCAGCCGGTCCAAACTGTCCTGTCTTGCCTGTTCGTTGGCTGCTTCAACATAGGCCGTCACCCTTGGCGAATCATGACAGATATCACTTGGAAGGACCGCTTCAGCACCATACACCATAAAGAAAGGTGTGTAACCTGTGGACCGGTTTGGCGTAGTATTGATACTCCAAAGGACAGAAGGTAACTCCTCAACCCAGCACCCTGGTGTTCTTTGTAAGGGAGTCATAAGCCGGGGCTTGATACCTCGCAAAATCTCCTGATTTGCTCTTTCAGCTTGACCATTGGATTGAGGGTGAGCTACAGAAGACACGTCTAGTCGAATATGCTCACGTAGACAAAACTCTTCCATATCTCCCTTAGACAAATTCGTGCCATTGTCTGTGATGATGCTGTGCGGAAAGCCAAACCGGAAAATTACCTTTTTGATTAATTTCACCGCTGTTGCCGCATCACACTTGCTCACAGGCTCTGCCTCAATCCATTTTGTAAACTTATCCACAGCCACCAGTAGATGAGTTTTCTGATCTTGGGATCGTTTGAAGGGCCCAACCATATCCAGCCCCCAAGCCGCAAACGGCCAAGTTATCGGTATCATCCGGAGCTCCTGTGCCGGAACAAGAGCACGTCGTGAAAACTTCTGACAAGCATCACACTTCCGGACTAGATCCGCCGCATCAGCATGGGTTGTCAACCAATAGAACCCATGTCGGAAAGCTTTAGCCACCAAGGACTTTGAACCGGCGTGATGACCACAATCCCCTTCATGGATCTCACGAAGAATAGCACAACCTTCCTCAGCTGACACACACCGCTGAAACGCTCCAGAAATGCTGCGATGATGAAGTTCTCCGTTTGCAATTGTCATGGACTTAGAGCGCCGGATTATCTGTCTTGCTTCGATCTTGTCATCCGACAGCTCACCCCGGGTTAAATACGCCAAATATGGCAGCGTCCAATCCGGAATAACATGAAGTGCTGCAACTAACTGTGCTTCCGGATCAGGAACAACCATGTCTTCCTCCGATGGTGCTTGAACTGATGGACTGTGCAGCTCATCCAAAAAAGTATTCGGTGGTACCGGTTTACGCTGAGAACCCAGCTGTAAGGGCATATTTCTCCCTAAGTAGTTTTGGTGATTGATGACAATGCTTTTGCGGACTGATCGTGTGCTCTAAGCTCGTACAGGTATATCTCCTTTATGGCACAAGACGATTGCTTGCCCCTCGGATTCTATGAAGGACGGTGTTTTCTTTTTGCTCCTTGTCGGTGGCATTGAGTAATAGGAAAGCCGTACTATTAAGAGGGGGTCCGCGTCGGAAAGGTTTGGGTAGAATCAACACGTACACATCTTTCTCCCACACCACCTTTCCTTGCTTCTCTGGAGGTCCAACCGGTTATCTTTCGTTGTGGCAAATCTGTGGCTTCTGTACTGATCAACTGCCTAGCAAGCGGTAGTACTGCTCTACCAAGCGGTAGTACCGCGCAGTTACACGGTAGTACCGCCTGCCGACACGGTAGTACCGCTCCCGCGGTAGTACCGTGTCCCCAGAGCGGTAGTACCGTGTATCTGGCCCAGGCGCTGAGTCTAAGTATAGAAGTGGATGGGGAAGTAATTTTTTACTTCCGCATACAACGCGGTAGTACCGCTTAACTTAAGCGGTAGTACCGTGTCACGTTTTGCTACTTCCGTTTTCCCCTGCGGATGTAGCCACGGATGTAATTTATTTCATCCGTGGTTGTCTATCTTGTCGCAATCTTTTGCCTTTGCGGTAGTACCGCTTCCCAAGCGGTAGTACCGCTCAGCCAGCGGTAGTACCGCAACTCATGCGCGGTACTACCGCTCTCTGCGGGCTGAAACCTCCAATAACGGTTGGATTTGTCCCCCCACTATATATAGGGGGTCTTCTTCTTCAAGAAGACTTACCTCTTCCCCCACTACTCCATTGTTGCTCCAAAAAGCTCCATTTCCGCCCGATCTCTCTCCCTAGCCAATCAAACTTGTTGATTTGCTCGGGATTGCTTGAGGAGGCATCGATCTACACTTCCACCAAGAGATATTTGATTCTCCCCACTAATCCCTTGCGGATCTTGTTACTCTTGGGTGTTTGAGCACCCTAGATGGTTGAGGTCACCTCGAAGCCATATTCCATTGTGGTGAAGCTTCGTGGTTTGTTGGGAGCCTCCAAGTTGTGGAGATTGCCCCAACCTTGTTTGTAAAGGTTCAGTTGCCGCCTTCAAGGGCACCACTAGTGGAATCACGGCACCTTGCATCGTGTGAGGGCGTGAGGAGAATACGGTGGCCCTAGTGGCTTCTTGGGGAGCATTGTGCCTCCACACCGCTCCAACGGAGACGTACTTCCCCTCAAAGGGAAGGAACTTCGGAAACACATCCTCGTCTCCTCCGGTTCTACTTGTGGTTATTTCTTACCTTTACTCTTGCATGCTTTACTTGTTTAATTCCTATAGCATGCATGTGTAGTTGTTGTGCTTCTTTATATTAGGTGTCTTCATAGTAGAATATCTAGACAACTTATTTTGTCGCCTAATTTTAAGTGGTTAAGAAAACCTAAAAATTGTTTGTTGCCTATTCACCCCCCCTCTAGTCAACCATATCGATCCTTTCAATTGGTATCAGAGCCTCGTCTCTTTTTAAGGACTTTACCGTCCGAAGAGTATGGTTGACAACGTAGTCGAGACGGAGGACCATTCCGATGGAAATTCGTCCTTGCCTACGGTAGATGGGGGAGCCTCGGTCACTCGTGAGGAGTTCAATGTGGCCTTGACCACATTGAAAGAATCACTAGCGAGCGAGGTCAAAGGCATGTTTAAAGAAATGTTTGAGGGGCTTAAATTATCCACCTCACCGTTGGAAGTGGGTCGTCCCGCTACCAACGTGTCAGAGGCTAATCCCGACAAGGGAGAAGCTAGTAGTGAGCAAGCCCCAGTCGCTAAGCATGGAAGTGGGAAATTTGCCCAATCTCCTCCGCCTACTCACTATGGAGGACCCGTTCCCACACCGCATTTAAATTCTGTCGGGCCCCCTCCTAAGTTCGTTAAAAATACTGATTTTGCTACTTGGGTGTTTCGTTTCAAACGTCATATTAATCATTGTTCCACTAACCTCTGGAGAATCATTGAGCAAGGTTTTTATCCGTATGATCCCGACAACATGACTCCAAGAGAAACTGCCGATCATCAGTTCAACGAGTCCGCACTTTGCATTCTTCAAGACTCCATCCCTCCTGAAGACATTGCTCATCTTCGTCCATTCACTGTGGCCAAGGAAGCATGGGAGCATGTTGGCACAATGTACAAGGGAAGCACAAGCATTCAACGCTCCAACTATGAAGTGGTGCAAGATGAAGCTGATGAGTTTGCAATGATCGAGGATGAAGATCCTCGTGAACTTTATCGAAGATTAACTATTCTTGCAGTGTCTCTTCGAGATCATGTCAGTAAGGATACGGATGAAAATTGGATCAAGCGCAAGTTCCTCAAGGCCATGATGCCCTATCACAAGGCCATGTCCTCTGTGATTCATCAGAGACCGGACTTCCACACTTTATCCTCAAACGAAGTGTTGGATGAATTTGTTGCCATGAGGATCCTTGACGTTACCGCCGACAATGCGGTCCTAAGAGCTCAACGATCCAAGAAGCCTAATCTTGCTCTGAAGGCCAAGGCTTGTGTGGAAGAGGAGGAAGTGGAAGATGATGATGAGTGCTGCCCCGAGGACACCAAATATGCCTATCACGAGCACATGGCTCTTGCTTCAAGGCAATTCTGGGGCAAGAAGAACTCAAGGTCCAACTTTAACAGGAACAACTCCAGTGGGAACAAAGGGAAGCAACGAGTAAGGACATGCTTCAACTGTGGAAATGTAAGCCACTTCATTGCGGATTGCCCATATGAGAAGAGAGAAGACTTTGGAGGCAAGCTTATTCGGAAGGACAAGTCAAAGTCCTATCCCAACAAGAACAACTTCATCAAGAAGACTCCTCCGAAAGTGTTGGTGGCTCAAGAAGAATATGTGGAGGATGATGACAATGATGAAGATGATGAGGTGACCACTATGGCCACAATTGCAATTGCTACCACTCCGCACTCATCTCTCTTCAACTCACCAAATGAGAACATCACCGCCAAGTGTCTTATGGCCAAGGCCACCAACAAGGTAACCCCGATCATCAATTCTACTATCTCTTCTAACCCCTCATTAACTAATTGTATTGATGAATGTGAGGGTAGTAAGGAGGGAGAAAATGAATTTGATGTGTTCATAAAGAATCTCAAGGGCAAATCCAAGAAGCATGTGGTTGCTCTCTTGGAACAACTCGGTGAGGCCAATGACATTATTGAGGCTCACGAGGAAACCATTACTAAAATGGAAGGGCATAGTCGAGACTATGCCGATGAGATATCGGATCTCTCTAACGCCCTAGAGGAGGAGCGTGGTCTTCGTTTGGCTCTTGAGGAGTCACACAACGATGATCATGCTAAATTGTCTCTCGTGTCCTTAACTCTGAGAAGGCAAAACTTGTGGTTGACCATGCTAAACTCAAAGAGGAGTTTGACATACTTGACAAGGCTCACAAGGCCTTGAAAGGAATGCATGCTACTCTCAAGGAGTCTCATGATCAACTCCAAGTTTCGCTAACCAAGGAAAAGGCTATCTTTCCTCGCATGGTTTTAATTGATAATGCAAATGCTACTAACCCATGTTGTGAGCATGTGCATCTTGTTGAAGAGAATGCCGAATTGAAGAAGCAACTTGAGAAAGGCCTTGTGACTTGCATACAAGGTGAGAAGAACCTCAACGCCCTTTTGAGCAATCAAAAGGAAGTTGTGGCAAAGGAAGGAATTGGGTTTGCTCCTAAGCCCAAGAAGAAGAAGAATGACAAGACAAAGCAACCACCCCCTCTCCGACAATCCTTTGTGAAAGAAGGAGAGGGCACGTCAACCAAGAAGAAAAGTGGTGGTGTCAAGAAAAACTCCACCACACCCTCAAACTTGGCCGGCGATTTTAATCCTTCATATGTTTTATGCCGTGCTAGTGATGGCCATGTGTTTGCTAAATTTGTTGGTTCTTCTTATGAGTACATTGAATGGTCCATTTGGGTTCCTAAGACCTTTGTCACTAACCTCAAAGGACCCATTACCAAATGGGTACCTAAATCCAAGCATTGATCTATTGTAGGGGTTTGCTTCCGATGGGGGATCATGGCTGCTCGATAGCGGAGCCACAAATCATATGACCGGAAGCAAAGACTTGGTGGTGGACGTGCATCTCGGTTCATCTATGGCCACCAACGTCGAATGGGGTGATGCTTCATCTTCTAAGGTATTGGGACTTGGCAAGGTTGTTGTCTCTCATTATCTCATGATCGAGAAAGTCATGCTTGTTGAGTCCCTTGCATACAATTTACTTTCTGTTCGTCAACTCGTACTCATGGGCTTTGCTATATTCTTTGATATTGATTATGTGGCCCTCTTGTGGAGCAAGACTCTTAAAGTAGCCTATGTTGGGCATGTCGAGAACGGTCTTTATGTGGTTAACTTCTCGAAGCCACCCACTAAGGTCGCGACATGCCTAATGGCTAAAGTTGATGTGGGATGGCTTTGGCATCGCCGTTTGGCCCACGTCAATATGAGATCTTTGCAAAGTCTTCTCAAGGGGGACCATGTCCGAGGACTAACAAATGTTAGCTTTGCCAAAGATCGTGCTTGCAGGGCGTGCATTGAAGGAAAATTACATGAGAAGGCTCACCCTCCCACGACTATCATCTATTCAAAGAGACCTCTAGAGCTCCTCCACATGGATCTCTTTGGCCTCCCACTTTTGATAGTCTTGGGGGTAGGAAATATTGCTTGGTGATTGTGGATGATTACTCAAGATATACCTGGGTATACTTCTTCAAGAAGAAGAGTGAGACCCAACAAACCGTCATCAACTTTGCAAATGAAGCTCAACGACAACATGAAGCAAAGATTTTGATGATCAGAAGTGACAATGGCACCGAGTTCAAGAACTACACCTTGGATGACTTTCTTGGTGATGAAGGGATCAAACATCAATATGCCGCCCCATATACCCCTCAGCAAAACGGTGTTGCGGAGAGAAAGAACCGAACCTTGATAAATGCTGCAAGAACCATGATGGCTGAATTCAACTCTCCATACAACTTTTGGGCCGAAGCCATCAACACCGCTTACCATGCGTCAAATCGTCTCTATCTCCGCAAAGGCTTGAACAAAACTCCATATGAGATTCTGTAGGATCGAAGAAGTATGTCTAGAGGGGGGGTGATTAGACTACTTGACAATATAAAAATATGCCTTTTGATTATGCAAAGTTTTAGGCAGTTTCACAATTAAGATCAAATCAAGTAACACACTACACATGCAATTCTAGAGTATGGGCAGCGGAAAGTAAATTGCATATATAGTAAAGAGAGGTGGAGAAGATCAAACGCAGTTTGGTGACACGGAGATTTTTGTTGTGGTTCCGATAGGTGGTGCTATCGTACATCCACGTTGATGGAGACTTCAACCCACGGAGGGTAACGGCTGCGCGAGTCCACGGAGGGCTCCACCCACGAAGGGTCCACGAAGAAGCAACCTTGTCTATTCCATCATGGCCTACGCCCACGGAGAACTAGCCTTACTCGGGGTAGATCTTCACGAAGTAGGCGATCTCCTTGCCCTTAAAAACTTCTTGGTTCAACTCCACATCTCAAAGACGGAGGCTCCCAAGCGACACCTAACCAATCTAGGAGGCACCACCCTCCAAAAGGTAATAGATGTTGTTGATGATGATGAACTCCTTGCTCTTGTGCTTCAAATGATAATCTCCCCAACACTCAACTCTCCTCACTGATATGGCTGTGGTGGAAGAAAGGATTTGAGTGGAAAGCAACTTGGGAAGGCTAGAAATCAAGTTTCATATGGTAGGAATGGAATGGCTTGATCTCAACACAAGGGTAGGTGGTTCTCTTCTCAGAAAGTGTATGGTAGGAGTGGTAGTACTTTCTGATGGCTCTCCTCACGAATGAAGAGGGGGTGGAGGGGTATATATAGCCTCCACACAAAATCCAACCGTTACACACATATTTGACCAATCTCGGTGAGACCGAAGTGAAAACTCGGTCAGACCGAAAGTTCAAATATAGTGAACGTTGGGATTTTCGGTGGGACCGAAAATACCATCTCGGTGGGACCGAAAGTGTAAATGATATGAACGTTGGAGATTTCGGTGGGACCGAGAAAGAAAACTCGGTTAGACCGATTTGAGAAAAGACAGGAACATGCCAGAATCGGTGAGACCGATAATGCAATCTCGGTGAGACCGATTTGAGCCAAGACTGAAGCTGGTCAATTTCGGTAAGACCGAAAAAGCAATCTCGGTTATTCCGATATGATGTCAAATGATTACAGAAGGTTGGCAGTTCATTTTCGGTGAGACCGATCTCAAACTCAGAATGACCGATATTTCTAGGGTTTGGAATATGGCTGAAGTGGTTCATCTCGGTGGGACTGAGTTGGAAGAATCGGTTTGTCCGAGATTACTTATGAGTGTGTTTAGTAGTGAAAGGTGATGATAGTTGAAGGAGCTAAATCACTAAGCACTTGAGCAACCAGATCATCAACACAACCTCATCCCCTTTTAATAGTATTGGCTTTTCCTATGGACTCAATGTGATCTTTGATCACTAAACCAAAAATGTAGTCTTGAGCTTTTGCCAATGCTTGCCTTAGCATTTGAGGGGTCCACTTCTTCAGTCATCTTGCCATTCCAATGTGATTGAATTTCCTGAAACATACTTGATAAAAGCATTAGTCCAACCACAAAGTATGTTGTCATTAATTACCAAAACCACCCAGGGAGCAAATGTGCTTTCAATCTCCCCCTTTTTGGTAATTGATGGCAACACACTAAAATTATACTAAACAAAACATCAAAGCTTATTGAAAGAAAGACAGAATTATCATGAAAGCTTTGACAAGCATGTAGTACACAGGCTCCCCCTACAAGTGTGCAAGATGTTCGTAAATTTTTGGTTTTGGACTACCACAAGCACACAAGAGAGATAAGCAAGATGTGCTACATGCAGCTTGGCTATATGCATCAGAGCAGATGAAGGAAGTGAGTGATAATGCATATGTGCATGGTGATTTCTTGCAAACAAGTATTTACAAGCAAGTCACCATCATGCACATTCTGCAAGATGCATATACTTACCTTGAGGTTCCTTGGCATTGTACCTGAAGGGATAAACTTGAGAAAACAAGGTTAGATAACACAAGAGTATTCCTTCAACCAACTGCAAGAACATCAAGAGTACCAAGCCAGGGAGGACATGTATAAAGAGTGTCTCATATTGAGCACAAGCTAGAATCAGCAAACATGTCTCCGAAACTAAAGGATTTTCAATGAACTCTGAGAGATTTTGTTATGGAAAGCAAAATCAAAAGAATGATGCCAATTGTAATGTCCAATGTAAAACACGACAAAGCTTTGATGTGATTCTCTCCCCCTTAAGATAAGATTGCTTTTCTTCTTCCCCTAAGTCTTCTCTTCTCCCCTACTCCCCCTACTCCCCCTAAGTCCTCTCCCCCTTTGACATCAAGTGCCGAAAAGGACAGCAAACTAGGTAGGGCAGGAAAATGGAAAGAGAGAAAGAAAGAAGGAAAGAAGTGGGATCCTTAAGAATCACAACAGGGCAAATAAGAACATTCCAAGAGAAACAATTTGAATTGAAATTTGAGTCTTCTCCCCTTTAAGATTTAAATTTGAGTGGAGCTGCAGAAGTTGATGTCCTGGAAGATAAATCGGTGACACCGAATTAGATGGATCGGTGGGTCCGAATCCTTTTCGGTTAAACCGAAAGTTTCAAATCGGTGACGCCGAGTTTATTCCAGGGAAATACAGAAATAATTCAGCTCACTTTGCAAGGAAAGTTTAAAAAGATTTGCAATGAATTTGTAAAAGATTTTCGGGGAATTGATCAGAGCCAGAAGGATATTCACAAAGAAACATAAGAAAAGAAATAAAAAGATTCCTAGATGAAGTTTTTTTTTTGTTTAAAGAAAACTCAATGAGAGAACATAAGAGAAAACAGAAAAACTCCAAAAGCATATGTACTTCATCTAGATAAAGGTCGGCGACAAAGTCACCTATGTTTGAGTATATTGACTTAGGAGTCAAATGAGGACATTTGATCATAGGTCATACTCATCGTTTAAGCTCAAAATGGGGTTGCCATTTTTCGATTAAGCATTTGATGTGATCACATCTTATGAAGCTGCTTGTACTAATGACTTTGAGCAAAGCTCCTCAAAGATGTGAAGAACATACCTTGGGTTTGTTGTTGCTTTACTCATGTAGGTAAGCTTGATGTAGGTGCTCATTGAATGTGAAGTTGGAGCGCCATTTCTACTTGTGTAGTTCATCTTCCTACATGGGTTAGGCAAGCAAGGAAATACTCAAGAATATCCAAGATGACAAGAGTGAAATACTAGATGTATAAGATGTCAAAAAGGATATGTGGAATTTTGTTCCTTGAACTCAACATCCCGAAGGGCTAGATACTCGGTTAATGACAAGATTACTCATGATTTGAGTGTGTGGTAATCTTGTGGAATGTAGATCATCCAAGTACCTGCAAAGAGTTAGATGCAATACAAGGAGGCAAATGTGTCCAAGACATATGATCATCATCATAAGAGAAATATCAAGGATTAGTCAAGTGAGCTCATGCCTTGCATGCATCAATGGAGTTATCACTCCAAGTTTGAAGCATCAATGATGTTCAACTCACTCCTTAAGCGACAAAACGCTTTCTCATCAAGAGGTTTTGTAAAGATATCAGCAAGTTGTTTGTTAGTACGAACATGCTTAAGATTAATGTCACCCTTGGCAATATGATCACGAATAAAATGGTGACGAACTTCAATATGCTTTGTTCGAGAGTGTTGCACTGGATTGTGTCCAATTTTAATTGCACTCTCATTGTCACAAAGCAAGGGAACACGTCTCACATGTATCCCATAATCTTTAAGCGTTTGTGTCATCCATAGTAATTGAGCACAACACGAACCAGCAGCAATATATTCTGCTTCGGCAGTGGATAATGATACCGAATTTTGTTTCTTGGAGGACCAAGATACAAGGGATCGACCAAGGAATTGACACGTACCCGAAGTTGACTTTCTATCAACCTTGTCACCGGCATAGTCCGAGTCGGAATAGCCAACAAGATCGAAAGAGGCCCTCTTAGGATACCAGATGCCAAAGTTTGGTGTGTGTATCAAGTATCTCACTATCCTTTTAACAGCTTTAAGATGACATTCTTTAGGGGCTGCTTGATATCGCGCACACATGCAAACACTTAACATTATGTCAGGACGAGAAGCACAAAGATATAGTAGAGAACCAATCATAGAACGATAAACCCTTTGATCAACGGGTTCTCCATCCTTTGTCAAGTCATTATGTCCACTAGTAGGCATGGGGGTACTCATACCTTTGCTTTCTTGCATGTTGAACTTCTTGAAGAGATCCTTGGTGTACTTTGTTTGTGAGACAAAAGTACCCTCCTTAGATTGCTTGATTTGCAACCCAAGGAAGAATTTGAGTTCACACATCATGGACATTTCATACTTCTCCGACATGAGCTGTCCAAACTTCTTGCTAAAATGGGGGTTAGTTGAACCAAAGATAATATCATCAACATATATTTGGCACACAAATAGTTCACCATTAACCCTTTTTGTGAACAGCGTTGAGTCTATCTTTCCAATCTCAAAGCCTTTTTCAAGAAGAAAGCTAGTTAAGCATTTGTACCAAGCTCTAGGTGCTTGTTTAAGACCATAAAGAGCTTTATGCAACTTGTAAACATGATTAGGCTTTTTGGGATTCACAAAACCGGGAGGTTGTTTTACAAATACTTCCTCCTCAATTTCACCATTTAGGAAAGCACTTTTGATGTCCATTTGATAGAGAGTAATATCATGGTGATTGGCATAAGCAAGAAGAATGCGAATGGATTCAAGTCTAGCAACGGGGGCATAGGTCTCACCATAGTCCATACCTTCGACTTGTGTGTAACCTTGAGCTACGAGACGAGCCTTGTTGCGGATGACTTGTCCATCTTCGTCTTGCTTGTTCCGAAACACCCATTTGGTTCCAATGATGTTTTGATCATCGTTGGGCTTCTCTACCAAAGTCCACACCTTGTTCCTCTCGAAGTTGTGTAGTTCTTCGTGCATAGCGTTCACCCAATCCGGGTCTTTAAGTGCTTCTTCTACCTTCATAGGTTCAATACTAGAGATAAATGAGTAATGCTCACAAAAGTTAGCTAAGCGAGTTTTAGAGCGAGTAATTCTCCCGGAGTTGATGTCGTTCATCATTTGTTCCACGGGATGATTTTTCTTGACTCTTGCTCGAACTCGGGATAGCTTTTGTTGATGTTGTGGCTCAGCTTCCTCATCATCTTCATCTTCCTCTTCTTCTTCTTCATTGTTGTTGGTGTTGTCTTGAGGTGGTGGAGAAGGAGGTTGTGGTGGATCTTCTTGTTGCATTTCCTCATCTTGGTGAGTTCCACTTGTGGAGGCCTCCATGTTGCCTTGAGGTTCATCTCGCCGTGAGGTAGGTGGCTCCACATATGTAGATGAGGTACTCTCCTTCACTTCCATGGGACGGATCTTCCCGATAGATAAATCTTGGATTGCTTCCGATGGGTCCTTGTCTCCTACATCAATAGGCATTTGCTCGGTGAGGAGCTCGTATGATGTCTTGCCGAGGAGCTTATGAAGATAAAGCCTGTTGATAGCATGACAAGCTGTCTCGACCGCTTCTCCCCAAAAATGTTTCGGTGTCTTGTATTCATCAAGCATCGTTCTTGCCATCTCAATGAGCGTTCGGTTCTTCCTCTCAACAACTCCATTTTGTTGAGGAGTGTACGTAGCCGAGAACTCATGTAGAATCCCTTCCTCATCGAGAAAAGAGTCTACATTGGCGTTCTTGAACTCCGTTCCATTGTCACTCCGAACTTTCTTGATCTTCACCTCAAATTGATTTTGGGCCTTTTTGGCAAAGGTCTTGAAGATCCTCTGAACCTGCGATTTATCATCAAGGAAAAATACCCACGTAAATCTGGAATAATCATCAACTATAACTAGACCAAAGGAGTTACCACCAAGGCTTTTGTAAGCATTGGGACCAAAGAGATCCATGTGAAGAAGCTCAAGCGGTCTCCTTGTGGTCATGATGTTTTTCACGGGATGACTTCCACCAACTTGTTTTCCTGCTTGACAAGCACTACAAAGTCTATCTTTGTCAAAGAAAACATCTTTAACACCAAGAATATGATCACCTTTGATTAGCTTGTCTAGGTTACGCATACCAACATGTCCTAGCCTTCTATGCCATAACCAACCTTTAGAGGATTTAGCAATGAAACAAGCTCTAGGTTGGGCTTTCTTAGTGAAATCAACAATATATAGATCACCTCTACGGATACCAGTAAAAGCCATGTTTTGATTATCACGACGAAAGACTTGGCAATCTACTTTGGTGAATAGCACATTGAATCCAAAGTCAGCTAATCTAGACACGGAAAGTAAATTGTATCCAAGAGATTCTACAAGCATGACATTTTGAATAGAGCTATCATGAGATATGGCCACCTTACCAAGGCCAAGTACCTTACCCTTGGAGTTGTCTCCAAAAGTCACATACTTGTGTGGACCATCGTTCTTTGCAAGCTCTCAAAACATGTCTGTCGGTGTACTAAGGTAGGGGTGCCTCAGTACCCCAACTTGTGCACGGGCAGTCGCAGCTTCCCGCGGCAGGGTTTACCGCGTGCTTGCCGGAGACCTTCCTGCTCCCTATCAAGCCATTCAAAAACAAAGTATGCAAGACAGAAGATCGAGACCCCGGCAAGTGGAGCTTGCCGGGAAGGCCGTGCCAGGCTCAGGATTACCTCACTAGTACAAGGCCCTGGCAAGAGGAGCTTGCCAGGAAGACCAGAAGACACGCCTCGGCGCTATATGCGTCCCAGCAAGGGCCCGGGGAGCGGCAAGCTCCCGGGCCCGGCAAGATCAAGGCCCCGGCAAGGTGCTTGTCGGGAAGGCTGCGCTGTGTGCCCGCGCTCCAGCTCATCGGCCCACGCGTCGCCCTGGGGCCTATCCAGGGACGCGTGGCGGATAGCTGTGCAGCCTGGGGGACACGGTGGCACTCCACGGTGGTGGATCCATCGTCGTGGCAGACGGAGACGCAAGAGCGGGAACTTTTGGGGTCGACGGCGACGGGCATTGAATGCCCTTGTCCCCCACTGTCAAAGTAGGTATAGACCACTGTTCTGCACTGTAGCTCCACTGTTCCCGCACTGTTACAACTACCACCTCTTTTACGCTTTTACCCCTTTCTCCTACGTTGACACCTGTCGGTGACCCCTTACACTATAAAAGGAGGCCCATGCACAACGTGGGGGGGGGGGGTTCGAAACCTAGATCACTCTCACGCTCGGTGTAGCTGCTTCTTCAAGCTCCCGAGCACTCAAACTCAATACACAGCTAAGCAGGAGTAGGGTTTTACGCGTCTACCGCGGCCCGAACCTGGGTAAAACTGCCCGCGTGCTCGCCTCGATCTGCTCTTCGTGCTCCCTCCGCCCTCGTACCGCACAGACAAGGGGCTCCGGTCCCATAGGTGTTCGTGGCGGACAGTTTCCCCCGACATCTTTGGCGCGCCAGGTAGGGGGCGTCGAGGTTGTGCGAACCTGATCCGGCGTTCGCGCGGGCGCATTCTTCATCAACCTCTCCAGCTTCATCAGCAACTTCACCAGCGACAACTCCATGGCCCCGAAGAAGAAGGCTTCGGAGGTCGGAGGCCCGTCTGCGTCTCATCCGCCGCCACCAGAGCCAACGGTGGGCGGGGGAGACGCCGTCGGAAGGGTGGTTGCCGGCGAGGACACTCACGGCGCCACCAGATCCAAAAACAGGACGGACGACCGAACCTCGGTCTCCGTGGACGCGCCGCGTCCATCTCAGCACACGACGACCCAGCAGCGCCATACCACGGGAGGTGGTATCCGCTTGCTGGGGCAAGGCCAAACTGGAGGCTCGCGGGACGCCCCGGACCCCCGTCCGGGCACAAGCAAAGCGAAGGCGCCGGCGCGGGACCCCGCTCCTTCTAACGTCGTTAGAAGTCCGAGCGTATCCCGCTCCTCGCACCGCTCGCCCGCGTTCCCCTCCACTCCAGCAGAAGCGCTCACAAGGGCGCAACTACTCCTCGACTTTCCTCCAGCGGCAGACAAGGCCGAAGAATGGAGGGCCACCATCCGGAGCCTGATAGACTTCGCCAACAACGATTCTCCACAGCAGCCGTCGACCTCACGGCCGCGGCAAGCTGAGAAGACGAAGGCTGACGGCGACAAGACTGCCGGGGGTGCGACAAGCGTGCATTCCCCGCCGCAGAAGCAGAAGACGCCGCCCCGTCGGAACAACGCCGACGACGGCTCCACGGCCTCGTCGGACCCGCGGGCCCGTCGGGACCAGCGCCAGGTCCTCGACGACCGGCGAGAAGAAGACGCTCGGACCACAATCGAGCGCCGCCGAGAAGCTCGGCGACAATCAGACAAGAGAGCTGGGAATACTGTCGACGCGCACGCGCCCGGTGAGCCAGGCGACTTGCCGTACGCGGCAGGCTGCCCTGCGTTCACCCGCGAGCTGCGGCGCGTCCAGTGGCCCAGCATGAAGAATTTTAAGCCCGACGTACCGGAGAAGTATGACGGCAAGACGCACCCCTCGGAATTCCTCAGCGTCTATACCATCGCAGTGCAAGCTGCCGGGGGGCGCGACGAGAAGATCTTGGCGAACTACTTCCCGCTCGTGCTAAAGCCGAACGTCCGTTCGTGGCTTATGCACTTGCCGGAAGGTTCTATCTCTTCTTGGGCCGACCTTTGCCACCAGTTTGTTGGCGCCTTCACCGGCGGCCACAAACCCCACGGCCAGGAGAGCGATCTCCACATTCTGGCCCAGAAGGAAGGCGAGACCCTGCGCAAGTACATCCAACGCTTCAGCCGTGTGCAGCACAACATCCCTGATGTCCACCCTGCCGCGGTTATCAGCGCGTTCCATCAGAACGTGCGTAACCGTCGCATGCGTGAAGAGATGGCGATGACAAAGATTCGGGATGTCAGCGAGCTCTATGCTCTGGCTGACAAGTGCGCACGCGCGGAAGAGGGGAGGAGACTCCCCGGGGAGGATGCTGGCGCAGGAGGAAGCGACAGCGACGACGCCGCCCCGGCAAAGAAGAGCCGGCGGCGGAATAGCAGAAGGAAGGGCAAGAAGGAGGTGCTTGCCGTCGAGAAGTCCGGCAAGGAGGCCCCCGCCAAGCAAGCGCAGGCTGGCGGCTCCGGCAAGGAGCCTGCCCCTGCAGCGGCGGCCGACAAGCCGGGCAACTCCGACAAGCAATACTGTAAGATCCACCGCACCAAGGGTCACGATCTCTCCAACTGCAAACGCGTCGAGTATCTCGTCGAGCAGCAGAAAGCTGAGTACGAGAGGCGCGACAAGGAGAAGGCCCAAGGTGGCGGGGAAGAGCCCAGCAAGAAGCGGCCGTTCAACGGCCGAGGAGGACGCCGCGGCAAGGCCAAGCAGCGGCAAGGAGATCGACCTCCCCGGGGCCGCGACAAGGACGAAGACGACGACGACGAAGACATGGAGGACGAGGAGAACAGCGAGCAGGAGTTCCAGAAGGCCACGGAGGTCCTGTGCGTCGACGGTGGCGCCTCCCTGCACACCTCCCACCGCCAACTAAAGCAGTGGGTGCGTGAGGTAAACGCAGCGGAGCCGCCCGTGGAGTCGCGCAGGCTCCTCAAATGGTCCAGCACGCCCATCATTTTTGATCTTGAGGATCACCCAGACCGCACCACTGCGGTCGGGTGCTTGCCGATGCTGGTCTCTCCCACCATCCGCAACCTCAAGGTCACCAAAATGTTGGTTGACGGCGGGGCCGGGCTGAACTTGATCTCCTCTGCTGTGATCAAGAAACTCCAGATTCCAGATGGCGAGCTCGAAGAAACCGGTTCATTCCAAGGAATCAACCCGGGAAGGAGCAAGCCCAAGGGAAAGATCACTCTGCCTGTGACCTTTGGCGGGGAGCTCAACTTCAGGACTGAGCGCATCACTTTTGACGTCGCCGATATTCCGTTGCCCTACAATGGAATACTTGGCCGTCCTGCCCTCGCCAAGTTCATGGCGGCTTCCCATTATGCATACAACATACTCAAGATGCCGGGGCCGATAAGCGTCATCACTGTCCACGGCGACAAGAAGGATGCGCTTGTCTGCGCCGACAAGATCTACCGGGATGCGGCAGCTGCGGCCGAGAAGGATACTCTTGCCGCTGAAGCTCCCGGGGGGAAGAAGACGAAGACCAATTCCGGCAAGTGCTCTGGGACCCACTCCGGCAACCGCACCTCCTCGGAGTGCTGCGCTGCCGTCGAGGACGTTCCATCGAGCTCCACCGACAAGAGTAAGAAAGGAATGGCCGCTCCTCCGGCAACCAAGAAAGTGTCCGCCAAGGAGGACGGCACTGGTGGTACCTTCACCATCAGTGCCACCCTTGACAGCAAATAGGAAAGCGCGCTCGTTGCCTTCCTGCGGGCGAATGTCGATGTGTTTGCCTGGCAACCATCTGACATCCCCGGTGTTCCCAGGAAGGTGATTGAGCACAAGCTTGCTGTCTGTCCTCATGCGCGGCCCATCAAGCAGAAAGTGAGGAAGCAAGCCGTGGAGCGCCAAGAGTTCATTAACGAAGAAATCAAGAAGCTAGAAGCAGCAGGCCTAGTTAGAGGTGTGATCCATCCGACGTGGTTGGCAAATCCAGTCGTCGTGCGCAAGGCCAATGGGAAGTGGAGACTGTGTATAGACTTCACCGATGTGAATAAAGCATGTCCCAAGGATCCATTCCCTTTGCCGCGCATTGACCAGATCGTTGACTCCACTGCCGGATGTGAGCTACTCTGTTTTCTTGATGCATACTCAGGCTATCATCAGATCTTTATGGCCAAAGAGGATGAAGAGAAGACTGCATTTATCACTCCATGTGGCACCTATTGCTTTATTCGCATGCCATTTGGATTGAAGAATGCAGGCTCAACCTTTGCAAGGGTAGTATACACTGCTTTTGAGCCACAGATCCACCGAAATGTAGAAGCTTACATGGATGACATTGTGGTGAAGAGCAAGAGCAAGGAAACCCTGATTCAAGACTTGGAAGAAACGTTTCAGAACCTGCGCAGGATACAGCTCAAGTTGAACCCCGAGAAGTGCGTCTTTGGAGTCCCCTCCGGCAAGCTTCTCGGGTTCTTTGTATCACAGAGGGGGATTGAAGCCAACCCCGACAAGATTAAAGCCATTGAGCAGATAGAGGCCCCAAAGCGCGTCAAGGATGTCAGGAGGCTTGCAGGTTGTGTGGCTGCCCTCAGTAGGTTCATTTCAAAGTCTGCAGAACGCGCCCTACCTTTCTTCAAAATCTTGAAGAAGGCATGTCCCATGAAGTGGACTCCAGAAGTGGAGGCGGCGCTGCAGGATTTGAAACGGTACCTGTCCTCCACTCCTATACTTGTCGCACCTAGACCACAGGAAAAGTTGTTGCTATACCTAGCGGCAACCAACCAGGTGGTTAGTGCTGCGTTAGTAGCGGAGAGGGAGTCTGACGAGGAGTCAGCACCACCGGCAAGCGAATCCAGCGACAAGCAGGGGGCTGCTCCGGCAAGCTCTGGCCCCGACAAGGATAACTCTGCGCAGGAACAGGATGAGGTACGGAAGAAGATGGTGCAGCGCCCAGTGTATTTTGTGAGTTCCCTTCTCCAGGGAGCTAGATCAAGGTACTCTGGTGTGCAAAAATTGCTTTTCGGCCTCCTCATGGCCTCAAGAAAGCTGCGCCATTACTTCCAAGCCCATGAGATAACAGTGGTCACTCGCTTTACGCTGAAGAGGATATTGCATAACCCCGAAGCAACAGGCAGGATCGTTGAGTGGGCACTGGAGCTGTCGAGCTTTGGACTCAAGTTTGAAAGTACTTCAACTGTACAGAGCCGAGCCTTGGCAGAATTCATAGCTGAGTGGACTCCAACGCCCGATGAAGAAATTCAACAAACAAGTACACCCGTACAAGAAGCTACAAGTGAATGGATAATGTATTTTGACGGTGCCTTCTCGCTGCAAGGCGCCGGTGCTGGCGTGGTACTCATTGCGCCCACCGGGGAGCACCTCAAATATGTTATCCAGATGCACTTTCCCAGGGAGCAAGCGACAAACAACACTGCAGAGTATGAAGGCTTGCTTGCCGGCCTCAGAATTGCGGCCGAACTTGGGATCAGAAAGCTGATTGTGCGGGGAGATTCTCAGTTGGTGGTCCGGCAAGTTAACAAGAGCTATCAGAGCCCTTTGATGGAAGCTTACGTCGATGAAGTGAGGAAGATTGAAGAACACTTTGAAGGTCTGCAGATGGAGCACGTCCCGAGAGCTCAAAATGAAATAGCGGACGGCCTTTCAAAGTGTGCTGCGATGAAGTTACCTGTGGAACCAGGGACCTTCTTGCTCAAGCTGACTCAACCATCCGTTACACCATCAATTGGGCAGTCCAAGAAGAGAAAGTTGGTCTCCGACGACTACTTGCCGGCGGATCTTCCAGAAACCGCCGCCAAGGTCCCCAAGATCAACAACCAGAACGCTGAGGAACAGATTGCTCCTGCAAGCCCTCGGGCTTGTACAGTTGAAGCAAGTGTTCCCGACAAGCCTCGCCCCGGCGAGCTTGCCAGGGGGCCATCAGCTCCGGCAGGACCAGAGGTCCTCGCCGTAGAAGCTGGGGTTCCCGCAGCGGCCCTCGAGCCTTTAGTCCTTGCCGTCGAGCCTCAGGCTCCGGCATGGGCACAGCGGATCGTCCGTTTCCTTCAAACTGGAGAACTTCCCGACGACCCAGAGGAAATAGAGAAGATAACCAGGCAGTCAAGTATGTACCAGTTCGTGGATAACGAGCTGTACAGAAGAAGACTCAATGGTGTCAGGTTGAAATGCATCTCCAGGGAAGATGGACAAAAGCTGTTGGCAGAAATACACGGAGGCATATGCGGCCACCACATTGGCGCAAGGGCGCTTGCCGGGAAAGCTTTCCGGCAAGGGTTCTTTTGGCAAGAAGCCCTCCAAGATGCAACTGCACTAGTAACCAAGTGTGAAGCGTGCCAGTTCCATGCAAAGCAGATTCATCAGCCAGCTCAAGCTCTCCAAACAATCCCTTTATCCTGGCCCTTCTCGGTCTGGGGGCTCGATATCCTCGGCCCCTTCCCCCGAGCCGTCGGGGGCTTTGAGTACTTGTACGTTGCAATCGACAAGTTCACAAAGTGGCCAGAAGTGGAGCCAGTGAGAAAGGTGACAGCACAGTCAGCAGTCAGGTTCTTCAGGTCGATTGTTTGCCGTTTCGGGATCCCTAACAGGATCATTACCGACAACGGTACACAATTCACTAGTCGCACCTTCATGCAGTACGTCCAAGACCTTGGCGCCAAGGTCTGTTTCGCTTCTGTTGCTCACCCGAGGAGCAACGGTCAAGCGGAGAGGGCCAATGCTGAAGTGCTGCGCGGACTCAAGACAAGAACCTTTGATAGGCTGCGCAAGTGTGGAAGAAATTGGATAGAGGAGCTACCGGCGGCTCTTTGGTCAATCAGAACGACACCAAGTCGAGCCACCGGACAGACACCTTTTGCTCTAGTCTATGGAGCAGAAGCAGTTCTCCCCACGGAACTCGTATACGGATCTCCTCGAGTGCTCGCTTATGATGAGCTCGAGCAAGAGCAACTGCGGCAAGACGACGCATTGCTCCTCGAGGAGGGACGTCTCCAGGCTGCTGTACGAGCTGCTCGATACCAGCAAGCCTTGCGTCGCTACCATAGCCGCAAGGTCAAGGCCAGGAGTCTCGAGGAAGGCGACCTTGTTCTTCGGCGTGTTCAGTCCGCCAAGAATTCCAACAAGTTGACGCCGAAGTGGGAAGGCCCTTATCGGGTGAGACAAGTCACGAGGCCCGGCGCTGTCCGCCTCGAGACCGAAGAAGGCTTACCGGTGAGCAACTCCTGGAACATAGAGCATCTTCGCAAGTTTCACCCATAAGGCGCAGTTGCCGTGATCCGCTCCGGCAACCACCTTTTGTACAAGCTTTGCCGCCGTTGCATGTAACCCTTTGTACAAAGCCGGGCGCAGACCCCGTGCATTAGTAATGTTTCCGTGTTTTGCGCTATTTGCCTTTTGCATGCTTTTCCTTGCTATTTGCATGTGTTATTTGGCAACTTGTGCGACACACAAATTCGGTAAGCATTACAACGCCGGAAGGCCATATACTTGTTTCCCTCTCCCTTTTCTTTCCTCTTAAGCAGAAGGAACGTTCCTCGCGCACAAGTTTGCCGGGGGGGAAGGAGATGGAGGAGGAACCAAGTGCTGTTCAAGAAAGAGAAGCCTTACCGGAAAGCAAGCGACATATGAAAGCTAAGTTGTTAGGATTTGACCAGTTCAAATTTTAAATTTTAGTTGTCTTCCTTGAACAATCACACTTTGTATGGAAAACCTGTGCGCGGAGGAACCTACCCGTAGCTTGCCGCACCCTTATCTTGTTTTCGAGTTCGCTCAACGATTTAAGTGAGCTGCGACAAGTGTCGCGCCCTTGCTTCGTTTCCGAGTACGCTCAGCAAGCTAAGTGCGTTGCGACTAGCCGCGGTGAGGTTGCCTGCCGGTAAGGCCTTAGCCAGCAGGCTGCTTAGAGTCCAGCACTCAGCGCTCGCGGCAAGGGCCCCTTGCCGGCAAGCTCCCCGGGAGCGTAGGGTGAAAAACATACAAAGTCAAGGATTAAGACAAGGAAGATAACATTGCACTGATTGATCAAAATGAGATAAATATCTTACAAGGGATGGCTTGTCACGATGGACTAATGAGTTCATGATATCATATGCAGCAACAAAAAGATAAAGATAATGGAGCCCTAATCTACGTGGTCGCCCTCCTTCTTGCCGAGCTTAGCCACCTTGGCGATGATGTGGGCGACCTGCTCCTTCAGGGCCTCCGTGTCTGCATCAGCCGGCAAGCTGCGAAGAACGTTGGTGAGATTGATCCCCGGGTTGCGGTACACGATCTTCGTCAGCACGCGCTCCAGAGTTCCCACGCAGAGCAGGCGCGACTCCTCGGCCAGCTGCGCGGGGATTCGGTTCCGGAGACCTGCAAGGGCCGGCGCGATCCCTCTGAAGAAGAGGCTGAGCTTGGCGCTGTGCGGGAGATCCGGATCCGGCGAGTAGATGAGATGTTCAACCTTCAGCGCCAGCAGCTCCTGGTCAATGTTGGACGCAGAGGATACCAAGTCTTCAGTCCATACCTCAATGGTCTGGCGGAAGAGCTCGGATGCCTTGTTGACGCTGTCCACCAAGGTCCGCTCCTTGCGGAGCTCCTCCTTCAGCTTGTTCTCTTGAGCCCGGGCAGCGTCGAGCGAATCCTTCAGGGTAGTGACCTTCAACTCCAAGTCCTCGATGGAGTCCTTGGCGGCCTTCAACTCGTCGCCCCTCTTAGAGAGACTCACCTGGAGCTCTGAATTCGTGTGGGCGTCCTTCTCGCGCTCCGTGATGAGCGCGGCAACCTTCTCCGCGCTCACCTTCAGCGCCTTCTCCAGCTGTACAACCTTGGCGGAGAGCTCCTTCTTGGCGTCTTCCGCGGCAACCGCGGCGGCTTTCGCCTCCTTCAATTCTCCGCCAAGGGCCGCCTCGCGAGCGGCAAGGTCCTCCTCATGGGAGTCGAGCTCGACCTTCCGCTGCGCGAGCTCTCCCTCTCGCCGGGACATCTCCACCCCGGCGAGCCGCTGCTGTTCCTCAGCTTCGGCCTTCTCCAGCACCCATTCTTGGTACTCGCCGGCGAGACGCTCGCGCTCCTCCGCCACCTCGCGGAGGGCCGCCTGGTTGGCGGCGCTGAGCTCTGCCGCGCGCTTCTCCATCTCCGCGGCGGCCTTGGCAGCAAGGGCTTCCCGGGAGGCGAGCTTCGCCTGCCTGGCCCGGTAAAGGGCCAAGAGCTGGTGGAGCAGCTTCTCCTCCTCGGGCCCCTCACTCCCGCCGGGCGCCTCGACGATCTTCAGGCCCGCGGAGGCGAGGACTTCTCCGTCAAATGCCTCGCCCTCCGCGGGAGCTCGCGATGAAGACCCCCAAGGCATCTGGATGAAGACGCCGTTGGGGGCCTCAAGGTAGTAACCCTGCTCCTTGCTGGCGGAGGGGTCGGCGGCCGGTGCAGCATCTGATGCTCCCGCCGCCTCCGGGTCGGCGGTGCGGTCGCCATCCCCCTCCCCGGCCGCTGCGTCCGCAGCCGGAGCAGTCTCCTTCGCGGTCGGCTCGGCGGCCTCAGCCATCTCCTCGGTGGCCGGGACGTCACCGCCGCCGCCCTGCGCGCCCTCCTCCTCGAGGTTGATAACCTCCGTCTCCATGGGCTCAGGAGGAGGAAGATCTAAAAAGAAGAAGAAGAAAAAGAAGTTCAAGCAAAGATCCAAAAAGAGACGAAGCCAAGAAGACAAATCACAAGGCATACCTTGGCGGACGTCCTCAGTGGCGGGCTCCCTCGCCGGGGAGCTCGGCCTTGGCGGAGTGGCCGCCCTCGCCGGGCTGCTCACACTTGGCGGGGTACTCTGCCTTGGCGGAGTACCCGCCCTTGGCGGAGCACTCTCCCTTGCCGGAGAGTTCTGCCTTGGCGGGGATGGCTGGGCCTGCGGCTCCTCGACGACGGTCTCCGGGCGCTCTTCCCGCTGTGGCTCCACCTCTGCACAAAACAAAATAAGAAACATCAAGATATGAAGACAAGACCAATCCTCAGGCGCACCCCGATAAGCGAAAGAGTAAACCCCAGACTTACGCTGGGGGCTGCGCTGGGGGCTGCTCCTCGGAGCAGCGCTCGGGTCCGGCAGGCTCGGCTCCGGCACGCCTCCTGTCACCGCGGCGGCTGGGTCTTCCGCGGCCTCGACCACAGGCGCCTTGGCCTTCTTCGCCGCGCGCTGAGTCAAGGTCCTAAAATCAAAGCAATAGACAAAGTCAGCATCAACAAAAACCAAGACAAAAATCGAGAAGGTGTAAGGTCCTGGATCCTTACTCCTGGTCCTCCTCGTCGTCCTCGCTCAGGGCGGAGAAGTCGTACTCCACCGTGGGCGCGTCAGCGCGAGGAGCGGAAGATGAAGATTCCCTCGCGCGCTTGGTGGTCCCCGGGGCTGGGGGCTGCGAAGACCCAGCCCCTGTGGTAGCCGGCGCCCGAGGAGCGGGCGGAGCCGCTGCTCCGCTCCGAGAAGACCCCTGTCGGCTCGGCGCCGGCCTGCGGGGCGCCTCCGTCGTGGCCCGCGCGCGGGCCGCCTCTGCTGTGGCTGGTGCGCCGGTCGCCCTTGGCGCGGCTTGGCTCCCCCGGGGAGCTGCCCGGCGAGCTGGTTGTTGCCGGGGCGCCTGCGCCCTCTCCCCCGTCGCCGTCTTGCGGAGACGCTTCGGCGGAGACTGCCTTGGGCTTGCCGGGGGCGGGGAGCTCTCCGACGAGGAGAGGTCGTCGGCGTAGAGCTCCGTGGATCCGTCGGAGTCCTCGGCCTCCTCCTCCTCCTCCTCTTCCCCGGCCGGCTCGCTGGGCCCAGCGCCCTGCGCTGCGGCCTCTTTCCCCTTGGCGCCTCCGCTCCTCGCGGCGCCTCTGCTCCCTCCGGCGGCACCCTCCATTGCCGCGGCCTCGGCCGCGATTCCGTGGATCCCAGAGTGCCTCAGCGAGGGGACCCCGGCGAGCGCGTCGGGAGGGAGCTGCAGCAGTCTGCGGATCTCCGCCTCCTCCGCCTGGGTGGACGCATCCGCAACCTCCGCCTCTTCAGGCGTGTATCCAAAAATTCCTGCCGCTGCGGCTGCAGCGGCCTCTTCAGCCCGAGAAGCTATGTAGGCAATCTCCTGGTCGGTGGTGTCCCGCGTGTGCTCCTTGAGGTCGTTCTTGTTCTTCGCCACCTCCGCGAGGTTGTCGTAGAAGTTGAGGATGTCGATGGGCTTGGGAGCGATCCACGTGCGGTCCACGCCGTGCGAGTCACACATGGGCATCATGGCGAGGAGACGGTCCCGGACGGTGCTGTTGCAGAGCGGCACCACTTCCCGGGGAGGCCTGAACCACTCGGGGTGTGCCGGGTCGTACTTGAAGAGTTCCCGGACCATCCCCTTCAGCTCCAGCGTGGTGAAGTTGAAGTTGAGCCCGGGGCGCAGCCTCATTATGTCCGCCGGGCCGCCGTACTCCCAGGCCGGCCTCTTCCTGTCTTGGAGAGGGGCGATGCGCCGGCAGAGGAAATCTGCGCCCACCTCTGCAACGGACAGCTTGGCCATCCGAAGACGAAGAATCCGGACGAGGGCGATGTCGAGCTTGATGTCGTCCGAGTCCAGCTCGCTCCAGTCCCTGCCGCGCACGATGGGTGTTGTGCGCGGCGCGGTGAAGGACTGCGGCGCATCTTCAACGATCCAGCACCACTCCGCGCGCCACTCCTCCCACTTGCCGCGGAGCTCCCCCGGCAAGTAGGATCCCTTCTTATTCAGACGGAAAACCCAAGAAATTCCTCCGGAGAGGGGGGCGTCGGCCTCTGCTCTAGGAGTGAAGAAGTGCCTAAAAAGCGCTACGTTTGGGTGTACTCCTATGAAGTTTTCGCACATGTGTGCGAAAACCGCCATGGTGAGGATGGCGTTGGGGGTGAAGTCAAGCAGATGGAGGCCGTATGTGTTCATAATGTCGCAGAAGAAATTTGAGAAAGGAGGGCACAGACCGCAGTGAAAAAAGGCTGCGAAGAAGTAGTACCCGCCGGGATATTCGTCCTTGGCGGCGGCCGGATAGGCTCGTGTGCGGGGGTGCGCCTTGGTGTCCTTGGCCCAGAACAAGTAGTACTTGTTCCAGAGCTCCCGCACGCCGAGCTTCGGCGGGAAGACGAGGTGCTTCTTCCGGTACGCGGCGAGCTTCGCCGCTTGCTCCGACTTCTCCCTCTTGGCCTTCTCCGCCTTCGCCTTGTCGGTCTTCGGGGCCATGGCGGGCGCGGCGGAAGGAAGGAGGGGCGAAAGGTCCGACGACGCCGGAGATGCAGACAGGCGGCGGCAGAGGTGTGGAGGCGGAGCGCAAGAAGAATCTTTGGAGGAGGAAGACGATGCAATGAAAGCGCAAGGAGGGGAACCGCGCCTGCTTCCTCTGCTTTTATGGGGGAGTGGGGGGCGTTTCGCCCTTTCCATTAAGAGATCGTGGGCACGTCCCATCCCACGACGCCGCGATCGACGCGTGCCGTTACGGTGGGGTGCGGCGGATACGGAAGTGGATTCGGCGCGCCGCGGGCCGCGTGTGCCCGTGCACTGTTTTGGGCCTGGCCCAACAGCGCTCGGCACCGTGTGTGTGGCCCAGGCCCGGGGGCTCCTGTCGGTGTACTAAGGTAGGGGTGCCTCAGTACCCCAACTTGTGCACGGGCAGTCGCAGCTTCCCGCGGCAGGGTTTACCGCGTGCTTGCCGGAGACCTTCCTGCTCCCTATCAAGCCATTCAAAAACAAAGTATGCAAGACAGAAGATCGAGACCCCGACAAGTGGAGCTTGCCGGGAAGGCCGTGCCAGGCTCAGGATTACCTCACTAGTACAAGGCCCTGGCAAGAGGAGCTTGCCAGGAAGACCAGAAGACACGCCTCGGCGCTATATGCGTCCCAGCAAGGGCCCGGGGAGCGGCAAGCTCCCGGGCCCGGCAAGATCAAGGCCCCGGCAAGGTGCTTGCCGGGAAGGCTGCGCTGTGTGCCCGCGCTCCAGCTCATCGGCCCACGCGTCGCCCTGGGGCCTATCCAGGGACGCGTGGCGGATAGCTGTGCAGCCTGGGGGACACGGTGGCACTCCACGGTGGTGGATCCATCGTCGTGGCAGACGGAGACGCAAGAGCGGGAACTTTTGGGGTCGACGGCGACGGGCATTGAATGCCCTTGTCCCCCACTGTCAAAGTAGGTATAGACCACTGTTCTGCACTGTAGCTCCACTGTTCCCGCACTGTTACAACTACCACCTCTTTTACGCTTTTACCCCTTTCTCCTACGTTGACACCTGTCGGTGACCCCTTACACTATAAAAGGAGGCCCATGCACAACGTGGAGGGGGTTCGGAACCT
>LR738709.1:99628872-99682412 GCA_902687465.1 Secale cereale
GCTCCCGAGCACTCAAACTCAATACACAGCTAAGCAGGAGTAGGGTTTTACGCGTCTACCGCGGCCCGAACCTGGGTAAAACTGCCCGCGTGCTCGCCTCGATCTGCTCTTCGTGCTCCCTCCGCCCTCGTACCGCACAGACAAGGGGCTCCGGTCCCATAGGTGTTCGTGGCGGACAGTTTCCCCCGACAATGTCTTTGTCTCCGGTCATGTGATCGGTGCATCCACTATCAAGAATCCACTCTTTTTCGCCGGACATGTAGTCTCTCATATTTGCCATGAGATTGAGACTCTTCATGACCTTGTCTAGCTCGGTGTCCGAATCGGAGTAATCATCGTCTTTCTCATGCTCATCATCATATTGACCCATAGATTGTTCATCATCAACACCTAGGTCAATTTGATAAGTACTTGTATTAGTTTGGTCAATGGAACAATAATCTTCGGAATGCAATGCAAGAGCATTTCTAATGATAATATTGATAAGACCGGGATCACCCTTCTTTTTCATAAGATCACGAAGCTCAAAGAAGCATTTATCAAAGTTGGGATCATTGGGGTGCAACTTATCAAATTCAATAGTCTTGTGTAGAATTTCATCAAGACTTCTCAACGAGTAGTCCGGATAAAGTTCTTCCAAGAATTTCCACAAAGCATAGGCACACTCAAAGTTTGTAACAAGATTAAGCAAGTCATCGGGTAACCCTCTAATGATAAGATTTACAGTTCTAAGGTTACGAAGCAAATCAAGCTCTTCATCCATGGTAGGGTGCAAGGGATCAACAGGAGGCACATAGGGGGTCTCAACATATTTGCACAAATTGTACATCTTAAAGATACTAAGCATTTCAGACCTCCATGAGTTATAGAACCTTCCATCAAGAACAGGCACTCTATGGCTAACACTCCCATCCGTAGACACGTCCATCTTCCTCCAATGGTGTGTAAACCAAAGCAATGGAGACCAAAGCTCTGATACCAATTGTAGGATCGAAGAAGTATGTCTAGAGGGGGGGTGATTAGACTACTTGACAATATAAAAATCTGCCTTTTGATTATGCAAAGTTTTAGGCAGTTTCACAATTAAGATCAAATCAAGTAACACACTACACATGCAATTCTAGAGTATGGGCAGCGGAAAGTAAATTGCATATATAGTAAAGAGAGGTGAAGAAGATCAAACGCAGTTTGGTGACACGGAGATTTTTGTCGTGGTTCCGATAGGTGGTGCTATCGTACATCCACGTTGATGGAGACTTCAACCCACGGAGGGTAACGGCTGCGCGAGTCCACGGAGGGCTCCACCCACGAAGGGTCCACGAAGAAGCAACCTTGTCTATTCCATCATGGCCTACGCCCACGGAGGACTAGCCTTACTCGGGGTAGATCTTCACGAAGTAGGCGATCTCCTTGCCCTTACAAACTTCTTGGTTCAACTCCACATCTCAAAGACGGAGGCTCCCAAGCGACACCTAACCAATCTAGGAGGCACCACCCTCCAAAAGGTAATAGATGTTGTTGATGATGATGAACTCCTTGCTCTTGTGCTTCAAATGATAATCTCCCCAACACTCAACTCTCCTCACTGATATGGCTGTGGTGGAAGAAAGGATTTGAGTGGAAAGCAACTTGGGAAGGCTAGAAATCAAGTTTCATATGGTAGGAATGGAATGGCTTGATCTCAACACAAGGGTAGGTGGTTCTCTTCTCAGAAAGTGTATGGTAGGAGTGGTAGTACTTTCTGATGGCTCTCCTCACGAATGAAGAGGGGGTGGAGGGGTATATATAGCCTCCACACAAAATCCAAC
This sequence comes from Secale cereale, assembly GCA_902687465.1. Taxonomy (NCBI): domain Eukaryota; kingdom Viridiplantae; phylum Streptophyta; class Magnoliopsida; order Poales; family Poaceae; genus Secale; species Secale cereale. The sequence goes on from LR738709.1 coordinate 99,630,681, forward strand.
CGTTACACACATATTTGACCAATCTCGGTGAGACCGAAGTGAAAACTCGGTCAGACCGAAAGTTCAAATATAGTGAACGTTGGGATTTTCGGTGGAACCGAAAATACCATCTCGGTGGGACCGAAAGTGTAAATGATATGAACGTTGGAGATTTCGGTGGGACCGAGAAAGAAAACTCGGTTAGACCGATTTGAGAAAAGACAGGAACATGCCAGAATCGGTGAGACCGATAATGCAATCTCGGTGAGACCGATTTGAGCCAAGACTGAAGCTGGTCAATTTCGGTAAGACCGAAAAAGCAATCTCGGTTATTCCGATATGATGTCAAATGATTACAGAAGGTTGGCAGTTCATTTTCGGTGAGACCGATCTCAAACTCGGAATGACCGATATTTCTAGGGTTTGGAATATGGCTGAAGTGGTTCATCTCGGTGGGACTGAGTTGGAAGAATCGGTTTGTCCGAGATTACTTATGAGTGTGTTTAGTAGTGAAAGGTGCTGATAGTTGAAGGAGCTAAATCACTAAGCACTTGAGCAACCAGATCATCAACACAACCTCATCCCCTTTTAATAGTATTGGCTTTTCCTATGGACTCAATGTGATCTTTGATCACTAAACCAAAAATGTAGTCTTGAGCTTTTGCCAATGCTTGCCTTAGCATTTGAGCGGTCCACTTCTTCAGTCATCTTGCCATTCCAATGTGATTGAATTTCCTGAAACATACTTGATAAAAGCATTAGTCCAACCACAAAGTATGTTGTCATTAATTACCAAAACCACCCAGGGAGCAAATGTGCTTTCAGATTCTTACCGGTAACAAGCCCAATCTCAAGTACTTCCGGGTGTTCGGGTGTAAGTGTTTCATTCCCAAGAAAGGTGTTCGTTTGTCTAAGTTTGAATCTAGGGCTCATGAGGGCATATTTGTTGGTTATGCTACAAACTCTCATGCTTACCGTGTCCTCAACAAGTCCACTGGACTCATAGAGGAGACGAGTAACGTAGAGTTTGATGAAAATAACGGCTCCCAAGTGGAGCAAAGTGGTACTTGTGATGCAGGTGATGAAATTCCTCCTCAAGCCATAAGAAGAATGGGTGTTGGATATATCCTACCCGTTGAGGAACCCCTTGTGGTCGAAGGAGAAGGACAATGTTCCACTCAAGTGGAACCATCACCTACCCAAGACCCACACGCTTCCGAAGAACAAAGTGAAGGCCCTCAGCCTATTGAACAAGGCCAAGTGCAAGATCAACCTCAAGTTGGTGAAGAACCACCAATTGATGCACAAGGCCAAGTTCAATCCCCCGAGCAAGATCAAGGTCAAGAGGAAGCTCAAGATCAAAATCTTGCTCATGATGACGCTCAAGATGGTCAACTCAATGCTCCTCAGTTATCTCTTGAAGAGCAATTAGAGCGTCGTGCTGCAAAAGTTGCCTCCAGGCTTGCTTCCAACGAGCATCACATCGAGAACATTTTAGGAAGCATCAAAAGGGGGGTAAGCACTCGTAGACAATTAGCAAACTATTGTGCTCATCAAGCTTTTGTCTCCTTTGTTGAACCTAAGAAGGTCTATGAGGCGCTCGAGGACCCTGACTGGCTCAATGCCATGCATGAAGAACTCAATAACTTTGAGCGCAACAAAGTGTGGCGTCTGGTGCCAAGACCAAAGGAGAACCATAATGTCATTGGAACCAAATGGATCTTTAAGAACAAGCAAGATGCCCATGGCATTGTCATCCGCAACAAGGCACGTCTGGTGGCTCAAGGCTACTCCCATGTCGAGGGTATCGACTACGGTGAAACCTTTGCCCCCGTTGCTCGTCTTGAATCCATTCGTTTGTTGCTTGCCTATGCTTCCCATCATAACTTTAAATTGCAACAAATGGATGTGAAAAGTGCATTTCTTAATGGTCCCATTAATGAGTTGGTGTATGTTAAACAACCCCCGGGGTTCGAGGATCCTAAGTTCCCCAATCATGTGTATCAACTTGATAAGGCACTCTATGGCCTTAAACAAGCCCCACGAGCGTGGTATGAGCACCTTACCGAGTTGTTACAAGATCGTGGGTTTGAAATTGGGAAAATCGACCCCACTCTTTTTACTAAGAAGGTCAAAGGGGAGTTGTTTGTATGCCAACTATATGTAGATGATATTATCTTTGGTTCTCCTAACAAAGCTTTCAATGATGAGTTCGCCGCACTCATGACCACACATTTTGAGATGTCCATGATGGGAGAGTTGAAGTACTTCCTTGGATTTGAGATCAAACAACGAAGAGAAGGCATCTTCATCAAACAATCCAAGTATACTCAAGACATGCTCAAGAGGTTCAACCTTAGTGATGTCAAGCCGGCTACTACTCCAATGCCAACCAAATGCCAACTTGACATTGATCCCAATGGTAAAGCGGTGGATCAAAAGGTATATCGCTCTATGATCGGATCCTTGCTTTATCTTTGTGCATCTAGACCGGATATTATGTTGAGTGTGGGAATTTGTGCACGGTTTCAAGCCTCACCTAAGGAAAGTCACTTTGTGGCTGTCAAGCGAATCTTTCGATATTTGGCTCATACCCCAAACTTTGGCTTATGGTACCCAAGAGGAGCAAATTTCAACCTTGTTGGTTTCTCTGATTCTGACTAGGCGGGAGACAAAGTGGATAGGAAGTCCACCTCGGGAGGGTGCCAATTTCTTGGTTGCTCTCTTGTTAGTTGGTCTTACAAAAAGCAAAGTTGTGTATCTCTTGTTGGGGAACGTTGCATGGAAAACAAAATTTTTTCTCTACGTTCACCAAGATCAATCTAGTAGATGCTACTACGAGAGGAGAGTTGGATCTACGTACCCTTGTAGATCGCTAAGCGGAAGCGTTAAGAACGCGGTTGATGGAGTCGTACTCGCCGCGATTCAGATCGCTGAAGATCCAAGCACCGAAGCAACGGTGCCTCCGCGTTCTTCACACGTACGGCTCGGGGACGTCTCCTCCTTCTTGATCCAGCAAGGGGTGGAGGAGAGGTTGATGGAGAACCGGCAGCACGACGGCGTGGTGGTGGTGGTGATGGAGGATTCCAGCAGGGCTTCGCCTAAGCACCGCGGGAGAGGAAGATGTTATGGGAGAGGGAGGGCAGCACCGAGGCACGAACTTGTGTTGGCTGCCCTCCCTCTACCTCTCTATATATAGGGGGAAGGAGGAGAGGGGGGCGCCCTAGGGTTTCCCCTAGGGGGCCGGCGGCCAGGGCAAGGGGGGGCGGCGGCCAAGGCAGGGGGGGCGGCGGCCAAGGGCCAGGCCCTAGGGTTTCCCCCCTTAGGTGCCTTGCCCCCCACTCCAAAGGGGTGCGGCTGCCCTAGGGGGGCCACCCCCCTTAGCCGCATGAGGAGAGGGCCCAGGGGGGGCGCACAGCCCCCTGAGGGCTGTGGTGTCCCCCCTTGTGGCCCATTAGGCCCAGAACTACTTCCGGAACCCCCGAAACCCCTTTCGGTCGTCCGCCGATTTCCCGATGCTCCCCGGAACACTTCCGGACTCCGAAACCTTTCATCCTATATATCAATCTTCGTCTCCGGACCATTCCGGAGACCCTCGTCATGTCCGGGATCTCATCCGGGACTCCGAACAACCTTCGGTAACCATGCACTATTCTCACTAACAACCCTAGCGTCACCGAACCTTAAGTGTGTAGACCCTGCGGGTTCGGAAACCATGTAGACATGACCGAGACACTCCCAGGTCAATAACCAATAGCGGGATCTGGATACCCATATTGGTTCCCACATGTTCCTCGATGATCTCATCGGATGAACCACGATGTCAAGGATTCAGGCAATCCCGTATACAGTTCCCTTTGTCTCGTCGGTATGTTACTTGCCCGAGATTCGATCGTCGGTATCTCTATACCTAGTTCAATCTCGTTACCGGCAAGTCTCTTTACTCGTTACTGTAATACATAATCCCGTGACCAACTACTTAGTCACTTTGAGCTCATTGAGATGACGTATTACCGAGTGGGCCCGGAGATACCTCTCCGTCACACGGAGTGACAAATCCCAGTCTTGATCCATGTCAACTCAACAGACACCCTCGGAGATACCTGTAGAGTACCTTTATAGTCACCCAGTTACGTTGTGACGTTTGGTACACACAAAGAACTCCTACGGTGTCAGTGAGTTACATGATCTCATGGTCATAGGAACTTATACTTGACATGCAGAAAACTATAGCGATAACTGACACGATCAAAAGCTATGTTTAACGTTTGGGTCTCGTCCATCACATCATTCTCCTAATGATGTGATCCCGTTATCAAATGACAACTCATGTCTATGACCTGGAAACCGCGGTCATCTTTGATCAACGAGCTAGTCCTGAAGAGGCTCACTAGGGACACAAAGTCTGTCTATTCATCCACACATGTATTTGAGTTTCCAATCAATACAATTATAGCATGGATAATAAACGATTATCATGAACAAGGAAATATAATAATAACTCTTTTATTATTGCCTCTAGGGCATATTTCCAACAGTCTCCCACTTGCACTAGAGTCAATAATCTAGCATTACAAGGTAATGAATCTAACACCCATAGAGTCTTGGTGTTGATCGTGCTTAGCCCGTGGAAGAGGCTTAGTCAACGGATCTGCAACATTCAAATCCGTGTGTACTTTGCAAATGTTTATGTCCTCCTCCTTGACTGAATCGCGGATGGAATTGAAGCGTCGCTTTATGTGTCTGGTCCTCTTGTGAAACCTTGGTTCCTTGGCTAGAGCAATGGCACCAGTGTTGTCACAGAACAGAGTCATTGGGTTCAGTGCACTAGGCACGACTCCAAGATTTGTCATGAACTCCTTCATCCAGACACCTTCCTTTGCCGCCTCTGAGGCAGCTATATACTCCGCTTCACATGTAGAATCAGCTACCACGCTCTGCTTGGAACTGCACCAGCTTACCGCTCCCCCGTTGAGAATATATACGTATCCGGTTTGAGACTTAGAGTCATCCGGATCAGTGTCAAAGCTTGCATCGACGTAACCCTTTACGACGAGCTCTTGATCACCTCCATAAACGAGAAACATCTCCTTTGTTCTTTTCATGTACTTTAGGATATTCTTGACCGCTGTCCAGTGATCCATACCAGGATTACTTTGAAACCTTCCGGCCATACTTATGGCAAGGCTGACATCTGGTCTTGTGCACAGCATTGCATACATGATAGAGCCTATGGCTGAAGCATAGGGGACGACACTCATCTTTTCTCTATCTTCCGCAGTCACTGGGCATTGAGTCTTACTCAACTTTGTACCTTGCAATACCGGCAAGAACCCCTTCTTGGATTGATCCATTTTGAACTTCTTCAAAACTTTATCAAGGTATGTGCTTTGTGAAAGTCCTATCAAGCGTCTTGATCTATCTCTATAGATCTTGATGCCCAATATGAAAGCAGCTTCACCGAGATCTTTCATCGAAAAACTCTTGTTCAAATACCCCTTCACGCTATCCAAAAATTCTATATTGTTTCCAATCAGCAATATGTCATCCACATATAATATTAGAAACGCTATAGAGCTCCCACTCACTTTCTTGTAAATACAAGCTTCATTGTAAACTTGTATAAACCCAAACGCTTCGATCACCTCATCAAAGCGAAGATTCCAACTCCGAGATGCTTGCACCAGCCCATAAATGGAACGCTGGAGCCTGCATACTTTGTCAGCATTCTCTGGATCGACAAAACCTTCTGGTTGCATCATATACAACTCTTCCTTAAGAAAACCGTTAAGGAACGCTGTTTTGACATCCATCTGCCAAATTTCATAATCGAAATATGCAGCTATTGCTAACATGATTCGGACGGATTTAAGCATCGCTACGGGTGAGAAAGTCTCATCGTAGTCAATCCCTTGAACTTGTGAAAAACCCTTTGCCACAAGTCGAGCTTTATACACGGTGACATTACCGTCAGCGTCCGTCTTCCTCTTAAAAATCCATTTATTCTGAATGGCCTTCCGCCCTTCAGGTAATACTTCCAAAGTCCATACTTTGTTTTCATACATGGATCCCATCTCGGATTTCATGGCCTCTAACCATTTGTCGGAATCTGGGCCTACCATCGCTTCTCCATAGCTCGTAGGTTCACCGTTGTCTAACAACATGACCTCCAAGACAGGGTTACCATACCACTCAGGTGCGGTGCGTACCCTTGTCGACCTACGAGGTTCGGTAGTAACTTGATCAGAAGCTCCTTGATCATCATCATTGGCTTCCTCTTCAACCTCTGCAGGCTCCACAAAAACATCTTTCTGCGCTGCGCTACTCTCTGGTTGAAGCAGAGGTTCAATAACCTCATCAAGTTCTACCTTCCTCCCACTCAATTCTTTCGAGAGAAACTCTTTCTCGAGAAAGGACCCGTTCTTAGCGACAAACACTTTGCCCTCGGATCTGAGATAGAAGGTGTACCCAACTGTTTCTTTTGGGTATCCTATGAAGACACATTTGTCCGCTTTGGGTTCGAGCTTTTCTGGCTGAAGCCTTTTGACATAAGCATCGCAACCCCAAACCTTGAGAAAAGACAACTTAGGTTTCTTACCAAACCATAGTTCATACGGTGTTGTCTCAACGGACTTAGATGGAGCCCTATTTAAAGTGAATGCAGCTCTCTCTAACGCATATCCCCAAAACGATAGTGGCAAATCAGCAAGAGACATCATAGAACGTACCATATCTAATAGGGTTCGATTACGACGTTCGGACCCACCATTACGCTGTGGTGTTCCAGGTGGCGTCAACTGTGAAACAATTCCACATTTTCTTAAGTGATCACCAAACTCATAACTCAGATATTCTCCCCCTCGATCAGATCGTAGGAACTTGATCTTCTTGTTACGATGATTTTCAACTTCACTCTGAAATTGCTTGAACTTTTCAAAAGTTTCAGACTTATGCTTCATCAAGTAAATATACCCATATCTACTTAAGTCGTCAGTGAAGGTGAGAAAATAACGATATCCACCGCGCGCCGTTACACTCATCGGACCGCACACATCAGTATGTATGATTTCCAATAAGTCACTTGCCCGTTCCATTGTCCCTGAAAACGGGGTTCTTGTCATCTTGCCCATGAGGCACGGCTCGCACGTGTCAAGTGATTCAAAATCAAGAGACTCCAAAAGTCCATCAGCATGGAGCTTCCTCATGCGTTTTACACCGATATGACCCAGACGGCAGTGCCACAAGAAAGTGGTATTATCATTATTAACTCTACATCTTTTGGCATCAATGTTATGAACATGTGTATCATCACTATCGAGATTCAATAAGAATAAACCCCTAACTTCGGGTGCATGACCATAAAAGATATTACTCATATAAATAGAACAACCATTATTCTCTGACTTAAATGAGTAACCGTCTCGCAATAAACAAAATCCAGATATAATGTTCATGCTTAACGCAGGCACTAAATAACAATTATTCAGGTTCATAACTAATCCTTATGGTAATCGAAGAGCGAGCGTGCCGACGGCGATCACATCAACCTTGGAACCATTTCCCACGCGCATCGTCACTTCGTCCTTCGCCAGCCTCCGTTTATTCCGCAGTTCCTGTTTAGAGTTGCAAATGTGAGCAACCGAACCGGTATCAAATACCCAGGCACTACAACGAGAGTTGGTAAGGTACACATCAATAACATGTATATCACATATACCTTTGTTGTTGTTGGCTCCCTTCTTGTCCGCCAGATACTTGGGGCAGTTCCGCTTCCAGTGGCCGTTCCCCTTGCAATAGAAACACTCAGTCTCTGGCTTGGGCCCAGCCTTGGGTTTCTTCACTGGATTAGCAACTGCTTTGCCACCCTTCTTAGAGTTACCCTTCTTGCCCTTGCCATTCTTCTTGAAACTGGTGGTTTTATTGACCATCAACACTTGATACTCCTTCTGGATGTCTGCCTCAGCGACTTTCAGCATCGAAAACAGCTCGGCGATGGTCTTGTTCATCCCTTGCATGTTATACTGCTGCACGAAGCTCTTGTAGCTTGGAGGGAGTGACTGGAGAATTCTGTCAATGATAGCCTCATCCGGGAACACAAGTCCCAGATCAGCTATGCGGGTATAGTACCCAGACATCTTCAGTAAGTGCTCACTGACAAACGAATTCTCCTCCATCTTGCAAGCAAAGAATTTATCGGTGGTCTCATACCTCTCGATCTTAGCATTCTTTTCAAAGATGAACTTCAACTCCGTGTACATCTCATATGCACCATGACGTTCAAAACGCCTTTGAAGTCCTCCTTCCAAGCCGTACAACATGGCACACTGCACTATCGAATAGTCATCCGAACGTGTCTGCCAGACGTTCAAAACGTCCGCAGGGGCTGTAGGAGCGGGGGGGTCACCTAGCGGTGCATTTAGGACATAAACCTTTTGGGCAGCTGTGAGGATGATCCTCAGATTGCGGAGCCAGTCCACAAAGTTGCTCCCATCATCTTTCAGTTTAGCTTTCTCTAGGAACGCATTAAAATTCAGGGGAGCTACTGCGCGAGCCATCTACAACAAAAACTTGCAAAGACATTTTAGACTATTGTTCATGATAAGTGAGTTACTACCTAATCAAATTATTTATAACTCCCACTCAAATTGACATCCCTCCGGTCATTCGAGCGTGACATGATCCAAATCCACCAACCCAAGTCCGATCATCACGTGAGATGAGGTGGTGTCAATGGTGAACATCAACATGTTGATCATATCTACTATATGACTCATGCTCGACCTTTCGGTCCTCCGTGTTCCGAGGCCATGTCTGTACATGCTAGGCTCGTCAAGTCTAACCCGAGTGTTCTGCATGTGCAAAACTGGCTTGCACCCGTTGTATGCGAACGTAGAGTCTATCACACCCGATCATCACGTGGTGCTTCGAAACGACGAACCTTCGCAACGGCGCACACTCGGGGGGAACACAATTTTATCTTGAAATTTTAGTGAAGGATCATCTTATAATGCTACCGTCGTCCTAAGCAAAATAAGATGCATAAAAGGATTAACATCACATGCAAATCATAAGTGACATGATATGGCCATCAACTCGTGCTTTTGATCTCCATCTCCAAAGCACCGGCATGATCTCCATCGTCATCGGCGCCACACCATGATCCCCATCATCATGATCTCCATCATCGTGTCGCCATCGGGGTTGTCGGCGCCCACCATGCTCTTACTACTATTGCTACCGTTTAGCGATAAAGTAAAGCATTACAAAGCGCTTAATGATTGACACGCAGGTCATACAAAAATTAAAGACAACCCTATGGCTCCTGCCGGTTGCCGTATGTATCGACATGCAAGTCGATATTAACTATTACATCATGATCATCTCATACATCAAATATATTTCATCATGTCATTGGCCATATCATATCACATACATACCCTGCAAAAACAAGTTAGACGTCCTCTAATTTGTTGTTGCATGTTTTACGTGGCTGCTATGGGTATCTAGCAAGAACGCTTCTTACCTACGCAAAACCACAACGGTGATATTCAAGTTGCTATTTAACCTTCTACAAGGACCGCCTCGTTCTATTCCGATTCAACTAAGATAGGAGAGACAAACACCCGCCAGCCATCTTATGCAACAAAAGTCACATGTCTGTCGATGGAACCGGTCTCATGTACGTGGACATGTAAAGTTGGTCCGGGCCGCTTCATCCCATAATACCGCTGAATCAAGAAAGACTAAGGAGGGCAGCAATTTAAACATCAACGCCACAAACCCTTTTGTGTTCTACTCGAGAAAGCATCTACGCAAGATCCTAGCTCATGATGCCACTGTTGGGGAACGTTGCATGGAAAACAAAAATTTTTCTCTACGTTCACCAAGATCAATCTAGTAGATGCTACTACGAGAGGAGAGTTGGATCTACGTACCCTTGTAGATCGCTAAGCGGAAGCGTTAAGAACGCGGTTGATGGAGTCGTACTCGCCGCGATTCAGATCGCTGAAGATCCAAGCACCGAAGCAACGGTGCCTCCGCGTTCTTCACACGTACGGCTCGGGGACGTCTCCTCCTTCTTGATCCAGCAAGGGGTGGAGGAGAGGTTGATGGAGAACCGGCAGCACGACGGCGTGGTGGTGGTGGTGATGGAGGATTCCAGCAGGGCTTCGCCTAAGCACCGCGGGAGAGGAAGATGTTATGGGAGAGGGAGGGCAGCACCGAGGCACGAACTTGTGTTGGCTGCCCTCCCTCTACCTCTCTATATATAGGGGGAAGGAGGAGAGGGGGGCGCCCTAGGGTTTCCCCTAGGGGGCCGGCGGCCAGGGCAAGGGGGGGCGGCGGCCAAGGCAGGGGGGGCGGCGGCCAAGGGCCAGGCCCTAGGGTTTCCCCCCTTAGGTGCCTTGCCCCCCACTCCAAAGGGGTGCGGCTGCCCTAGGGGGGCCACCCCCCTTAGCCGCATGAGGAGAGGGCCCAGGGGGGGGCGCACAGCCCCCTGAGGGCTGTGGTGTCCCCCCTTGTGGCCCATTAGGCCCAGAACTACTTCCGGAACCCCCGAAACCCCTTTCGGTCGTCCGCCGATTTCCCGATGCTCCCCGGAACACTTCCGGACTCCGAAACCTTTCATCCTATATATCAATCTTCGTCTCTGGACCATTCCGGAGACCCTCGTCATGTCCGGGATCTCATCCGGGACTCCGAACAACCTTCGGTAACCATGCACTATTCTCACTAACAACCCTCGCGTCACCGAACCTTAAGTGTGTAGACCCTGCGGGTTCGGAAACCATGTAGACATGACCGAGACACTCCCAGGTCAATAACCAATAGCGGGATCGGGATACCCATATTGGTTCCCACATGTTCCTCGATGATCTCATCGGATGAACCACGATGTCAAGGATTCAGGCAATCCCGTATACAGTTCCCTTTGTCTCGTCGGTATGTTACTTGCCCGAGATTCGATCGTCGGTATCTCTATACCTAGTTCAATCTCGTTACCGGCAAGTCTCTTTACTCGTTACCGTAATACATAATCCCGTGACCAACTACTTAGTCACTTTGAGCTCATTGAGATGACGTATTACCGAGCGGGCCCGGAGATACCTCTCCGTCACACGGAGTGACAAATCCCAGTCTCGATCCATGTCAACTCAACAGACACCCTCGGAGATACCTGTAGAGTACCTTTATAGTCACCCAGTTACGTTGTGACGTTTGGCACACACAAAGCACTCCTACGGTGTCAGTGAGTTACATGACCTCATGGTCATAGGAACTTATACTTGACATGCAGAAAACTATAGCGATAACTGATACGATCAAAAGCTATGTTTAACGTTTGGGTCTCGTCCATCACATCATTCTCCTAATGATGTGATCCCGTTATCAAATGACAACTCATGTCTATGACCTGGAAACCGCGGTCATCTTTGATCAACGAGCTAGTCCTGTAGAGGCTCACTAGGGACACAAAGTCTGTCTATTCATCCACACATGTATTTGAGTTTCCAATCAATACAATTATAGCATGGATAATAAACGATTATCATGAACAAGGAAATATAATAATAACTCTTTTATTATTGCCTCTAGGGCATATTTCCAACATCTCTCTCGTCCACTGAAGCAGAATATGTGGCCGCTGGCAGTTGCTGTGCTCAACTCTTATGGATGAGGCAAACTTTGAAGGATTACGGTGTCACTTGTGACAAAGTGCCTCTTTGGTGTGACAATGAAAGTGCCATCAAGATTTCTCTCAACCCGGTGCTTCACTTCAAGACGAAGCATATTGAGATTCGGTATCACTTCATCCGGGATCACATACGGCAAGGAGAGATCGAGCTTCACTACGTCAACACTCATGATAACCTTGCAGATATCTTCACGAAGCCATTGGATGAAGCAAGATTTCGCGAGTTAAGGCATGAGCTAAATATCATCGATTTGAGCAATGTGGCTTGAGTCTGTGCACACACACCCCTCACACTCAATATAGCTATCTTGTCTAGATGTAGGCATGGACATAGGGGGAGTATTGTTCTCTCAATGAACTGTTCCTCCCCCCATTATGCATAAACTGACCAAGTCTTTATCATTTGCCATACATAGTTGGTTTAAATGCTTCAAGTCGAGTACTGGTCATGGGCCCAAGGATAATTCTTCGCGGTGCCATATCTATAAACTCAAACATAGGTGGCCTTGGCCACCGCCCTCCTCTGAGGAGTTGTGTTGTTCACTTTGCTTGTGCGTGCGTTTGCTTTTCTCTCTTCTTTTGCTTAAAACCTCTTGTCAAATCGTGCAAGTTCTTGGAGGAGCGGTACTACCGTGCTAGTTTACGGTACTACCGCAAAGGGGTTACGGTACTACCGCTCGACCGGCACGGCAGTATTTATTTACTGCCGCTGGTAGGGCGGTACTACCGCTCGGCGAGCGGTACTACCGCGCAAGCGGTACTACCGCGATGACCGCGGTACTACCGCACATATCAGAACGTCTCGGGGTTATAAGCAGGCAGGGGGAGTTCCATCTCCCCCATACCCATTCACTCCTAACCCCCACGTCGTCCCTGTCTCTCTCTCTCAAGAACGCCGCCGGAGGACCTCGTCGGATCTCCTCCCTCGGCCACTCTTCTCGCTTTCCGACCGGTGGGATCGTTCCCCACCACGTCCTCTTGCCATGGATGCAGGTTCCTCCCCTTTTCCCCTCTTCTTATTGCCTTGCCTGAGTTTTTAGGGTTAGGGGAGCTGCTTAGTGCTTTCTTGTGTTCTTCGTGATCTTATCCATGGATGCTTAGGTTGTGGGAGAGTGTTTGTGCTCCTGAAATATGCTTAGAGTTGTTGCTACGAAGTTACTATGATCAGCCGTAGTACCGTGTGTAGATCTCGTTGGTAGTTTCTAGATCTATTCTTCTCAGATCTGTTTCGTGCGGTACTACCGCTGGAGAACCGCGGTACTACCGCACGATGTAATCCAGATCTGATCTGACCTGAGCGGTACTACCGCTGTCCTCAGCGGTACTACCGCTCGGGCGGAAGTAAAATTTTAGTACTGCTTGCCGAGCGGTACTACCGCGACCCGATGCGGTACTACCGCTCCGCATGCAGCACTAATATTTTAGTTCCGCCCCCTCGGGCGGAAGTAAAATTTTAGTACTGCTTGCCGAGCGGTACTACCGCGACCCAATGCGGTACTACCGCTCTGCATGCAGTACTAACATTTTAGTTCTGCCCCCTCGGGCGGAAGTAAAATTTTAGTACTGCTTGCCGAGCGGTACTACCGCGTCCCGATGCGGTACTACCACTCCGCATGCAGTACTAATATTTTAGTTCCGCCCCCTCGGGCGGAAGTAAAATTTTAGTACTGTTTGCCGAGCGGTACTACCGCGACCCTATGCGGTACTACCGCTCCGCATACAGTACTAATTTTTTAGTTCCGCCTCTTCTTGCGGAAGTAAATTTTTACTACCGCAGCGTATGCGGTACTACCGCATGTGACATGCGGTACTACCGCTTACCCTGCGGTACTAATTTTTTACTTCCGCAAGGGTCAGCAGTACTACCGCTTGGCTCATACTATCTTCGTGGCATGTTCTCTTTTCTATTTCCCTTGGTTTCTTGTGTTTTTCGAGGCTTTGGCATTGATTCTTCTTATATTTGTGTTGTTGTGGTCTTGTGTTTGTGTTTTTAGGTGGTGGCTCAGGCTTTGAGGGTCGTCGTACCAACCCAGTTCGTGACACCGGTTCCAAGCGCCTGCGTACCCCAAGCGTTGTGCCAGAGGGCTCCAATCCCCAGCGCCGGTACAAGACCTCAGCCAACAAGCGCAAGGAATCATCAATGTCTATGGAGGAAATGCCTGCTGGTGAGTTCATGGCTAGACGGAAGATCAACCCATATGGGGAACCCCGTGAGCACTTCCCTGGTGATGATGTCTTCTGGACCAAGCAACAGTATCGCATCTATCATGAGGTGCTCAAGACCAAGGCCAATCTGTATGTGGATGCTCACTGGATTGATGTGGAGCACATGAGGAAGGATAAGAACCGGGCATACTTTGCCGAAGCCCTTGATTTGATCGAGCAGCTGGGTCTGGAGCACATCATGACATTCCAGAACGACTTTGACCCAGAGCTTATTGCGCAGTTCTATGCCTCGGTCAACTTTCAGGCCAAGGAGGATCGTCCCATGACTTGGATGACCCATGGTCACAAGATGACCGCTACTTGGAAGGAGTTCATGGATCTTCTTCAGATTCCTGATGAGGGTCTCCGTACCCCAATTTGTTTTCGGCCTCACGCCAATCCGGAATCAGCTAACAAGGACAAACTACTTCCATTTTATGAGGCAAAGACCCTTGCTAGTGGCAAAACAACTTGGGTGCTGAATCCCTTCCTGGACATCATGTATCGGATTTTTCGCAACACGCTGTTCCCTCGTGTTGGCGACAAGGACAAGGTCCATGCCTATCTGGTTGATATGCTTCTGATGTGTCAAGAGGCTCGCTCCGCCCAGGCTGCCCCACTTGACATTTCCCACATCATGTGGAATGAGCTCCGGTTTGCCATCTACACTCGCAAGGTACCTATCTATGGTCCTTTCTTATTTCTGCTCATCTCCAAGACTTGGGCGAAATTGTATCCAGAGGAGGAGTTCGAGGCCGACTGCTACCGCCATGATCCTATCAAGCTTCGCGTCAAGACTCGTTGGGCCAACACCACTACTCGTGCTCAGGCTGCTGCTGCCCAGATGGGCACTGAGGATGAGCCTGTGGAGGAGACTGCCGATGTCCGCTTTGGCAGATTTGCCCCCTCTTCTTCCTCTGCAGTGGAGAAGCCTTCGTGGGCTAAGAGGCTCCAGCAGAAGATGAAGGCCCTCTTCTGCATGCAGGCTCAGGGGCAATACCGTGCTCATGTGACTGACAAGAAGACGCGTCAGCGGGACAAGAAGATTTTGTCTTTGTATGGAGAGGAGGTTTCCAATGGATCGGAGGACAACATCACTCCTAAGGCTATCTGGATGGCTCGCCAGGGATACAAGTGGTCAGATTCTGATGAGGAGTATCAGCCAGAGCAGCAGGGATCTGATGATGAGTATCAGGAGGAGCAGCAGCAGGGGTTTGATGATGAGTATGACGACTGAGCTTCTCCCGGGCTGCCACCCGTCTTCGTATCCTCTTTTCCCCTTTGTGGTGTCTCGATGACAAAGGGGGAGAGTGATTTGCATTTGCCGTCTTGTGCTTGTTCGTGTGTTTCTTTTCGTTGAACTTGGTTTATTGTGCGTGTTTATGTGAGACAATCATATGGTGTAAGACATATGCCCCGGTATCGTTGAACTTATTATTATGTCTTTAATGTTTATCCTATGCAGTCAGTGTTATATAGAGTATCTCGTGTGTAGATTATAGGGGAGCACTATACCTAGTATGTGTGCGGTGCAGTCCAAAGCACAATCGTGTGAAGGCACACATACAGGGGGAGCTCACCTATACTCTAGGGCTTATATTGCTTACTCTATTATTTCTTCTCTGTGCAAATCTTGTGTTGTCATCAATACACCAAAAAGGGGGAGATTGTAAGGGCATATTTCTCCCTAAGTAGTTTTGGTGATTGATGACAATGCTTTTGCGGATTGATCGTGTGCTCTAAGCTCGTACAGGTATATCTCCTTTATGGCACAAGACGATTGCTTGCCCCTCGGATTCTATGAAGGACGGTGTTTTCTTTTTGCTCCCTGTCGGTGGCATTGAGTAATAGGAAAGCCGTACTATTAAGAGGGGGTCCGCGTCGGAAAGGTTTGGGTAGAATCAACACGTACACATCTTTCTCCCACACCACCTTTCCTTGCTTCTTTGGAGGTCCAACCGGTTATCTTTCGTTGTGGCAAATCTGTGGCTTCTGTACTGATCAACTGCCTAGCAAGCGGTAGTACCGCTCTACCAAGCGGTAGTACCGCACAGTTACACGGTAGTACCGCCTGCCGACACGGTAGTACCGCTCCCGCGGTAGTACCGTGTCCCCAGAGCGGTAGTACCGTGTATCTGGCCCAGGCGCTGAGTCTAAGTATAGAAGTGGATGGGGAAGTAATTTTTTACTTCCGCATACAACGCGGTAGTACCGCTTAACTTAAGCGGTAGTACCGTGTCGCGTTTTGCTACTTCCGTTTCCCCTGCGGATGTAGCCACGGATGTAATTTATTTCATCCGTGGTTGTCTATCTTGTCGCAATCTTTTGCCTTTGCGGTAGTACCGTTTCCCAAGCGGTAGTACCGCTCAGCCAGCGGTAGTACCGCAACTCATGCGCGGTACTACCGCTCTCTGCGGGCTGAAACCTCCAATAACGGTTGGATTTGTCCCCCCACTATATATAGGGGGTCTTCTTCTTCAAGAAGACTTACCTCTTCCCCCACTACTCCATTGTTGCTCCAAAAAGCTCCATTTCCGCCCGATCTCTCTCCCTAGCCAATCAAACTTGTTGATTTGCTCGGGATTGCTTGATGAGGCATCGATCTACACTTCCACCAAGAGATATTTGATTCTCCCCACTAATCCCTTGCGAATCTTGTTACTCTTGGGTGTTTGAGCACCCTAGACGGTTGAGGTCACCTCGAAGCCATATTCCATTGTGGTGAAGCTTCGTGGTTTGTTGGGAGCCTCCAAGTTGTGGAGATTGCCCCAACCTTGTTTGTAAAGGTTCGGTTGCCGCCTTCAAGGGCACCACTAGTGGAATCACGGCACCTTGCATCGTGTGAGGGCGTGAGGAGAATACGGTGGCCCTAGTGGCTTCTTGGGGAGCATTGTGCCTCCACACCGCTCCAACGGAGACGTACTTCCCCTCAAAGGGAAGGAACTTCGGAAACACATCCTCGTCTCCTCCGGTTCTACTTGTGGTTATTTCTTACCTTTACTCTTGCATGCTTTACTTGTTTAATTCCTATAACATGCATGTGTAGTTGTTGTGCTTCTTTATATTAGTTGTCTTCATAGTAGAATATCTAGACAACTTATTTTGTCGCCTAATTTTAAGTGGTTAAGAAAAGCTAAAAATTGTTTGTTGCCTATTCACCCCCCCCCCCTCTAGTCAACCATATCGATCCTTTCACCAGCCGGCTTAAAGCATCGGCCGCTTCATTTCTTCGCCGGTCTATGTGATCCACCTGATACCCTTTGAAATATCCTGCCACCGCTTCAACTTCTCGTCTGTAGGCTGCCATGAGAGGATCTCTTGAATCCCATTTACCAGACACTTGCTGTGCCACTAAATATGAATCGCCAAAGCACTTGACCCGGCTCAAATTCATTTCCTTGGCCATCCGTAAGCCATGAAGCAATGCTTCATACTCTGCTGCATTATTAGTACAAGGAAACAATAGACGGAGAACATAACAAAACTTGTCTCCTCGCGGCGAAGTTAAGACAACTCCAGCCCCCGAGCCTTCTAATTGCCTTGAACCGTCAAAGTGAATTGTCCAGTATGTAAGATCCGGCTTCTCCTCTGGTGTTTGCAGCTCTGTCCAATCATTGATGAAATCCACCAATGCTTGAGATTTGATAGCAGTGCGTGGCACATATTTCAATTCGTGTGGGCTGAGCTCAATGGCCCACTTCGCCACTCTCCCCGTAGCTTCCCTATTCTGGATTATATCCCCCAATGGTGCTGAACTAACAACAGTTATTGGGTGGCCTTGGAAATAATGTTTCAACTTCCGGTTTGCCATGAACACACCATATACCAGCTTCTGCCAATGTGGGTACCTTTGCTTGGACTCGATGAGAACTTCACTGACGTAATAGACCAGACGCTGAACCGGGTATTCCTTCCCTGCTTCCTTGCGCTCAACCACGATTGCTACGCTGACTGCCCGTGCATTGGCGGCGACGTATAATAGCAACGGCTCATTATCAACAGGGGCAGCAAGGACCGGCGGTCTTGCCAACTGCCGCTTTAAATCCTCAAACGCAGCATTTGCTTCATCACTCCATATAAACCGGTCCGTCTTTCTTAGCATCTGATAAAGCGAATCGCCTTCTCCCCCAAACGGCTGATGAACCGGCTCAATGCTGTGATCCGGCCAGCGATACGCTGAACATCATTGATGCAAGCCGGTTTAGTCAAGGATGTGATTGCCTTGATCTTCTCCGGATTAGCTTCTATTCCTCTGTTTGACACCAAATATCCAAGGAGCTTGCCTGCCGGAACACCAAAAGCGCACTTCTCTCGATTAAGCATCATCTTATAGGCTCGAAGATTGTCAAAGGTCTCTTTGAGGTCCTCTATCAGCGTCTCCTCCTTCCTTGACTTCACCACAATATCATCCACGTAGGCATGAACATTCCTCCCTATCTGCCCTTTAAGACAGTTCTGTACACAACGCTGATAAGTTGCTTGGGCGCTCTTGAGCCCAAAGGGCATAGAAACATAGCAAAAAGCACCAAAAGGGGTTATGAAGGACGTCTTCTCCTGATCTTTAACTGCCATCTTGATCTGGTGATACCCTGAATATGCATCTAAAAAGCTTAGCCGCTCACATCCCGCTATAGCATCAATGACCTGATCAATACGAGGGAGAGCAAAAGGATCGGTTGGACAAGCTTTGTTTAGGTCCGTGTAATCCACACACATTCTCCACTTTCCATTCTTCTTTAACACCAGCACCGGATTAGCCAACCACTCTGGGTGAAAAACTTCAACTATGAACCCTGCGGCCAAAAGCCTGGCCACTTCTTCTCCTATAGCCTTGCGCCTTTCTTCGTTGAAGCGGCGCAGATATTGCTTGACCGGTTTGAACTTCGGATCAATGTTAAGACTATGCTCAGCGAGTTCCCTCGGTATACCTGGCATGTCAAAAGGTTTCCATGCAAAGATATCCCAGTTCTCACGGATGAACTCGATGAGCGCGCATTCCTATTTAGGATCAAGGTTAGCGCTGATAGTGAACTGCTTGGATGAATCGCCCGGCACAAAGTCAACTTGCTTGGTCTCCTCTGCCGATTTAAATTTCAACGCCGGATCATGCTCTGTCGTTGGCTTCTTCAACGGGGACATATCCGCTGGATCAACATTGTCCTTGTAAAAATTTAACTCCTCCGTAGCACATACTGCTTCCGCGTAGGCAGCGTCTCCTTCTTCACATTCCAATGCAATCTTGCGACTTTCATGAACCGTGATTGTTCCTTTGTGACCCGGCATCTTGAGCTGTAAATAAACATAACACGGCCTGGCCATAAACTTGGCATAAACTGTCCTTCCAAACATATCGTGGTAAGGGCTCCGGATCTTGACAACTTCAAAGGTTATCATCTCTGACCTGGAATCCTGTTCATCTCCAAAGGTAACTTCTAGGTCAATTTTCCCAACTGGGTAAGCTGATTTACCTGGCACCACTCCATGAAACACCGTGTTGGACTGTCTCAGCTTCTTATCCGTCAGTCCCATGCGACAGAAAGTTTCATAATACAAGATATTAATGCTGCTGCCGCCGTCCATGAGGACTTTGGTGAACTTGTAGCCACCCATCTGTGGTGCTACTACCAAGGCCAGGTGGCCCGGATTATCAACTCGCAGCGGGTGATCTTCCCTGCTCCACACAATGGGCTGCTCTGACCAGCGCAGGAATTGCGGCGTCGCCGGTTCAACCGTGTGCACCGCCCGCTTCAAAACTTTTTGATCCCGTTTACACAAACTTGTAGTGAACACATGATACTGCCCACTACTCAACTCCTTCGGATTACTCTGATATCCGGATTGCTGCTGCTGCTGCTGCTGACGCTGTTGATTGCTTTGGTTATTGTGATTACCCTGGCCCTGCTGCTGGTTATTTTGGTTATTGTAACCACCTTGACCATGCTGCTGATTGCCTTGGTTATTATAACCACCTTGACCATATCGGTTATTGCCTCGGTTATTATAACCACTGTTGTTGCCACGATATCCTGATCCGGAGCCGTTCCCCTGGTGACCCGGACCGTAAAACCCCGGGCCTGAACTGCCGCTTGGAGGCCCGCTGTTAGAGCTGAACCGGCTCATCATGGCTTCCATCATGGCCTTGCATTCTCCTATAGTGTGTTTTGCTGAACGTTTCCTTGAGCTATGTTTTGGACAAGGCTCATTTAACTCTTGCTCCCAGCTAACGGGCCCTCCACCGGTTTGTGGAGGCGGCTTACCCTTATTGCGCTGGAAGCCCCCTTGAACTTGGGTATTGGCCACGAAATCAGAGCCACCCTCCGCTTTACGCTTGCCTAAGAAGCTTGTTCCAGCCGAACTAGCTAGCGCCGGTTTACCAGGCTTGTTGACTTTTCCAGCTTTGTCTCCCTCCGCCTCTGGATACTTAGTGTTGTCGGAGTCCCCGTACTTCACCAGAGCGCTCATGAGGGTTCCCATGTCATTGCAATCCCGTTTGAGCCGTCCCAGCTTTAACTTCAGAGACTCAAACCAGCAATTGTTTTCCAGTGTTACTATAGCCGTACTGGGATTGATACCGTTTGAAGAGTGCAAGATTTCTGATACTCGCCGCACCCATGCGCTTGTAGACTCCTGTTCTCCTTGTATACATGCTGCCAGATCCACCACTGACATTGGCTGCTTGCACGTATCTTTGAATTTTTTGATAAACTGGCGACGCAGTTCTCCCCATGATCCGATGGAGTTAGGTGGTAAGCCTTTTAGCCAGGTCCGGGCTGTACCCTCAAGCATCATGGTAAAGTATTTCGCACAAGCCGCTTCATCCACGTCCAGCATCTCCATAGCCATCTCGTAACTCTCCACCCAAGCCTCTGGGCTAAATCTGCTGTGTAATTGGGCACCTTCCGCGGACCCTTGAAATCCTTGGGTAACTTCACACTCCGTAGAGCGGGGATAAGACACTGCACCCCAAAAGAACTCGTCGTGACCCCTGCCTCTGTTGTGGTTGTGTGAACCGACGTCGTTTGGCGGACCTCCTCACGGGCCGCAGACCTAACCCGGTTTGCATCCTGAGCTTGTGCATCTGCGCCTGCCGGATTATCTTGTCTCTGATGATGTCGCCTGCGTTCACTACTAGACACCTCTGGCTCCTCCCAATGCCTAGTGTAACTCCGGCTGTGTCGTGGTGTTGAATGAAGCCTCTCCCTACTATAAGAATACGCTTGCTGTTGTGTTAACGCCGTGTTAAGCAGATCCTTGACCCTACGTGCTTCCATCGCCACGGGGGATGTCCCCTCAATGGGTAAAGCGGCCAGGCGTGAAGCGGCAGCAACAATGTTGTCCAAAGGATTTGAATAATGACCCGGAGGGGTAGGAACGTGAGGCATAGACATAATCCGCCGATCTTGTTCCGTAGCGGGCTGCCGAACCGGCTCGTCCCTCGCCGGGGCCGCCCTCCGGTTTACCGCCGAATCATTGCTGGTTCCTACTCCTGGCGTCCTGAAAAGATCCGTTGCCTCGTAAACCGGCGGTAGGCGAGACTGATACTTCCGACTCCTTACTCCTTGTGCAGAGGCCTTGTCACAACCCGGATTTGACAAAATCCAAGTCTCTGTGCTTACTGTGCTATCACTGGATCATAGCTAGCACACACAGCAACAAGAATGAATACTAGTAAAACATACATCATTTTACTATAACGGTTGATCCAAAATTAAGCAAATACATACCATTGTTACAGCTCAATGCTGGCATATAATACAGCGGAATCATACGTAGTCTCTAGTTAGGCTCCATCAACGCCACTGGGCTCGTTGAGTGTAGACCATAACCCTATTGTCTCTTAATCTGTCAAGATCTGCACATGACAGGTGCAGATGAGTACGTGGAATGTACTCGCAAGTTGCAAAGGAAAGTTTAACAGAATATGTATGTATGCAGGGTAAGTATTGGTGGAGGTTTCTTTGCGTAAAGCTAATTTTGTCCTATACTAAATTTTTGCAACCTTCTTTTGAAATAAAATAATTTTAGTATAAAAGGTAGGAGTGAGACTTTGGATAAACGCACCAAAGTTCATTCTCCGGTTTTAGTAAAACATTAATATAGTTGAAGTGAAACACAATCACTGTGCTCAATCCTCAACCAACCCTTAAAACAGATGTTTAGAAAAGAGAGGGGAGATTCTTCTTCAGTCCAAGTCTTCAGTTGCTCAAATTGCCCGTAACCGGGGGCATGGCTAATCGATTAGGTTTAACCCCCTGCAGAGGTCGTACACGTTCCCCACATGACACAACCAACCCCGTTTACCATTACACACTTGGGTGTATGACTAGGAGAAGATTGTGACAAAGCCTTTCCGTAACAGCCCCCTATACCTGACCAAGCCGCCCGCAACTTAGGCAATGAAAGCCCCTCTCCGATGGCGGTCCTGAGGTAAGGGTTTCCTGTTAGTACTAAGCTAAGCCAGAGCCCATAGTAGCATGTGGCTGTACTGGAAGCTACATCAAACTGTACTTGGAAGATCTCATTTCCCTCGACGACGGTCCCCACCAAAACCTGTGTGCAAGACCCCAGTCGGGCGCATTCACTGCAAGACCCCGATGGGCGCAATCACTTGTAGACGCTCCTGTCAATACCATTCCGCCCAGAGAGAAGAAATAAAATAATATATAGTTTTTGCTTTTCAAAAGTTTTCACAAAACGTTGCCTCAAAAGATGGCAAGTCTATTTGTTTAAAACTAGTTTGATTTTCAACCCACCCATTTATGCAAGCGCGGCCAGGCATGGTAGTAAGTCTTGAACCTAAGGATCTAGCTAGTAAGAATAGTTTGCAAAACTTTTGTAAAACATGCATAGTATTAAATATAAAGCGATATGCATAATATAAAAATATAGGTCAGAGCATGATCAAATTGCAACTTGCCTTTGGTTTCGGAGTCTCACGGTTCTACTTCCTCGTAGAATTCACCTTCGCACTCGTCGCAATCTAACGCGATAGATAACTTAAGTAAGATACTCCACTCATCAACATTCACATAACAAGTGCTCAAGCAAAACCATCCAACACACAATTCATGCCAAACAACCCTAGCAAGAATATCTATATGATTCGAATTTACGCAATTTGTTCGGTTCTTGCGAATGGAATATAGTTCATGTTAGTAAAATAATTAATAATTTCTAACTCTAAATTTTTATGATGACAACAACTAACCAGAGAGGTTTTCTACACATCAATCTAATGGTTTTAACAATGAAATAAATTTTATTTTAATGAATTTATTAATCGGTGACCACAGAAAGTCAAAACTAGGGTATTGGGCTAGAACACTAACTAAAGCTTGCTGAATAATTTTTCAATGAGTGCTAGCAGATTGGTATGGTTCCAAAGGCAAATTTTCATATGTAAAATCTTTTCATATCAATTACAGAATAAAAGATATAGTAAAAATACTCAAATTCTCATTTAAATCAAAACTAACTTTTAATCTGCGTAAAAGTGAGATTTCAAATTTTTAAAATAAACTAGAGGTCCGCAGCTACCCAGGGATATCTTATTTGTCAAATTTGGATAAGCGGTTTAAACGATGTGATTTTTCAAAGTTGGGCTAAATTTCTGTAATAGAAACGGGAATAAGAAAAAGACTGGCCACATGGCAGAATCTGGTAGGCTTATACTGTTTCGTTTTTTTTAATTGGAAACAGAGAGGTGTCTCACCGGAGGTTGGCCGGAGCTTCGCCGGAGTTGGAGATGATGGTCTCCGGCGGCAACGAGCAGCCGAACGGCGTAGAGGTCGAGGAGGCGGTCGCGACGGACATAGAGAGGTGCTCGGCCTATTCCTCTGGCGGCCGTGAGGAGCTGCCGGAGTTGCGCCAAACTTCGATTGGTCACGTACTCGTGGACACCGCGTTTCGGCTGCGAATTAGGAAAGAATAAGAGACCAGGGAGGTGCTCCGTGAAGAAATAGATATAAAGGAAGGAACGTTAGGTCCTTGGTGTTACCGACGTCGTCGAAATCATGCGCGAACAGCTGCGGTTGTGGAAAACTCCGGTGAGGAATTCCTCAGACCACGGGGCGATTTTGAGAGGGCTTTCTGGGAAGGAAAACGAGTAATAGAGGGAGATTCTCAGGGCGCCTTAATAGGTGCGAGGGGCGTACATACGAGGAGATCCAAGGCGAGCTTTGTGCGGCCATTAATGGCTATTTTGTGCGCGTACGTTCCATGGCTCGGTTCAACCAATTAAAGCAGTAACGTTGAGTTTTAATTCCCTGAATGGGTTATTGGTAACGTCCTCCACAATTTTCGTGTTGACTCCGAAGTGAAACGGGCAAGGAATTAAGTGGGACGAGGGGAGGAAGAGATGAGAAGCCATGGCTGTTTATGTTCTGTTCCTGCTCCAGATTGAAAGTGCAGAGGAAGGAGACGAGCACGTGCGCCTGGGCTTGAGGTGTGATCGCTAGTTGGGCTTTAGTGAAAGAACTTGGCCCAGTGAAGAAAAAACAAATAGAACTGGGAAAAAAAATTATAAGAGATGATGGGCTGAGGCAATTGGACCTAGGACACAATGTAGTTATCTGCGTACGTAAATGTGAAAATCCCATAGAATGTAAGCGCACAAAAAAAATTTAGTTAAAATAAAATGTTTACATTAACCTAAATATTGTTTAGAGTCCATAAGATAGTTTTATAATTTAATAATAGTATTTTGTGCACAAACTACTATTAATGCTTTATGGACATAATTGATTTACTCAAAAATCAATGTTCAGTTTTGCAAATTCACATAAAGATAATTGTGGAGTATTACATATTTCCAAATATTTGTTTTTGGAGAAGTCACATTATCTCCTCTCATTAAATTTATTTGTTAATTTGGAAATATCTGAATCGCACTAAATTTTCAAATAAGATCTAATTGCAAATGGAACTCCAAAATCAAAGAACCTCAAATGAAAATTTTACCACATTTGAGAAAGTCATTTTATTCTCACTCCATAGTATTGAATATGGTTTCAAAATATTTCAAATGAGTCAAAATAAATGAATGCCCCTTTAAATTATTGAATAATCTTTTCAACCGTAGTTTTCTTATTGGATTGAAATGTTATCCAACATGGTGTGAAAAAAGTTTAAACAAGAACTCAAAAAGTTTTAGTTTCTCCTAAAAACCAAAGCAATTCAATCAATATTATCTTATTATTAACATTCCAAAATTTGGAAAAAATTTGGATGTTACAAACTACCACCCTTAAAAGAAATCGCGTCCTCGAGATTTGCAGAGGCTAGCAAGAAATAGGTTAGGGTTTGGGTTCTTTGGGTTACTTCCCCAAGGTTTGGTCATATCATCTACAGGTTCGCAGTTTATCCTTTTGCCTCATGTCTTGAGAGTATGTCTTCTATTAAGTCAATTCCGTGTATCCAATTACTTCTGGCACCATCATGGAGTCTATGTTGATTTGTCGTATGACCCAATTTTCCTTCGAGGGTGTTCGGGTGCTACCACCCTTAAAAGAAACTTGTGGGGTTTTCCACAATCTCTATATTCCATGATGATTCTCAATCAAGCTCCCCTAGGTCACCACCGAACTTTTCTTCCAAAGAGCAAATCTTTTCTCAAAGTACATCTGCTCCAAAATCATTACCGAGTCCCTCATGGGGTGGTCAATAGCTTTTGTTAGCACTCCTTCATGTTTCTTCCTCACTGTACCATCTACGTTAGGCACGATTCCCTATCTAAGGGTAATACATCTTACCATTGTATGGTTTCAAGCTTGTCGTGTTGACACTCAACTAGGGTCTCAAATCTCTCCGACTTACCCATCAAACATACAAAAGTGTATAATAAGAGTCTCCGGTATGGTGATCAATCCATCCCGTACTCAAATCATTACCCCATATGTGGATTGATGAATCGCGTGTTCTAACACTCGGCCATTCTCACTCCTCATTAAGAGGTCTTCACCTGCAAAGCTAATAAAACGTCTTTGGGTGGCGTTAATCCTACTCAGGTCGCGGTAAAACTTGCAGCCGTAAAATTTCCTCGCATCTTTACTTGGTTTCTCCAGATCCTGTATGACAATATGAGATTGAATTTGAAACTTGAATTCTTCCCAAGTAATTGCCCTTGGAATTCATCGATGTCTATAAGCCTCTTACACCACGTGTGAGTCTCTCGGATGAAATACTGGGAAGCATAATCCACCTTCTCCGTTGGATTTACTTTGATGTATTCCATTATTCCTATTTCCTGAATCCACTCTTGTACTTCTGAATGTGTCACTTGTCCCATCAAAATAATTCCTTCCATCTTTGGGTTTAAGGTTTGGTCAGAGAAGAAATAGAGTTTTAGATAGAAAGGAGGAAGAATACACATACAATCAATCATTGACAACTCATATCTCATCGTTTACTAACGATTATAATAGGCTCGTTTACTATGGTTTCGTCATGAAGTCTTGAATCCTTTCGTTCTTGAAAATCTTTAGTGTGTGATGCTTCACCCGTAGTCCGTAGAAAGGTCTTCTGTTAATCCTCCGTAGCTTACACCTCTCAAGGTTGAATAAACAATACATACCTACGAGATGCGTATCCTAATAACATAAGATTTTAATTCACACAACTCAAATGACAACAAAAATCAATCAATGGCGAAGAACTCCAATAAAAATCCAAATTCACTCATAGATTTCAAACAAACAATTCCTATGGTACCCTCATCAACATGAGTTGGTATGGCCGGGTACACTACTCGCACTCTTTCGTTTATTTCACAACTCTCATGGTGGGCTTGAATACTATTTGAATCGTGTGGTATGTCCATGGTAGTCGTAATCTTGAGCTTCTTCATAGCTATCTTAGTCTTGAGAGTCTTCGATTCTTCTTCAACCGCTTGGATGTAAACTTCGGTATTGGTGATGTCTTTGTTCTAGCCTCATTTCTATGAAGTAACCTTTAGGCTCTTGAAAATCCATATCAGTACCAAGGTCATTGAAGGCTAGGAGGTTGTCATCTAAGTTTTTGAAAGGAAGACGAGATCTTAGTAAGGAAAATAAGAGGATACAAGAATGCTATTAATACTACTGAAAATATAAGTTGTTCCTATAAAGGTCTTTCTATTTCTAAGCCATTTTCTAGGGTCACGTCCTACAGTCAACGTATGCTCTGATACCATTTTGTCACGACCCGGATTTGACAAAATCCAAGTCTCTGTGCTTACTGTGCTATCCCTGGATCATAGCTAGCACACACAACAACAAGAATGAATACCAGTAAAACATACATCATTTTACTATAACGGTTGATCCAAAATTAAGCAAATACATACCATTGTTACAGCTCAATGCTGGCATATAATACAGCGGAATCATACGTAGTCTCTAGTTAGGCTCCATCAACGCCACTGGGCTCGTTGAGTGTAGACCATAACCCTATTGTCTCTTAATCTGTCAAGATCTGCACATGACAGGTGCAGATGAGTACGTGGAATGTACTCGCAAGTTGCAAAGGAAAGTTTAACAGAATATGTATGTATGCAGGGTAAGTATTGGTGGAGGTTTCTTTGTGTAAAGCTAATTTTGTCCTATACTAAATTTTTGCAACCTTCTTTTGAAATAAAATAATTTTAGTATAAAAGGTAGGAGTGAGACTTTGGATAAACGCACCAAAGTTCATTCTCCGGTTTTAGTAAAACATTAATATAGTTGAAGTGAAACACAATCACTGTGCTCAATCCTCAACCAACCCTTAAAACAGATGTTTAGAAAAGAGAGGGGAGACTCTTCTTCAGTCCAAGTCTTCAGTTGCTCAAATTGCCCGTAACCGGGGGCACGGCTAATCGATTAGGTTTAACCCTCTGCAGAGGTCGTACACGTTCCCCACATGACACAACCAACCCCGTTTACCATTACACACTTGGGTGTATGACTAGGAGAAGATTGTGACAAAGCCTTTCCGTAACAGCCCCCTATACCTGACCAAGCCGCCCGCAACTTAGGCAATGAAAGCCCCTCTCCGATGGCGGTCCTGAGGTAAGGGTTTCCCGTTAGTACTAAGCTAAGCCAGAGCCCATAGTAGCATGTGGCTGTACTGGAAGCTACATCAAACTGTACTAGGAAGATCTCATTTCCCTGGACGGCGGTCCCCACCAAAACCTGTGTGCAAGACCCCAGTCGGGCGCATTCACTGCAAGACCCCGATGGGCGCAATCACTTGTAGACGCTCTCGTCAATACCATTCCGCCCAGAGAGAAGAAATAAAATAATATATAGTTTTTGCTTTTCAAAAGTTTTCACAAAACGTTGCCTCAAAAGATGGCAAGTCTATTTGTTTAAAACTAGTTTGATTTTCAACCCACCCATTTATGCAAGCGCGGCCAGGCATGGTAGTAAGTCTTGAACCTAAGGATCTAGCTAGT
Source organism: Secale cereale (assembly GCA_902687465.1). NCBI lineage: Eukaryota > Viridiplantae > Streptophyta > Magnoliopsida > Poales > Poaceae > Secale > Secale cereale. The sequence continues at coordinate 99,658,970 of LR738709.1, forward strand.
AAGAATAGTTTGCAAAACATTTGTAAAACATGCATAGTATTAAATATAAAACGATATGCATAATATAAAAATATAGGTCAGAGCATGATCAAATTGCAACTTGCCTTTGGTTTCGGAGTCTCACGGTTCTACTTCCTCGTAGAATTCACCTTCGCACTCGTCGCAATCTAACGTGATAGATAACTTAAGTAAGATACTCCACTCATCAACATTCACATAACAAGTGCTCAAGCAAAACCATCCAACACACAATTCATGCCAAACAACCCTAGCAAGAATATCCATATGATTCGAATTTATGCAATTTGTTCGGTTCTTGCGAATGGAATATAGTTCATGTTAGTAAAATAATTAATAATTTCTAACTCTAAATTTTTATGATGACAACAACTAACCAGAGAGGTTTTCTACACATCAATCTAATGGTTTTAACAATGAAATAAATTTTATTTTAATGAATTTATTAATCGGTGACCACAAAAAGTCAAAACTAGGGTATTGGGCTAGAACACTAACTAAAGCTTGCTGAATAATTTTTCAATGAGTGCTAGCAGATTGGTATGGTTCCAAAGGCAAATTTTCATATGTAAAATCTTTTCATATCAATTACAGAATAAAAGATATAGTAAAAATACTCAAATTCTCATTTAAATCAAAACTAACTTTTAATCTGCGTAAAAGTGAGATTTCAAAATTTTAATATAAACTAGAGGTCCGCAGCTACCCAGGGATATCTTATTTGTCAAATTTGGATAAGCGGTTTAAAAGATGTGATTTTTCAAAGTTGGGCTAAATTTCTGTAATAGAAACGGGAATAAGAAAAAGACTCGCCACGTGGCAGAATCTGGTAGGCTTATACTGTTTCGTTTTTTTAATTGGAAACAGAGAGGTGTCTCACCGGAGGTTGGCCGGAGCTTCGCCGGAGTTGGAGATGATGGTCTCCGGCGGCAACGAGCAGCCGAACGGCGTAGAGGTCGAGGAGGCGGTCGCGACGGACATAGAGAGGTGCTCGGCCTATTCCTCTGGCGGCCGTGAGGAGCTGCCGGAGTTGCGCCAAACTTCGATTGGTCACGTACTCGTGGACACCGCGTTCCGGCTGCGAATTAGGAAAGAAGAAGAGACCAGGGAGGTGCTCCGTGAAGAAATAGATATAAAGGAAGGAACGTTAGGTCCTTGGTGTTACCGACGTCGTCGAAATCATGCGCGAACAGCTGCGGTTGTGGAAAACTCCGGTGAGGAATTCCTCAGACCACGGGGCGATTTTGAGAGGGCTTTCTGGGAAGGAAAACGAGTAATAGAGGGAGATTCTCAGGGCGCCTTAATAGGTGCGAGGGGCGTACATACGAGGAGATCCAAGGCGAGCTTTGTGCGGCCATTAATGGCTATTTTGTGCGCGTACGTTCCATGGCTCGGTTCAACCAATTAAAGCAGTAACGTTGAGTTTTAATTCCCTGAATGGGTTATTGGTAACGTCCTCCACAATTTTCATGTTGACTCCGAAGTGAAACGGGTAAGGAATTAAGTGGGAGGAGGGGAGGAAGAGATGAGAAGCCATGGCTGTTTATGTTCTGTTCCTCCTCCAGATTGAAAGTGCAGAGGAAGGAGACGAGCACGTGCGCCTGGGCTTGAGGTGTGATCGCTAGATGGGCTTTAGTGAAAGAACTTGGCCCAGTGAAGAAAAAACAAATAGAACTGGAAAAAAATTTATAAGAGATGATGGGCTGAGGCAATTGGACTTAGGACACAATGTAGTTATCTGCGTACGTAAATGTGAAAATCCCATAGAATGTAAGCGCACAAAAAAAATTTAGTTAAAATAAAATGTTTACATTAACCTAAATATTGTTTAGAGTCCATAAAATAGTTTTATAATTTAATAAGAGTATTTTGTGCACAAACTACTATTAATGCTTTATGGACATAATTGATTTACTCAAAAAATCAATGTTCAGTTTTGCAAATTCACATAAAGATAATTGTGGAGTATTACATATTTCCAAATATTTGTTTTTGGAGAAGTCACATTATCTCCTCTAATTAAATTTATTTGTTAATTTGGAAATATCTGAATCGCACTAAATTTTCAAATAAGATCTAATTGCAAATGGAACTCCAAAATCAAAGAACCTCAAATGAAATTTTTACCACATTTGAGAAAGTCATTTTATTCCCACTCCATAGTATTGAATATGGTTTCAAAATATTTCAAATGAGTCAAAATAAATGAATGCCCCTTTAAATTATTGAATAATCTTTTCAACCGTAGTTTTCTTATTGGATTGAAATGTTATCCAACATGGTGTGAAAAAAAGTTTAAACAAGAACTCAAAAAGTTTTAGTTTCTCCTAAAAACCAAAGCAATTCAATCAATATTATCTTATTATTAACATTCCAAAATTTGGAAAAATTTTGGATGTTACAGGCCTGTTCCATCCTCATCTGAAAAGTCTGTGCATCCAGCTCTGCCTGTCTCATTGCTATCATAGCTTTCTCTGCCTTCAGATCTTCTCTTGCTTGCTCGATCCGGCCTTTCAGCTGAAGTAGTTCTGCATCGTGTTGCGCCTTGTCTGCTGGAGCCACCTCTCCCGTGGCTCGGGTTGTGAACTCCTCGACTAAGGTGGATAGAGCGTCAGAGGGCGAGAGGGCCTGGCCGCTCCCCCCTACACCGGCTTCCGCTGTTATCGCCCCGTTCACCGTGGACTGCTGCGTAGGTTGTGAACCGGCCATAAAAACAGCCACCCGGTTTGGCGGATCAGAGGGGTCCGGAATACTGTCTCCATCGGACATACCCTCAGACCGGCCGTCCCGCAACTGATACAAGGACTCAGTCTCTCCATAGGAAGATTCGTCGTCGGAATAGATAACTGTTTCGCCACCGGACTCCGATCCGTCTTCGGCTTGAACTCTGTGAACTGCTCCAACGAAAACGCGCTTCATGGCAGGCTGAATCCGGGCCGATCTCGCATGCTGAGTCGGCTCGATGATGTTGGGGAAGACGTCCGGCTCAGGCCCCGGTTCACCAATCTTGCCGATGAAGACGTGGATGCCGCCGAAGGGAACCCGGTACCCGTATTCGATTGAATCGGCCTCTGGTCCCCAGCCTGCGTCGTCGATGTAGATCCGGCCGTGACGACTCTTGGTCATCCGGCCGACCGCGTAACCCTTGAGCCCCTCAAAGCTGCCCTTCAAGAACTCAAAACCATCATGCAGAGGCCCCACGGTGGGCGCCAACTGTCGTCGGAATTAACACGGCAGATGTCCGGTTTAACGGACTTAGTGATGGAACCATCGCACGGGTTAGCTTGAAGGGGTTAAAAGCACACAAAGGACACAAAGGATTTATACTAGTTCGGCCCCTTCGATGAAGGTAAAAGCCTACGTCTAGTTTGGTTTGGTATTGCTTGGGCGTCGATGAACGGGGAGCGGATCGCTTGCCTGTGTCTCGGCGGGTTGTTTCTTCTTGTCCCTGAACTGTCGTCGGGTCGTCCCTTTATATAGAGGCGACGCCTGGTCCGGTTTATAGAGTCCCGAGGCCGGTTCATATTTGTGTCCGCCTCGGTCTCTGCTCTTTCTTCCTTATCTCTCAAGTTACATGATCAGGGGGTTTACAAACCGTAACTCTACACATGGGCCCTAAGCCTTCATGGGCCGTAACCTCTATTGGGTATTATAATTATACAACTAAATTACCATAATCCGGTTTACACTAGCCGGTTTATACCTGCTAGTAATATCCCTGACAGGTTCAGTTAGAGCCCAATGCCTCGCACACACGCGCGTACGTATACGAGAGAAATGCGCAAACCTGCGCGCATCGCTCTGCCCCGAGCACCCACCGTACCCGGGAACTCCCCAAAATTTTCCTCGCCCTCGCTTCTACCATGATTTTTTCTATCATGGATGGTCCAAAGAATGTCATCCAGGTACGTCCCTGATACATCCATTTTGCATCATGTTTTCTTACTGTTATTTATGATGTTTTTATGTCTAATAAAGCTTTTTGGAGTAATTCTAATGCCTTTTCTCTCATAATTTGCAAGGTATGCACCAAGAGGGAGAATTTCGGCAGCTGGAAATCTAGACCTAAAAACGCTACATCAGGTCACCTATTCTGCATAACTCCAAACAAGCTAAAACTTCATAGAGAATTTTTATGATTTATTTCAAGAATATTCGAGCAAAGAAGTACCAGAGAGGCCCCACCAGGTGGGCACAACCCACCTGGGCGCGCTAGGGAGCCCAGGCGTGCACTGGTGGGTTGTGCTCACATAGGCCCACCTCCGGTGCCCATCTTCTGGTATATAAGTCATTCTGACCTAGAAAAAATAAGCAGAAGACTTTCAGGATGGAGCGCCGCCGTCTCGAGGCGGAACTTGGCCAAGAGCACTTTTGCCCTCCGGCGGAGCGATTACGTCTGGGGGACTTCCCTCTCGGAGGGGGAAATCTTCGTCATCATCATCACCAACAACTCTCCCATCTTGGGGAGGGCTATCTCCGTCAACATCTTCAACAACATCATCTCATCTCAAACCCTAGTTCATCTCTTGTGTTCAATCTTGTTACCAGAACTGTAGATTAGTGCTCGTGGGTGACTACATCTTGTAGTTGATTACTATATGGTTTATTTGCTGGAAGATTATATGTTCATAACCAACATGCTATTTAATACTCCTCTGATCTTGAGCATGCTTATCATCTGTGAGTAGTTACCTTTTTCTTGAGGTCATGGGAGAAATCATGTTGCAAGTAATCATGTGAATTTGATATGTGTTTGATATTTTGATAGTATGTATGTTGTGATTCCCTTAGTAGTGTCATGTGAACGTCGAATACATGACACTTCACCATATTTGGGCCTAAGGGAATGCATTGTGGAGTAGTAATTAGATGATGGGTTGCGAGAGTGACAAAAGCTTAAACCCTAGTTTATGCGCTATTCTGTAAGGGACCAATTGGATCCACAAGTTGAATGCTATGGTTAGAATTTATTCTTGATACTTTTCCCGTAGTTGCGGATGCTTGCGGGAGGCTTAATCATAAGTAGGAGGTTTGTTCAAGTAATACTAACAGCACCTAAGCACCGATCCACCCATATACCAAATTATCAAAGTAGCGAACACGAATCGAACCAGCATGATGAAAGTGACTGGATAAAATACCTGTGTACCCTCAAGAATTCTTTGCTTATTATAAGAGACCGTCTTGGACTTTCCTTTGCCTCAAAAGTATTGGGCTACCTTGCTGCACTTTTGCCACTACTATCATTACTTGCTCGTTACAAAATTATCTTGCTATCAAACAACTCTGTTACTTACAATTTCAGCACTTGCAGACATTACCTTGCTGAAAACCACTTGCCATTTCCTTATGCTCCTCGCTGGGTTCGACACTCTTACTTATTGAAATGATCTACAATTGATCCCCTATACTTGTGGGTCATCAAGGCTATTTTCTGGCGCCGTTTCCGGTGAGTGAAGCACTTTTGGTAAGTGGAAATTGGTAAGGAAACATTCATATAATGTGCTAAAATTTATTGTCACTTGTTACTATGGAGAACAATCCTTTGAGGGATTTGTTCGGGGTATCTTCACCTCGACCGGAACCACAATTAGCTACCCCTCAACCTGCTACAACTACTGAAAATATTGAATATGAAATTCCATCGGGTATGATAGAACAACTACTAGCTAATCCTTATGCAGGAGACGGAACTGAACATCCTGATATGCACTAGATATACAGGAACAAATTTCTGCATTGTTTAAGCTTACAGGTTTACCTGGAGATCAAGTTATGCAGAAGGTTTTTCCTTTATATTTGAAGGGAAAAGCGTTAGCATGGTATAGACTATGCGATGATATTGGAGCTTCGAACTGGAGTTGATTGAAATTGGAGTTTCACCAAAATAATTATCCTATGCACCTAGTTCATCGCGATCGGAATTACATATATAATTTTGTGCCTCGTGAAGGAGGAAGTATCGATCTAGCTTGGGGGAGGCTTAAGTCAATGTTATATTCATGCCGAAATCGTGAGCTCTCAAGAGAGATTATTATTCAGAACTTTTATGCTCGGCTTTCTCGTAATGATGAATCGATGCTCAATACTTCTTGCGCTCGTTCTTTTATGAAGAAAACTATTGAATTCTAGTGGGATCTTTTGGAAAGAATTAAATGCAATTCTGAAGATTGGGAACTCGAAGAAGGTAAAGATTCAGGTATTAAACTTAAGTATGATTGTGTTAAAACTTTTATGGATATCGATACTTTTCAAAAGTTTAGCACTAAATATGGACTTGATTGGAGATTGTAGCCTCATTTTATGAATCATTTGCTACTGATGTTGATATTCCTAAAGAGAAGTGGTTTAAATATCACCCACCTATTAAAGAACAAATTAAAGAACCGGTACTAGCTAAGGAAGAAACTATACTTTATAATGTTGATCTAGTTGTTCCTACTGCTTATATCGAGAAACCACCTTTTCCTGTTAGGATAAAGGAACATGCTAAAGTTTCAACTGTGGTTAACAAAAGTTACAATAGAACACCTAAACCAGATGAACAAATTAAAGTAGAACCTAATATTGCTATGGTTAAAGATCTCTTGGAAGAAAATGTAGATGGGCATGTTATTTACTTCTGTGAAGAAGCTGCTAGAATTGCCAAACCCGATAATGAGGATAAACATAGACCTGTTGTTGGCATGCCCGTTGTCTCCGTTAAAATAGGATATCACTGTTATCATGGTTTATGTGACATAGGTGCTAGTGTGAGTGCTATTCCTTACACTTTATATCAAGAAATTATGAATGACATAGCACCCGCAGAGATAGAACACATAGATGTTACTATTAAACTTGCTAATAGAAATACTATATCACCAATTGGGATGGTTAGAGATGTTGAAGTCTTGTGTGGGAAAATAAAATACCCTACTGATTTTCTTGTTCTTGGTTTCCCACAAGATGACTTCTGTCCCATTATCTTTGGTAGACCTTTCTTGAACACCGTTAATGCTAAAATAGATTGTGAGAAACCAATTGTCGGTGTTAGTTTTAGTGATGAGTCTCATGAATTTAATTTGTCCAAGTTTAATAGAAAGCTTCATGAAAAATAATTTCCTAGTAAGGATGAAATAATTGGTCTTGCTTCTATTGTTGTGCCTCCTGCTGATCCTCTGGAAAAATATTTGCTAGACCATGAAAATGATTTACATATGCATGAAAAAAATGAAATAGATGATATTTTCTTTGAATAACGTCCTCTGCCTAAACACAATTTACCTATTGAAACTCTAGGAGGTCCTCCTCCACCTAAAGGTGATCCTGTGTTTGAATTAGAACAATTGCCAGACACTTTGAAATATGCCTATCTTGATGAAAAGAAGATATATCATGTTATTATTAGTGCTAACCTTTCAGAACATGAAGAGGAAAGATTATTGAAAGTTCTAAGGAAGCACCGAGCTGCTATTGGATATACTCTTGATGACTTAAAGGGCATTAGTCCCACTCTATATCAGCATAAGATCAATATGGAACTTGATGCTAAACCCGTTGTTGATCATCAACGTCGGTTAAATCCGAAGATGAAAGAAGTGGTAAGAACGGAAATATTAAAACTTCTGGAAGAAGGTATAATATATCCTATAGCTGATAGTAGATGGGTAAGTCATGTTCATTGTGTTCCTAAGAAAGGAGGTATTAATATTGTTCCTAATGATAAGAATGAACTTATTCCACAAAGAATTGTTGCAGGCTATAGAATGGTAATTGATTTTAGAAAACTAAATAAAGCAGCTAGAAAAGATCATTACCATGTGCCTTTTATTGATCAAATGCTAGAAAGATTATCTAAGCACACACACTTTTGCTTCCTTGATGGATACTCTCGTTTTTCACAAATACCCGTTTCTCAACCTAATCAAGAAAAGACCACCTTTACTTGTCCCTTTGGAACTTATGCTTATAGACGTATGCCTTCCAGTTTATGGAATGCACATGCTACCTTTCAAAGATGTATGACTGTTGTATTCTCTAACTTTTGTGAAAAGATTGTAGAGGTTTTCATGGATGACTTCTTTGTCTATGGGAATTCTTTTGATGACTGTTTAAGCAATCTTGATCGAGTTTTGCAGAGATGTGAACAAACAAATCTTGTCTTGAATTGGGAGAAGTGCCACTTTATGGTTAATGAAGGTATTGTCTTGGGTCATAATATTTATGAAAAGGGTATTGAAATGGACAAAGCTAAGGTTGATGAAATTTAGAAAATGCCATGTCCTAAGGATATCAAAGGTATTCATAGTTTCCTAGCTCATGCTGGTTTCTATAGGAGATTTATCAAAGAATTTTCTAAAATTTCTAGGCCTCTTACAAACCTTTTGCAAAGGGATGTTCCTTTTGTATTTGATGATGATTGTTCAGAAGCCTTTGAAACACTCAAGAAAGCCTTAATTTCTGCACCTATTGTTCAACCACCTGATTGGAACTTGCCTTTTGAAATTATGTGTGATGCTAGAGATTATGTTGTTAGTGTTGTTCTAGGACAAAGAGTTGATAAGAAATTAAATGTTATTCATTATGCTAGTAAGACTCTAGACAGTGCTCAAAAGAATTATGCTACTACTGAAAAGGAATTCCTAGCAGTGGTGTTTGCTTGGGACAAATTTAGATCTTACATTGTTGATTAAAAAGTAATTGTTCACACTGACCATGCTGCTATTAAATATCTTATGGAAAAGAAAGATGCTAAACTTAGACTTATTCGGTGGGTTCTCTTGCTACAAGAATTTGATTTGCATATCACTTATAGGAAAGGATCTGAGAACCCCGTAGCTGATAACTTGTCTAGGCTTGAAAATGTGCTTGATGACCCACTACCTATTGATGATTGTTTTCCTGATGAGCTATTAGCTGCAATAAATGTTGCTAATAATACTCTTTGGTATGATGACTATGCTAATTACATTGTTGCTAAATATTTACCACCTAGCTTTACATACCAACAAAAGAAAAAATTCTTTTAGATTTAAGACACTACTTTTGGGATGACCCACATCTTTATAAAGGAGTAGATGGTATTATTAGACGTTGTGTACCTGAGCATGAACAGGGACAAATCCTTCGGAAATATCACTCTGAAGCATATGGAGGGCATCATGCTGGAGATCGAACTGCTCACAAGGTATTACAATCTGGGTTTTACTGGCCTACTCTCTTCAAGGATGCTCATAAGTTCGTCTTATCTTGTGATGAATGTCAAAGAAAAGGTAATATCGGTAAGCGTCAAGAAATGCCTATGAATTATTCACTTGCCGTTGAACCATTTGATGTTTGGGGATTTCATTACATGGGACTTTTTCCTTGCTCTAATGGGTATAGACATATTTTGGTTGTTGTTGATTATGTTACAAAATGGGTGGAAGCTATTCCAACCAGTAGTGACGATCACAACACCTCTATTAAAAAGCTTAAGGAAGTTATTTTTCCAAGGTTTGGAGTCCCTAGATATTTAATGACTGATGGTGGTTCACACTTTATTCATGGTGCTTTCCATAAAATGCTTGCCAAGTATGATGTTAACCATAGAATTGCATCACCTTATCATTCTCAGTCTAGTGGTCAAGTTGAGCTTAGCAATAGAGAAATAAAATTAATTTTGCAAAAGACTGTCAATAGGTCCAGAAGAATTGGTCTAAGAAATTAGATGATGCACTTTGGGCTTACAGAATAGCTTACAAAAATCCTATGGGTATGTCTCCTTATAAAATGGTTTATGGAAAAGCTTGTCATTTGCCTCTTGAGTTAGAACATAAAGCATTTTGGGCAATCAAAGAACTCAACTATGAATTCAAACTTGCCGGTGAAAAGAAGTTATTTGACATTAGCTCATTAGATGAATGGAGAACCCAAGCTTATGAAAATGCCAACTTATTTAAAGAAAAAGTTAAAAGATGGCATGATAAAAGAATCCAAAGCGTGAGTTCAAAGTTAGACAATATGTTCTTTTGTACAACTCTCATTTCAGGTTATTTGTAGGAAAACTCCTCTCCAAATGGGAAGGTCCCTATGTCGTCGAGTAGGTTTAGCGGTCTGGAGCTATCAAAATAAATAATGCCGAAGGTACTGACCCAAGGTTGTTAATGGGCAACAAATAAAGCATTATAATTTAGGTACGCCTATTAATGTTGAAAGCAATATTATCCGTACTTTGGCACCGGAAGAACACATAAAAGAGTCCTTTTGGAACACTCCAGAATCGTGAAAATAAGGAGGTACGTGATACGGTAAGTAAATGGACTCCGAAAATTCCGCAATTTTTTTTTTGTCAGTTTTGGAATATTTAGAAAATTAGGAAAATAAGAAACTTCCAGGAAGCGTACCCTGGTGGGCACAAGACACCAGGGCGCGCATGGCTTGCTAGGAGCGCCCAGGTGGGTTGTGCCCACCTCGGGCACCTTCCGGACTCTGTTTTTCTACAGTTTGCTTGTTTCCCAAGATAAAATCATCTTTATATACCCCCCCCCCGAACCTGTTGACCACCGTATCGCGGAGAAATCTTCTGTTTTCTTTTCCTTTATGTTTTTCTGTCAAATCACATCTACTATGGCCTCCTCAAGATCCTACAAGGACAAGTTCTTCAAGAACGTCATCAACCCATATTTGTGGGAGGTGGTGCAGCACCCTCAGGTCATCCAGATGCATGAGGGGGTGCTGCACATCCGCGATGTGCAAGGACCCAAGGGGAAGGGAACCATGGAGGCCAGGCTTGAGGCTATGGAGCAGGAAGTCTTCCGGTGCAAGGGGATGGTGGGGCGTGGACTCAATGCCAATCACCTCATGATCACAGATCTTTCCCGTGATCTCAAGGTGGATAGCAAGCCCATGAAGGACATCGTGTTCACCTTCAACGAGCAAATCAACTTCCTCCAAAGCCAGATTTATGATCTCCAAAACCAAGTCTTTGAATATGAGGTGAGGTTTAAAGGTATGAGTTAGGCTGCCAGTTGCAGGACCCGTGGGACTCATTCTTCCTCCTATGATGGTGAACCTCTGCCATGGAAGCCCGAGGATAAGACCACATCTACTTCACCACCACCACCATCTTCTTCATCACCAAAAGAAATTTTAGTATCGGGTATGGGCACTCCCCTTGGCCTCCGCCAAGCTTGGGGGAGGTGCCCCGGTATCGTATCATCCCCACTATCCTTTTACCTTTACTTATTTTAGTTCGGTCTTTTGCTTTAGAATGAATGAAAGTTTAGTTCGATCTTTTCTTTTCGAGAGTTTGCTTAGTGATCTATCTTTGTAATCATGTGCAAGATATATAATAAAGTTTAGTTTTGAGTTTTTTGCTTTCTTTACCTTCCTGTTGCAATAAAAAGAAAGGTTAAAAATAAATAAATAAAAGAAAGGAAATAAATTAAGAAGATCATATGCTAATCTTATGGTAGGTGATGGCACCACATAAGGAAAAGTATAAGTAGAAATTTTATTAGAGATTGACAAACATAGCATTGGTCAATGATGCAACTCATGAAAGAGTTAATAAGGGAAGAGAAGATTCACATATAAAGATAATATCCTAGAAATCTTTTGTGATTGTGAGCCCCCATCAAAATATTATATTCCAAAATTGTTGACGTTGGACAAGGAAGACAACTTAATAATTTATGTTTGTTCATATTCACATATATTGTCATAGATCCTTTAACATGTGGTGCTTGCTCAATATCTTTTCTAGCCAAAAAATCCGCACTAAGTAAAGATACTACTTGTGAATCCGAAAACCTTTAAACCCAAACCTTTTTCGAGAGTCCACCATACCTACCTATGGATTGAGTAAGATCCCTCAAGTAAGTTTTCATCGGTGCAATAAGGCATTAAAAATTGCTTCTAAAAGTGTGAGATCATTTAGTGTAAGAGAAAATTGAGTGTTGCACGAACTTGTGATGGTGCAGAATAAAAGCAACAGACTGCATCATAAAGGTTGCTATCACAAGGGGCAATGCAACATGGCGTTCTTTTGCACTAAGGGGTTGAGCATACAAACAAATAAGCGCATGGCAACCTCTACTTCCCTCTGTGAAGGGCCTATCTAAAAGAACATGCGGTGCCCCCATGTTTGGTTTTGGTAATTGATGACAATCTCTATGGACTAATGGTTGCCTTGAGTTATATTTGAAGGGTTTATCCATAGGCATTTCTTGGAGTTCATTTGTTGGTTTCAAGGAGAGTTTGTGATGACCAAGGTGCTATTAAGGAATTATCCAAAGATTGGTCTTGTGGGTGTTGAGCTTATTGCAAGCATGTCTTGAAGAAGAAGAGTTTGTGATCATTCATGTTTACCTTGAAGACATCATCCAAATGAAGAGAGTTGGAAAGATTCAAGGTTGATCAAGACTAAGTGAAGGAGTGAATCAAGTTGATCAACACACAAAGCGTAGAAGATGTACCGAGAGGGATCAAGCAATCCTATGGTATGGTAAGCATTGTCAATCATGCTTTGTGTACTAACCCATGGTCTTCGTGAGAGTTCTCTGTGGGGTTAGGTTGCGGTGTGCAAGTTCAAGTGGAGCATCACAAAGAGATCAAGTGCTTGAAGCTTGCCGTCCATTGTGGTGACAATGGACTTGTGAAGATATGGCGAAAAGTGGCTCACCCATAGTGGAGTACGGGGGAGCAATCTACTAGTCTTCACCGAGACAACGCAATCAAGAAAGGTGGTCCAACTTGAGGAAGTCAAGATCGTCTACATCTAGCTCAAGTGGACTTTGTGCAAAGCAAAGGTTTGCCCTTGATAGGTTTTCTATTTTACCGGTCTCGTGGTGGTAGTTGGGAGACCGGGTCATAGGATCGTTTGCCGTACTATCAAGGGGGGCTCTCAAATTGGTAGCTTGATCGTATCGTTAGTAGAGAGCTCAAACCATTGCATCCTTGCATCATGTTTCTTGGTTCTTGTTTGGTTCTCTTTGTGAGTCTTAGAGCTTATGGTCATCTTGATGACAAGCTTAAGTTCATCGAAAACGGAGTTCACATGCGTCTTCTATGATGTTTTTGGTGTTGGAGGTTTTACCGGTCTTATCCGAGAAAGGGTTCTCACCATTTTCTTATGGGCCTTTTCTAATTTTCTTATTATTGGTTTTTCTATCAATATTGTGTTATCCCTTGTCGCTAGCTTTCCAACGAACTTGGTTTCATCGAATTCGGAATCCGTATGCAAAAGTTGTGGTCGTTTTGGTGTACTGAAAAGGCTGCAACGGTACTTCCGCGGGTTGGAGCGGAAGTAATTTTTTACTACCGCTTTCGGGAGCGGTACTACCTCTTTCGGGAGCGGTACTACCGCTTGGAGCAGTACTACCACGGCTACTTCCGTGGCTACTTCCGCTCGGGACCAAAAACTCGTCACAAGTCCAGTGGTGGTAGGCACGGATGTAATTTTTTAGTACCGCTCGCAAGCAGTAGTACCACTACCCTTAGCAGTAGTACCGCTACTCCTAGTGGTAGTACCGTGAGGTCAAGCGGTACTACCGCTCCGACGGTTCTTCTGACCTTTTTGCCTCCTCGCTATTGTTTCTCAAAGGGGTTCTACTGCCCTAGCGGTAGTACCGCTCCTGGAGCGGTAGTACCGCTCTGTGCGGGCTGTGAGCATAACGGTTGGATTTTTTCCCACCTATAAAAGGGGGTCTTCTTCCCCAATGAACCTTATCCTTTGAGCTCGTGTTCTTCCCCCATTGTTGACCTTCTTCGAGCTTGCTATCTCTCAATCCCTCCATGGATTCTTGCTAGTTTTGGGGGAAAAGAGAGAGGAGATCTAGATCCACATTTCCACCAATCACTTTCTCCTCTAAGTGAGGGGAACCCCTTGGATCTTGATGTTGGAGTTCTTGGTGTTCTCCTTCTTGTTCTTCCTCTCATTTCCCTCCCTAGCATTAGTTGCTTTGGTGGGATTTGGGAGAGAAGGACTTGGGCACTCCGTGTGCCCTTGCCATTGCATTTGGTGCATCGGTTTGAGTTCTCCACGATGATACGTGGAAGTGAAGTTGAGAAGCTTATTACTCTTGGGTGCTTGGTACCCTTGAGCTTGTTCCTCTTGGGTGCTTGGGCGCCCTAGACGGTTGTGGTCACCTCGAAGCCATATTACATTGTGGTGAAGCTTCGTGGTGTCGTTGGGGAGATAGCCCCAACCTTGGTGTTCGGAGCTCAATCATTGTGGTGTAAAGCTCCGGGTAAGCGTCGGGGTCTCCAATTAGGTTGTGGAGATCGCCCCGAGCAATTTGATGGGTTCCGGTGACCGCCCCCAAGGGTTGCCAAAGTGTACGGGTTTGGTGACCGCCCCCAAGGGTTGCCATTTGTACGGGTTTGGTGACCGCCCTCAAGGGTCCCTTAGTGGAATCACGGCATCTTGCATTATGCGAGGGCGTGAGGAGATTACGGTGGCCCTAGTGGCTTCTTGGGGAGCATTGTGCCTCCACACCGCTCCAAACGGAGATTAGCATCCGCAAGGGTGTGAACTTCGGGATACATCGTCGTCTCCGCGTGCCTCGGTTATCTCTTACCCGAGCCCTTTACTTATACACTATACTTTGTGATAGATATATTGTTTCTTGTCATATATCTTGCTATCACCTAGTTGTTTATCTTTCTTAGCATAATTTGTTGGTGCACATAGGTGAGCCTAGTTGTTGTAGGTTTTGTGCTTGACAAATTAACCGCTAGGTTTATTCCGCATTTGTTCAAGCCTAAACCGTAATTATTTTAAAGCGCCTATTCACCCCCCCTCTAGGCGACATCCACGATCTTTCAATTGGTATCAGAGCCTCGTCTCTCTTTATAGGGCTTAACCACCTAGAGAGTAAGGATGTCGACTAGGGGTTTAGGTTTCTCAGACACTCTTAGTTTCAATGGCACAAATTTTGATGTTTGGGTAATTCGCATGCTTAATCTCTTTAGGGTCATGGACCCAAATTTAGAGCGCATTGTAGATATGGGTTTTTCTCCTCCAAAGGATGCACAAAGATTATCTTTAGAGGATGAGAAAAACTCTTATCTCAATGCTCAAGCTTCTAATGTGCTTTTTGATGCTTTGAGCAATGTAGTTATATTTCAACTCATGCCGTTCCGGGATGCTCATGAGTTGTGGACAAAGCTTCAAGATAAATGTGGTGTGTCCAAGAACTGTAGGAATGATTGTTCTCCCTCCACTTCCGGCCGTGTTGTCTTCTCAACTTCTTCTACTTCACCTACATGTGGTTTGCCACAAGGTAATGATATGGCGAGTAGTGTTAGTCATTGCAATGATGATAGTATGCTTATTGTGGATGATCCTTCATCACTATCTTACTGCAATGCATCTTCTTTGGACTTTAACACTTCGAGCCCTACATGTTTCACATGCCTGTGTTGATAGTCCTTGCATATCAAGTAGAAATTGCTTAACTAAAACTCATGATGATATGCTTGCTATGTCTTGTTGCCATGATAAAAATGCATCTATTTCCTCGAATTGTTGTGCTAACAATGTAGAGGAAACCCAACACCCCATGGAACTAGATGTAGTCTTGAATGGTGCTTCAAGGGATCCTACATCATCATCTATTGCGTTTTGCCTTATGGCTAAGGCTTCAAAGGTATCTCCCACTTTGAACCCCAATATATCTTGCCATGATAGTGATGATGAGAATGATGATGATGTAGAAAATGATGAAGAGAATGACAATGTTGCCTCCTTAAAAATTAAGGGGGAAATGATTTTTAAAGCTCTTCATAAGAATAAAATTGCTCGTTCCAACTTCATGGAAATCATGTCTATTGCCATTGAGGGCAAGAAATATATAGAGGAGTTGGAATCTCATCTAGAGGAGCATGAGGTCACCATTGAGAAAATGGAAGGTCATGAGCGTTATTGCGCTAATTAGATCGCCGACCTCTCGCAAGCTCTTGAACTTGAACAAACCACCATGGAATCTCTTGAGGAGACTTTTGCTCTAGAACTATCTAGAATAAAGGAATCCCGTGATAGAGCTCTCGAGGTGGTTAATGATTTTGAAACTAAAAATGAGAAGCTTGAAGTTGCACATGCTAAACTCCTTGAGGATTTTGAGCACCTCAAAAATGGCTCAAGGGTCATTAAGGGTGAGCTCATAAAACTCACCGAGTCTCATGCTCAACTTAAAGCTTCATATTCTAAGGAGCTTGCCAAGTTGCCTTCTCCTCTTGCTATTATTGATGATGCTTGTGCTACTAACTCTATTTTTAGTGAAGCATCCATTTTGAAGGAGAATGTTGAGCTAAGGGCTATACTTGAGTTGCTATCTGGAAATTATGGGAAATTGGAAGAAAGTCATGTAAAGCTCACAAGCTCTCATGATGATCTTCTAGTATCCCATAATGTGCTAAAGATAGCTCATGAGGCTATGAGTATCAAGGTAACATCTAGTGAGCCTCATGTGGATACTAGCACTACTTCAAGTCAAAATGTTATCTTGCCATGTGCTAGTCCACGTAATTCATCTACTCACAATGTTAGTACATCTTGTGATGAATTGCTCTCCTTGCCTTGTTTCTCTAACAATGAAGCTTATACTTCCTCTAGTACTTTTGTTGATACTAACCATGTAGAGGAAATCAAAGAGCTCAAGGCCCAAGTCACTTCTTTGAAGAAAGACTTGGAAAAGTGTCATGAAGGGAAGTCCACACTCAACAATATCTTGAGTGTGCAAAAATCCCCCAATGACAAAGGTGGACTTGGATTCAACTCCAACAAGAAGAAAAGGTCCAAGATCATTAACAACAATAAGGGCCAAGAACAACTCAAGAATTCGGCCAAGATTATTTGCTTCAAGTGCAAAATTGAAGGGCACCATGTTAGATCTTGCCCATTGAAGAAGAAGGCCATTAGTGACAAGCAACAAGGGAAGAGGCCACAAGTTCAATCTCGTGCTCAACCGCAAGTTGGAGAAAGGCCGCTTACCCAGAAGACTCATGCTAATGCTTCTCATTTTGAGAAATCAAATGAGAAGAAAGTGAAGAGTAGATGTTGCTACCTATGCCGTGAGAAGGGTCACCTTGCTTCTTCATGCACTAGTGGTAACTTATCCAACCCAATTATTATTGATGATGTCTATTTTCTTGGGAAGGATAATGTTGGCAATGTGTTTGCCAAAAATTTTGGTACTCAAAGTGGTGTCAAGAAAAGAACCATTTGGGTAGCCAAGCCTATTGTGACTAACCTCTTAGGACCCAACTTAGTTGGGGACCAACTAGCTCAAACTGGATCAATAGGTGTTTTGGAGGGCATTGGAGACTTGGCTACATTATGAAGAATTAAGGGGTCTTCATCATTCATATTGTCTCAAGCCAAGTCATTCGGATTATCAAGTTTCTATCTTATATCCAATGTTCCTCCTTGCGGTAACTCGTGCTTAAATTGTTTACATTGAAAGTTACTTGCACCTTTGCATGTTTTGGTTTTGTTCCTTGCATGTGTTTGTATATGCTATGCGTCCAATTTGTATATCTTGAGAAATCAAGTATGTGTATATTGGTTTGCACATCATGTATGTGTGTGTTGTGCGTTGAGCCTGTGTGCTTCTTGCTTTTATCTTAGTTGGCTCTTGTGAGAGATTAATGGAACATTCCATTTTGGGGGAGTGATGTGCTTTGTGCACCTCACAATCCTATAAATGTGTGTACATGAGGAATACCATCTAGTATTTATATTACAAGATTATCTAGTCTCTATGTGGTATGTCTTCTCATGAGAAAGTCAAATTCTAAATGTTCCATTAATTATCTCTTGTTGGTTCTCTTTTGCATCTTGGTAAGTTGTTCATTGGTATCACATTATGGGGGAGTAATATTCTATGTGCATATTACAAGCCTAGAAAATGTGTAAATTAGAGATATTTTCACCTAGAGTTGATAGTATAAATTATGTTGTTCCTAGGTGGCATGTTAGCTCTACAAGTTGCATTTTGCTTGTGTTTGGTGTGAAGATGATGTTGGATATCATTGCTATCTATCACCGGGAATTATTTCCAAATACCTCTTGTCTTTGACAATTGGTAATCATTTATGTGGTGGAAATTATTGATCATCTATACATTGTCTTTTGGTTTTATTTGTCTTATCCCTTGCCAAGTTTGTGTCAACTCCCATTTGCTTCCATGCCACTTGTGGATCTCGTGTTTTATTGTTTTTGTCGAGTGTTTTCTAGATATAGTGAAAGTGGTGATCCCACCTTGTGCATTTTGTACTCGAATGCAAATTCTCTCTAAATGCACAATTCGTGGGGGAGCTATCCTATTTTCGATAGAACACTCATCTTGTGATCCATATCAAGTGTGTGTTGATGGAAGGCAATCCGTTTCTTTTTAGTACTTTGTGCCATCATGAAACTTTGTAGATGGGTTGGTTTGTTTGGAACCATCCTCTCTTTTGGGTGTGCGATATCTTTCCTTTTGCGTGTATCAATGGATATCTCATTCCTTGATGTATCTTCTAAGTAGATATCTTCCAAGTTATGATTTCTCCATTAGGTATCCTATTTTCACTTGGTATTACTTTTTCGTTTCGTTTCTTGAAAGTCTTGAGCATGCATATTTACTACATGTATTTTCTTTGGCATGCTTTCTTTCTTTAACCCAATATATAAGGGAAACTCCACCTAGTCTCAACTTGGATGAGATGTGCATGAAATTCATTTTCATATATAAATGCACATATGTTTGTGGAGTTTTTCCTATGTATTGGTGTTTCTAACTCTTTGGTCCCAATGAGTTCGGGTACCATTTTGTTTGTGTTGGTGTTCTAGGAACAATTGGAGATGCATTGGGTGCTCGGCTCATTCAAAAGGAAGGTGGTGTCACCATGTGCTTATTGGAGTCAAGCTAGGATGATCAATGAACTACTATCTACCTTCAATTGGTATCTACTACATCCTTCCAATGGTATCTCGGTAACAAGTATCACCATCTACTTCATGCACACTTTTCTTGCACCAACCTTGTGTAGGTTATATCATGGCATGTTAGTCATTCCTTCTTGTGATATTTGTTTCCTTTCTCAAGGCATCCCAATAATGATGTCTTGTTGCTAGTTGTGATGTCGTTGATGTTCGCTTGGTTGGAATTCATATATATATATACAATAAAGACCTTATCTAGCCATGTGCTATGCGTTCAAGCAAAATATATTATTGGTATAATTATGACTTCCTTGTGGATATCTTATTACTTCCTTTTTGTAACTATTTCGTGTGTGTATTCTTATTTGTGGATTGATATCATCATGATCTTCATCTACCTAGAATATTATACACTTGAGAGAAATTACATTTCTAAAAGATATCCTTTCTTTCACGACCACCTTGTCCTTCTTGTATCATTTCTTTGGTGGCTCCGTGAAAGCCATTGCCTTGAGTGCGGATCTTATCTTGTTTCTTCTAGATGCACTCTTGTGTCGTGAAGATATTTTTGTCTTTTGCTTGTCTTGACAAGGCTTTTGCCATGTAATTGGTATCCCTCGTCTCGATAACGCTCTCCTTTTATATCATCACCACGGGTTGTCACAAGCATAGGTTCTATATATGCTTATTAGTGAGCTTGTGAACCCATTTGCTAGCTGTGTGTGGGAATGTTAAGCCTTTCACCGTGTATCTCATTCATTCAAGACTATATTGATGCTTAATGTTCATCCATACATTAGTCTTCTCATGTGCTTTGCCATGACTCACACACATCTTTTTGGTTGAGCCTACTCTTAAGTTGTCTCTTTTATATGTTGCTCAACCATGTGTTTATTGCAAGTGCTGGGCTTTGTTCCCTTCATGCTCACTTGCACTTAATGTAAGTTTCTATTGATTGTGGGGGAGTGATGATCCTATTTTGTGCACTTGGTATCCTAATGAAAATATTCTAAGGAGTGCACAAATTATGGGGAGCTTCACTAGTGTCTTTATAACACTCCGTTGCTATGTCGTGAGGTTCTATTGATCTTGGGGGAGCGACGATCCTATTTTGTGCTCGTTGTATCCAAATACAAAACTAAATTATGCACAAAACATGAGGAGTTTCTCTAGGACACTCCGTTGCTCATATCATAATATCTTTTATTCTTGTGGCATGTAGGATCATTGGTCTAGTTGGGTCAATTTATATCTTTTGATAGCTTCATTCAATTGGTATCCTTTGATTGCTTGATTGCGTGTTTTTCTCCCTTTGTTATGCCTTTGTGGCATATCATTCTTTTGCAATCTTTGGGCCTCAATATAGTTTTTCTTCCTCCAAGTATTTACAGTTGGATACATGTATTGCATTCCACTCTCTATTTTTAGGAATACGCAACTTATGGAGGAACACAATTTATATTGGCCTTCTAAGCTTTTCACCCATTTTGGCAATCGACGCCGATGGGGGAGAAGTTTCAGAGAGTTTAGTTTTGTGAAGAAGTTTAGAGAGTTGTCTCTTCTCTCTTCTTGCTTTGGTTTTGTTCCTAAGCTTTTGCATCTCATGCGCATACATTATTGTTGCATGGTATGGTGATGCATACTTATATAAACTCTCTTGAAAGTGATTGTCATCAATTACCAAAATGGGGGAGATTGAAAGAACATGCGGTGCCCCCATGTTTGGTTTTGGTAATTGATGACAATCTCTATGGACTAATGGTTGCCTTGAGTTATATTTGAAGGGTTTATCCATAGGCTTTTCTTGGAGTTCATTTGTTGGTTTCAAGGAGAGTTTGTGATGACCAAGGTGCTATTAAGGAATTATCCAAAGATTGGTCTTGTGGGTGTTGAGCTTATTGCAAGCATGTCTTGAAGAAGAAGAGTTTGTGATCATTCATGTTTACCTTGAAGACATCATCCAAATGAAGAGAGTTGGAAAGATTCAAGGTTGATCAAGACTAAGTGAAGGAGTGAATCAAGTTTATCAACACACAAAGTGTAGAAGATGTACCGAGAGGGATCAAGCAATCCTATGGTATGGTAAGCATTGTCAATCATGCTTTGTGTACTAACCCATGGTCTTCGTGAGAGTTCTCTGTTGGGTTAGGTTGCGGTGTGCAAGTTCAAGTGGAGCATCACGAAGAGATCAAGTGCTTGAAGCTTGCCGTCCATTGTGGTGACAATGGACTTGTGAAGATATGCCGAAAAGTGGCTCACCCATAGTGGAGTATGGGGGAGCAATCTACTAGTCTTCATCGAGACAACGCAATCAAGAAAGGTGGTCCAACTTGAGGAAGTCAAGATCGTCTACATCTAGCTCAAGTGGACTTTGTGCAAAGCAAAGGTTTGCCCTTGATAGGTTTTCTATTTTACCGGTCTCGTGGTGGTAGTTGGGAGACCGGGTTATAGGATCGTTTGCCGTACTATGAAGGGGGGCTCTCAAGTTGGTAGCTTAATCGTATCGTTAGTAGAGAGCTCAAACCATTGCATCCTTGCATCATGTTTCTTGGTTCTTGTTTGGTTCTCTTTGTGAGTCTTAGAGCTTATGGTCATCTTGATGACAAGCTTAAGTTCATCGAAAACGGAGTTCACATGCGTCTTCTATGATGTTTTCGGTGTTGGAGGTTTTACCGGTCTTATCCGAGAAAGGGTTCTCACCATTTTATTATGGGCCTTTTCTAATTTGCTTATTATTGGTTTTTCTATCAATATTGTGTTAGCCCTTGTCGCTAGCTTTCCAACAAACTTGGTTTCATCGAATTCGGAGTCCGTATGCAAAAGATGTGGTCGTTTTGGTGTACTGAAAAGGCTGCAGCGGTACTACCGCGGGTTGGAGCAGAAGTAATTTTTGACTCCCGCTTTCGGGAGCGGTACTACCGCTTGGAGCAGTACTACCGCGTCTACTTCCGTGGCTACTTCTGCTCGGGACCACAAGTCCAGCGGTGGTAGGCACGGATGTAATTTTTTAGTACCGCTCGCAAGCAGTAGTACCGCTACCCTTAGCAGTAGTACCGCTACCCTTAGCGGTAGTACCGTGAGGTCAAGCGGTACTACCGCTCCGACGGTTCTTCTGACCTTTTTGCATCCTCGCTATTGTTTTTCAAAGGGGTTCTACTGCCCTAGCGGTAGTACCGCTCCTGGAGCGGTAGTACCGCTCTGTGCGGGCTGTGAGCATAACGGTTGGATTTTTTCCCACCTATAAAAGGGGGTCTTCTTCCCCAATGAACCTTATCCTTTGAGCTCGTGTTCTTCCCCCATTGTTGACCTTCTTCGATCTTGCTATCTCTCAATCCCTCCATGGATTCTTGCTAGTTTTGGGGGGGGGGAAGAGAGAGGAGATCTAGATCCACATTTCCACCAATCACTTTCTCCTCTAGGTGAGGGGAACCCCTTGGATCTTGATCTTGGAGTTCTTGGTGTTCTCCTTCTTGTTCTTCCTCTCATTTCCCTCCCTAGCATTAGTTGCTTTGGTGGGATTTGGGAGAGAAGGACTTGGGCACTCCGTGTGCCCTTGCCATTGCATTTGGTGCATCGGTTTGAGTTCTCCACGGTGATACGTGGAAGTGAAGTTGAGAAGCTTATTACTCTTGGGTGCTTGGTACCCTTGAGCTTGTTCCTCTTGGGTGCTTGGGCGCCCTAGACGGTTGTGGTCACCTCGAAGCCATATTCCATTGTGGTGAAGCTTCATGGTGTTGTTGGGGAGATAGCCCCAACCTTGGTGTTCGGAGCTCAATCATTGTGGTGTAAAGCTCCGGGCAATCGTCGGGTTCTCCAATTAGGTTGTGGAGATCGCCCCGAAAAATTTGACGGGTTCCGGTGACCGCCCCCAAGGGTTGCCAAAGTGTACGGGTTCGGTGACCGCCCCCAAGGGTTGCCATTTGTACGGGTTCGGTGACCGCCCTCAAGGGTCCCTTAGTGGAATCACGGCATCTTGCATTATGCGAGGGCGTGAGGAGATTACGGTGGCCCTAGTGGCTTCTTGGGGAGCATTGTGCCTCCACACTGCTCCAAACGGAGATTAGCATCCGCAAGGTTGTGAACTTCGGGATACATCGTCGTCTCCGCGTGCCTCGGTTATCTCTTACCCGAGCCCTTTACTTATGCACTATACTTTGTGATAGATATATTGTTTCTTGTCATATATCTTGCTATCACCTAGTTGTTTATCTTGCTTATCATAAGTTGTTGGTGCACATAGGTGAGCCTAGTTGTTGTAGGTTTTGTGCTTGACAAATTAACCACTAGGTTTATTCCGCATTTGTTCAAGCCTAAACCGTAATTATTTTAAAGCGCCTATTCACCCCCCCCCCCCTCTAGGCGACATCCACAATCTTTCACTATCTTTTACTTTTATGCAAAGAGTCAAATTTTCTCTCTATGCCTTTTTATTTTAACCTTTGGCAAGCATCATGTGGTGAGGAAAGATCTAGGCACATATGTCCAGTTGAATATGGGTGGCATGAGTTATTATTGTTGACATCACCCTTGAGG
>LR738709.1:99682564-99701274 GCA_902687465.1 Secale cereale
CCCCCCCCCCCCCCTCTAGGCGACATCCACAATCTTTCACTATCTTTTACTTTTATGCAAAGAGTCAAATTTTCTCTCTATGCCTTTTTATTTTAACCTTTGGCAAGCATCATGTGGTGAGGAAAGATCTAGGCACATATGTCCAGTTGAATATGGGTGGCATGAGTTATTATTGTTGACATCACCCTTGAGGTGAGTACGTTGGGAGGCAAAACTATAAGCCCCTATCTTTCTATGTGTTCGGTTGAATTTTTTTGCTCATGTGTATGCAGTGAGTGTTAGCAATCATAGAAGACTATATGATGGTTGAGTATGTGGACTTGCCTAAAGGCTCCAATACGTGACCCTTCCTGAAAAGATGATGAATTTTAGTTGCAAAGTTGACTGAGAACATAGTTTGTTGGTTTCTAACAGATTTTATGCTTTATACTTCAATTGTGGTATGAACTGTTACTTGTTCATGAGAAGTCTATGATAAAAGTCTTAAGTTTAAATTTGTTACTCTTATGATAATCAACATGATGCTTCTATGTTCGTATTTTGTTTTTATCGACACCTCTCTCTCAAAGCATGTGGACATGTTTCTCGATTTCGGTTTTCGCTTGACAACAAGCGAGGTCTAAGCTTCAGGGAGTTGATACGTCCATTTTGCATCATGTTTTCTTACTGTTATTTATGAAGTTTTTATGTATAATAATGTTTTTTTGGAGTAATTCTAATGCCTTTTCTCTCTTAATTTGCAAGGTATGCACCAAGAGGGAGAATTCCGGCAGCTGGAAATCTGGACCTGAAAAAGCTACGTCAGGCCACCTATTCTGCACAACTCCAAACAAGCTGAAACTTCACGGAGAATTTTTATGATTTATTTGAAGAATATTGGAGCAATGAAGTACCAGAGAGGGCCCACCAGGTGGGCGCAACCCACCTGGGCGCGCCAGGGAGCCCAGGCACGCCCTGGTGGGTTGTGCTCACCCAGGCCCACCTTTGGTGCCCATCTTTTGGTATATAAGCCATTCTGACCTAGAAAAAAAAGCAGAAGACTTTCGGGACGGAGCGCCGCCGTATCGAGGCGGAACTTGGGCAGGAGCACTTTTGCCCTCCAGCGGAGCGATTCCGCCGGGGGAACTTCCCTCCCGGAGGGGGAAATCATCGTCATCCTCATCACCAACAACTCTTCCATCTTGGGGAGGGCTATCTCCATCAACATCTTCAATAGCACCATCTCATTTCAAACCCTAGTTCATCTCTTGTCTTCAATCTTGTTACCGGAACTGTAGATTCACTAGTACAGCGAGGTGCTATACAAACGGTTTTTAACCCATTTCCACGACAGCGTTTGGAACCGTCGCCTAGTGAGTGTGGGCGATAGGGGGGTCCTTCCCACACGACCAGAAACCGCCGGGGATATGCCCTCTTAGCACACACGCTCGGCAAAATGAGGTCGTATGCAACTGGCGAGCGACCAAATATGGTTATACATACAGTAGTGCTAAAAAAAATTATACAGGAGAAATCATTTCCGGTCGTCAGTACATCCCACACAGTCAGTCCCCGCTAAACATTTCCGTTCGTATATACATCCCACGCAGTCGCTCTAAGGAAAATGTTTCAGTTCGCAGGTACATCACACACAATTTTCCCCGTTAAATTGTTTATGATAGCGTTTCCATTGCACACAGTATTAACAATTATATCGTTTGCGTTATTTAATCCATCACACACAGTTTGTATGTGGTAAACATTTGCGCCAGGTAGCCTACCGCAAACGGTTTATTCCTAGAAACTGTGTGCGTTATTGAATGCATCACACACGGTCTATTCGCAATTACTGTTTGCAATAGAAAACCCCAATTAGCAGGCTAATTATCCTATTATTAATAATCCATTCATTAATCTAATTGACATTTCATATTCAGCATGCAATATATTTCATTTTCATAATTGAAATACATCAAAGTACAACATCATATAGCTTCAACACTCAACTACCACATTACACAACTACACCAGCACCAAGTTTCACATGCAACATCTATAGCCTTTTGAGATTAGCAACATAGATGGTACGTAGACAGATGTATCTCATCGGGAAAACTGCTCAAGCAGAAGTTGAATATTAAGCCTTCATTGATGTTGAAGGTCTTTGCAACTTTAGGCCACCGTATGTGGATGATTGACCGTCCATCCTTCGTCCTCTTCAGGAACACTTCAATGTTCAACCGTGGGTGTTGTATGAATACCTTCCTCGCCTCCTGACCATACAGGTGGTTTGAGAGGTAATCATCAGTGAACTGCTTTGGAAAGGCATGAAAACAAGGATGTGCATAAATATCTTCTCTATATTGGAAATGGGGCAAAGGAATTAAAAAATCAAGGTATAATAGTTAGTACCATCTTGTAGTGAACTGATGTCTTCTTCATTGTGCAGACAAAGATCTTGTTGTTTTTTGTCGCTAATTTCTTTATCCTAACAATCTTTCTGAGTTTCTTGAATTGACTGATATTCATGGACAACTCATTTCCCCATATGCAAAAAGGGTTGAACAGTGGGTCAAAACCTCTGACAGCAGGACCTACATGTGCAAGACCAAATTGTTAAAAACCTAAATATAGTTCCTGCAATTGCACAATAATGTGGTATTAGACAATGGACCATGCACGTGCTAACCTCGATTGTAAACCTCAGTGCTTCCCATTGTTTCCCCACAACACATATAAGGTAGTGAGTCATCAGGTTAAGTAAGGGTTCGCATGCTATCAGTACAATATGTTGATGAAAAATAAGCACATTGCAGATTCATCAGATTAATTCAAGCCACATGGAAAACCCATTTATCCAAACCAAGCACGATTTAGAACTAGGAAATATAGCACTTGTATATGTTTCCCATGTATTAAGTGCAGCCAAATTCGATTTATTCCTCACATGCACAACAATACAAAATTCTACCCATGACAATTGGACATCGCATTGCATAATTGAACCAAGCAGTTAACTAAACACCGCAACAAATGAACCAAACATTAACTGAGCGCCACATTGCACAATATAACATACTCCTAATAGAAGATTAAACAGTTAACCAAACCAAGCATGCTTAACAACTTGGAAATATAGCAATTGTACTTGTTTCTCATGTATTTACTACAGCCAAATTCAATTTATTCGTCACATGGTATACAATAACAGAATGCACCCACAACTATTGAACATGCACGCAGAATTGAACCAAACAGTTAACTAAACACCACAACAAATGAACCAAACGTTAACTGAATACCACATTGCACAATATAACATACTCCTAATAGAAGATCAGACAGTTAACCAAACCAAGCATGTTTAACAACTTGGAAATATAGCAATTGTATTTGTTTGTCATGTATTTAGTACAACCAAATTCGATTTACTTCTCACATGGTATACAATAACAGAATGCACCCACAACTATTGAACATCGCATTGCAGAATAGAACCAAACAGTTAACTAAACACCACAACACAAATGAACCAAACGTTAACTGAGCACCACATTGCACAATGTATAACCAAACCAAGCATGCTTGACAACTTGGAAATATAGCAATTGTATTCGTTTCTCGTGTATTTTGTAAAGATAAATTCGATTTATTTCTCACATGGAAGACAATACAAAATTGCAGCCTAAACAAATTGAACATCACATTTGCAGAATTGAACCAAATAGTTAACTGAAGACGACAACTAATTAACCAAACAGTTAATAAGTGAGCACCACACTGCACAACATATAGAACATATACACTAGGGCAACAGATTGCATGGTAAAATTAGATAGCACAATTCACTAGAATTTGTTAAGGAAAGGCAGGAGTAGCACACGCAATGGGTAAACCTAGCATGCTTAACCGGCGTAGCTAGCAAATGGCAAGGTGATCCTCCAAGATCTGGGGGTCGGCACGAATGGCAGCCATCGGGACCTCATCTGCGCGTGTTGCCGCGATTTGCTTCTCTGCTTCCAAATACTCCTTCAGATCTTGGTTATACTACGTGCACCATGGCTTAGGGCGGCGTTTATTTGGTGGAGGGGTCGGTGATTTGGGTGGAAGGTGTCGCGCTCGCGCCGAAGGTCGGGGCATGTGGGATGTGGAAGGAGGAGGAGGATGGTGGTCGGGCATGGATTACCTGCCTGGATAGACAAGGTCGAGCAGTGTGAAGGAGAGTCGCCGGCGAGGAGGAGGCACTGCAAGCAAGGAGTGAAGGTTTCAACTTGGAAAGGAAGGCGGAAATAAGGGAAAAGTGACTTTTGGTAAGGGGGAGGGCGGGGAGGTAGATATTTCCATGGAAGCTGAAAATTTGGAATCGCTTCAGCGAAAAAACTGGCGCACAAAATGTCATCAGACATGGTCCATTATTCAGAACTATGTACGATATGTGAACATCACAAATGATTCAGGTATCTTAACCCGTGTGTGATGAGTTTGAACGCCAAAAATTTTGGTCCACATCGCCATCTTTCACCGGCGACGATTGAACAGTGAAATGATATTTGAGGAGCGGGCTAGTGTGCTTGACACTCCGACGGTGCTCGAAGATATTTTGTGGTGCATCTCACATGGTTGGTGATAATAAACTGTGTGCGATCTACTCGATTTTTCTTCTTGATTTGAATTACATAATGAGGTCACAGCTGCAAAGGATGGTGTTTGAATTGCTAGAACTTTTATCTGTAATGAACATGCAACAATAGGTGTGTCATAAAAAATATATAATTATTCAGGGTTCGTTTGGACGTTTTATACATTAACTTGGTTTTGTAGGCATTTCAGGTGCATAATTGAAATTTGAACTACATGCAAATGTTGCAGTGCACAAAAACGGGTTGAAAAATCAAAGTTTTGTCCTTGGTTGCATGCTTAGGTCCCATGCAAGAAATGGGAATGAATGCCAAACTCCCTGCACCGTCACTCGACCGCAAACATTGAGATACATGGTTTTAAATTCTAGTAAATCCAAAACTCATCTGAAATTAATGGAACTTGGCGTGCTATCATGGCAGCGGCATCAACATGTCATGGTAAAAAATTTGTCCCATTTGGGGCAGGTTTGGGTATAAGCTTCTCACAAACCAGAGCTTCTCACAATAAGCATAATGGTTTCGGTAGGGAACGTGCCACCTTTGGGTACGAAATAATATCCGTTGTCTTTTATTACTTTCAAAAAAAATCTAGTGTCGACATAGAACAACAGGAGTGTTGTGTTTAATTTTGGAATTATTCAGGATTCGTTTAGACGTTTTTATACATTAACTAGGTTTTCTAGGCATTTTATGTGCATAATTCAAATTTGAACTACATGCACATGCTCCAGCGCATATAAACGGGTAGAAAAATCAAATGTGTGCCCTTCGGTGCATGCTTAGGTCCCATGTAAGAAGTGGGAATGAATTTCAAACACCCTGCCACCGTCACTCGGCCGGAAACATTGAGATACCTAGTTTTTTGATTCTAATATATCCAACACTCGTCTGAAATTCATGGAACTTGGCATGCTATCATGGACCAGCATCAACATGTCGTGGTAAAATTCTTGTCCCATTTAGGGCAGGTTTGGGTATAAGCTTCTCACAAACCAGAGCTTCTGAAAACAAGCGTGATGGTCTCGGTAGGGAACATGCCACCTTTGGGGACGAAACGATATCTGTTGCCTCTTATTGCTTTCAAAAAAATTCTAGTGTCAACATAGAACAACATGAGTGTTGTGTCTAATTTTGGATTTTTTTTTCGGGGTTCGTTTGCATATTTTTATACATTAACTGGGTTTTCTATGCATTTTATGCGCATAATTGAACTACAAGCACTTGCTCCAGTGCATATAAACGGTTTGAAAAATAAAAGATGTGTCCTTGGTTGCATGCTTAGGTCCCATGCAAGAAATGGGAATGAATTTCAAACACCCTGCCACTGTCACTTGGCCAGAAACATCGAGATACCTGGTTTTTAAATTCTAGTAAATTCAAAACTCGTCTGAAATTCATGGAACTTGTCATGCTATCATGGAGCGGCATCAACATGCCGTGGTAAAATTATTGTCCCATCTAGGGCAGGTTTGGGTATAAGCTTCTCACAAACCATACCTTCTCACAACAAGCATGATGGTTTCGATAGGGAACGTGCCACCTTTGGGGACGAAACGATATCTATTGCCTCTTATTGCTTTCAAAAAGAATCTAGTGTCAACATAGAACAACATGAGTTTTGTGTCTAATTTCGGAATTTTTCAGGGTTCGTTTGGACATTTCTATACATTAACTGGTTTTTTAGGCATTTTATGCGCATAATTCAAATTTGAACTGCATGCACTAGCTCCAGTGCATATAAACGGGTTGAAAAATCATATATGTGTCCTTCGATGCATGCTTAGGTCCCATGCAAGAAATGGGAATGAATTTCAAACACCCTGCCACCATCACTCGGCCGGAAACATTGATATACTTGGTTTTTAAATTCTAGTAAATCCAAAACTCGTCTGAAATTCATGGAACTTGCCATGATATCATGGAGCGGCATCAACATGCCGTGGTAAAATTCTTGTCTCATCTGGGGCAGGTTTGGGTATAAGCTTCTCACAAACCAGAGCTTGTCACAACAAGCGTGATGGTTTCGGTAGGGAACGTGCCACCTTTGGGGATGAAACGATATTTGTTCCCTCTTATTGCTTTCAAAAAAATTCTAGTGTCAACATTGAACAACAGGAGCGTTGTGTATAATTTTAGAAAATTTCATGGTTCGTTTGGACATTTTAATACATTAACTGGGGTTTCTAGGCATTTTATGTGCATAATTAAAATTTGAACTGCATGCACATGCTCCAGTGCATGTAAACGGGTTGAAATATCAAATTCGTGTCCTTTGGTGCATGCTTAGGTCCAATGCAAGAAATGGGAATGAATTTCAAACACCAGGGCACTGTTGATTGCCGGCAAGACTTTGAGATACTTTGTTTTAAAATTCTAGTAAATCTGAAACACGTCTCCAATGCAGGATTTGTGCAGCTCTTGATCGCAAACGTTTTAGTTAGAACACCTCTATGCAAACCGATAGCTTCCCCAGGAAGCCAAGAGAAAATGTGCCGAGCAGGATTTCTGCAGCTCTTGACCGCAAACGTTTTAGGTAGAACACCTGTATGCAAAGTGAGAGCTAAGGTCTTCCCCCTTAAGTCGAGGGAAAATTCGCTGTGCAGGATTTCTGTATCCCTTCAACGCAAATGGTTGTTTTGGACGAGCCGTGTGCAACCACGTACAAACAATTTATCAATCCTTGTAACACTGTGATTTGTCAAGATATGCAGCTAAAAATAACTAGCACTATCTAATTTTTGCAACTAAAATTCAGTAATTAAGCATAGATTTCATTCATAGATTAAGCAGTCATTATTAATTTATACAAGCAGTTCAACTCGACAGCAGAACCAACCAAACTTTTCCCCAATTGTTGCCAACCACGTATTGAAATAGCTAGTTCAACTATATATACTAGCTAATTTTAACTACGTTTTACAATTCCACCACATCTATAGTCAGATGAACTGAATAAAATTGCCCCTAAATACTACTAGTACTACGGAGGGGCTTTGTGCTACTTCCAGCAGCCGGTCTCCTTCGTCGAGCGTGCTCAGTAAGAGGCAGAGGAGGAGGAGGAGCCTACCGACGAGCTGGACAACTGCAATACAGTGCATGTCGTTGTTGCATGTTCAGCGACACTCGGCAGCTCGAACGCCCACTTCCGCTCCAGACAACCCCTCTCGAAGTGGCCTGACTGCGCCTAGATCTCCTGATTCCTCGCCTATGTGTCGGCGTGTGCTGCAGCCACGGCTGTAGTAAGGCTCTTTGCGTGCTCTACGAGGCGCTCCTCCTCCTCCACATGAACTCGATGTAGTGCGCTGATACGTCCAAAACGTATCTATAATTTTTGCTTGTTCCATGCTTTTTTTGTGTGATATTGCTATGATATTGATGCACTTCCATACACTTTTGATCATATTTGGACTAACTTATTAACTCAGTGCACCATAGTGCCAGTTCCTGTTTTCTGCTGTTTTTCTATTTCAGGTTTCCCCCATATTAAAAGTGCTCCAAAAATTCTAGGAAAAATATAGGAAAAATCAGCGTACAGGAAGCTTCGCGAAGAACCAAAGATGGGCCAGAGGGGAGCCAGGGGAGGCCCATGCGGCCACCTGGCGCGGCCCCACCCCTGGCCGCGCCAGGGGGGGCGCCTGGGGCCCCTGCTCCGCCTCTGGTTGCCCCCCTTCGCCTATATATCCCTCTCATCCCGAAACCCTCGAGGACAGAACCTTTTTTCGCGATCTCGCCTCTGTTCCGCCGCCGCAGCGCTTCCAAGATCGGGAGCATCAGGAGAACTCTTCCCGGCACCCTGCCGGAGGGGAGAACCACCACCGGGAGCTTCTCCACCACCATGGACGCTTCCCGAATGAGTCATGAGTAGTCCACCTTGGACCATGGGTCCATGATCAGTAGCTATGTGATGTTCTCCTCCCCTCTTTGCTCTTCATGGTTTAGACCTCGTGAGCTGCCCTACATGATCGAGGCACATATGTAATCTTTCTGCTGTTGCTTTGCTGAGTTTGCTGGGATCTGATGGATTATAAGACTATGTTCAGATTGTGTTTGAGTAATATATTTGATTCACCTCTTTTATATCTTTGTTCTTGAGTAATTCTTGCATGTTCTCCGTTGCTATTTATTGCTTTGGCCAAGTAGTAGGTAGTAACTCCAAGAGGGAGCGTTATGCTTGATTGTGGGTTCATGCCCCCTGATGACTAGCTTGAGTGACAGAAACATGAGTCTAGGGGATGTGCTGTTGCCACAAGGGAGAAAACAACGGTGCTTGTACTTGCGGGTGCAAGGATTGTTTACTTTACGCAAAGTTCTTTTAATGCAGTTGTCTGTTGCTTTGAGTTTACACTTTGGGTGGGATTCGCAACTTAATACCAGCGAGATGTTCTGGATAGATATCTTAAGGTGGATGATTAGTAGTAGATGCAGATGGATTTCGGTCTACTTGCCTTGGAGTACCGCCCATGCTTTTGAGCCTCTACCTTTCTTTGCAGCATAGTTAGCATTGGTTTGCGCACATAATCCTGTCAATTGCCCAGCTGTAATTTGTTTACCTCGCTTTGCTGTTTTATCGTCTTTTGGGAGAGAGACATCACTAGTGAACATCATGGGACCCCGGTCCATATTACCACCGCTGATCACACCTTTTATTTACTTCCTGTTTTTATTTCCTAGTTGCAGTCATACCTATCATTATTATCTCTTGTGTTTGATCCTTTGTAAACAACAAGGCCGGAGGGATTGACAACCTCTCTGTACTCGTTGGGAGCAAAGTTATCTGTATCTGTGTGCAGGTCCCGTCAACCGCTAAGTTTCTGGCGCCGTTGACACCTACTTGTCGACCCTCGGAGTCTCAGGGGATTCTATCCTTGGTATCTTTGCCAAGGGAAATTTGCCGCTACGCTACATCTCAACCTTCCACTTGGGGTAACCAACGAGGGGCGAGAAGCCATCAAGCAAGTTTCTGGCGCCGTTGCCGGGGACTCCACTCTTCAAGATAGGGGAGATGCACGCTATCTTTTATCTTTGCTTTTTAGTCTTGTTAGTTTACCTTTCAGTTTTTGCTTTAGTGTCCCTTACCAAAAATCACAAAAATAGTTATCTTGCTTGCTGCTGCTATGGGTTCCACCAAGAACACCAAGTTGTGTGACTTCACTAGTCATAACAACAATGACTTTATCTGCACGCCTATTGCTACACCTGCCACTTCAGCACCTTCTTATGAGATTAAACCTGCTTTGCTGAACCTAGTTATGAAAGATCAATTCTTCGGTGCTGGAGATGATGCTGCTTTGCACATAAATAATTTTGTTGAGCTCTGTGATATGCAAAAGTACAAAGAACTAGATGGTGATATTGTTAAGCTTAAGCTTTTTCCTTTCTCCTTGAGAGGAGCTAAAATTTGGTTTCAATCCTTGCCTAGGAATAGTATATATTCTTGGGACAAGTGCAAGGATGCCTTTATTGGGAAGTACTATCCCCCTGCTAAAATTATCCAATTAAGGAGTAACATAATGAATTTTAAACAATTGGATAATGAACACGTTGCCCAAGCTTGGGAACGCATGAAATCTCTTGTCAAGAACTGCCCTACTCATGGTTTGACTACTTGGATGGTTATCCAAACTTTTTATGCAGGCTTGAACTTTACCTCGTGGAACTTGTTAGATTCGGCCGCGGGAGGAACCTTTATGTCAACTACACTTGGTGCTGCCACGAAGTTCTCGACGAGATGATGACCAATTATTCCCAATGGCACACCGAACGCGCTCCAACAGGTAGGAAGGTAAACTCTGTCGAGGAGATTTCCTCCCTAAATGGAAAGGTTGACTTGATCATGTCTCTACTTTCCAAGCAATCTTCTATTGATCCTCATGATGTTCCTTTAAATTCTTTGATTGCTCAAGATCAAGTAGATGTGAACTTTATCTCTAGAAACAATTTCAATAACAATGCTTATAGGAGTAATTTTGGTAGCAACCCTAGACCGTTCCCCTCTAATTCCTATGGGAACAACAATGCTTATCCTAGCACCAAGAACTCCACTTCTGAACTAGAGATTATGCTTAAAGACTTCATCACTACCCAAAAGGCCTTCAATAAGAGTGTAGAAGAAAAACTAGACAAACTAGATAATCTCTCTTCGAAGGTAGACAATTTAGCCCATGAGGTAGAGTTGCTTAAAATTAGAAATTCTCCTCTTGAGGAGAGGAAGACCACTCCTATGAATGCTATTCAAGTGCAAATTAATGAAAACATTAGGATGATGGCTAAACTTAAAAAGAGATGGGCTAGAGAAAAGGAAGAAGAAGATAGAATTAAGAGCCTTCCTACCCACCACACTGTTGCTACTATTCAAGTTGTTGAGGATATCCAAACTCTTAGCACCCAATGCACTCCTAGTCCCATTGGACCTATTAATGGTGATGCTATGACCTCAACCGTAGAAGAAGAAACTCCTATAACCATAGAAGCTACCAAACAAGTGAGCCTAAAGGACACCACTACCACTTTACTTGATAGTAGTGACCTTGATTTTGATAATTGCACCCTTTCTGAAGTTATTGGTTTTCTTCACAAGATGTCTAGAGATCCCCACACTAGCACACTTAATCTTGCCTTCACGGAGCATATCACTAATGCTCTCATCAAAGCTAGGGAGGAGAAGCTTAGGGTAGAAGCCTCCATACCTAGAAAGCTAGAAGATAGTTGGGATCCTATGATTAAAATTAAGTTGAATAACTTCTCTTGCTATGCTTTATGTGATGTTGGAGCTAGTACCTCCGTTATGCCCAAAAGAATGTACGATATGTTTGAATTGAAACCTTTTGATCCTTGATCTTTTGGTGTTCGTCTTGTTAATTCTTCCGTAAAGAAACCTTTGGGGAAGATCGACGATGTTCTTATCATTGTCAATGACAATTATGTTCCCGTTGATTTTACTATTATGGATATTGAATGTGAACCTTCATGTCCAATTATTTTGGGACATCCTTTTCTTCGCACCGTTGGTGCTATCATTGACATGAAAGAGGGGAATATAAAATTCCAATTCCCTCTCAAGAAAGGGATGGAACACTTCCCTAGAAAGAAGATTAAGTTGCCTTTTGAGTCCGTTACACGGGCCAGCTATTCTCTTACTCTTGAATAAGACTTGATCTTCTCTTTTTGCATCATGCCTAGCTTAAAGGCATAAAAGAAAGCGCTTTTGGGAGGCAGCCCACAACGAATTAGGTTTTATTTTGCTTTTGTTGTGTCTTGATGTTTTTTACTACAGTAGCATCATCATTGTATCTTTTTTTTCAGCTTTGTGCCAAGTTTAGCCTCCGATTGCAAGAAAGTTCAAAAGTTGTGACGTGCTGTCCAGAAAACAGATTATGTCCTTGGACAGAAAAATTCGAATAAAATCACCAGATCATCTTTTTGATCTGAATGTTTTTGACAGCGTGCTCTATACAATTGGCTTTCGAGCATCGGTTCTGAGTTTTTTGATTTGAGTTGCAGAAGTGCCCCGAAAAAATTATTTACTACCTGCTGGTCTGTTTTTCACAGATTCTGTCCTGTTTTGCCTTTTCTTCGTTTTGCAAACCTTGAGCTTGCTTTTTCTTTGCAAAAACCTTTTGGCAATCTTGAGAAACAGTAGCTCTTCAAGATTATCTTTATTTCCAGTAGGGAAAAATTATTTTATTATGGGTACTAACCTCGCTAATCAGATTATGATGAGTTATGTATGAAGGGAGTTTTCAAGTGTGCGAGGGAAGATGATAAAAGAAGATTCAGGAGGGTCAAATGCTCAAGCTTGGGGATGCCCCCGTGCACCCCCAAGAAATATTCAAGAAGACTCAAGCGTCTAAGCTTGGGGATGCCCCCATGCATCCCCTTCTCCATCAACAATTATCAGTTCGTCTTTCGTTCCACTATAATTTTATCACTTCATGCATTATGTGCTATGCTTGGAGCGTCTTGCTCTTAGTTTCTTTTTTTAGTTTTCTTTAGCTTTGCTTGCTGTTCATAACAAGTTAGAACCTAGCTTTCTTTGTGTGGGAGAGAAACACGCTCCACTTCAACCTAGAACACAACATAGGATTTTCATGCTTATCTTTGCTGTGTGTGTTCTTTGTCTTTCCATAGCTGTTGTCATGTTTAGCTCTTAGTTTTCTTGCTTTTCTTTTTAAAGAGCTTTTGTTTAGTTGGTTGCTGAACTCTCTTGAGTTTTCATGTTTATCTTGTTAAGAGAGTTTGCCTGTTGCACTGAGTTGTGTGCCTTAACTTAAAGTAGGTAATTGAGGTTGCTATTTAATTTTAGTAGTAACTTGCAATAGTTTTGAGGTATTGCCATGAGTAATGTCTGAACTTTTGGTGTCAAGAGCTTTAGCCTATTAGTGATAGATGTCGTATTTCGGGCAATCCGTGTTTATTTTCGAAAACCTACAAAATAGTTGAGAACTTTAGCTACTAGATGGATCACTAATCTTTGGAGGGATCGAATATTAGAGTACACTCACGTACCATGAGTCGAGGATGCACAAGGATAACCAAACCCCCATACACTCCTCCTCGGGGTACTTGTCTCTTTGTGAACCTCCTAATTAGATTGAGAGTTACCGATAATAAGTGCATGAGTTCTTCGGACTAATGTGAGTATTCGAAAGTTGACACTTCCACCTAGCCATATTTTTCTAGCCTCTTCGGTACCGTGCATTGCCCTTTCTCACCTCGAGAGTTGGCGCATACTTCGCCGGTGCATCCAAATCCTTGGCACGATACGCTCTGTCATCATAAGCCTCATTATATCCTTCCTCAAAACAGCCACCATACCTACCTATCAAGGCATTTCCATAGCCTTTCCGAGATACATTGCCATGCAACATCCATCTTCTCATGACTTGATCTTCATGTCATACATGCTATTTGCTTGATCGATGAGCCGCA
Source organism: Secale cereale (assembly GCA_902687465.1). Lineage (NCBI taxonomy): Eukaryota > Viridiplantae > Streptophyta > Magnoliopsida > Poales > Poaceae > Secale > Secale cereale. Next base: position 99,696,112 of record LR738709.1, read on the forward strand.
TGCTAGTTGGGCATTGCCCTAATCATTGCTACATGACGCGCTAGTATCATTGCATATCCTGCTACACCGGCAGAGGCATACATTTGCATACATCATGATAGTTTCATTTTCTTTATGTTGAGTACTTTTGTAAAGTGTGAAAGATCTTCTATACTTCTTGTAATACATAGAGTGTTTCCCCTACAGTGAGGAAAAGATCCCAAAGAGGACAAAATCAAAAGATCCCAATGAGGACAAATGAGAGTTAAATAGAAAGAGCCATTGAGGCCACAAAAAAATAAAAAAAAAGAGAAAAAAGAGAAAAGAAATAAAAAGAGAGAAGGGGGCACACTACTATTGCTTTTGAGAGATCCACACTCGTACTCCATCTTATACCTTGTACTCCATAGAGATTATCATTCATGCATATAGCTATGTGGGGACCTTCACACTATAGAACTTGGCTTGTATATTCCAATGATGAGCCTCCTCAAAAGAGCTCTAGGTCTTCTTGAGCGAGCAAGTTGGATGCACCCCCACTAGTTCCATTGGAGAGCTTACCTTAGCTCATATGTGCATCCGTTGCATGGCAATCCCTACTCCTCACATCATATCCATCATTTGGCTTTCTCTCGCCTATGATTGTCCTCATTGATGTGAGCCTTTCACACCTTTTTTGTCTTCCCCCTTCATCATTTTTCTCTCTTTGCCATCCTAAGTGTCAACTTTCTTGCTTACGCTCATCCATTGCATGAGTGCTCAAAATATCGAAAGGGAGTGGATCATTTTGACTTGTACCTGGCTAGTGGTCTGGGGATGAGTCAAGATAAGATTCCAAAGAAGACCAAGTGTGAAACTTTAGTAGATTAAGTTCTCAACAATACAAAAACTATATTTTACTCTCTCGTATATCCCTATCCCCTTTCTTGCACGCAAACACCATTTGGAGACATTCGAGTCACGGATAGCGAGAGCTCTTGCACCTTTATGTTCTTATGTTGCTTGTTACAATGCTAATATAGACTCTTGTTTGTTATGACTTGAATTGAATTACATGCCTTGATTGCTTTACTTAAAAAGTTCTTATATGGTTGGTAGCATGTCACCACAGAAATTATGCTTGTTATCATTTACCTACTCGAGGACGAGCAGGAATTAAGCTTGGGGATGTTGATACGTCCAAAACGTATTTATAATTTCTGCTTGCTCCATGCTTCTTTTGTGTGATATTGCTATGATATTGATGCACTTCCATACACTTTTGATCATATTTGGACTAACCTATTAACTTAGTGCACCACAGTGCCAGTTCCTGTTTTCTGCTGTTTTTCTATTTCAGGTTTCCCCCATATTAAAAGTGCTCCAAAAATTCCAGGAAAAATATAGGAAAAATCAGCGTACAGGAAGCTTCGCGAAGAACCAAAGATGGGCCAGAGGGGAGCCAGGGGAGGCCCAGGCGGCCACCTGGCGCGGCCCCACCCCTGGCCGCGCCAGGGGGGGCGCCTGGGGCCCCTGCTCCGCCTCTGGTTGCCCCCCTTCGCCTATATATCCCTCTCGTCCCGAAACCCTCGAGGAAAGAACCCTTTTTCGCGATCTCGCCTCTGTTCTGCCGCCGCAGCGCTTCCAAGATCGGGAGCATAAGGAGAACTCTTCCCGGCACCCTGTCGGAGGGGAGAACCACCACCGGGAGCTTCTCCACCACCATGGACGCTTCCCGGATGAGTCGTGAGTAGTCCACCTTGGACCATGGGTCCATGATCAGTAGCTATGTGATGTTCTCATCCCCTCTTTTCTCTTCATGGTTTAGACCTCGTGAGCTGCCCTACATGATCGAGGCACATATGTAATCTTTCTGATGTTGCTTTGCTGAGTTTGCTGGGATCTGATGGATTATGAGACTATGTTCAGATTGTGTTTGAGTAATATATTTGATTCACCTCTTTTATATCTTTGTTCTTGAGTAATTCTTGCATGTTCTCCGTTGCTGTTTATTACTTTGGCCAAGTAGTAGGTAGTAACTCCAAGAGGGAGCGTTATGCTTGATTGTGGGTTCATGCCCCCTGATGACTAGCTTGAGTGACAGAAACAAGAGTCTAGGGGATGTGTTGTTGCCACAAGGGAGAAAACAACGGTGCTTGTACTTGCGGGTGCAAGGATTCTTTACTTTACGCAAAGTTCTTTTAATGCAGTTGTCTGTTGCTTTGAGTTTACACTTTGGGTGGGATTCGCAACTTAATACCAGCGAGATGTTCTGGATAGATATCTCAAGGTGGATGATTAGTAGTAGATGCAGATGGATTTTGGTCTACTTGCCTTGGCGTACCGCCCATGCTTTTGAGCCTCTACCTTTCTTTGCAGCATAGTTAGCATTGGTTTGTGCACATAATCCTGTCAATTGCCCAGTTGTAATTTGTTTACCTCGCTTTGTTGTTTTATCGTCTTTTGGGAGAGAGACATCACTAGTGAACATCATGGGACCCCGGTCCATATTACCACCGATGATCACACCTTCTATTTACTTCCTGTTTTTATTTCCTAGTTGCAGTCATAGCTATCATTATTATATCTTGTGTTTGATCCTTTGTAAACAACAAGGCCGGAGGGATTGACAACCTCTCTGTACTCGTTGGGAGCAAAGTTATCTGTATCTGTGTGCAGGTCCCGTCAACCGCTAAGTTTCTGGCGCCGTTGACACCTACTTGTCGACCCTCGGAGTCTCACGGGATTCGATCCTTGGTATCTTTGCCAAGGGAAATTTGCCGCTATGCTACATCTCAACCTTCCACTTGGGGTAACCAACGAGGGGCGAGAAGCCATCATGCGCAAGGTCACTGACGCATGTGTGGGCTTCCACCTCTGCCTCCCTCCTTCGGGCGGCGGTGGCGGAGCGGGTGATGATCCAGGCGGTCGACGGTGGGCTGGCGGCCACAGCGGCTGTGGATGGGGTGGCGGCCACGACGGCCACCTCTCGCCTTCGGGCCACGGTGGCGGAGCGGGCGATGGCTGGCAGTGGGGTGGCGGCCATGACGGCCACCTCCCGCATTCGGGCCGCGGCGACAGAGCGGGCGATGGCCCTGGCTTTCGACGGTGGTGTGGCGGTAATGGCGGCCGGCGACAGCTGCCGATGGGCAGCGGTGACGGAGCGTGTGGTGGGTGTTCCGTGCACACCCAATAGGGACGCCACGCGCACTACACTACGTCGGGGACTGCGCTGCCGCCGCGGTGTAGCCTCCCAGCTGGAGCTGTCCTCTGATGACGGCTAAGTGGCTGAGCGACGACGACGGACCGTTGCCATTGGCGATTGTGGCAGAAGCAAACGAGATAAGCTACAGGGAGGGAGGGTTAAATGCGACGCAGGACTCGTCGGTTGTGAGGATTTATATAGCAGGCCGGTAAGCATTGGGATTTCGGGGGATTTCACCAAGTCGGGCGGGAAGCTTGCGCGGGAACCTGCGAGGTTGCGCGGGAACGTCCTCACCGACGATTCATTGGCGCCACCGTTTGGCTAAAAGAACTCCCCCGCGCTGCGCAAGCTTACGTTGTAAGTCGTCTGTGGCAGCGGGGTGACAAGACGTGCGAAAGGAGGATGAAAGGACACGTACACATATGGTTAATACATAAAAAACGTTTGCAATTTAATTACCTACTATACCCCCATCTTGGTTTATAAGTAGGATTTAACTAATAAAATTCGAATGCACATCGCTCGGACAGTTCGTCTTATTTGCCACGTATCACTGTGCTGGCCTCTGCTCGCGTCCCTCGGCAAGCTCTGGTCACCGTTAGGCACTGCAGCACGCTATGCTCGTCGTTAGGCGCCGCGCCGCTCTTTGCTCGCGTCCGTTGGCGCGCTCTGCTCGCGCCCGTCGGCGCGCTCGGCTTGTGGAAAGCTTTTCCTTGCATGGTCAACTGCTATATGGATCACGTTGCTCGTCGTTGAGGCGACCGGGGAGCGCTTAGCTCGCGTCCCTCTCCGTGCGCGCTCTGCTAGCGTTTGGGCGTGCGCACGATCACATCGGGGGGGGGGCATATGCATGCGGTTGCACCGCGCGCATTGCCACACGATGCAGTTACGCGCGGCACAATGTAGTTACGCGCTGCAAATTAGAACTGCCATTAGGGCCTACTGATATTTCTGGCCGTTCGGCTTCCCCTTTAATTCTCGCGACCATTATAACCTTAGTCTCTTCAACCTTTCGATCGCGCCCCACAACACAAGAAGCACACCAACGACGACGCATAGAGACGGGATGTCTAGCGGCGCTCTAATGGAGTTCGGTGAGCATAAAGTGGAGACCCACGCGAGTGAGACGGATCTCTCGGTAGTGTACACCATCGACCCAGCCGTGGTGGACGACTACATCAACACCTTTGAGCAGTTGCTTGATGGAGACAAGTACAAGGTGGTCGGCATCGACCTCCAGTACCCTGCCGGTCATCCCAACATAGATCAGAAGGTTGTCGTCGCCCAGTTGTGCGTGAGCCATCATGTCTTCATCTACCACTACTGCATGGCCACAGAGCCTTGCGGCCGTTTCAACAGGTTTGTCAATAGCACCGACTACACGTTCGCCACGGTGGGAACCACCGACTATGTAAAAGCGCTCAGGGTTACGGGCTTGGCCTGCCAGAACCTTGTCGAAATTCGTGAGCACTATAGGATCTGGGGAAGCACGAAGAAGGACTCCCTGGTTGAACTCGCCTCGGCCATCATCGACCCCTACTATGAAAAGATGAAGCATGATGCCAAGAGAACAAGTCACGTATCCTGGCACAGGGCCTGGATGCGGCAACTGGATGAACCTCACCTCAGGTTCGCGGCCAAGAGCGTGTACACATGCTACGAGATGCACAGGTGGATCGTTAACATGAGGAGTGCCTTGTTACCCAAATCGACGAGCCCGGATCGAGCCACAAGTAGAGCAAGCGTCCCAAGAAGTAGATGATGATCAGATGATCGTTTATGCTAGTTGATCATGCATGTAATATATAGTTTACTTTATTGGTGTGTGGAAATGTCATGTGTGTAGTAGCCACCTATGTAATTATGCATGTAATAGTTTACTTTGGTGTGTGCAAATGTCATGGTTGTATAGTAGCCACCTATGTAAGTGGATGTTTAATTTGGTTATGCAACCATGTCCTTATAAGTGTGTGTGTGTGTGTGTGTGTGTGTGTGTGTGT
>LR738709.1:99701539-99757172 GCA_902687465.1 Secale cereale
CACACGTCTTATTAGTAGCGACCGTATGTGTTATTATCGGTCTTAGCACACATTTTTTATTACACACATGTTTGCCGCGTATCACACATATCTTCCTATATTGACCCGTTTATGTTCTCTTGTCTCAACACAAACAATTCATCTGAGTGAACCGCATGCCGTATATCGCACACACCTTGATCTGGCTGACCGTTTCTTTTGTGTTGCCTAATCACAAATAGTTCATCCGACTGAACCGTATGATGTACATCACACATGCCTTCATCAAGCAGCCTGTTTCTATTGTTCCTCCTCATTGCAAACAATCAATTGACCTGAACCGTATGCCCATAATCGCACACGCAACCAAAATCTGAACTGTGTTTGATGCATCCTCCATCGCAAACGTTTTGCACCTTTTTGACGATTTTTTTACACCCACATTTGCGATTATGGCATAGCACACAGTTTTGTCGAAGGGTCTCTGATCGTAGTGTCGCGTTAGCAGCATCCTGCTATAGTGATTGGTGCTCGTGGGTGACTAGTAGTGTTGATTACATCTTGTAGTTGATTACTATATGGTTTATTTGGTGGAAGATTATATGTTCAGATCCAATATGCTATTCAATACTCCTCTGATCTTGAGCATGCTTCTCATTTGTGAGTAGTTACCTTTGTTCTTGAGGTCTCGGGAGAAATCATGTTGCATGTAATCATGTGAATTTGATATGTGTTCGATATTTTGATAGTATGTATGTTGTGATTCCCTTAATGGTATCATGTGAAAGTCGACTACATGACACTTCATCATATTTGGGCCTAAGGGAATGCATTGTGGAGCAGTAATTAGATGATGGGTTGCGAGAGTGACAGAAACTTAAACCCCAGTTTATGCGCTATTCCGTAAGGGACCGTTGGATCAAAAAGTTTGATGCTATGGTTAGAATTTATTCTTAATACTTTTCCCGTAGTTGTGGATGCTTGCAGGAGGGTTAATCATAAGTAGGAGGTTTGTTCAAGTAATAACAACACCTAAGCACCGATCCACCCAGATACCAATAATCAAAGTAGCGAACATGAATCGAACCAACATGATGAAAGTGATTAGATGAAATTCCCATGTACCCGCAAGAATGCTTTGCTTATTATAAGAGACCGTCTTGGCCTGTCCTTTTCCTCAAAAGGATTGGGCTACCTTGCTGAACTTTTGCCACTACTATTGTTACTTGCTCATTACAAAATTATCTTGCTATCAAACTACTATGTTACTTACAATTTCAGCACTTGCAGACATTACCTTGCTGAAAACCACTTGACATTTCCTTCCGCTCCTCGTTGGGTTCGACACTCTCACTTATCGAAAAGAGCTACAATTGATCCCCTATACTTGTGGGTCATCAGTCCCCGGCCCGCCCAGGACAAAAATCCCATTTTTTGTCATGATTTTTTGTCATAGAAGTAGGAGTCCACCACATCTACGATGATACGTGTTTTTGTCACAATTATCGTCATAGAAGTGTTGTAAGCATGACAGGAAAAAATTCATTCGGGCCAAAATGTCACATATGTGTCTTTTTTTGTAGTGTAATGTTGTTGTGAATATGATGAGACACTTTTAACTTGGCAGTGTGATATTAGTCGCATGTTGCATTGATTTCTAGCTTGCATTGCTTCTAATTTTTTGAAATGCCGCTTGTGACGAGAAACTTTTAACTTGGCAGAGTGATATTGGTTGCATCTTTGATATGGTGTCTAGCTTGCATTTCGTCTAATTTCTTGAAAATTATTCTGCTTAGTTTAAAAGTCATAGGTGTCAATATGTCATGTCGTCATGTTTTTCATACATATTCCATCCAACTCATACGGTTGACTTACATCAAAGTATTATTTATCTGTATCATGCATCAATGAGTTCTGAAGAGCGAATTTTATTCTTTTGTGTTGTGGGTACGGCTTGACATGGCAAAGTCCAAAAGAGCAAGGAAAAGAGTATGGTAGGGCATGGTGTTAGTCGTTAGGTGAAATGGAAAATGAGCTTCCCTCGAGATTCTGCTAGTACTTATAGTGTTGTAGAAGGGCGAAGTCCACCTGCTAAATCTACAAACGCAGTATCCCACTGCTCCACTAGCTACAACACCTCCATCCATAGCACCGATATCTCAACGAGTTACTCGTTCAAATGCTCCACAAGTGTCATGTTCACAAGCTGCCTATCCACCTAACACTAGTTCCGAAGCACTGCTAACACTACAGGACTTGGAAAGATCAGATCAACCTCATAAGCATCAACACCAAGACGGTACTTGATCGAGTCATGTTGTAGTTGCATGCTTCTTTATATGTACTCTCACAGTTTGATGTGCACTAACACTTTCCATATTCGTTGTGGAACTAGCACCTCAGCGCAAGAGGAAACATACATCTGGGATAATGCTTGACAGGTTAACAAAATCAAAAGTAGGAAGAATGGAGATCCATTTTGAGGTGGGTTTAAAAAGGCCACATGATGCTACAGAGTCGGCCAAGTTACTTTCAGAGGCAGCCGTTGTCATTAGGTGTCATGCACGTATCCTCCCAACGTGGATCAAGTATAGGAATGACAAATACGAAACCCAGTGTAACACATACCTTGACCATTTATCCATAAGTAATGTTATGTATCACCATTTGTAATATTGTATTGATCTATCCCATACTTTCTAGCTTGCTCCTAATGAGACTCCCATTCTTTTTCAATAGATGATGTTCAAGTTGGTTCTGAAAGATGATGCAACCAAACAAGCATGCACTCATATTTTTCAGTCTGCTTTGCGAAACTATCGGTAACACCTTAGAAAAACTCACTTTGAAGGCAAGGGCTAACAATAAAATTTCTCAAAGATCTCCAATGGAATATATTACAGACGGAAATTGGACAACACTTGTTAAACACTAGTCTGATCTGAAGTACCAGGTAGGGTATATGTATGTGATCACATCACATATTGAACTTGTATTAACAAATGTGCCTTACAAGTATATCATCTTCTAGGCTAACTATTTGAAGAACAAGACCAATCGTTCTAAAGTGAAATTACAATAGATAACAAGATCTCGTAGCTATATTGCACAGTGTGAGGCTCTTGTAAATAGTTGTCATTTCCTTCCTTTTGGTGTGCCATATTATCGTATCTATATTGACTTGTTCCAAATACAGAGGAAAGCCCGTGCAGACCAAAAAGAACCTGAACCGAATGCAGTGCTAATCTTCAAGGATTGTCACACTATCGAGATGAAGGGCATTACTACACCAGCCCAAGCCGCTATTGTAGTCCTTACTCCTCATGCGTGTGAACTGCGTGTTATTGTGATGTGTTCATTTAAATGCTTGGTTTGCAGCCAGTGTCAGTTACTTTGTTCACTTTTATACACAATTGTCTTGACGTGTCATTTCATCTTACACGGTTTAAAAGAGAGGAAGGATATCATTTCTGTCTTGATCTGTAATCTAGTTGTGTTATTCACCTGCCCACACAATGATACAACAACCTGTTTGTTAGATATCCATTTGCCTATGATATGAATGATGTCATACTATGTTCATCATATTTTAAACAGTGGCTCTTTATCCTTAGATGTCGATAAATGTGAGGAAATAGACAATACTAGGCATGCTACATGGACGTATGTACTGAATGTGATTTTATTATGTACTTGGCACTAAAATACATGATTATGTACTGAAGTGGTTCGCCAAAATAAGTTATGTATAAACGTCAAAGCTATTTTGTTTGCTTTTCTCTCATTAGTTACTTCTTATCTGGTGCACAAATCTACAAATTCAAACTTTTAGCAAGTTATGGAACAAATGATTAAACAACCACAACCTCCTGAAGGTGACGAGACTACCACGGGAACAATGTCACCTCTTACTGGAGTGCATGAGTATCTCTCCCCTAAACAGTGCAAAAAGCACCTTCCTACGTAATTCTGGGTTAGTTGTTCAGGTAACCTCATCCAAACTGCCTACTGAACAAAATCTTCAGGCTAGACAGAGTGATATATCTGTGCTCCAGACACAAGTACAATCCCTAATGGAGGTCGTTTCTGAAATAAGAATAGTGGTTGACAAATGTCGTCAAGATATGAATGGTTTTGAAACCAGACTATCAGACATTTACTTCATTATTCAAGAGGAATGGGGGGAAAGGGGGAAGGTCATGTTGTTCCATAAGATTCTACAGCCTGAAACATTACCACTCAGGTAAAATGATCTCTACTTTTATACATCTCATGGTGCATTTATCTGCAAGGACTGTAAACTTTTATGCCAACAGGCCTTTTGTTGTATGGTTGTAATTTATTTTGTTGTGATACAATATTTATCGTGCGGCCAAAGGCGGTAGAAATTAGCAAGCTATTTTTGTATAGTGTAGGTTTATTCTTAGTAATGTATTTGGCATCATCGGTCTCCTTTTGGCCGAAAGCATTGTTGGAGCCCAAAGGGCCAATATTCGTCAGGCCCACAACTTGAATGACCTCAAAACAATTATGGGCCGTAATCGACATGTAGCCAACAGAAAATAACTGATCCAAAATCAGCGTAAGCTCTTCTTATTTGTTTATCATTCCATTTGTAGGCTCGTGACCATAGTGGGACATTAACAGGCCTAAACATAATATGGGCCCATACTAATAATGGGTCATTGACATGTCTAAATATCTCACATGCCTTATTTGGCCCATAAATGACACGGTCGCTAACCGGCCGAAATGCAGATTGGGCCTTCATTAGGCCAGAATATACACAAGTCTTGTAGCAGGCCGAAAGTTGATTAGGCCTAAAATGTGCTAAATAGCCCAATGGTCTTTAATTAGCAGGCCAAACTATATCTCAGCTCATGGTGACCCGCTTACATGGAGGATCGTTAACACGCGAAAAGTCGGCACGGGTCGTAATTGCACCGACCTACTAGACGGGCCTTTAATAGGCCAAAAGTGTGGGTGGGCTAGATATGTGTCATCAAGAATATGGGTCGTTAATAGGCCTGATGTGACATCGGACCACATATGGCCCATGGGTTGCGCCGGTCGTTAACATGCCGAAAAACATATCAGGCTCGAAGTGGCCCAAATCTACTTTGGACAGTTAGCAGGTCGAAAGTCAGACCTGGACGAAAATGGCCCAATTCCAACATGGTATATTTATGGGCCAAAAGTTTTGTCGGACAAAAAATGGGCCCACATGTAGCAGGACCTTAAATAGGTAGGAAACAAACCGGGTTGTAATTGGGCCAAAATACATTGTGAACTGTTAACAGGATAGAAGTGACCATGGGCCGCAATGATGAGAAATCCACCATGGGCCGCGGACGGGACAATTTGACACTATTGCTATGGGTCTTACCTGCAAATAGGTTGTGTGCAAGCTGGCTGTTAATGGACCAGCCCGCTAACTTTGTCGGGGCCGGCCTTTTTAACCTAAATGGGCCACTGTTGGGCCGTGCCACGTATTGAAGTGTCATAGGTGTGTTGCTACTTGTGAGCTACGTTGGGATTTCCTCGAAGAGGATGGGATGATGAAGTACATTAGAGATAAGTATTTCCCCTGGTTATGAAACCGAGGCTATCAATCCAGTGGGAGAACCAAGCAACACTATGTAAACAGCACCGGCACACAAACAACAAATACTTGCAACCCAACGTGTAGAGGGGTTGTCAAACCCTCAATGGTTATGAGCAAGATTAAATTGTATGGGTTTTTATAAATAGATCTAACTAAAATACAAAATAAAATGGATAAAATAAAATTGCAGCAAGGTATTTTGGGTTTTAATATGATAGAAAATAGACTCGGGGGCCATAGATTTCACTAGAGGCTTCTCTCGAGAAAATAGCATACAATAGGTGAACAAATTACTATTGGGCAATTGATAGAAAAGAAAATAATTATGATGATATCCAAGACAATGATTATGCATATAGGCATGACATCGAAGATTAGTAGACCGACTCCTGCCTGCTTCTACTATTATTACTCCACACATCGACCGCTATCCAGCATGCATGTAGTGTATTAAGTTCATGAAAGAATAGAGTAATGCCTTAAGCAAGATGACATGATGTAGACAAGATAAAATAACGTATGAATTAACCCCTTATTTTTATCCTTACATGTGTGTCATGTCTCCTTCTGTCACTGAAATTGAGCAACGCAAGATCAAACCCATCACAAAAGCACTTCTTCCCATGGCAAGAAAAATCAATCTACTTGGCCAAACTAAACCAATAAATCGGAGAAGAAATATGAGGCTACACAAATCATGCATAAAAGAGTTCAAAGAAAACTCAAATAATATTCATGGATAGATCTAATCATAAACTCACAATTCATCGGATCCCAACAAACACACTGCAAAAAGTCGTTACATCAAATAGATCTCCAAGAACATCAAGGGGAACATTGTACTGAAGATCGAAAGGAGAGAAGAAGCCATCTAGCTACTAACTACGGACCCATAGGTCTGTGGTAAACTACTCACGCATCATCGGAGGGGTAGCAAGGATGATGAAGAACCCCTCCGTGATCGTTACCCCTCCGACAAAGTGTCGGAAAAAGCCTCTAGATTGTATCTCATGGTTCTGGAACTTGCGGCGGCATAAAAAGTATTTCGTCGACTCCCCTAAGGGTTTTGAGATTTTAGAGTATTTATAGAGGCGGAGGTAGGTCAAAACGATTCTCATGGGACCCACTATCCACCAGGGCGCGCCAGTGCCTAGTTGGGCCCTCCTTCATCTTCCGGTTCACCCTCGAAGCTTCTAGGGTCTTTTATTGTCAAAAACTCCAAAAGGTTTTGTGTCATTTGGACTTTGTTTGGTATTAATATTATTCAAAGCAAAAAAAACAGGAACTGGCACTAGCCACTAAGTTAATAGGTTAGTTTCATAAAATTGATATAAAGTTGCTTGTAAATGTATATAAAACATCCAAGATTGATAATATAATAGCATGGAACAATAAAAAATTATAGATACGTTGGAGACGTATGAGCATCGCCAAGCTTAATTCATGCTCGTCCTCGAGTTGGTAAATGACAAAAACAGAATTTTTTATGTGGAATGCTACCTAACATATTCATCATATATTCTTTTGTGTGTAGCATGGACATTTGGACTTGAATGATTCAAAGAAATAGTCTATAATTTGACATGAAGACATCAATACTCAAGCATATCAACAGGCAACCAAGTCTTTCAAAATATCAATGTTGAAGAAAGTTATCATTAGCCCATTATGCGCAATCATTGATCCAACACATCCAAATATTAACTACATCCAATGCACAAGTATGACAATAATGTTCCCTAGTTGGTGCTTTATAAGAGAAGATGGAGACTCAATTGCATAAAGGTAAATAGATAGGCCCTTCGCGGAGGGAAGCAGATATTTGTAGAGGTGCCAGAGCTCATATCTTAAATTGTGAGATAAAATTGTTTTGAGAGGCATGCTTTTCCTATCAACGGACCGAGAAATCCCAATATCTTCCATGCTAACAAATTATATGCGGTTCCCATACAGAAAGTAAAGTTTATTCCCTTTTCACCATTCTTTCACAATCCATGGCTAGCTGTATCCACGGGTGCCTTCCATACCAACACATCCCAAGGAATTTATTATAGTTTTTTTCATTTCGGGAATGGGCATCCCTATTACCTGCCACACTCACATGCAATGACAAGTGAATAAACACTTATCATGGGAATAAAATACCTAGTATGGAAAATATTGGCCACCCCCTACCGCTCCATGAGTGGTAGGGGCACACAAAAAGGAAATTCGTTTTTAAAATTAGGGTTGGCACATAAAATTTACTTGGAACGGCATGGACATACCACATAAGGTAGGTATGGTGGACTCATTTGGCACAACTTTGGGTTTAAGGAGTTGGATGCACAAGCAGTATTCTCGCTTAGTACAAATGAAGTCTCGTAAATAGATTGAGAAGCGACCAACCAAGAAATGAAAACGGCCATAAACGAGCATTGAACATAATTAACAGCAAATAATGCACCACAGGTACGATATAATTGCATTGCATAAATATTGACTTTAGGTGCATGCATAGGGAATCACAAACCCTAACACCAATATTCTTACTAAAGCATAATTACTCATCAACATGACTCACATATCACTATCTCCATATCGCAAAACTATTGCAAGGAATCAAGTTCATAATTTCCAATGATCTTCATGAAAGTTTTTATTATATCCTCCTTGGATGTCTATCACTTTGGAACTAAATTCATATCTCGTGCAAATTACCATTACTATTCTTTAACTCTCAAAAAGATACAGGTGAAGCACAAGAGCATAAGTATTTCTTCAAAACAATCATCTCTCAAAATAATACAAGTGAAGCACGAGAGGATATTTCTTTAAAATTTACTAACTCTCAAAATAATATAAGTGAAGCATGAGAGTTTATTTCTTCAAAATATAATCACCGCCGTGATCAAAAAGATCTAAGTGAAGCACTAGAGCAACTGCCTAGCTCAAAAGATTTAAGTGAAGCACATAGAGTATTCTAACAAATCATGTGCGTGGCTCTATTAAACAAGTGTGTACAACAAGGATTATTGTGACCAACTAAAAACCAAAACAATCAAAGACTTGTGACGCCCCCGATTTGACCGTACACTAATCATGCACGCAAACGTGTACGACCAAGATCAGGGAGTCACTTGAAGATATCACAACACAACTCTAGACACAAATAAAATAATACAAGCTTTATATTACAAGCCAGGGGCCTCGAGGGCTCGAATACATAAGCTCGAATACAGAAGGGTCAGCAGAAGCAATAATATCTAAGTACAGACATAAGTTAAACAAGTTTGCCTTAAGAAGGCTAGAACAAAACATCAACGATCGAAAAGGCAAGGCCTCCTGCCTAGGACCTCCTAACTACTCCTGGTCGTCAGCTGTCTCCATGAAGTAGTAGGCTTTGTCGGGGTAGTAGCAGTCGTCAAGGGTGGCATCTGGCTCCTGGACTCCACCATCTGGTTGCAACAACCAGAAAGAAGAAAGAAGGGGGGAAAGGGGTAGCAAAGCAATCGTGAGTACTCATCCAAAGTACTCGCAAGCAAGGATCTACACTACATATGCATCGGTATCAATGAAAGGGGATAGTATCTGTGGACTAAGCTGCAGAATGCCAGAATAAGAGGCGAAGAAGCTAGTCCTATTGAAGACTAGCATCTTGTGGAAACCATCGTCTTGCAGCAAGAGGGGAAGTAGAGTAGTATAACATAAGTCATATTTATGTTGTTGTAACAACGCTCGGGGATCCTTTCTCGACTCCCGGAGCCACATATCCATATCATGCCTCAGCATCCAGTTCTAGTTGTATCGATCGGGATACAACTCCAAGTGTGCGTTACCGTAGGACAGGCTATCGATAGATGTTTTCTTCCCTACAGGGGTGCACCAACTTACCCACCACGCTCGCTTAGCTTCGTCCGGACACACCATCAGGTCATGCTCGGCCTCGGCCAAACAATACGCCGCAACCTGACCTAGGCTTAATAGAGAGGTCAGCACGCCAGAATAATCCTATGCCCCCAGGGGTCATGGGCCATCGCCCCGGGAACTCCTGCACGTTGTGTATGCGGCCGGTGAGCAGACCTAGCTACCTCCTTAAAAAGGAAGGAGCTTACCAGTCCAACTCGGCAAGTGCCGCTCAGTCGCATGAAGTCAATTAAGCTTCGGCCGATGCATACAATGCAGAACACCCATACTATGCCCACGTGATGGTTAGTGCTATCAGGCCAGAGGCCCCTCGGATCAAATATCCAAACCGTTTAGTGTCTTGGGAATGCGCGGTAACGAGCAGAGACTCACGATCATGTGACCCCATCGCCCCGTCTCAAGGAATTGCGGCAAGGGCTAAGAATGCCCGGCCACGCCTCGTATTTATCTCGTGGGCACCTTCCAGGTCAACCCGAATGCACGTCACTCGCAAATAAGCTCGCGCAGGTACCCCTCAGGGCCGATCCATCTTTAGTAACATGGTTCAGTGTAAAGTCATAGTAACCATAGTAACCGTGTGTCTAACACCAAAGGGAACCTTGAGGAATCACCATCGATGGAATTCCACCTGATGTTATCGTCAAGGTGAACGAAGGAGTCACCCTCGAGGTCCACTCTTGAGAAGTTGCACGAAAGTGTCGTTATCGGGAGTGGACAAGGAGGAATCACCCTCGATGACTATAAATGATGAACTAACCTACAAGGTTAACATCAGAAGTGCTGATGGAGTATCACCCTCGGCACTCGATAGTAACCAAGTAGTGTCGAGCAACTAAGGGGAAAGTGATGTGCGGTGCCGGGGCCTGGTCTTTGATCCCGTTGATCGGGTCTTCTCATAATCCAGCGGGGCGGTCGGGACAAAGTTGGGGGGGTCTCTGATGGATCTCTAACCAGCCTATACTAAGCAGTTTAGTATAAACATGTAAGGTATGAAAGTAGGTATCAACAACAGGCTATGCATCAGAATAGGATCATACAAAAAGTAGTACAGTTCTAATGCAAGCATAAGAGAGAAGAGAGTGGGCGATATCGGAATGATCAAAGGGGGTTGGCTTGCCTGGTTGCTTAAACGAGAAGGAGGGGTCGTCGTCGATTTAGTCGATCACCGAGGTAGCATCAGTCTCGCGGTCTACCAGAGAGAAGAGGGGGAAGAAACAATAAATACAAAGCATACAAATGCAATAGAGAAGCACAACATGCCAACATGTAGTGCTAGGGTGTTCTAACACGGTGCTACACGATACCGGCGAAGGGGGATAACATCCGGGAAAGTATCCTCGGTGTTTCGTGTTTTCGGACAAATGAATCAGAGGGGGAAAGTTGCATGTTCGCTATGCTAGTAGCATGTGGCACACGAACGATCCGCGTATTCGGGTTCGTCTTGTCGTTCTAAGCAACTTTCATATATAAAACATTTTCATCCAAGTTACGGTTTATTTTATATGATTTTCTAAAGTTTTAACCATTTTCTAAATTTATTTATTTATTTAAATCAAACATTATCCAGAACAGTGAAAGGTGATGTCAGCATGACATCACCATGATGTCAGCAGGTCAACAGGTTGACGGAGTCAAACCTGGTGAGTGGGTCCCACGTGTCATTAGTTATTAATCTAACTAACAATTAAACTACTTAATTAGTAGTTTAATTTAAACTTAATTGATATTTTTAATTAATTAATTAATTAACTATCATTATTTATATTTATTATTATATATCTTGTTTAAAAAACTTAAACTTTTTATTATTATTTTTTAACAGGGCGCTGGGCCCACTGGTCTGTGGCCCAGGCCGACCAGGGCGGGTTAACGGGCACGTGCGGGTCGGGCGCCGCCCAACAGGTCGCACGCCCAGGGGCGCAGCGACCATCAGGGGCGGCCGGCGTTGGCCAGCGGGCGCGGCTGGCAGCCATGGCCAACCAGAGCGGTACGAGGGCCAGCGGCCGGAGCCGGCCGCAGCTGTTGGCGGTGGCGCGTGGAGGAGGGTCTAGGGACACGGGCGTGGCCGCTGGCGGAAGGCAGCCGGAGCGGAGCGAAGAAGGGCGGCGCGCCGGGATGAGAGGGAGAGTCAGGGGCGGGGCTGGCGCTTTGGAGCGCGGTTGGGAAACGACAGGCGCAGGCACGGCGGATGAGAATAGCAACGAGGGAGGCAGGGGCGGCCGCAGCAGAAGCGGGCTGCGGTGGCAAGCCAGCAGCAGTGCGGGGGAGGGGGTGTGACCGTAGGCATCGATGGCGCGCGGGCAAGCAGGTGGCCACGGCACTGGGTGGGGCTGCAGTGAGGAGGCACGCAGGTCGCGGCGGCTGCGGGGAGCACGCGAGCGAGTGCGGCCCAGCCACGACAAGAGAGCGCGGGGTGAGGCGCAGGGGCGGGATCCGGATGCGGCGATGACGAGTGCACGATGCGCTACGGGACCTAATCCGACGGGAAAAGAGGAGGAGAAGAACCGAAGGCTCAAAGTGGACGCATTGGAGGATTGAAGAGGTCGAAGCCGGTAGGGGATGCGCAGATCGACGATGAGGCAGGAGCAATGGCTAACGCAGGGGATCGACTATCGCGACGGCGTGAGGGCTTGCCGGCTCCGAACTGGCCTCGAGACTGATGTAGAAGACAATGGTGGTCTTCCTGGACAGGCCTGCGTGGCGAGGGGAGGATCTAGGGCGCATCAACAGCGATGGCACGGCGACGAGCACACTCGGGTGAGCAAAACAGAGGGGGAGGAGGGCAAGCAAGGGGGATTGGGCGTGCTAGTGTTTGGCAGTGGCAGAAGGAGGCATCAAGGGTAGCCTTATCCATCGGGGGAAACCGCGGGATGATCGGCACGTGGCAATCCCGGCCATGGACGTGCCGCGCCCGTCCACGGAGCATCGGGTGAACAGAGGAAGAAGATGGCATAGGGATGGGCTGGGCCTGCACTATAGCAACTGGGCTAGAGTGTACACTGAGGCTTTTAGCTTTATACCTTTTATTTTATTTTTGCTTTTATTTTAAAATCCAAAGGAAAAATAGTTTTATAAATTATAGAACTTGCACCTACAATATTACTATGATCTAGGCTACTGCTATAATTAACTTGGCACCAAAATAAAGTAGTTAGTATTTTTATAACTTAACAAGCATTTAATTTATTTGCTTTTGCCACTGTTTAAAAGTGGTTTAGGGCACTTAGACCTTTTGCAAAAATGTTGGTTCACCACCAATATTAACAAGTGATTATTTGCCACAAGATGAACATTTTAGTTATCATGTTTGAAGAAATATTATTTTGACTTTATTCTAAATTTGAAATAGGCTTTAATTTTTATCAAGTGATAATTTGGCTTAGTTTAATTTGATTACATGGAATCATTAGGGGGAGATCATTGTAGCTTGACACTCGGGGAGTTGCAAATCTCCTCTACTACAAGAAATCTCATCCCGAGATTTAAGAGGTAGACTTAAGGGGAAGAATCGGTTACGAAATTCCAATGAGTCTTCTCGGTCTTGGTTGCTCTTCCCGAAGTAGTCGATCCTTATAGTTGATGTCTTTAGTTCTCTGCTTCAGGGCATCGTGCAGAAGTTGTCATCCTCCCTTCAGGATCTCCATCGTACTTACGTAAAAGGTTAGGGGGTAAACTTGGGCAGGACGGAGCTCAACACATGTTAGGTACCTGGGGGCTATCTCGGTGAACGAGGCATAGAAGCATCGCTCACGATGAAATTCAGGAAGTCATCGAGAGGATAATAAGGTGCAATCAGAAGTTTCAAGCGGCTAGGCAATCATTCGTTGCCTGAAACGGAGTGTGAAAGGGGTTCGGAGCAATGGGAATAAGTATTGTGTCTGATACCAGAATTGATGATCTCTCGGAAGGCGGCTTTTGAATTTACATACGAAGCCTCGCGTAAGGAATAACCTTGGAAACAGTGACGTACAGGAGAGTCAGGTTTCGATCGTATGGAACTGTGGGTTATGGGCCCACCATGTGGGTTAAAGGTAGGAAAGATACTGACATCTTGCATGGTCATGATAGCAAGGCATGTTAGAGGATAACCTGTCAGTTATGTTGGAAACGACATCGGTACCAAGGGCGGGGAACGAAGAGAACCACTTTCCTGCTCGTTGAAACGAGGCGGACTAATAGGCAAAGTCCTCATCCACCAGCAGTTAAGGGAATGTTAACAACAATAGTAACAGGGTCTTATTGACAGAGTTGTACATCGAGGTGTTTACATAAGCAGGGAAATATCACTGCTCGGGTAAGTTTGATTACTAGAAAGTTTAATGAAAACAATGGAAAGGAAATGTGATTATTATATTGAGTAGAACAATGAAAAGGAAAATGTGGTTATACCCAAGTATAAGGAGTATATCTTGCCCAAGGATAAATAGATCATGATATACATGACATGATAGTAAGTAGATAACCAATTAGGTAAAGGGACGAGGGAATTCATGTTGTCACCCATACAACAGGGTTTGGATAATCGATCAAGAGACATTTAGCATTGCGCTTCCAATGTTCTTGATGATGTCCGGAGTACCACGGTCATGCTTCGGGGTAGCAATGATATGGTGTTTCAAGTAAAGTGTGGATTGGAAGATCACAAAAATACTCAAGGAACAATCTCAAGAATAATAAGGAAAACAACGTATAAGTGAAACATGACCAAGTCAGTGTTGGAAGGGAGGCAAGGTTGTTGCCGATGACAAGACAATTAATCGAGGGGCAAGGATGATATTTCTCGACGTGAATTCAATTGATCTCTCAGAAGAAGTTAAAATGTTGACAATTATCATGACACATTTGTCGAGAGGTTTCTTAAAGATGTAATCAATCATCGATGACATCAAGCAAAAGGAATGATGAAGCGAAAGGTTATCGGAACCACGGGTACGACATGAACTCGAAATCAAGCGTGCTATTCGAGGTGAAAAGATATGACGAGGAAGATCGACGTAAGTTTAGCTCATCATCGAAAGTTGTGTTCCGGGAAGAAGGACCAGGTAGCACAGTTAAAATTTAGCACGATAATGATATAGCCGATCAGGCTAGGAATGACTTGAACGATTATTAAATTCGTAAGCAATGAAAATTACTTAGAGTTATTGAATCGAAGTGCGGAATCGATTCTCTTATTGGTGTTCTCGAGTGACTAATAACTCAGAACCCGGGGGGAAATCTAAAATCAGTGACAGTTAATAATAGATGAATACTCATAGGAAGCAACTCAATTCTTTGATATTCTTGATATACTGGAGGGTAATACTCGAAGGAAGATCAACATAGAGGTTGCGGAGTTGCATTGATCTGCAGAAGACAAGTGCATGAACTTGTCCGAGAAATGGAATCAAAGGGGAACAATCATGGTCAGAACCACGTCTGCAAAGGACCAAACTTAGATACTAGAAGGACTTATAACAAGGGGTTCATTATTATTAAAAGAAGCTTCCATGATAAGTTTCACATCGGGTCCATGGGCATGAACACAAAGTTCAAGGTCGACTCCCACTTCTTCAATGCATAACCTTCCATTCACTTCTCGATTTCGATGAAGTTGTAGTGTTGAAATTATATCTCGCGGAACACTAGTAGAGTGTGACCCGTAGAAGTCTTCGGGTTCACACGGATTAAGGAAGGCATAGGTTCAACCCATCGGGGCATCTTAGGAACATATAACACAGACTTCACGAGAAAACAACTCAAGCTCAAAAGTAGAGCATGCTTGAGGAAGTAGAGGATACAATTTACCAAAGGCATTATGTATCCGAGGAAAGGCTCACAAGGTTACTCAATATGAAGGACGCTGTCGGATAAACCTAGCAAAGAATCTGGTGGTCCACAAGGGATCTGCTGTGAGCATTGGTACTCAACTAGAAGAAGAAATAATGCAAGGAGTTCAGATTATAGAAACAACTGTGTAATTCAAGCTCAAATGCAAAGGAATGATGATTTCCAAATCAAGGGATCAGAAGCAAACACTCTAATAAAGGATGGATAAGTTGAATAGGCTTAGGGGTACAATCGACGGCAATTTGATTGGTCGAGAACCAACTCAGGTTCGGAAGGACGTCTGAGCCGGAAGATAATTTATAAGGATCAACTGATGATTGCGTGCACAAGTTGAATCAACGGACTCAAAACAATAGTGACAAAGGATGCCAATCAGATTAATAGACTTATGGGATTAACCATAATGCAAGCAAGCAAGAGTTTCAAGAGCAATAGGCTGCTGAAGATTTTCGGAAAATCGTATAGTATTCTGAAGAATTTTGTGAAACACAAGAAGAGCTAGGGATGAATGAATCCTCGATAAGTGAGAGGAATTATCCGTAGACGTATTCAAGCGGAAATGGAGCTGCAAGGCAGCACGCAAAAGGATTCTTAAAAGTTGGAGAATATTACGATATATCTTGTAATAACGAGAACAGCTGGAAAGAATGTAAGATTGGCAAGTGTATGTAGTCATTCATAGGGGTTGATGGTGGAAGGGGATTGCAAACGCGATGAGCACAAGTTATCGGGCTAACATCGGATAGTATCTTCGGGGTCTTCTGATGAATCAAGCCATCATCCGAAATGAAGGAGCTCTCCAGGAGGAAGTATTTACGAAAACCTAATGTTAGAGTTTGCAAAATCATTCAAACCGAATAGAAGACATATCAGATTCCTAGAGTAAAGACAAGGAATAAAAGATCCTAATACCACACAATGGCGACGTGGGCCCATAAGACACACATCCATGTTAGTAAAAGTTTTGTATTGACTAGACTCAACTTTGGCCAAGGAGTTGGAAAGGGGGGTTCCTACAGGCAATCGGCCCTGATACCAACTTGTGACGCCCCCGATTTGACCGTACACTAATCATGCACGCAAACATGTACGACCAAGATCAGAGACTCACTAGAAGATATCACAACACAACTCTAGACACAAACAAAATAATACCAGCTTTATATTACAAGCCAGGGGCCTCGAGGGCTCGAATACACAAGAGTCGGCAGAAGCAATAATATATGAGTACATACATAAGTTAAACAAGTTTGTCTTAAGAAGGCTAGCACAAAACATGAACGATCGGAAAGGCAAGTCCTCCTGTCTGGGACCTCCTATCTACTCCTGGACGTCAGCTGTCTCCATGAAGTAGTAGGCTTTGTCGGGGTAGTAGCAGTCGTCAAGGGTGGCATCTGGCTCCTGGACTCCACCATCTGGTTGCAACAACCAGAAAGAAGAAAGAAGGGGGGAAAGGGGTAGCAAAGCAACCGTGAGTACTCATCCAAAGTACTCGCAAGCAAGGATCTACACTACATATGCATCGGTATCAATGAAAGGGGATAGTATCTGTGGACTAAGCTGCAGAATGCCAGAATAAGAGGCGGAGAAGCTAGTCCTATTGAAGACTAGCATCTTCTGGAAACCATCGTCTTGCAGCAATAGGGGGAGTAGAGTAGTATAACATAAGTCATATTTATGTTGTTGTAACAACGCTCGGGGATCCTTTCTCGACCCCCGGAGCCACATATCCATATCATGCCTCAGCATCCAGTTCTAGTTGTATCGATCGGGATACAACTCCAAGTGTGCGTTACCGTAGGACAGGCTATCGATAGATGTTGTCTTCCCTACAGGGGTGCACCAACTTACCCACCACGCTCGCTTAGCTTCGTCTGGACACACCATCAGGTCATGCTCGGCCTCGGCCAAACAATACGCCGCAACCTGACCTAGGCTTAATAGAGAGGTCAGCATGCCAGAATAATCCTATGCCCCCAGGGGTCATGGGCCATCGCCCCGGGAACTCCTGCACGTTGCGTACGTGGCCGGTTAGCAGACCTAGGTACCTCCTTAAAAAAGGCAAGAGCTTACCAGTCCAACCCGACACGCGCTGCTCAATCGCATGAAGTCAATTAAGCTTCGGCCGATGCATACAACGCAGAACGCCCATACTATGCCCACGTGATGGTTAGTGCTATCAGGCCAGAGGCCCCTCGGATCAAATATGCAAACCGTTTAGTGTCTTAGGAACACGCAGTAATGAGCAGAGACTCACAATCATGTGACCCCATCGCCCTGTATCAAGGACTTGCGACACGGGCTAAGAATACCCGGCCACCCCTCGTATTTATCTCGCTGGCACCTTCTAGCTCAACCCGACTACACATCACTCGCAAATAAGCTCGCGCAGGTACCCCTCAGGGCCGACCCGTCTTTAGTAACATGGTTTAGTGTAAAGTCATAGTAACCATAGTAACCGTGTGTCTAACACCAAAGGGAACCCTGAGGAATCACCCTCGATGGAATTCCACCTGATGTTATCGTCAAGGTGAACGAAGGAGTCACCCTGGAGGTCCACTCTTGAGAAGTTGCACGACAGTGTCGTTATCAGGAGTGGAGAAGGAGGAATCACCCTCGATGACCATAACCGATGAACTAACCTACAAGTTTTACATCAGAAGTGTTGATGAAGTATCACCCTCGACACTCGATAGTAACCCAGTAGTGTCGAGCAACTAAGGGGAAAGTGATGTGCCGTGCCGGGGGCTGGTCTTCGATCCCGTTGATCGGGTCTTCTAATAATCCAGTGGGGTAGTCGGGACAATGTGGGGGGTCTCTGATGGATCTCTAACCAGCCTATACTAAGAAGTTTAGTATAAACATGTAAGGTATGAAAGCATGTATCAACAACAGGCTATGCATCAGAATAGGATCATACAAAAAGCAGTAGTAGTTCTAATGCAAGCGTAAGAGAGAAGAGAGTGGGCGATATCGGAATGATCAAAGGGGGTTGGCTTTCCTGGTTGCTCAGACGAGAAGGAGGGGTCGTCGTCGATGCAGTCGATCACCAAGGTAGCATTAGTCTCGCGGTCTACCGGAGAGAAGAAGGGGAAGAAACAATAAATACAAAGCATACATATGCAACAGAGAAGCACGACATGTCAACATGCAGTGCTAGGGTGCTCTAACACGGTGCTACATGATACCGGCAAAGGGGGAAAACATCCGGGAAAGTATCCCTTGTGTTTCGTGTTTTCGGACACATGAATCGGCGGGGGAAAGTTGAATATTCGCTATGCTAGGAGCATGTGGCAGACGAACGGTCTACGCATTCAGGTTCGTCTCGTCGTTATGAGCAACTTTCATATATAAAACATTTTCATCCGAGTTACGGTTTATTTTATATGATTTTCTAAAATTTTAACCATTTTCTGAATTTATTTATTTATTTAAATCAAACATTATCCAGAACAGTGAAAGGTGATGTCAGCATGACATAACCATGACGTCAGCAGGTCAACAAGTTGACGGAGTCAAACTTGATCAGTGGGCCCAGGTGTCATTAGTTATTAATCTAACTAACAGTTAAACAGCTTAATTAGCAGTTTAATTTAAACTTAATTGAAGTTTTAATTTATTATTAATTAATAATCATTAATTATAATTATAATTATATATCTTTTTTAACTTAAACTTATTTTTTTAACAGGGCGCTGGGCCCAGTGGTCAGTTGCCCAGGCCGACCAGGGTGGGTTAACGGGCGCGTGCGGGTCGGGCGCCACCCGACAGGCCGCACGCCCAGGGGCGCAGTGACCATGAGGGGCGGCCGGCATTGGCCAGCGGGTGCGGCCGGCAGCCATGGCCCGCCAGAGCGACGCGAGGGCCGACGGCCGGAGCCGGCCACAGCTGTCGGCGGTGGCGGGTCGAGGAGGGTCCAGGGCCGCGGGCGGCAGGCGACCGAAGTGGAGCGAAGCAGGGCGGTGCGCCAGGACGAGGAGGAGAGTCGGGAGCGGGGCTGGCGCTTTGAAGCGCGGCTGGGAAACGACGGTCGCGACCATGGCGGATGAGAACAACAACGGGGGGAGGCAGGGGCGGCCGCAGCAGAAGCGGGCTGTAGCGGCATGCCAGCAGCAGCGTGGGGGAGGGGGTGCGGCTGCAGGCGTCGACGGCGTGCGGGCGAGCAGGTGGCCGCGGCACTGGGTGGGCTGCCGCGGGGAGGCACGCAGGTCGTGGCGGCTACGGGGAGCACGCGAGCGAGCGCGGCCCAGCCACGACAGGCGGGCGCGGGGTGAGGCGCAGGGGCAGGATCCGGATGCGGCGACGACGAGTGCATGACGCGCTAGGGGACCCAATCCGACGAGAAAAGAGGAGGAGAAGGAGCGAAGGCTCACAGTTGACTCATAGGAGGATAAAAGAGGTAGAAGCTGGTCGGGGATGCGCAGATCGACAATGAAGCAGGAGCAATGGCCGACGCAGATGATTAACGGACGAGACTTGCCTGCTCCTCTTGTGTGTGCCCATCCGTGCTTCCGCGTACGTGGCTTGATTTGATTGGAACAAAATTAGGTCCGGCCCCACCTTCTTAAAATCAGGGGGGCGATGATTAGATTAGAAAGGAAAAAGAGAAAATGACAGCCGTAGGATGAAGTGGGAGCACGGATGGGAGCGTAGGGAGGGAGCAGGCAAGTTTTGTCCGGGATTAACTATCGCGACGGCGTGAGGGCTTGTCGGCTTGGAAATGGCCTCGAGACAGATGTAGAAGACAACGGTGGTCTTCCTGGACAGGCCTGCGCGGCGAGTGGAGGATCCAGGGTGCGTCAACGGCGATGGCACGGCGACGAGCACGCTCGGGCGAGCAAAACAGAGGGGGAAGAGGGCAAGCGAGGGGAATTGGGCGTGCTAGGGTTTGGCAGCGGAGGAAGGAGGCGTCGAGGGTGGCCTTATCCACCGGGGGAAACCGCGAGATGACCGGGACGTGGCAATCCCGGCCATGGAAGTGTCGTGCCCGTCCACGGAGCCTCGGGTGAACAGAGGGAGGAGAAGGCACAGGGATGGGCTGGGCCTGCACTGTAGCAACTGGGCTAGAGTGTATAGTGAGGCTTTTAGCTTTATACCTTTTATTTTATTTTTGTTTTTATTTTTAAATCCAAAGGGAAAATAGTTTTATAAATTATAGAACTTGCACCTAAAATATTAGTATGATCTAGGCTACTGCTATAATTAACTTGGCATTAAAATAAAGTACTTAGTATTTTTATAACTTAACAAGCATTTAATTTATTTGCTTTAGCCATTGTTTAAAAGTGGTTTAGGGCACTTAGACATTTTGCAAAAATGTTGATTCACCACCAATATTAACAAGTGATTATTTGCCACAAGATGAACATTTTTGTTATCATGTTTGAAGAAATATTATTTTGAGTTTATTCTAAATTTGAAAAAGGCTTTGATTTTTATCAAGTGATAATTTGGCTTAGTTTAATTTCATTACATGGAATCATTAGGGGGAGATTACTGTAGCTTGACACTCGGGCATTACAAGACTCATATAATACAAGACGCTCCAAGCAAAACTCATGATATGTGATGAAAAAAATATAGCTCCAAGTAAAATTACGGATGGTCGCTAGAAGAAAGAGGGGATGCCTTCCAGGGCATCCCCAAGCTTAGTTGATTGGTACCCCTTGGATATTACCTTGGGGTGCCTCGGGCATCCCCAATATTAGGCTCTTGACACTACTTATTCCTTCATCCATTGTTATCTCACTCAAAACTTGAAAACTTCAATCACACAAAACTCAACAAAACCTCGTGAGATCCGTTAGCATAACAATATCATTCCTTACTTTAAGTACTGATGCAAACCCATTAATATTTTATTACAGTATATTTGTTGTATTCTAACTTTACCATGGCTGCCCCCTATACAATCCATAAATTAATCAAAATAAGCACATAATGCAAGGAAAGCAGAATCTGTCAAAAACAGAGTAGTATGTTAAGATGTAATTTATAGTCATACTTCTGTAACTACAAAAAATAGGAAGAATTAGGAAAACGTGGTCTATTTGTATATCAATAATGTGTAAAAGTTCTAGAAATTGTTCACGCTCCAGCAATTGCAAAACTTCTGCTTCTAGACGCAAAAGTTTCTATTAATGCACAGAATCAAATCAACTATCACCCAAATCATCCGAAAGTCATTGCTTGGCACAAACACTAATTAAAACACTAAAAAACAATCACAATGGCATCATAATTGTGTTTTTATTGAAAACATAAATTAAAACAAAAAATTAAAAGATAACTACCGGGTTGCCTCCCAATTAGCGCTAGTGTTTTACGCTCCTAACTAGGCATATTGCATAGTTTCAAGTGCTATCATATTTGGTTTTTATATCTTCAATTACACACCCATGCTTCCTATTAATGTTATTAGTGTTACTAATGATCACGGTTCTAGGTTCAAAATCAAGAACTTCACTTGTGATAGTGGGTTCCTTAATCATATCGATAAAAGCTTGGGCAAATACTTATCATCTTAAGATCTTTGTTTCCTTTACTAGATGATCCACCCTTATTTTTAGGAACATAAATAAACTTAGTAGTTTTTTTATGAGGAAATTTTACAGTAGTTTTGACAGAAGCAAAAGAGGAACCCAAATTGGTAATAATGTCCTCCAACTTATCAATTCTAGCGGGGCTTCGCTCTATCCTCTCATTAATTATAAGCTCCTTCTATTTTAGGGTTCTTAAAGTAATTCCTACCATTGATCCAAATTGAGTGACATGATTATGAATCTTTTTATCCAAATTATCAATATGATCTATAGTAGGCATCTACTTTTCAATAGCATCTAACTTTTGCATTACATGCTCCAAAGTTAAAACCGTTTCATTAACAATAATAGGCAATGATCGTACTAAGTCTCCCATAGCATTGAAAGCATTCGTAGAGGGGCACATAAAGAAATTCCCTTTGGTAATAGTGTCATGCAAAACTCTATACCAAGTAGTAATTCTCACATAAAAATTACGAAGAAGAATGGTAGTAGATTTCTTACGAGTTGATCTATTATGAGCATTGCAAATCCTATACCAAGCATCTTTTAAATTCTCTCCTCACCTTTGCTTAAAATTTAGAACTTCATTATTAGGGGTACACATAGCAAGGTAAAGACTAGCCATAACGATAAAGTGGGCAAGCAAACAAAGAACCACACAAAAAGGCAGACGGGAAATATTTTTTATTTTTTTTGTAAAAACTTTTTAGAAGTGGTGGAGATGAAAACGAGAGGAAAATGGAAAATAAAGTAATTGCAAGGATAGGAAAGTTTATGCGTAGGTACTTGATAGATGTTGATGATGTCTCCCCGGCAACGGCGCCAAAACTTCTTACTGCTACTTGTCAGCTGCGTTGGGATTTCCCCGAGGAGGGGATGATGAAGTATAGTAGCGATAAGTATTTCCATCAGTTATGAAACCAAGGTTATCAATCCAGTAGGAGAACAAAGCAACACTATGTAAACATCACATGTACACAAACAACAAATACTTGCAATCCAACGCATAGAGGGGTTGTCAATCCCTCAACGGTTATGAGCAAGATTAAATTGTATGGGTTTTGATAAATATGTCTAACTAAAATACAAAATAAAAGAAATAAAAGAAAATTGCAGAAATGTATTTTTGGTTTTAATATGATAGAAAATAGGTCATGGGGCGTAGATTTCACTAGAGGCTTCTCTCGAGAAAATACCATACGGTGGGTAAACAAATTACTATTGGGCAATTGATAGAAAAGTACATAATTATGACAATATCCAAGGCAATGATTATGCATATAGACATCACGTCCAAGATTAGTAAACCGACCCGCCTACATCTACTACTATTACTCCACACATCCACCGCTATCTAGCATGCATCTAGTGTATTAAATTCATGAAAGAACGAAGTAATGCCTTAAGCAAGATGACATGATGTAGACAAGATAAACTCGCGTATGAATAAACCCCATCTTTTTATCCTTAATAGAAACAATACATGTGTGTCTTGTCTCCTTCTGTCACTGAGATTGGGCACCGCAAGATCGAACCCATCACAAAGCACCTCTTCCCATGGCAAGAAAAATCAATCTAGTTGGCCAAACTAAACCAATAAATCGGAGAAGAAATATGTGGCTACACAAATCATGTGTAAAAGAGTTCAAGAAATACTCAAATATTATTCATGGATAGATCTAATCATAAACTCACAATTCATCGAATCCCAACAAACACACCGCAAAAAGTCGTTACATCAAATAGATCTCCAAGAACAAGGCGAACATTGTATTATAGATCAAAAAGAGAAAAGAAGCCATTTAGCTACTAACTATAACCCTAAGGTCTATGGTAAACTACTCACGCGTCATGGGAGGGGCAGCAAGGATGATGAACAGCCCCTCCGTGATCGTTACCCCCTCCGGCAAAGTGTTGAAAAAGGCCTCTAGATTGGATCTCATCGTTCTAGGATTTGCGGTGGCGAAAAAAGTATTTAGTCGACTTCCATGAGGGTTTTGGGATTTTAGAGTATTTACATAGGTGGAGGTAGGTCAAAACAATGCTCGTGGGCCCCACTACCCACCAGGGCGCGTCGGGGGCCTCTAGCGCGCCCAGGTGCCTATTGGGCCCCTCCTTCATCTTCTCGTTCCCTCCCGAAGCTTCTAGGGTCTCTTATTGTTAGAAAAAAATCTTAAAAAAGTTTTGTGGCATTTGGACTTCGTTTGGTATTGATATTTTGCAAAGCAAAAAATAGGAACTGACACTGGACACTAAGTTAATAGGTTAGTTCCAAAAAATGATATAAAGTTTCTTGTAAATGTATATAAAACATCCAAGATTGATAATATAATAGCATGGAACAATCAATAATTATAGATATGTTGGAGACATATCACGCGTCTCATCCATTGGATGACTCACATTTGTCGCAACACCGAGCTGACACGAAGATCCGTTGGTGAATGATAATTTTACACGTGGAAAATCACCAATGGTCTAGGCTGTTAACGGGTTATCGGATCCAAAACCGCACCTGATAGCTTAACAGCGACCCGTTGTGGTGGATGTCACATGTCGGTTACCTTTTACGAAAACACTTCAATGACGCAACATTTATTGTCATGGAAGTGGACACTTCTGTGATGATAATTTGGGTATTGTCATGGAACACTTTTACAACAACACATGTATGATTATCTTGATTCTATCATAAATTCGTCATGGATGTACATGCATGACAGAAAAACATGATCTACTGTGACAAACAAGTATCATCATAGAAGTGTTTTTTTTCAATGGTTAGTGCCACCCCACCTATCCGCCCCGTGAGTGCTATTTACTATTCCCTGCTCGCCTGTCACATAGGCCAAGCCCAGTGAGTGCGGAATAGTTAACTGACACTCTGTGGGCTGTGTAATATCAAAGACATATCTAGTTCGGCCCGGTTGTTCCCTGTTTCGGCCTGATCAAGATTAGTTAAATTCTAAACATTTAAAAATTATAGGAAAATGTCCCAACTTGCAAACATCATAGTAAACTAACCATTCGTCGGATTAATACAAGTTGTATATATAACTTGCTTAGTTTTTCATATAGATTGTGCCTCTCACCCATGATAAAAATTATTTAACTTATTGTTTGAATTAAAATTTCTCTAATAACATTGTTAAATGGTTTAATTGATAATTAATTAACTATAACTGGGAATAAAATAAATTATATATGTAACTGGACCAAAAAATGCATATATTGAAACGGTGCACTTACTTTTCCTATTTAACAATTCCAGAAATATTGCTTAGTAAGGAACAATAAGTAATCCTTTATTTGCCATGAGGCATTTTTGGGGATGCTATTTTTTTATGCTGCATTTAAATTGCCTACATAGGTTAGTTTACTTAAGTATCACCCATTGCCACATGTTTTTAACAACATCTAATATTGCTAAGTAACTAAACGAGATGAAACCTTTCTCTAAATGTGGAGTTTTGTCGAGATTCACTTGATATGTAGTCATTTCTTGACTTTCCTTTGCCATGCCATGTTTGTTTATGTTTGAGCTTCAACCGTGGATATTTTACACCATGTCGTTTGTTGGGGATCGTAGCAGAAAATCAAAATTTTTCCTACGCATCACCAAGATCTATCTATGGAGTAATCTAGCAACGAGCATAAAGGAGAGTGGATCTACATACCCTTGTAGATCGCGATGCGGAAGCGTTACAAGAACGCGGATGAAGGAGTCGTACTCGCTGCGATTCAGATCGCGGTTGATTCCGATCTAAGTGCCGAACAACGGCGCCTCCGCGTTCAACACACGTGCAGCCCGGTGACGTCTCCCACGCCTTGATCCAGCAAGGAGAGAGGGAGAGGTTGGGGAAGACTCCATCCAACAGCAGCACGACGGCGTGGTGGTGGTGGAGGAGCGCGGGACTCCAGCAGGGCTTCGCCAAGCACTGCAAGAGACGAGGAGGGAGAGGGGTAGGGCTGCGCCAAGAGGGAGACGTTCTCGTGTGTCTAGCAGCCCCAAAACCCCCACTATATATAGGGGAAGGGGAGGGGCTGCGCCCCCATCTAGGGTTCCCTCCCTAGGGGTGGCGGCAGCCCCCAAACCCATCTAGGGTGCGGCCAAAGGGGGGGAGAGAGAGAGGGGGCGCCCTAGGGTGGGCCTTAAGGCCCATCTGGACCTAGGGTTTGCCCCCCTCCACTCTCCATGCGCCTTGGGACTTGGTGGGGGGGGTGCACCAGCCCCCTGGGGCTGGTCCCCTCCCACACTTAGCCCACGCAGCCTTCTGGGGCTGGTGGCCCCACCTGGTGGACCCCCGGGACCCTCCCGGTGGTCCCGGTACGTTACCGATATCGCCCGAAACTTTTCCGGTGACCAAAATAGGACTTCCCATATATGAATCTTTACCTCCGGACCATTCCGGAACTCCTCGTGACGTCCGGGATCTCATCCGGGACTTCGAACAACATTTGGTAACCGCGTACATACTTTCCCTATAACCCTAGCGTCATCGAACCTTAAGTGTGTAGACCCTACGGGCTCGGGAACCATGTAGTCATGACCGAGACAACTCTCCGGCCAATAACTAACAGCGGGATCTGGATACCCATGTTGGCTCCCACATGTTCCACGATGATCTCATCGGATGAACCACGATGTCAAGGATTCAATCAATCCCGTATACGATTCCCTTTGTCTATCGGTATAGCACTTGCCCGAGATTCGATCGTCGGTATAACGATACCTTGCTCAATCTCGTTACCGGCAAGTCTCTTTACTCGTTCCGTAACACATCATCCCGTGATCAACTCCTTGATCACATATTGTGCACATTATGATGATGTCCTACCGAGTGGGCCCAGAGATACCTCTCCGTCATACGGAGTGACAAATCCCAGTCTCGATTCGTGCCAACCCAACAGACACTTTCGGATATACCTGTAGTGCACCTTTATAGCCACCCAGTTACGTTGTGACGTTTGGTACACCCAAAGCGTTCCTACGGTATCCGGGAGTTGCACAATCTCATGGTCTAAGGAAAATATACTTGACATATAGAAAAGCTTTAGCATACGAACTACACGATCTATGCTAGGCTTAGGATTGGGTCTTGTCCATCACATCATTCTCCTAATGATCTGATCCCGTTATCAACGACATCCAATGTCCATGGTTAGGAAACCGTAACCATCTATTGATCAACGAGCTAGTCGTCTAGAGGCTCACTAGGGACATGGTGTTTGTCTATGTATCCACACATGTATCTGAGTTTCCTATCAATACAATTCTAGCTTGGATAATAAACGATTATCGTGAACAAGGAAATATAATAATAACCAATTTATTATTGCCTCTAGGGCATATTTCCAACAGTCTCCCACTTGCACTAGAGTCAATAATCTAGTTCACATCGCCATGTGATTAACACTCACAGGTCACATCGCCATGTGACCAACATCCAAAGAGTTTACTAGAGTCAGTAATCTAGTTCACATCAATATGTGATTAACACTCAAT
This sequence comes from Secale cereale, assembly GCA_902687465.1. Classification (NCBI taxonomy): domain Eukaryota; kingdom Viridiplantae; phylum Streptophyta; class Magnoliopsida; order Poales; family Poaceae; genus Secale; species Secale cereale. The sequence goes on from LR738709.1 coordinate 99,728,910, forward strand.
GAGTTCTGGGTTTGATCATGTTATGCTTGTGAGAGAGGTTGTAGTCAACGGGTCTGCAACATTCAGATCCCTATGTACTTCGCAAAACTTTATGTCATATCGTAGATGCTGCTACCACGTTCCACTTGGAGCTATTCCAAACTGTTGCTCCATTATACGTATCCGGTATCTCTACTCAAAGTTATCCGGATAGGTGTTAAGCTTGCATCGACGTAACTCTTTACGTCGAACTCTTTATCACCTCCATAACCGAGAAACATTTCCTTATTACTCTAAGGATAATTTTGATCACTATCCAGTGATCTACTCCTGGATCACCTTTGTACCCTCTTGCCAGACATGTGGCAAGGCACCCATCAGGTGCGGTATTTAGCATGGCATACCGTATAGAGCCTATGACAAAAGCATAGGGGACGACCTTCGTCCTTCCTCTTTCTTCTGCCGTGGTCAAGTTTTGAGTCTTACTCAACTTCACACCTTATAACTCAGGTAAGAATTCCTTCTTTAACTGACCTATTTTGAACTCCTTCAAAATCATGTCAAAGGTGTGTGTTCCTTTTGAAAGTATCATCAGGCGTCTTGATCTATCTCTATAGATCTTGATGCCCAATTATGTAAGCAGCTTTATCCAGGTATTCCTTTGAAAAACACCTTTCAGACAACCCTTTATGCTTTCCAGAAATTCTACATCATTTCGGATCAACAATATGTCAGTCACATATACTTATCAGAAATGTTGTAGTGCTCCCACTCACTTTATTGCAAATACAAGTTTCTAACAAACTTTGTATACCCAAAAACTTTGATCACTCCATCAAAGTGTATATTCCGACTCCGAGATGCTTGCTCTAGTCCATGGAAGGATCGCTGGAGCTAGCACAACTTTTAGCATCCTTAGGATCGACAAAACCTTTCTAATTGTATCACATACAACCTTTCCTTACGAAAACTGGTAAGGAAACTTGTTTTGTCATCCATCTGCCAGATTTCATAAATGCAGCTAATGCTAACATGATTCCGACGGACTTAAGCATCACTACGGGTGAGAAAATCTCATCGTAGTCAACTCCTTGAACTTGTGGAAAACTCTTCGCCACAAGTCGAGCTTCATAGACGGTGACATTACCGTCCACATCCGTCTTAGTCTTAAAGATCCATTTGTCTCAATGGCTTGTCGATCATAGGGCAAGTCCACCAAAGTCCATAATTTGTTTTGATACATGGATCCTATCTCGGATTTATCGGCTTCTAACCATTTGTCGGAATATGGGCCCACCATCGCTTCTCCATAGTTCGTAGGTTCGTTGTTGTCCAACAACATGACTTCTAAGACAGGATTACCGTACCACTAAGGAGTAGTACATATCCTTGTCGACCTACGAGGTTCGATAGCAACTTGATCCGAAGTTTCATGATCACTATCATTAGTTTCCTCTTCAACAGTCGTAGGTTCCACGGAAACATCTTTCTGTGTTGCACTACTCTCCGGTTGAAGTGAGGGTTTGACAACCTCATCAAGTTCTATCTTCCTCCCACTCAATTCTTTCGAGAGAAACTCCTTCTCGAGAAAGGACCCATTCTTAGGGACAAACATTTTTTGCCCTTGGATCTGAGATAGGAGGTATACCCAACTGTTACCTTTGGGTATCCTATGAAGATGTATTTGTCCGCTTTGGGTTCGAGCTTTTCCCGGCTGAAGCCGTAAGCATCGCAGCCCCAAACATTGAGAAACGACAACTTTGGTTTCTTGCCAAACCTTAGTTCATACGGCGTTGTCTCAACGGACTTTAGATGGTGCCCTATATAAAGTGAATGCAGCTATCTCTAATGCATAACCTCAAAATAATAGCGGTAGATCGGTAAGATACACCATAGATCGCACCATATCTCATAAGGTTCGATTACGATGTCCGGACACACCATTACGCTGTGGTGTTCCAGGGGCTTCAACTGCAAAACAATTCCACAATGTCTTAAGTGATTGCCAAACTCATAATTCAGATAATATCCCCTTGATCAGATCGTAGGAACATGATCTTCTTGTTATGATGATTCTTAATCTTCACTCTGAAATTTTTGAACCTTTCAAACGTTTCAGACTATTGCTTCATTAGGTAAATATACCATATCTACTCAAATCGTCAGTGAAGATGAGAAAATAACGATATCCACCACACGCCTTAATTCTCATTGGATCACATACATCAGCATGTATGATTTCCAACAAGTCACTTGCCTGTTTCATTGTACCTAAAAACGGGATCTCAGTCATCCTGCCCATGAGGCATGGCTCGCATGTGTCAAGCGATTCAAAATCAAGTGACTCAAAACATCCATCAGCATGGAGTTTCTTCATGCATTTTATGCCAAAATGACCTAAGCGTCAGTGCCACAAGAAAGTGGTACTATCATTATTAACTCTACATCTTTTGGCATTAATATTATCATCATGTGTATTACAATGATCGAGATTCAACAAACCATTGGGTGCATGACCATAAAGGTATTATTCATGTAAACAGAATAACCATTATTCTCTGACTTAAATGAATAACCGTATTGCAATGAACATGATCTAATCATATTCATGCTCAACGTAGACACCCGATAACATTTATCTAGGTTCAACACTAATCTCGAAAATAGAGGGAGTGTGCGATGGTGATCTTATCAACCTTGGAAACACTTCCAACACACATCGTCACCTTGCCCTTAGCTAGTCTCCGTTCAGTCCGTAGCTTTTGCTTCAAGTCACTAATAATAGCAACTGAACCGGTATCCAATACCCAGGTGCTACAAGGAGTACTACTAAGGTACACATCAATAACAAGTATATCAAATATACTTTGTTGAAGTTGCCAGCTATCATATCTACCATGTATTTGGGGTGGTTCCGCTACCATGTGACCGTTACCCTTACAATCGAAGCACTTAGTCTCGAGGTTTGGGTGCAACCTTGGGTTCCCTCATTAGAGCGACAACTGGTTTGCCATTCATGAAGTTTCCCTTCTAGCCCTTGCCCCTTTTGAAACCAGTGGTCTTGTTAAACCATCAACACTTGATGCTCCTTCTTGATTTCTACTTTTGCGGTACTAAGAACTGCTAACAACACCGGGATCATCTCCATCCTTTGCATGTCATAGTTCATCACGATGTTCTAGTAGCTTGGTGATAGTGTCTGGAGAATTCCGTCAACCACTATCTCATCTGGAAGATTAACTCCCACTTGGTTCAAGTCATTTTAGCACCCAGACATTCTGAGCACATGCTCACTAGTTGAGCCATTCTCCTCCATCTTTTTGGCAAAAGAACTTGTCAGAGGTCTCATACCTCTCAACACGGGCATGAGCCTGAAATCCCAATTTCAGCTCTTAGAACATCTCATATGTTCCATGGCGTTCAAAACGTCATTGGAATCCCGATTCTAAGCCGTAAAGTATGGTGCACTAAACTATCAAGTAGTCATCAGGACGTGTCTCTCAGGTGTTCACAACATCCACAGACAACGTTGTAGGGGTTTGCACATCGAGCGGTGCATCAAAGACGTAAGCTTTCTGTGCAGCAGTGAGGACACTCCTCGGACTACGGACCCAGTCCGCATCCTTGCTTACAATATCTTTCAACTTAGTCTTTCTCTAGGATCGTATTAAACAGGAGCTACAACGCAGTTATTGGTCTACAACATAATTTGCAAAGACAACTTAGACTATTGTTCATGACAATGAAGTTCATCTAATGAACTCCCACTCAGATAGACATCTCTCTAGTCATCTAAGTGATACATGATCCGAATCGACTAGGCCGTGTCCGATCATCACGTGAGACGGACTAGTCATCAACGGTGAACATCTTCATGTTGATCGTATCTTCTATACGACTCATGTTCGACCTTTCGGTCTTCCGTGTTCCGAGGCCATGTCTGTACATGCTAGGCTCATCAAGTCAACCCTAAGTGTATCGCGTGTGTAAATCTGGCTTACACCCGTTGTATGCGAACGTTAGAACCTATCACACCCGATCATCACGTGGTGCTTCGGAACAACGAACCTTAGCAACGGTGCACAGTTAGGGGGAACACAATTCTTGAAATTTTAGTGAGAGATCATCTTATTCACTACCGTCGTTCTAAGCAAATAAGATGTAAAACATGATAAACATCACATGCAATCAAATAGTGACATGATATGGCCAATATCATTTTGCTCCTTTTGATCTTCATCTTCGGGGCTCCATGATCATCATTGTCACCGGCATGACACCATGATCTCCATCATCATGATCTCCATCATCGTGTCTCCATGAAGTCGTCTCGCCAAACATTACTTCTACTACTATGGCTAACGTTTAGCAATAAAGTAAAGTAATTACATGGCGTAATTCAGTGACACGCAGGTCATACAATAAATAAGACAACTCCTATGGCTCCTGCCGGTTGTCATTCTCATCGACATGTAAGTCGTGATTCCTATTACAAGAACATGATCAATCTCATACATCACATATATATCATTCATCACATCCTTTTGGCCATATCACATCACATGGCACATGCTGCAAGAACAAGTTAGACGTCCTCTAATTGTTGTTGCAAGTTTTTACGTGGCTGCTATAGGTTTCTAGCAAGAACGTTTCTTACCTACGCCAAAACCACAACGTGATATGCCAATTTCTATTTACCCATCATAAGGACCCTTTTCATCGAATCCGATCCGACTAAAGTGGGAGAGACAGACACCCGCTAGCCACCTTATGCAACTAGTGCATGTCAGTCGGTGGAACCTGTCTCACGTAAGAGTACGTGTAAGGTCGGTCCGGGCCGCTTCATCCCACGATGCCGCCGAATCAAGATAAGACTAGTAACGGCAAGAGAATTGACATGATCTACGCCCACAACTACTTTGTGTTCTACTCGTGCAAGATACTACGCATAGACCTAGCTCATGATGCCACTGTTGGGGATCGTAGCAGAAAATCAAAAATTTTCCTACGCATCACCAAGATCTATCTATGGAGTAATCTAGCAACGAGCATAAAGGAGAGTGGATCTACATACCCTTGTAGATCGCGATGCGGAAGCGTTACAAGAACGCGGATGAAGGAGTCGTACTCGCTGCGATTCAGATCGCGGTTGATTCCGATCTAAGTGCCGAACAACGGCGCCTCCGCGTTCAACACACATGCAGCCCGGTGACGTCTCCCACGCCTTGATCCAGCAAGGATAGAGGGAGAGGTTGGGGAAGACTCCATCCAACAGCAGCACGACGGCGTGGTGGTGGTGGAGGAGCGCGGGACTCCAGCAGGGCTTCGCCAAGCACTGCAAGAGACGAGGAGGGAGAGGGGTAGGGCTGCGCCAAGAGGGAGACGTTCTCGTGTGTCTAGCAGCCCCAAAACCCCCACTATATATAGGGGAAGGGGAGGGGCTGCGCCCCCATCTAGGGTTCCCTCCCTAGGGGTGGCGGCAGCCCCCAAACCCATCTAGGGTGCGGCCAAAGGGGGGGAGAGAGAGGGGGCGCCCTAGGGTGGGCCTTAAGGCCCATCTGGACCTAGGGTTTGCCCCCCTCCACTCTCCATGCGCCTTGGGACTTGGTGGGGGGGCGCACCAGCCCCCCTGGGGCTGGTCCCCTCCCACACTTAGCCCACGCAGCCTTCTGGGGCTGGTGGCCCCACCTGGTGGACCCCCGGGACCCTCCTGGTGGTCCCGGTATGTTACCGATATCGCCCGAAACTTTTCCGGTGACCAAAACAGGACTTCCCATATATGAATCTTTACCTCCGGACCATTCCGGAACTCCTCGTGACGTCCGGGATCTCATCCGGGACTCCGAACAACATTCGGTAACCGCGTACATACTTTCCCTATAACCCTAGCGTCATCGAACCTTAAGTGTGTAGACCCTACGGGCTCGGGAACCATGTAGTCATGACCGAGACAACTCTCCGGACAATAACCAACAGCGGGATCTGGATACCCATGTTGGCTCCCACATGTTCCACGATGATCTCATCGGATGAACCACGATGTCAAGGATTCAATCAATCCCGTATACGATTCCCTTTGTCTATCGGTATAGCACTTGCCCGAGATTCGATCGTCGGTATACCGATACCTTGCTCAATCTCGTTACCGGCAAGTCTCTTTACTCGTTCCGTAACACATCATCCCGTGACCAACTCCTTGATCACATATTGTGCACATTATGATGATGTCCTACCGAGTGGGCCCAGAGATACCTCTCCGTCATACGGAGTGACAAATCCCAGTCTCGATTCGTGCCAACCCAACAGACACTTTTGGATATACCTGTAGTGCACCTTTATAGCCACCCAGTTACGTTGTGACGTTTGGTACACCCAAAGCATTCCTACGGTATCCGGGAGTTGCACAATCTCATGGTCTAAGGAAAATATACTTGACATATAGAAAAGCTTTAGCATACGAACTACACGATCTGTGCTAGGCTTAGGATTGGGTCTTTTCCATCACATCATTCTCCTAATGATGTGATCCCGTTATCAACGACATCCAATGTCCATGGTTAGGAAACCGTAACCATCTATTGATCAACGAGCTAGTCGTCTAGAGGCTCACTAGGGACATGGTGTTTGTCTATGTATCCACACATGTATCAATACAATTCTAGCATGGATAATAAACGATTATCGTGAACAAGGAAATATAATAATAACCAATTTATTATTGCCTCTAGGGCATATTTCCAACATCGTTTGGTTCCTTCTGGTTTGGTTCTTATCAATAGCTCTCGGTAGCGATACGGAGTGTGAGGACTTCGTTCCACTACACTTCTGAAGTTTGGATAAATGATCTTCTTCAAAGCGGTATACCATGCAAGGATGACCATTACATTCGTGTTTACACATTGGTTCTAAGTGTTGGGGAACATTGCATGGAAAACAAAAAGGTATCTACGCAGAAGCAATGATCTATCCATGGAGATGCATAGCAACGAAGGGGATAGTGTGTCTACGTACCCTCGTAGACCATAAGTGGAAGCGTTTGATAACGTGTTTGATGTAGTCCAACTTTCTTCGCGATCCAACCGATCGAGTACTAAACGTGCGGCACCTCCACGTTCAGCACATGTTCAGCTCGGTGACGTCCATGCCTTCTTGTTCCAGCAAGACGGCAAGGTAGTATATGAGTTCCGACAGTACGACGGCATGGTGACGGTGATGGTGATGTGATATCCGCGGGGCTCCACCTAAGCACTACAAAAATATGACTGAGGGAGTAAACGATGGACAGGGGCGCCACACACGGCTAAGACAATGTTGTGGCCTTGTGTGGCGCCCCCTCCAGATGTATATATAGGTGGGAGGGGAGGAGGCAGTCCCTAGGGCTCCCCAACAGACCTGGCGGCAGCCCTAGGGCTGTTGCCTTGCCCTGCGCACCCCTTTCCTTATTTGGAGTGCGGGAGGATGGAAGGAGGAGGTGCCCCCCTTTCCTTTCTCTCTTGAGGAGGGAAAGGCCCCTCCCCTTTCCTTCCCCTAGGGCCAGCCAGCCATGGGATGGGGTGCACTAGCCCCTTAGTAGGCTGGTTTGTCCCCTCCTTTGGCCCATAAAGCCCATACACTTGTCGGGGGTGCCCGGAACCCTTTCCGGTGACACGATGAGTACCCGAAGCACTCCAAAACTATTCCGGTGTCCGAATACCATCGTCCTATATATATATATATATATATATATATATATATATATATATATATATATATATATACTAGCAAAAGAGCCTGTGCGTTGCAACGGGAGAGAAAACATAACACACACCCTTAACCCAACAACCATCACTCAAGACCATAATAGGTCCATTTCCTTTATTTTTGCGAGGCATCATATTTGTGTTGCCGCTTATCCTACTTCTCACACTCGCCGGCAATGGCCTCGGTGTTCACAGAAAACAAAACAAAACATGTTTGAATATGGTTAATCCTAAGGCGTCTCCCACTCTCGCGATGAGAAAATTGTTCTTTTACCCCGCGACATTTTTCAGAGGTATGCATGTGTAGTTATTGATGTTTTCTATTCCCTATATGGTTATAATGGGGTGTTTATTTGCAATCCGGATCGCCGCCGGTACAAAAGAAAAAATGAATCTTGCACTATAAATTATAAGTTTGCTTCAAAAACAATATTATAAAAATATTTAACAAGTAAAATTAACATCATATTTAGATTCCACACATTTTTCTAATAATATTTCATATATAATATGTTAAAATCGAAGTTACGGTTTAAAAGATACGTATAATTTAGAAAATCATTTGTTTGACTTAAATATAGTCCAAAATAATATTTAAAAGTACTTAACAGGTAAAAATAATCTCATATTCATATTTTACATATTTTTCTAATCAAATTTCATATATAACATGTTCAAATCGGAGTTACGATTTAAAAGATATGGATGATTTAAAAAAGCATTTATTTGACTTAAATATGATCGACGGATGAATTACTTAAAACATCAGGGGGATTCCGAAAAATATAAAATAACGGTTTGGGAGTGACTTAAACACGGACTGCGGATTGATTTCAAGAAACCACAGGGACTTTTGTGTAAAAAAATGAAAAAAACGATTCGAATTGACTTAAAACATGACTGCGGATTGAATTCTCTGAAATAGAGGGACTTTTCTGAAAAATGACATGACGGACGAAAGAAACCCAATTTTCTTTATTATATATATATATATATATATATATATATATATATATATATATATATATATATATATATATATATATATGCGTCTATTCTCATAACACCCCTTAAGACCTTATTCTCATAACAAAAACCTTATTCTCATAACACCCCCACTTAAATAGGTTTCTAGCGCGGAGCGCCCCGATGACAGCAACCACTGCCCCGCCTCCTACCCCCTCGCTGCCGCCCCGCCTCCTTCCCCCAGCACTGTCGCGCCGGCTTCTACCCTGATGCAGTGCGGTTTTCTTGTGTCTGATACAGTGCGGTTTTCAGTTTGAAGCGGTGCGCTTTTCTGTCCGATGCAGTGCACGCGTCGATTTTGTTGTCGTGAAAAACAGAGTGTCCGCGTTTTTGTATTTTCAAAACTGCTCTTAAACCGTAATGAATTAGAGGAAGTGTTCTACATGAAAAAGTAGTGTCTCGACGATATTTTTCCAATGGTGTATCATTTGGATCATTTCGACCAACGTTTTGTAAAAACTTCACGAAAAAACGGCCGCTTCCCTTCGAAGTCAGCCGCACGATTTTCAAAATCAACTAAAAACCGTAAGGAATCTCAAAAACATTTCAACATATGAAAGTTTTGCCTCGTTCGTAGCTTTCCAATGGCATATCACACGGCTCGTTTCGACAAACGGTTAAAAAACTGAAGCTAAAACAGTATCGAAAATTGCAAAAAAATCGAAAAAACATAATTCCGCGATTTGTTAAATTCAAAACTGCTCTTAAACCGTAGTGAATTAGAAAAAATAATAGATATGAAAAAGATGCGCGCCGACGATACCTTTCCAACGGTGTATCACTTGCTTCATTCCGACGAGCGGTTTAGGAAAAAAACGTAAAAAAATGCTCGCTGCCATTATTCGTCGGTCGCACCGTTTTCAAAACTGCTTTTAAACCATGCGGAATCTCGAAAAGTGTTCAACATGGCGAAGTTAATTCTACTCCATAGATTTTCAACGGTATATTACACGCATAATTCCGATAAACGGTTAAAAAAAGTAGAGCAAAAAAGATACCCAAAAAACAACACGTACAGTTTTTCAAACATGAAGTTCACTGGTCTCTATGTTGCAGTATCTGTGCAGTTCGAAAGCGCAAAAAAACGCTCGCTGCCATTATTCGTCGGTCGCACCGTTTTCAAAACTGCTCTTAAACCGTGCGGAATCTCGAAAAGTTTTCAACATGGCGAAGTTGCGTCTACTTCATAGCTTTTCAACGGTATATTACACGCATAATTCCGATAAACGGTTAAAAACTAGAGCAAAAAAGGTACCCAAAAAACAACACGTACAGTTTTTTCAAACATGAAGTTCACTGGTCTCTGTGTTGCAGTATCTGTGCAGTTCGGAAGCGCAAAAAAACGATCGCTGCCATTATTCGTCGGTCGCACCGTTTTCAAAACTGCTCTTAAACCGTGCGGAATCTCGAAAAGTATTCAACATGGCGAAGTTGCGTCTACTCCATAGCTTTTCAACGGTATATTACACGCATAATTCCGATAAACGGTTAAAAAACTAGAGCAAAAAAGTTACCCAAAAAACACTTCCTCGTCTTAGAAAATTTTGGTCCGATAAAAAATGATGTAGTCCGTTTGCCCGTCTGATGCAGTACGATTTTAGTGTCAACAAAAACTCGTCTGAGAGAAATTTACGTCCGACACAAGAAATAATGAAGCTCACTTGACCGTCTGATGCAGTGCGGTTTCAGTTTGAAGCGGTGCGCTTTTCTGTCCGATGCAGTGCACGCGTCGATTTTGTTGTCGTGAAAAACAGAGTGTCCGCGTTTTTGTATTTTCAAAAATGCTCTTAAACCATAATGAATTAGCGGAAGTGTTCTACATAGCGTCTCGACGATATCTTTCCAACGGTGTATCATTTGGATCATTTTGACCAACGTTTTGTAAAATATTCACGAAAAAACGGCCGCTGCCCTTCGAAGTCAGCCGCACGATTTTTAAAATTAACTAAAAACCGTAAGGAATCTCAAAAACATTTCAACATATGAAAGTTGTGCCTCGTTCGTAGCTTTCCAACGTCGTATCACATGGCTCGTTTCGACAAACGGTTAAAAAACTGAAGCTAAAACAGTACCGAAAATTGCAAAAAAAAATCGAAAAAACATAATTCCGCGATTTGTTAAATTCAAAATTGCTCTTAAACCGTAGTGAATTAGAAAAAATAATAGATATGAAAAAGATGCGCGCCGACGATACCTTTCCAGCAGTGTATCACTTGCTTCATTCCGACGAGCGGTTTAGAAAAAAAAACGCTCGCTGCCATTATTCGTCGGTCGCACCGTTTTCAAAACTGCTCTTAAACCGTGCGGAATCTCGAAAAGTGTTCAACATGGCGAAGTTGCGTCTACTCCATAGCTTTTCAATGGTATATTACACGCATAATTCCAATAAACGGTTAAAAAATAGAGCAAAAAGGTACCAAAAAAACAACACGTATAGTTTTTTCAAACATGAAGTTCACTGGTCTCTGTGTTGCAGTATCTGTGCAGTTCGGAAGCGTAAAAAAACGCTCGCTGCCATTATTCGTCGGTCGCACCGTTTTCAAAACTGCTCTTAAACCGTGCGGAATCTCGAAAAGTGTTCAACATGGCGAAGTTGCGTCTACTTCATAGCTTTTCAACGGTATATTACACGCATAATTCCGATAAACGGTTAAAAAAATCTAGAGCAAAAAAGGTACCCAAAAAACAACATGTACAGTTTGTTTAAACATGAAGTTCACTGGTCTCTGTGTTGCAGTATCTGTGCCACCCCTCTAGCTTCTGTCTGATCTGGCTTTGAGATCCGTGTAGCATCTTTTAGGTCCATCACTGATTAGTCTGCCATTTGTCTAATTGCACTAAGACGATTTCATAACACTAAGTATTGACAAGGTTAGATGTTGATACATGTGTATACGCATGAATATTTTTTGGGGAATCATTTTTTAGTGCACGGGGAACTTATTTTAGGAATATAAGTCTTAAGTACCAACCAATTTTTTTGTACTATCACGGAAAGTTGGTAAGTTATACTACTTTTTATAGTATTAAGGAATCTTTTGGATTAAGTATTCATGACCTGATATTTTGATACTGCTAGTCTAACAAATACTCTACTGGAATCGTATTAGTGTGATCATCAGTATGCTTTATTAACTAAATCCCAATGCAGAATGATGATAGCATAGTGTTTGCACGGATCACGAGGCATGTATTGAACGGGGAGAACAAGGGGTGGCACTGCCACCCAGTGGGGTGGCATAGTCCCCGTGTGTTAAAAAATCCACACTAATATATATATATATATATATATATAATCTTTACCTCTCAACCATTTCGAGACTCCTCGTCATGTCCGTGATCTCATCCGGGACTCCGAACAACATTCGGTCACCAAATCATCTAACTCATATAACACTATATCTTCAATGAACGTTAAGCGTGTGGACCCTACAGGTTCGAGAACTATATAGACATGACCGAGAAACCGCTCTAGTCAATAACCTATAGCAGAACCTGGATGCCCATATTTGTTCCTACATATTCTACGAAGATCTTTATCGTCGAACCGTTATGACAACATACGTAATTCTCTTTGTCCATCGGTATGTTACTTGCCCGAGATTCGATCGGCGGTATCTCTATACCTAGTTCAACCTCGTTACCGGCAAGTCTCTTTACTCGTTCTATAATACATCATCTTGTGACTAGCTCATTAGTTACTTTGCTTGCAATGCTTCTTATGATGTGTATTATTGAGAGGGCCCAGAGATACCTCTCCGATACTCAAAGTGACAAATCCTAATCTCGATCCATGCGAACCTAAAAAACACCTTCGGAGATACCTGTAGAGCATCTTTATGGTCACCTAGTTACGTAGTGACGTTTGATAGCACACAAGGCATTCCTCCGGTATCGCAGAGTTGCATGATCTCGTAGTCAAAGGAATATGTATTTGACATACAGGAAAGCATTAGCAATAAAATGTACGATCAAATGCTAAGCTAACGGATGGGTCTTGTCGATCACATCATTCTCCTAATGATGTTATCCCGTTATCAAATGACAAATTATGTCTATGGTTAGGAAACCTTAACCATCTTTGATCAACGAGCTAGTCTAGTAGAGGCTTACTAGGGACACGATATTTGTTTATGTATTCACACATGTATTTAAATTTCCGGTCAATGCAATTCTAGCATGAATAATAAACCTTTATCATGATTAAGGATATATAATAATAACCATTCTATTATTGCATCTAGGGCATATTTCCATCAGTCTCCCACTTGCACTAGAGTCGATAATCTTGTTACAATCGCCATGTGATTAACATCCATAGTTCACATCACCATGTGATTAATACCCAAAGAGTTTACTAGATTCAATAATCTAGTTCACACCATCATGTGATTAATACCCAAAGAATTTACTAGAGTCAATAATCTAGTTCACATCGTCATGTGATTAATACCCAAAGAGTTTACTAGAGTCAATAATCTAGTTCACAGCGTCATGTGATTAATACCCAAAGAGTTTACTAGAGTCAATAATCTAGTTCACACCGCCATGTGCTTAACACTCAAATAGTTATAAGGTATGATCATGTTTTGCTTGTAAGAGAGGTTTTTAGTCAATGGGTCTGCAACATTGAGATTCGTGTGTACTTTGCAAATTTCTATTTCTACAATGCTCTGCATAGAGCTACTCTAGCTAATTGCTCCTATGTCCAATACGCATCCAGATTGATACTCAGGGTCATCTGGATTAGTGTCAAAGCTTGCATCAGCGTAAACCTTTACGACGAACTCTTTATGACCTCCATTATCGAGAAACATTTCCTTATTCCTCTAAGGATGATTTTGACCATTGTCCAGTAATCCACTCCTAGATCACTCTTGTACCCCCCTTGCCAGACACGTGGCAAGGCACACGTTAGGTCCGGTAAACAGCATGGCATGCTTTATAGAACCTCTGGTTGAGGCATAGGGAATGAATTTCATTCTCTCTCTATTTTTTTGACATGGCCGGGCTTTGAGTCTTACCCAACTTCATACCTTACAACTCAGGCAAGAACTCCTTCTTTGACTGATCCATTTTGAACTTCTTCAAAAATTTATCAAGGTATGTGCTTTGTGAAAGTCTTATTAAGCGTATTGATCTATCCCTATAGATCTTGATGCCTAATATATTAGCAGCTTTCTAGAAAATTCTAAATCATTTCCGATCAATAGTATGTCATCCACATATACTTATTAGAAATGTAGTAGTGCTCCCACTCACTTTCTTGTAAATACAGGCTTCACCATAAGTCTGTATAAAATCATATGCTTTGATCACCTTATCAAAGTGTATATTCCTACTCCGAGATGCTTGCACCGGTCCATAGATGGATCGCTGGAGTTCGCACATTTTGTTAGCACCTTTAGGATTGACAAAAACTTTTGGTTGCATCATATACAACTCTTCTTTAGAATTCCATTAAGGAATGCAGTTTTGACATCCATTTGCCAGATTTTATAATCACAAAATGCGGTAATTGCTCACATGATTCAGACAGACTTAAGCATCGCTACGGGTGAGGAAATCTCATCGTAGTCAACCCCTTGAACTTGTCAAAAACCTTTTGCGACAAGTGGAGCTTTGTAGACAGGAACATAACCATCAGCATCAGTCTTCTTCTTGAAGATCCATTTATTCTCTATGGCTTGCCGATCATCAGACAATTCCACCAAAGTCCACACTTTGTTCTCATACATGGATCCTATCTCAGATTTCATGGCCTCAAGCCATTTTTCGGAATCTAGGCTCATCGTAGCTTCTTCATAGTTTGAAGATTCGCTGTTGTCTAACAACATGACTACCATGACAAGATTACCGTACCACTCTGGTGCGGTACGTGTTCTGGTCGATCTTCGAGGTTCAGTAGTAACTTGATTTGAAGTTTCATGATCATCATCATTAGCTTCTTCTCTAGTTAGTGTAGGCATCACGGGAATGCTTTTCTCTGATGAGCTACTTTCCAATTTGAGACAAGGAACAATTACCTCATCAAGTTCTACTTTCCTCCCACTCACTTCTTTCGAGAGAAACTCCTTCTCTAGAAAGGACCCATTCTTAGCGACAAAGATATTGCCTTCGGATCTGTGGTAGAAGGTGTACCCAATAGTTTCTTCTGGGTATCCTATGAATACGCACTTCTCCGATTTGGGTTCGAGCTTATTAGGTCGATGCCTTTTGACATAATTATCGCAACCCCAAACTTTAAGAAACAACACCTTCAGTTTCTTGCCAAACCATAGTTCGTACGGTGTCGTCTCAATGGATTTAGACGGTGCCCTATTTAACGTGAATGCATCTGTCTCTAATGCATAACCCAAAATGATAAAAGGCAAATTGGTAAGAGACATCATAGAACGCACCATATCCAATAGAGTACGGTTACGATGTTCGGACACACCATTACGCTGTGGTGTTCCAGGTGGCGTGAGTTGTGAAACTATTCCACATTGTTTTAAATGAAGGCCAAACTCGTAGCTCAAATATTCACCTCCGCGATCAAATTTTAGAAACTTTATTTTCTTGGTACGATGATTCTCTACTTCACTCTGAAATTCTTTGAACTTTTCCGAAGTTTTAAACTTGTGTTTCATCAAGTAGATATATCCATACCTACTTAAATCATATGTGAAGGTGAGAAAATAATGATACCCGCCGCGTCCTTCAACACTCATTGGACTGCATACATCGATATGTATTATTTCCAATAAGTCATTAGCTCGCTCCATTGTTCCGAAGAACGGAGTTTTAGTCATCTTGCCCATGACGCATGGTTCACAAGTATCAAATGATTCATAATAAAGTGATTCCAAAAGTCCATGATCATGGAGTTTCTTCATGCGCTTTACACCAATATGACCTAAACGACAGTACCACAAGTAAGCTACACTATCATTATCAACTTTTCATCTTTTGGCATCAATATTATGAATATGTGTATCACTATGATCGAGATTCAATAAACCATTTACATTGGGTGTATGACAATAGAAGGTTTTATTCATGTAAACAGAATAACAATTATTCTCTGACTTAATGAATAACCATATTGCAATAAACACGATCCAAATTTGTTTATTCTCAACGCAAACACCAAATAAAATTTATTTAGGTTCTACACTAATCCCGAAAGTATAGGGAGTGTGTGATGATGATCATATCAATCTTGGAACCACTTCCAACACACATCGTCACCTTGCCCTTAACTAGTCTCTGTTCATTATGCAACTCCGGTTTCAAGTTACCAATCATAGCAACTAAACAGTATCAAATACTCAGGGGCTACTACAAGCACTAGTAAGGAACACATCAATAACGTATATATCAAATATACATTTGTTCACTTTGAAACCTTCTTATCCGCCAAATATTTGGGGCAGTTCCGCTTCCAGTGACCATTTCCTTTGCAGTAGAAGCACTCAGTTTCAGGCTTGGGTCTAGCTTTGGGCTTCTTCTCGGGAACAACAACTTGCTTGCCATTCTTCTTGAAGTTCCCTTTCTTTCCCATGCCCTTTTCTTGAAACTGGTGGTCTTATTAACCATCAACACTTGATGCTCTTTCTTGATTTCTACCTTCGCCGACTTCAACATCGCGAAGAGCTTTGGGGATCTTTTTCATCATCCCTTGCATATTTATAGTTCATCACGAAGCTCTAGTACCTTGGTGATAGTAACTGGATAAATCTGTTAATCACTATCTTATCTGGAAGATTAACTCCCACTTGATTCAAGCAATTGTAGTACCCAGACGTTATGAGCACATGCTCATTGGCTAAGCTATTCTCCTTCATCTTGTAGGCAAAGTACTTGTCGGAGGTCTCAGACCTCTCAACACGGGCATGAGCCTGAAATACCAATTTCAGCTCTTGGAACATCTCATATGTTCTATGGCATTCAAAACGTCTTCTGAGATTCGATTTTAAGCCCTAAAGCATGGCTCACTAAACTATTAACTAGTCATCAGATCGAGCTTGCCAAACGTTCATAATGTATGCATTAGCTTCTGCAACATATTTGTCACCTAGCAGTGCGTCAAGGACATAATTCTTCTGTGCAGCAATGAGGATAATACTCAGATCATGGAACGACCAGTCCGCACTATTGCTACCATAATCTTTCAACTTATTTTTCTCTAGGAACGTATCCGAAACAGGGGAGCTACATCGCGAGCTATTGATATACAACATAAATATGCGGGTTCACAAGCTATAAGACTAAGTTCACAATAAATTAAGTTCAATTAATCAAATTTCTAATGAACTCCCACTTAAATTATCATCCCTCGGGTTATCTAAGTGATACATGATCCAAATCAACTAACCCATGTCCGATCATCACGTGAGATGGGGTAGTCATCAATGGTGAACATCTTTTTGTTAATCATATATACTATATGAATCATGTTCAACATTTCAGTCTCCAGTGTTCCGATGCCATGTCTGTTCATAGGCTCATCAATTTAAACCCAAGTATTTTGCGTGTGTAAAATTGTCTTACACCCGTTGTATGTGAATGTAGAGTCTATCACACCCGATCATTACGTGGTGTCTTGAAATGACAAACTTTAGCAACGGTGCATACTCAGGGAGAACATTTTTATCTTGAAATTTAGAGAAGGGATCATCTTATAATGCTACCGTCGTTCTAAGCAAAATAAGATGCATAAAGGATAAACATCACATGCAATCAGAATATGTGACATGCTATGGCCATCATCATCTCGTGCTTTTGATCTCCATCTCCAAAGAATCATCATGATCTCCATCGTTACCGGCTCGTCACCTTGATCTCCATCGTTGCGTCGTGGTCGTCTCGTCAACTATTGCTTCTACAACTATTGCTAACTCATAGTGATAAAGTGAAGCAATTTCATGGCGCTTGCATTTCACACAATAATTAAGAGACAACCATAAGGCTCCTGCCGGTTGTCGATATTACAAAACATGATCATCTCATAGAATAACATATAACTCATCACGTCTTGACCATATCACATCACAACATGCTCTGCAAAAACAAGTTAGACATCCTCTACTTTGTTATTGCAAGTTTTACATGGCTGCTACGGGCTTCTAGCACCGTTCTTACCTACGGCACAAAACCACAACGGTGATTTATCAAGTTTGTTGTTTTAACCTTCTTCAAGGACTGGCCGTAGTCAAATTCGATTCAACTAAAGTAGGAGAAACAGACACCCGCCAGCCACCTTTATGCAAAACAAGTTGCTTGTCTGTTGGTGGAACCGGTCTCATGTACGTGGACATGTAAGGTTGGTCCGGGCCGCTTCATCTTAAAATACCACCGAATCAAAATAAGACGTTGGTGGTAAGCCGTATGACCATCATCGCGCATAACTCTTTGTTTTCGACTCGTGCATATCATCTACGCATAGACATGGCTCATGATGCCACTGTTGGGGAACGTTGCATGGAAAACAAAAAAAATCTACGCACACGCAATGATCTATCCATGGAGATGCATAGCAACGAGGAGGAAGAGTGTCTACATACCCTTGTAGACCGTAAGCGGAAGCGTTTGACAACGCGGTTGATGTAGTCGAACTTTCTTCGCGATCCAACCAATCGAGTACCGAACATACGGCACCTCCGCGTTCAGCACACATTCAGCTCGGTGATGTCCATGCCTTCTTGATCCAGCAAGACGGCGAGGTAGTAGATCAGTTCCGACAGCACGAAGGCATGGTGACGGTGATGGTGACGTGATCCCCGCAGGGCTTCACCTAAGCACTAAGAAAATATGACCGAGGGAGTAAACGGTGGACGGAGGGCCACACACGGCTAAGACAATGTTGTGCCCTTGTGCGGCGCCCCCTCCCCATGTATATGTAGGTAGGAGGGGAGGAGGCAGCCCCTAGGGCACCCCAAGAGACCTGGCGGCAGCCCTAGGGCTGCTGCCTTGCCCTACGCCCCCCCCTATTTATTTGGAGTACGGGAGGAAGGAAGGAGGAGGTGCCCCCCCCCTTTCCTTTCTCTCCCGAGGAGGGAAAAGGCAGGAGGAGCCACCCCTCCCCTTTCCTTCCCCTAGGGTCGGCCAGCCATGGGATGGGGCACACCAGCCCCTAAGTGTGCTGGTTTGTCCCCTCCTTTGGCTCATAAGGTCCATACACTTGCCGGGGGTGCCCGGAACCCTTTCCAGTGGCCCGATGAGTACCCGGTGCACTCCGAAACTATTCCGGTGTCCGAATACCATCGTCTTGTATATAAATATTTACCTCTCTACCATTTCGAGACTCCTAATCATGTACGTGATCTCATCCGAGACTCCGAACAACAATCGGTCACCAAATCATATAACTCATATAACACTATATCGTCAGCGAACGTTAAGCGTGCGGACTCTACGGGTTCGAGAACTATGTAGACATAACCGAGACACCTCTCCAGTCAATAACCAATAGCGGAACCTGGATGCCCATATTGGTTCCTACATATTCTACGAAGATCTTTATCGGTCGAATCGTTATGACAACATATGTATTTCCCTTTGTCCATCGGTATATTACTTGCCCGAGATTCGATCGTCGCTATCTCTATACCTAGATCAATCTCGTTACTGGCAAGTCTCTTTACTCATTCTGTAATACATCATCTTGCAACTAAATCATTAGTCACTTTGCTTGCAAGGCTTCTTATGATGTGTATTACCGAGAGGGCCCAGAGAAACCTCTCCGGTACTCGGAGTGACAAATTCTAATCTCGATCCATGCCAACTCCACAAACACCTTCGGAGATACCTATAGAGCATCTTTATGATCACCTAGTTACGTTGTGACTTTTGATAGCACACAAGTCATTCCTCCAGTATCCGGGAGTTGCATGATCCCATAGTCAAGAGAATATCTATTTGACATACAGGAAAGCAGTAGCAATAAACTATACGATAAAATGCTAAGCTAATGGATGGGTCTTGTCCATCACATCATTCTCCTAATGATGTGTTCTCGTTATCAAATGACAACTCATGTCTATGGTTAGGAAACCTTAACCATCTTTGATCAACGGGCTAGTTTAGTAGAGGCTTACTAGGGACACGGTATTTGTTTATGTATTCACACATGTATTTAAGTTTCCGATCAATACAATTCTAGCATGAATAAGAAACCTTTATCATGATTAAGGAAATATAATAATATCCCATTTATTATTGCCTCTAGGGCATATTTCCATCACTAAGGGACACGTACCAATTGGAACGGTGTATGCATGTAGAATCTATAATGGAAAGCTGGAGCACCCCTACAGGGTTAAACCTTTCAAAAAGTTGTGTCCATGGTTATGGTTAACTTGGAAGTTATAATGCAAGTCATAGATAACGTAAACTAATGACTAAAACTTGATCAACATGTGTGTATCGTGATTGTCTCTTCTTGTGGGTATGCAAGAAAGAAAAGGTTGCGGTGGGGTGATGATTGAAATAGCAGGTAGTTGTTCAGACTCACTTCTTGATCGACTAGTTTGTGACCCCTTTTGCGTTCATTGATCTCATCTCATTCTAGTATTTGCAGGACTAGTCAGTTTACATTGCTTAGCTGCTTGTTGCAACCTCACAACTTATCCATATCCAACCCATGAGTATTGCTAGTCTTAGTACCCTTAGCAATGTACTTGCTGAGTCCAAAAGACTCACTCTTGCCACAACAACCCTAGGTACATGTTCAAGTAAAGTTGTGCTCTAAGGTGAGTGCGCAGAATGTTCTACGTGGAGTTCTTATTCAATAGCTTCTAGTAAAGATAAGGATCCCGATCAGCGGCCTGGAACCTATTGGTTATGAGACGTTTGCTTATATTTGAGCCTCTTTAGGAATACTTGGTTCGTGTCCGTACTCGAAACCGTGTTCTTATTCTTCTGTTATCATATTGGCATTTGTTTGCCCTGTTTTTCACTCATGTTAACCTCTTATATCTTGCTTATTGTGATATTCCACCTTTGTTCACTGGCATATGACAATGCATGTATGCTATGAATATATGTTGGGGTGACCAATATGCGCTTCTACTCTTAGCGACGATTGGAAAGTATTTGTTGAGACAAGGACCACATCATGGGCATTATAATGGGGCAGTTGTTCCTTGATATGTCTCAAAGGTATCTATAATTGTTATATGATTCATGCTATATTTCTAACGATTACATACATTGTGGCAATACTTTGTATCAGCTTTTATTGGGCTAACATATTAATCAAGTGCCAAGTGGTAGTTCCCGTTTTTGTTGCTTTTCAGTTTCAGGAAAAATACCTATAAAAAGTCCGACGAAAAATAATATGAACATAGTTCGGGAAGTTTCACATCAAGCGAAGATGCAGGAGCCAAGGCCCAGCCCTAAGGGCCTCCCCCAGCATGTAGGCAGCTAGGGGAGCCCCCCTCCCGGTTGATATGTGGTGATCATATTTGACTTCTAACCCTTTAGCAAACGACCAATCAGATATCCCTCGAGAGTTATCTGAGTTGGCCCAATGTAGCTCTTTTGTTCTTTCCCCAACACTTTCTTGTGCTTCCTATGTGTTTCTTTGCTGGATTTAACAGTTTTCTTCTATGTTTTTTTCATGTTTTTCATTTCCATTTTAGAAGTTACGAACACTCTTTGAATTTATGAGTTTTTCCTAACTAACGAACATTTTACAAATTCATGATTTAAAAAATGATTTTTAAAAAAAATCCAGGAATATTTTTAACTCATGATGTGTTTTTAAAATTGAGGAATATTTTTCAAATTTCCTAAAACTAAATAAAATCAATGTTTTAAAAAATCAGGAACAATTTAAATTTTGTGAACATTTTTGTAGTTTTTGATTTTTAATTCGAACATTCCCTCAAATCCTTAAATATTTTCTAAATCTGCGAACGTTGTTTGAAATTAGGGAACAGGTTTCCAAAATCTAAAAGTTTTTAAAAAAAATCTTGAACAACTTCTTCAATTCGTGAACATTGTATTCTTGAATACTTTTCCCGATCTTTTTAAAAAATTGCATTAATCAGTTTTTTACAACACGCATTCCGGAATAACATGGGAGAGGGGCATGTGTTGATGACCAACTCTGCTTGCATGAAATCGTCCTTAAGATGACATCTGAAAAGATTGTGGATATCACCTAGAGGGAGGTGAATAGGCACTTTTAAAATAATTACGGTTTAGGCTTGAACAAATGCGGAATAAACCTAGCCATTAATTTGACAAGCACAAAATCTACAACAACTGGGCTCAGCTATGTGCACCAACAACTTATGCTAAGAAAGTTAAACTACTTGGTGATAGCAAGATATATATCAAGAAACAATATGGCTATCACAAAGTAAAGTGCATAATTAAAGGGCTCGGGTAAGAGATAACCGAGGCACGCGGAGACGATGATGTATCCTCAAGTTCACACCCTTGCGGATGCTAATCTCTGTTTGGAGCGTTGTGGAGGCACAATGCTCCCCAAGAAGCCACTAGGGCCACCATAATCTCCTCACTCCCTCGCACAATGCAAGATGTCGTGATTCCACTAAGCGACCCTTGAGGGCGGTCACCGAACCCGTACAAATGGCAACCCTTCGAGGCGGTCACCGAACCCGTACACTTTGGCAACCCTTGGGAGCGGTCACCGGTACCCGTCAGATTGCTCGGGGCGATCTCCACAACCTAATTGGAGACCCCCGACGCTTTCCCGGAGCTTTACACCACAATGATTGAGCTCCGAACACCACCAACCATCTAGGGCGCCCAAGCACCCAAGAGGAACAAGCTCAAGGGTACCAAGCAACCAAGAGTAATAAATTTCTCAACTTCTAACTTCCACGTATCATCGTGGAGAACTCAAACCAATGCACCAAATGCAATGGCAAGGGCACACGAAGTGCCCAAGTCCTTCTCTCCCAATCCCACCAAAGCAACTAATTCTAGGGAGGAAAATGAGAGGAAGAACAAGAAGGAGAACACTCCAAGGGGTTCCCCTCACATAGAGGAGAAAGTGATTGGTGGAAATGAGGATCTAGATCTCCTCTCTCTTTTCCCCCAAAAACTAGCAAGAATCCATGGAGGGATTGAGAAATAGCAAGCTCGAAGAAGATCAACAATGGGGGAAGAACACGAGCTCAAGGGATAAGGTTCATTGGGGAAGAAGACCCCCTTTTATAGGTGGGGAAAATCCAACCGTTATGCTCAGAGCCCGCACAGAGCGGTACTACCGCTCGTGAACGCGGTACTACCGATAGGGCGGAGGAAGCCCTTTGAAAAACGACAGCGAGGAGGCAAAAGGCCAGTCGAACCATCGGAGCGGTACTACCGCTCATCCTCACGGTACTACCGCTAGGGGTGGCGGTACTACCGCCAAGGGTAGCGGTACTACTGCTTGCGAGCGGTACTAAAAAATACATATGTGCCTACCACCGCTGGACTTAAGACGAGATTTTGGTCCGGAGTGGAAGTAGCCATGGAAGTAGTCGCGGTAGTAGCGCTCTTGAGCGGTAGTAAAAAATTACATCCGCTCCAAGCGGTAGTACTGCTCCCATGAGTGGTAGTACCGCTCCCAGCCTTTTAAGGACACCAAAACTGACACAACTTCTACAAACGGACTCCGAATTCAGCGAAACCAAGTTTGTTGGAAAGCTAACAACAAGGGCTAACAAAATATTGATAGAAATAGCAATAAGAAGGAAATGGGAAAAGGCCCATAAGAAAATGGTGAGAGCCCTTCCTCGAATAAGACCGGTAAAACCTCCAACACCGAAAACACAATAGAAGAAGCATGTGAACTCCGTTTTCGATGAACTCGAGCTTGTCAAGAAGATGACCATAAGCTCCAAATCTCACAAGGAGAAAACAAAACATGAACTAAGAAAGATGATGCAAGCATGCAATGGTTTGAGCTCTCTACGAACGATATGATCAAGCTACTCACTTGAGAGCCCCCCTTGATAGTACAACAATCGATCCTATAACCCGGTCTCTAAACTACCACCATGAAACCGATAAAATAGAGAACCTATCAAGGGCAAACCTTTGCCTTGCACAAAGTCCACTTGAGCTGTATGTAGACGATCTTGACTTCCTCAAGTTGGACCACCTTTCTTCATTGTGTTGGCTCGATGAAGACTAGTAGATTGCTACCCCATACTCCACTATGGGTGATCCAATCTTCGGCATATCTTCACAAGTTCAATGTCACCACAATGGACAGCAAGCTTCAAGCACTTTATCTCTTTGTGATGCATCACTTGAACTTGCACACCGCAACCTAACCCCGCAAAGAACTCTCGCGAAGACCATGGGTTAGTACACAAAGCACTTGATCTCTTTGTGATGCATCACTTGAACTTGCACACCGCAACCTAACCCCACAAAGAAATCTCGCGAAGACCATGGGTTAGTACACAAAACATAATTGACAATGCTTACCATACCATGGGATCACTTGATCCCTCTTAGTACATCTTCTATGCTTTGTGTGTTGATCAACTTGATTTACTCTTTGACTTAGTCTTGATCAACCTCTCACATTACCAATCTTTAGGTAATTCCTTGAATAGCACCTTGGTCATCACAAACTCTCCTATAAACCAACAAATAGACTCCAAGAAAATCCTATGGACAAACCCTTCAAAAATAACTCAAGGCAACCATTAGTCCATAAAGATTGTCATAAATTACCAAAACCAAACATGGGGGCACCGCATGTTCTTTCAATATCCCCCATTTTGGTAATTGATGGCAATCACTTTCAAGAGAGTTTATACAAGGAATTATGCATCACCATGCAATGCACCAACCAATAATGCATGTATATGAGATGCAAAAGCTTAGGAACAAAACCAAAGCAAGAAGAGATGACTGTCTAAACTTTTCCACAAAACTCTCTGATACTTCTCCCCCATTGGCATCGATTGCCAAAATGGGCTAAAAACTTAGACGGCCAATATAAATTGTGTTCCTCCATATATTGTGTATTTCTCAATAAGAGAGTGGAATGCACTACACATATCCAAATGTAAATACTTGGAGGAAGACAAAATATATTGAGGCTCAAAGATTGCTAAAGAATGATATGCCACAAAGACATAACACAGAGAGAAACAAGCAATCAGGCAATCAAACGATACCAATTGAAACAAGCTATCAAAAGATACCAATTGAACTAATTATACCAATGCTCCTACGAGCCACATGAATAAGATATTATGATATGATCAAAGGAGTGTTCTAAAGAAACTAGAGAAGCTCCCCATGATTTGTGCACAAGTAAGAATATTTGTATTTGAATACGAAGGGCACAAAATAGGATCATCACTCCCCCAAAATCAATAGAAGCTCACAACAAGAGTAAGTGAGAATGTAGGAAACAAATCCTAGCACTTGCAAAAACAAATGGTTGAGCAACATATAAAATAGGCAACTTAAAAATAGGCTCAACCAAAAAGATGTGTGTGAGTCATGGCAAAGCACTTGAGAAGACTAATATAAGGATGAGCATTAAGCATCAACATAGTCATTAATAGTTGAGATACAAGGTGCATGACATATCCTTCCCGCACAGAGAACTAGCAAATGGATTCACAAGCTCACTAAAAAGAGAAATAACAACCAAGCTTGTGACAACCCATGGTGAATATAGAAAATGAGAGCCTTATCAAGAAGAGGGATACCAATTAAATGGCAAAAGCCTTGTCAAGACAAGCATGAGGAAAATGATCTTCACCACAAAAGTGTGCATCAAGATGCCACGATATAAGACCCGCACTCAAGACAACACCTTCGCAGAGCCATCAAGGAAATAATACAAGAAGGAAAGGTGGACGTGAAACAAAGGGATATCAACTAGACATGCAACTTCTCTCAAGTGTATAATATTATAGGTAGATGAAGATCATGTTGATATCAATCCACAAAGAAGGATGCACACACGAAATAGATACAAAAAGGAAGGAATAAGATATCCACAAGGAAGTCAAAAATATGCCAATAAGATATTTGCTTGAAGGCATAGCACATGGCTAGATATGGTCTTATTGTATATAAATGAGTTCCAACCACACGAGCATCAAAGAAATTACAACTAGCAACAAGAGATCATTGTTGGGATGCTTTGAGAAAGGAAACAAGTATCACAAGAAAGAATGAATTACATGTCATGGTACAACCTACACAAGGTTGATGCAAGGAATGTGTGCATGAAGTAGATGACGATACTTGTTACTGTGATAACATTGGAAGGATGTAGTAGATACCAATTGAAGGTAGATAGTAGTTCACTGATCATCCTAGCTTGACTCCAATAAGCACATGGTGACACCACGTTACTTTTGAATGAGCCAAGCATCCAATGCATCTCCAATTGTTCCTAGAACAACACAAACTAAATGGTACCCGGACTCATTGGTACCAAAGAGTTAGAAACACCAATACATAGGGTAAACTCCACATACATATGTGCATATAGATATGAAATATAGGTTTGATGCACATCTCATCCAAACTGAGACTTGGTGGAGTTTGCCTTATATATTGGGTCAAAGAAAGAAAGCATGCCAAAGAGACTACATGAAGTAAGTATACATGCTAAAGACTTTGAAGGACCGATGCCAAATGAAAAAGAAATACCAAGAGAAAGTAAGATATCAAATGGAGAAATCATCACTTGGAAGATATCATTAAAGGATACATCAAGGAATGATATATCCATTGATGCACTCAAAAAGAAAAATATCGAACTCCCAAAAGAGGGGATGGTTCCAAACAAACCAAGCCCTCTACAAAGTTTCATGATGGCACAAGGTACCAAAAAGAAACGGCTTCCCTTCCACCAACACACACTTGATATGGATCACAAGAAGAGTGTTCTATAGAAAATATGATAGCTCCCCCAAGATTTGTGCATTATAGTGAATTTGTATTTGAATACAAAATGCACAAGGTGGGATCACCACTTTCACTATATTTAGAAAACACTCGACAAAATCAATAAAACAAGAAGATCCACAAGTAGCACGTAAGGAAATGGGAGTTGACACAATATTGGCAAGAGATAATACAAATAAAAGAAAAAGACAATGTAAAGATGATCAATAATTTCCACCACATAAATGATTACCCATTGTCAAAGACAAGAGGTATTTGGAAATAATTCCCGGTGATAGATTGCAAAAATATCCAATATAATCTTCACACCAAACACAAAAGAAAATTTGCAACTTGTAGAGCTAACAAGCCACCTAGGAACAAGATAATTTACAATATCAACTCTAGGTGACAATATCTCAAATGTACACATTTTCTAGGCTTGTAATATACACATAGCATATTACTCCCCCATAATGTGATACCAATGAAAAACTTAATGAGATGCAACAGAGAACCAACAGGAGATAACTAATGGACCAAACAGAATTTGAATTTCTCATGAGAATACATACCACATAGAGACTAGATAATCTTGTAATATCACCTCATGTACACACATTTGTGGGACCGTGAGGTGCACAAAGCACATCACTCCCCCAAAATGGGGTGTTCCATTAATCTCTCACAAGAGCCAATTAAGATACAAACAAGATGCAAAAGGTTCAACACACAACTCACACGTACATGAAGTGCAAACCAACATACATATACTTGATTACTCAAGGTAAGCAAATTGGAAGCACACATATACAAACACATGCAAGGTACAAAACCAAAACATGCAAAGGGTCAAGTAACTTTCAATGTAAACAATTTAAGTACCAGTTACCGTAGGGAGGCACATTGGATATGAGATAGAAACTTGATAATCCGAATGACTTGGCTTGAGACAATATGAATGATGAAGACCCCTTAATTCTTCATAATGTAGCGAAGTCTCCAATGGCCTCCAACAACACCTATTTATCAATTTTTAGCTTGTTGGTCCCCAACAAAGTTGGGTCCTAAGAGGTTAGTCACAATAGGCTTGGCAACCCAAATGGTTCTTTGCTTGATACCACTTTGAGTACCAACAAACTTGGAAAACACATTGCCAACCTTATCCTTCCCAAGAGAATAGATATCATCAATAATAATTGGGTTGGATAAGTTACCACTAGTGCATTCTAACGTCCGGATAATTTGGCTACAGTAAAACTTCGCTAATGATGCCACGTCACTATGATTACTGTTGCTAATCTCGCGTTAGTTCGAAATCGATTAAAATTCAAATTCAAAATGTGGCATATAATAAAGGTTTTCAAAATATTAAACTAAAATGTTCGGAGTGTGTAAATAAATGCTTAGGTGTTTGTGGTGAGGGATCCATGCTTTTATAAATAACCTAAATACTTAAAATGAATTAAAACAGAAGAGAGAGAAAAATAAAAGAAAAAGAAAAACAAACTAAACAAAAAAACAAAAGAAAGAATAAAAGGCCCCTCGCCAACTGGGCCAAATGGCCTAGCTGGCCACCAGGCCGACCCAATCACCTGGCCTATATGGCCTCCCCCCCAGGCCCCGAACCCCACTGACACTCCCC
>LR738709.1:99758927-99798777 GCA_902687465.1 Secale cereale
CTTCTCTCCGGTAGACTACAAGACCGACGCTGCTGCTGCCTCGATCGACTACGGTGTTTATGACCCCACCTTTGCTGCCGAGCTTCCAAGCAAGCCCCTCCCCCCTTGATCAACCTGATATCGCCTATTCTTCTATCTACTGCTTGCATTAGAGTAGTGTAGAATGTTACTACTTTCGATAATCCTATTCTGCTGCATAGCATGTCATTGTTGCTACAACTGTTGATACTTTACCTGCAATCCTAAATGCTTAGTATAGGATGCTAGTATTCCATCAGTGGCCCTACACTCTTGTCCGTCTGCCCTGCTATTCTTTCGGGCCGTGATCACTTGGCTGTGATCACGGGTATATAATACATACACTTATACATGATACATGTTGTGACTAAAGTCGGGTCAGCTCGTTGAGTACCCGCGGTTGATTCATGGATTGGGGGTTGAAAGGACATACTTTCCCGACGGCCCTCTGTGTGGATCTTTGTGGTGGAGCGACAGGGCAGGTTGAGACACCCAGTCGAGAGGTGGCCTGGCCCTGGTCGTTGTCTGCGGTTATTTCATAATAACATACTTAACGAGTTTGGATATTTGATCTGAGTCTGGCCGTTGGCCTATACGCACTAACTAGCTACGTGGGAATAGTTATGGGCACTCGACGTCGTGGTATCAGCCGAAGCCTTCTTGATGTCAGCGACTTAGCGGCGCGCGCCGGGTTGGACCGCGTAACATAACTTCCTTAGTAATGGAGGTTGCTAGGTCTGCTCACCGACCGCGTACGCAACGTGCAGGTGTGCAATGGGCGTGGGCCCGGACCCCTGCGCGCTTAGGACTTAGACCGGCGTGCTGACCTCTCTGTTGTGCTTAGGTAGGGCTGCGACGTGTTGATCTTCCGAGGCCGGGCATGACCCAGGAAGGTGTGTCCGGCCAAATGGGATCAAGCGTGCTGGGTTATGTGGTGCACCCCTGCAGGGAAGTTAATCTATTCGAATAGTTGTGTCCCTCGGTAAAAGGACGACCCGGAGTTGTATTCCGATCTCATGACAACTAGAACCGGACACTTGATAAAACACACCCAGATGAGTTCCAGATATAACTCGGTGGTTGCTCTCTCACAGGGTGATGTGCGGGAGGATCGCCGAGTAGGATTATGCTATTCGATGTTACTTGGTGAACTTACCATATGTTCTCTTCTACTTCTGCAAGATGGAGGCTGCCAGAAGTGTAGTCCTTGTTTGGATTAGCTATCCCCCTCTTATTCTGGCTTGCTGCAGTTCAGTCCACCGATGTTACCCATATCATTGTTACCGTTGCATATGTAGTATAGATCCTTGCTTGCGAGTACTTTGGATGAGTACTCACGGTTGCTTTGCTCCCCCTTTTCCCCCTTCTATTCCTTCTTCTCAGATGATGCAACCAGATGGTGGAACCCAGGAGCCAGACGCCACCTACGACGACTCCTACTACACCAGAGGCGCCTACTACTACGTGGAGTCTGCCGATGACGACCAGGAGTAGTTTAGGAGGATCCCAGGCAGGAGGCCTGCTCCTCTTTCGATCTGTATCCCAGTTTGTGCTAGCCATCTTACGGCACCTTGTTTAACTTTATGTCTGTACTCAGATATTTGTTGCTTCCGCTGACTTGTCTATGATCGAGCACTTGTATTCGAGCCCTCGAGGCCCCTGGCTTGTAATATGAAGCTTGTATGACTTATTTTACTTTTAGAGTTGTGTTGTGATATCTTCCAGTGAGTCCCTGATCTTGGTCGTACACATTTGCGTGCATGATTAGTGTACGGGCACATCGGGGGCGTCACAAGTTGGTATCAGAGCCGACTGCATGTAGGAATCCCCCTTCCACACTCCTTGGTCGAAGTCGAGTCTAGACATTGCAAAACTTTTACTAACATGGTTGTGTGGCTTACGGGCCCACGTCGCCATTTGGGTGGTACTAGATTCTTTTACTCCTCGATCTTTACTCCGAGATTCTGAACACTCTCCTATTTCGGGTAAAATGATTTTAATAACTCTAACATTTGGATCCCCGAGACCCCCCACCCCAAAGTTGGATAAGCCATAGTTATTGCTTAGAATAGTATTTTGCATAACCCCCACACTATCATTTGACTCCTTTGAAACATCTTTGTTTTCAGATGGAACCCACGAGGCAGGTCGTGCGCCACACGCAGGCCATTGGTGCCTCGGGATCACCTCCTGTGCTAGCTGAGATGATGACCTATCAGGGTTATCGCTGGCATCCTGAGTATACCGTGTACGAGCAGTACCAGGACTTTAACCAGGAGCAGTATCGTGCCACCGTCCGCCTCTACTCTCGTGCAGAGGACTCCTCTACTGTGCTGCACACCGCTCATGATGTTGGAGTGACCATCGATATGGCAGTTCATGATGTTGCTTACGCTGCTCTGACATGCCTTCGTGGAGAGTATCGGGCGTTGGACACTTCCCCTTTCAGGCATGTTGCTATCGCCTCCGACGATGGAGCGGAGGGATACTACACTGTTGCCTACTCCACCGTCACCCGAGAGCCCTTCCATCATCAGAACCTTGTTCTGCATGCTGATGGGCTGGATCGAGCTAACCGAGCTCTTCGCCACGAGTTGTACACCACCCGTCAGCACCTGTACCGCGCCTTGACGCTGTTGCACCCCTTTGTCCTATCTAGACAGCTGCCGCCTACTCTACTCTTCATTTTCTTCTCACGACATAAGTAGCAACTCTACTCTTCATAAGAAGCGACATGACCTTTCTCACGACATAAGTAGCAACTCTACTCTTCATTTTCTTCTCACTTGATTTCTCAACAACAGAAGCATGAACTTGAGTCTTCTTGGGAAATGGCCTTTCTTCAACTTGTGGTTGAGCATGAGATTGAACTTGTGGCCTCTTCCCTTGTTGCTTGTCATTAATGGGCTTCTTCTTCAATGGGAAAGATCTAACATGATGCCCTTCAATTTTGCACTTGAAGCAAATAATATTGGCTGAATTCTTGAGTTGTTCTTGGCCCTTATTCTTCTTGCTCTTGGACTTCTTCTTCTTATTGGAATTGTATCCAAGTCCACCTTTGTCATTGGGGGATTTTTGCACACTCAAGATATTGTTGAGTGTGGATTTCTCTTCATGACACTTTTGCAAGTCAATCTTCAAGGAAGTGACTTGGGCCTTGAGCTCTTTGATTTACTCTACATGGTTAGTATCAACCCAAGTACTAGAGGAAGTTTAAGCTTCATCGTTAGAGCAACAAGGCAAGGAAACTAATTCATCACAAGATGTACCAATATTGTGAGTAGATGAATTACAAGGACTAGCACATGGCAATATAGCATTTTTACAAGAAGTAGTGCTAGTACCCACACAAGACTCGCTAGATGTTATGTTAGTGATCATAGCCTCATGAGCTATCTTTAGCACATTATGGGATACTAGAAAATCATCATCAGAGCTTGTGAGCTTTACATGACTTTCTTCCAACTTCCCATAATTGCTACATAGCAACTCAAGTTGAGCCCTTAGATCAACATTCTCCTTCAAAATGGATGCTTCACTAGAAATAGTGTTAGTAGCACAAGCATCATCATTAACAACAAGAGGAGAAGGCAACTTGGCAATCTCTTTTAAATAAGAAGCTTTAAGTTGAGCATGAGACTCGGTGAGTTCGATGAGCTCACTCTTAATGACCCTTGAGCCATTTTTGAGGTGCTTAAAGTCCTCAAGGAGTTAGGCATGTGCAACTTCAAGCTTAGCAATTTTACTTTTGAAATCATTAGCCACCTCAAGAACTCTATCACATGATTCCTTTAATCTAGATAATTCTAGAGCAGAGGTCACCTCAAGAGATTCCTTGGTGGTTTGTTCAAGTTCAAGAGCTTGAGAGAGGTCCTCGATATCATTAGCGTAATCATGCTCATGACTTTCCATTTTCTCAATGGTGACCTCATGCTCCTCTAGGTGAGATTCCAACTCCTCAATGTATTTCTTGCCCTCAATGGCAATAGACATGATTTACATGAAGTTAGAATGAGCAATTTTATTCTTATGAAGAGCTTTAATAATCATTTCCCCCTTAATTTTTAAGGAGGCAACAATATCATTCTCTTCATCATTATCAACATCATCATCATGCTTATCATCATCGATATCATCAGAAGATATATTGGGATTCAAAGTGAGAGATGCCTTTGAAGCCTTAGCCATAAGGCAAAACAATCGATGATGATGTAGGATCCCTTGAAGCACCATTCAAGACCACATCTTGTTCCAAGGGGTGTTGGGTTTATTCTACATTGTTAGCACAACAATTCGAGGAAATAGATGCATTTTTATCATGGCAACAAGACATAGCAAGCATATCATCATGATATTTAGTCAAGAAATTTCTACATGATATGCAAGGACTATCAACACAAGAATGTGAAACATGTAGGGTGCTCGAAGTGTTAAAGTCCAACGAAGATGCATAGCAATAAGATAGTGATGAAGGATCATCCACAATAAGCATACTATCATCATTGCAATGGCCAACACTACTCACCATATCATTACCTTGTGGCAAAACATGTAGGTGAAGTAGAAGAAGTTCAGAAGACTATACGATCGGTGGTGGAGGGAGGACAATCATCCCCACAAATCTTGGACACGCCATATTTGTCACACCCAAGATGTGATTCTATCCCGATCACGTGACGAACTCGTGATTGGGGCACAACCGCATTTCGGGCGCTTAGCAAGATGGATATCATTACATCGTACCATTACATAAATAGATGGGGATACATACAAGTCTTACAATCTCCACATGAATACAACACATTATATACAAAACATCCGACTACGGATGAAAACATGAAAAGCACAACGACATCCATCTGCTAACCCAGACAGCTGTCGGAGATATTGACCATGGGTGTCTTCATCGACCACCCATGGCGTTTCAAGACAAATAAGGGCCGCCTGTCATCCTCTGGCCGCCTGTGCATCGACCCGCCTCCTAGGGCCGCAACGCCCAGGAACAACCTTGTAGCTGCCATATTGACATTAGCCATGACGCGGAGCCCCCGCAAAGCAGGACTAGGGGTGTTATCTCCACGGAGAGCCCCGAACCTGGGTAAGATTCATAGGCATCCTAAGTATTGCCTTATCCCGCTTCCAGGGCCCGGCGACGTACTCTTGTCCCCATGCATGATAAGCCATCCTTTGGAATATGTCGCACCAAAACCCCGACATTTGGCGCCCACCGTGGGGAAGGTGCACCGTCGTTCGCGGACATGTTCTGGACGGGAACTTTGTTCCTCCCTCGCGAGCATAGCCAGCCCAGCACGCCCAACGGTGTGGATGCCGGGATGCTTTGCGGCGCCGAGGCCGCATGCGCTGATCTTCTCGGCAAGGTCCACCTCCACGACAAGCTCTCTCCGATCGCAAAAACAGTCGGCTCGGAGAGCTGCCTCGTCGAGCTCCTCGACAAGCTGCACATCGTCGACGAGCGCGCCTCCGATGTGGAGTCCATTGGCTCCTTTGATCCACCCGTCGACATGATCGTCGACCTCGACACGGTGTCCGCCGACTCCTTCCCCGACCATGTGGTGGTCATCGATGATCCCCTCCCCCCTGTAACCTGCGACACTAGCGTCAGCACTGTCACGGAGGTGCTGGCCACCAGCCACGATGAGCCTTCCAACGGGTCCGGCCAGGACCCGTTACAGGCGGCGATGCAGACTCTTTCCGCTCACATCGTCGCAGGGACAGACGGCGCGACGCTAGAAGCACTCCGCGTCTCGCTCCTCGACAACGCCAACAAGTTAGGCGCCTCCCGGCGTCCCACCGAAGCCTACCACCGCGAGATCGACCGTGCCATAGGCGGCACGCCGGCTGCTGGCGAGTCCAGCCGAGCCGACGCCGTCCGTGAACGAGGCGGGGCCCTCGCCAGCACGTTGGGGGACCCACGACCGGTGTACGCCACCCCGTTGGAAAGCCTAAGGGCTGCCCAGGCGGCAGTTGACGAACTGTACCATTTGGAAGGAGATGAGATTCGCTGCATGACACAGCGCGTCCAGCAGCTCCTCGACATGGCTGCCTGTTGACCCACAAGTGTAGGGGATCTATCGTAGTCCTTTCGATAAGTAAGAGTGTCGAACCCAACGAGGAGGAGAAGGAAATGATAGGCAGTTTTCAGTAAGGTATTTTCTGCAAGCACTGAAATTATAGGTAACAGATAGTTTTGTGATAAGTTACTTGGTAGCAAGGGACAAACGGTAAAAGTAAATAGGTGCAGAAAGGTGGCCCAATCCTTTTTGTAGCAAAGGACAAGCCTGGACAAACTCTTATGCAAGGTAAAGCGCTCCCTAGGACATATGGGAATTATCATCAAGCTAGTTTTCATAACGATCATCTGATTCGCGTTCGGTACTTTGATAATTTGGTATGTGGGTGGACCGGTGCTTGGGTGCTGCCCTTACTTGGACAAGCCTCCCACTTATGATTAACCTCTAATGCAAGCATCCGCAACTACAAAAGAAGTATTAAGGTAAACCTAACCATAGCCTGAAACATATGGATCCAAATCTGCCCCTTACGAAGCAGCGCATAAACTAGGGTTTAAGCTTCTTTCACTCTAGCAACCCATCATCTACTTATTACTTCCCAATGCCTTCCTCTAGGCCCAAATAATGGTGAAGTGTCATGTAGTCGATGTTCACATGACACCACTAGAGGAGAGACAACATACATCTCATCAAAATATCGAACGAAGACCAAATTCACATGACTACTAATAGCAAGACTTCTCACATGTCCTCGGGAACAAAAGCAACTACTCAAAAGACATAATATTGTTCATGATCAGAGGGGTATTAATATGCATAATGGATCTGAACATATGACCTTCCACCAAATAAACCAACTAGCATCAACTACAAGGAGTAATCAACACTAATAGCAACCCACAGGTTCCAATCCGAGGTTTGGATACAAAGATTTGATACAAGATATGAACTAGGGTTTGAGAGGAGATGGTGCTGGTGAAGATGTTGATGAAGATAGCTCTCCCCAAGATGGGAGAGTTGTTGGTGATGACGTCGATGACGATTTCCCCCTCCCGGAGGGAAGTATCCCCGGCAGAACAGCTCTGCCGGAGCCCAAGATTGGTTTCCGTCTCGGTTCCACCTCGAGACGGCGGCGTCTGGTCCCGAAAGCCTCTCCTTGATTTTTTCCAGGTCAAAACGCTTCATATGGGAGAAGATGGTCACCTGGGGCCCACCGGCTGGCCCTCGAGGCAGGGGGGCGTGTCCCCCACCCTCAAGGCCAGACAGTGGCCCCCCTCGTGGGTTTCTTCCGCCGGGTATTTTTTATATTTTCCTAAAAAATGTTCTGTGGAGTTTCGGGGCTTTTGGAGTTGTGCAGAATAGGTTTCCAGAGTTTGCTCCTTTTCCAGTCCAGAATTCCAACTGCCGGCATCCCCCCTTCTTCATGTAAACCTTGCAAAATAAGAGGGAAAATGCATAAGTATTGTGACAAAACATGTATGAACAACCCATAATGCAATAAATATCAACTTATAAGCATGATGCAAAATGGACGTATCAACTCCCCCAAGCTTAGACCTCGCTTGTCCTCAAGCGAAAGCCGATATCGAAAAATATGCCCACATGTTTAGAGA
This sequence comes from Secale cereale, assembly GCA_902687465.1. NCBI lineage: Eukaryota > Viridiplantae > Streptophyta > Magnoliopsida > Poales > Poaceae > Secale > Secale cereale. The sequence continues at coordinate 99,766,591 of LR738709.1, forward strand.
TAGAGGTGTCGATAAAAATAGAATATGGACATGAGGGCATCATGATCATTCTTATAACAACAACTTATATGAATATAGTCATATGATCATTATGCAAAAGTAACAATTCATCCACAAAATCAAGTATGCATCATAAACTTCATTGGAAACTAACAAACTTTGGTCTCGGTCATTAACATCGGAAAGAGTCAATATAAGAGCTTTTCAGCAAGCCTACATACTCAACTATCATATAATCTTTCATAATTGCTCACACTCACGCAATACTTATGTTTCTGGAGTTTTAATCGGACACAGAGAAAGATAGGGGCTTATGGTGTTGCCTCCCAACCTTTTACCTCAAGGGTAATGTCAACAGTAATAGATCATGAGAAGTTATATTCAAGTGGATATATATATATCAGGATCTTTCCAACACAGTGTGCTTGCCAAAGGATAAAATGAAAAAGGAAAGGTGAAGCTCACCTTGACACTTATTAGACAAGAATAAACGACAGGCCCTTCGCAGAGGGAAGCAGAGGTTGTCATGTGTTTTTATGGTTGGATGCACAAAGTCTTAGCATAGAAGAACTTTGCTTTATATTGCCACTTATGATAAGGACCTTTATTATGCAGTCTGTCGCTTTTATTACTTCCATATCACAAGCTCGTATAAAGCTAATTTCTCCCACACTAATAAATCATACATATTTATCGGGTTTACAACATGACAACTTACTCGGAAGGATCTTTCTCAATACATAGGTAGGTATGGTGGACTCTCATGGCAAAACTGGGTTTAAGGATGTATGGAAGCACAAGTAGTATCTCTACTTAGTGCAAGGAGGTTTGGCTAGCATGAGAGGGAAAGGCAAGCTCAACAAGTTGGAAGATCCATGACAATATACTTTATTTCGGATATAAAAAGACATAACCCATTATGTTGTCTTCCTTGTCCAACATCAACTCTTTAGCATGTCATACTTTAATGAGTGCTCACAATCATAGAAGATGTCCAAGATAGTATATTTGTATGTGAAGCCTCTCTTCTTTTATTACTTCCTATTAATTGCAACGATGACCAAAACTATGTTTGTCACCTCCCAACAACTTTTATTTATCATACTCTTATATGTAAAGCCACTACTTCCCATAAGATTGATATGATCTCTATAATTCTTCTTTTTGTTTTCTTTCTTTTTATCCTGACCCAAGTGAGGAAATCAAGCCCTTGACTCAACACTAATCTTTATTATATAGCTCACGGACTCGATTACAAAGGATAAAGCTCACAAAGCAAAAGCTCACAACTAGATCATGCTAACTTTACTCTAATAGATCAAGCTACTACCAAAAGGATCGAACTAAGTAAAACGGTAAAGATAGGGGTGATAGTGATACGATACCGGGGTCACTCCCCCAAGCTTGGCAGTTGCCAAGAGTAGTGCCCATACACATATGATTATGTCTCCTTCTTCGGGGTTGGTGATCATGGCTTCTTCCTCAGCTTACGCTTAAGGACAGAATTTTACACCTTTAGATCATTGATCTCCTGCTCAAGATTTATTATCCTCTTGCATAATGCATGCTTGTTTTCCTGCAAGAGGTTAGAAGGGATAAACTCGATCTTAGGTTTCTTTACTCTGTCCGGGAGGCTTGACTTTTTGAACTCCACGTGCATGTCTCCAGGTTGAGGTAGTGGGACTTCGTCTTCGTCTGAGCTAGTTCAATATTTCCTCTTTGAATCCTGATCCTCGTCTTCTTCTGTGGTCCAACCATAATGCTCCAAATCACCATAGACCTTAGGGTCAGCAAGGGAATCAGCCACATAGCTTTCTCCCTCCGAATCCTAGGACGACATGTCGCTTTTATCTGTGACAGAAGAGGCTTGAAACGAAAACAGAGAGTTCTGCGTGATACAGAGGTCAAAACCTTCGGGGGTATATATAATGAATTTTTGCCGAACGAAAGGAGTAACCCACAAGAAAACGGAGTCCAGGGGACCCACGGGGTGCCCTCGAGGCAGGGGGTGCACCCCCTACCCTCGAGTCCACCTCGTGTCTCTTCCGGACTGCGGTTTATTTTTCTATTTTTCTAAATATTCCAAAACGGAGAAAATTTGCCTTTAGAACTGTTTTGGAGTCGGTTCACTTACCGTATCACGTACCTCTTCCTTTTCGGAGGCTGAATCGTTCTGGAAAGTGTCCCTTATGTGTTCCTCCGGGGTTATGGTTTCAATAATATTAGTTTCAACATTTATAGGATTACCTGAGATATAATGTTTGATCCTTTGACCATTCACCACCTTCGGATTTGTGCCTTCGAAGTTATTGATCTTTATAGCATCGGAATGATAGACCTCCTCGATAACGTAAGGTCCTTCCCACTTGGAGAGAAGTTTTCCTGCAAAAAATCTTAAATGAGAGTTAAATAACAAAACATAATCACCTACGTTGAACTCACGCTTTTGTATCCTTTTGTCATGCCATCTTTTAACTTTTTCTTTAAATAACTTGGCATTCTCGTAGGCCTGGGTTCTCCATTCATTGAGACAGCTAATATCAAATAGCCTCTTTTCACCGGCAAGTTTGAAATCATAATTGAGCTCTTTGATAGCCCAATATGCCTTATGTTCTAGCTCAAGAGGTAAGTGACAAGCTTTTCCATATACCATCTTATATGGAGACATACCCATAGGATTTTTGTATGCAGTTCTATAGGCCCATAATGCATCATCTAGTTTCTTGGACCAATTCTTTCTAGACCTATTAACTATCTTTTGCAAGATTAATTTCAACTCCCTATTACTTAGTTCTACCTGACCACTAGTTTGTGGGTGATAAGGATGCAATTTTGTGGTTGACATCATACTTAGCAAGCATCTTACGGAAAGCACCATGAATAAAGTGTGAACCACCATCAGTCATTAGATATCTAGGGACTCCAAACCTCGGAAATATAACTTCTTTAAGCATCTTAATAGAGGTGTTATGATCAGCACTACTAGTTGGAATAGCTTCTACCCACTTAGTAACGTAATCAACAGCAACTAGGATATGTGTGTACCCATTAGAGGCAGGAAAAGGTCCCATATAATTAAAGCCCCAAACATCAAATGGTTCAATAAAAAGTGAATAATTCATAGGCATTTCTTGACGTCTACTAATATTACCAATCACATGATAAGACAAACTTACGGGCATCCTTGAAAAGAGTAGGCCAATAAAAACCAGATTGCAATACCTTGTGCAGTTCTGTCTCATGCATGGTGTCCTCCATAAGCTTTGGAGTGGCACTTGCGTAAGATCTGTTCCTGTTCATGCTCAGGCACACAAAGTCTAATAATACCATCTACTCCTTCTTTATAAAGATGTGGGTCATCCCAAAAGTAATGCCTCAAATCATAGAAGAACTTTTTCTTTTGCTGGTATGTGAAGCTAGGAGGTATAAACTTAGCAACAATGTAATTAGCATAATCAGCATACCAAGGAGCAGTACGAGAAGTATTTATGACAGCTAGTTGTTCATCAGGAAAGCTATCATCAATAGGTTGTGGGTCATCAAGTATATTCTCTAACCTAGACAAGTTATCTGCTACGGGGTTCTCAGCTCCCTTTCTATCAATAATATGTAAGTCAAATTCTTGTAGCAAGAGAACTCATCCAATAAGTCTAGGTTTAGTATCTTTATTTTCCATAAGGTATTTGATAGCAGCATGATCAGTGTGAATAGTTACTTTAGAATCAATGATATAGGGTCTGAACTTATCACAAGCAAACACAACTGCTAAAAAATCTTTTTTAGTGGTAGCATAACTTCTTTGGGCACTATCTAGATTTTTACTAGCATACTGGATAACATTCAATTTCTTATCAACTATTTGCCCTAGAACAACTCCTACCGCATAATCACTAGCATCGCACATAATCTCAAAGGGTAAGTTCCAGTCAGGAGGCTGGACAATAGGTGCAGAGATCAATGCTTTCTTAAGTATTTCAAATGCTTCTAGACAATCATCATCAAAGGCAAAACGAATATCTTTCTGTAAAAGATTAGTCAGAGGCCTGGAAATTTTGGAGAAGTCCTTAATGAACCTCCTATAAAACCCGCCATGACCAAGGAAACTTCGTATACCTTTGATATCCTTAGGGCATGGCATCTTTTCAATAGCATCCACTTTAGCTTTGTCACCTTCAATACACCTTTCAGAAATTTTATGTCCCAAGACAATGCCTTAACCATAAAGTGGCACTTCTCCCAATTCAAGAAAAGGTTAGTGTCTTCACATCTCTGCAAAACTCGATCAAGGTTGCTTAAGCAATCATCAAGAGAAGTTCCGTAAATGGAGAAATCATCCATGAACACTTCAACAATCTTTTCAAAAAAATCAGAGAATATAGCCATCATGCATCTTTTAAAGGTAGCAGGTGCATTACATAAACCAAAAGGCATACGTCTATAAGCAAAGGTACCGAAAGGACAAGTGAAGGTGGTCTTTTCTTGATCCCCCTTTGAAACAGGTATTTGAGAGAAACTAGAATAACCATCTAGAAAGCAGAAATGAGTATGTTTGGATAACCTTTCTAGCATTTGATCAATAAATGGCAAGGGCTAATGTTCTTTCTTAGTAGCTTTATTTAACTTACGGAAATCAATTACCATCCTATAACCTGTAACTATCCTTTGCGGGATCGATTCATCTTTATCATTAGGGACAACAGTCATACCTCCTTTCTTAGGAACACAATGGACAGGACTTACCCACTGGCTATCAGCAATGGGATAGATAATACCTACCTCTAGAAGCTTTAGAATTTCCTTCCATACCACTTCTTTCATCTTAGGATTTAACCATCGCTGATGATCAATAACTGGTTTAGCATTTTCTTCCAATTTTATCTTGTGTTGACATATAGTGGGACTAATGCCCTTAAGATCATCCAGAGTATATCCAATAGCAGCTCGGTGCTTCTTCAGAGTTTTCAATAATCTTTCTTCTTCATGCTCTGAAAGGTTAGCACTAATAATAATAGGATATATCTTCTTTTCATCAAGATAAACATACTTAAGATTATCAGGCAAGGGTTTAAGTTCAAACACGGGATCACCCTTGGATGGAGGAGGATCCCCTAGGATTTCAACTGCCAAGTTGTTTTTCAATACGGGTCCCTGTGTAAGAAATATTTCATCTATCTCCCTTCTCTCATTCATATGCATATCATTTTCATGGTCTAGTAAGTATTGTTATAAAGGATCATTAGGTGGCACGGCAATAGAAGCAAGACCAATAAGTTCATCTTTACTAGGTGGTGCCTTTTCAAGGGGTTGTGTACGGAATTTAGCAAAATTAAAATCATGATACATATCCCCTAATCCAACAGTGACAATGTCTTTCACATAGTCTATCTTTGCATTAACGGTATTCAAGAAGGGTCTACCAAATATAATGGGACAAAAAGCATCTTGTGGGGATCTAAGAACAAGAAAATCAGCAGGGTATTTAACCTTCCCACACAAGACTTCAATATCTCTAACAATCCAAACTGGTGAAATAGTATCTCTATTAGCAATTTAATAGTAACATCAATCCCTTCTAACTCAACAGGTGCAATATCATGCATAATTTCGTTGTACAGATCAAAAGGGATAATGCTTGCACTAGCACCTACGTCACATAAACCATGATAGCAATGATCTCCTATCTTGACAGAGATAACTAGCAAGCCTACGATAGGTTTATGTTTATTCCTAGCATTGGGTTTGGCTATTCTAGCGGACTCTTTTTGGAGATAAATAACATGTCCATCTAAATCTTCTACCAAGAGATCTTTAACCATAGCAACACTAGGTTCAACTTTAATTTGCTCAGAGGGTGTAGGTGTTCTAGTATTACTCTTACGGACTACTGTTGAAGCTTGAGCATGATCCCTTATCCTAACAGGGAAAGGTGGTTTCTTGATATAAGCGGTAGGAATAACGGGATCAACATTATAAGTGATAGCCTTTTCTTCAACTTTAATAGGTTCAACTACTTTTACTTCAATAGGGGGATGGTATTTAAACCATTTCTCCTTGGGGAGATCAACATGAGTAGCAAAGGATTCACAGAAAGAAGCTACTATCTCAGAGTCAAGTCCATATTTAGTGCTAAACTCACGGAAAACATCGGTATCCATAAAGGCTTTAACACAATCAAACTTAGGGGTCATACCTGACTCCTTACCTTCATCGAGATCCCAATCTTCGGAGTTGCGTTTAATTCTTTCCAATAAATCCCATTTAAAGTCAATAGTCTTCATCATATAAGAGCCAGAACAAGAAGTATCGAGCATGGAGCGATTATTATGAGAAAGCCGAGCATAAGAATTTTGAATGATCATTTCTCTTGAGAGCTCATGATTGGGGCATGAATATAACATTGACTTAAGCCTCCCCCAAGCTTGAGTGATGCTTTCTCCTTCGCGAGGCCAGAAATTATAAATATAATTACAATCACAATGGACCTGGTGCATAGGGTATAACTTTTGATGAAATTCCAACTTCAGACGATTATAGTTCCAAGATCCCATATCATCGCATAGCCTAAACCATGTCAATGCATCTCCCTTCAAAGATAAAGGGAAGACCTTCTTCTTGATAACATCCTCGGGCATACCTGCAAGCTTAAACAATCCACAAACTTCATCCACATAGATTAGATGTAAATCGGGGTGAAGTGTTCCGTCTCCTGTATAGGGATTTTCAAGCAATTTCTCAATCATGCCCGAAGGAATCTCAAAGCAAACATTTTCAATAGGTGCAGTAGGTTGAGGAGCAACTCTTTGCTCTTTTTCTCGGGGTGAAGATACCCCGAACAAGCCCCTCAAGGGTAACAAGTAACAATAAATTTCAGCACACTATATAATTTTTTCCTTACCAAAGGCGCTTCACACCCCGGCAACGGCACCAGAAAAGAGTCTTGATGACCCACAAGTGTAGGGGATCTATCGTAGTCCTTTCGACAAGTAAGACTGTCGAACCCAACGAGGAGCAGAAGGAAATGATAGGCAGTTTTCAGTAAGGTATTTTCTACAAGCACTGAAATTATAGGTAACAGATAGTTTTGTGATAAGGTACTTGGTAGCAAGTGACAAACGGTAAAAGTAAATAGGTGGAGCAAGGTGGCCCAATCATTTTTGTAGCAAAGGACAAGCCTGGACAAACTCTTATGCAAGGTAAAGCGCTCCCGAGGACATATGGGAATTATCGTCAAGCTAGTTTTCATCACGATCATCTGATTCGCGTTCGGTACTTTGATAATTTGGTATGTGGGTGGATCGGTGCTTGGGTGCTGCCCTTACTTGGACAAGCCTCCCACTTATGAGTAACCTCTAATGCAAGCATCCGCAACTACAAAATAAGTATTAAGGTAAACCTAACCATAGCCTAAAACATATGGATCCAAATCAGCCCCTTACGAAGCAACGCATAAACTAGGGTTTAAGCTTCTGTCACTCTAGCAACCCATCATCTACTTATTACTTCCCAATGCCTTCCTCTAGGCCCAAATAATGGTGAAGTGTCATGTAGTCGACGTTCACATGACACCACTAGAGGAGAGACAACATACATCTCATCAAAATATCGAACAAAGACCAAATTCACATGACTACTAATAGCAAGACTTCTCCCATGTCCTCAGGAACAAAAACAACTACTCACAAGACATAATATTGTTCATGATCATAGGGCTATTAATATGCATAATGGATCTGAACATATGATCTTCCACCAAATAAACCAACTAGCATCAACTACAAGGAGTAATCAACACTACTAGCAACCCACAGGTACCAATCTGAGGTTTGGATACAAAGATTGGATACAAGAGATGAACTAGGGTTTGAGAGCAGATGGTGCTAGTGAAGATGTTGATGAAGATAGCTCTCCCCAAGATGGGAGAGTTGTTGGTGATGACGTCGGTGACGATTTCCCCCTCCCGGAGGGAAGTATCCCCGGCAGAACAGCTCTGTCGGAGCCCTAGATTGGTTTCCGCCTCGAGACGGCGGCGTCTGGTCCCGAAAGCCTCTCCTTGATTTTTTTTTCTAGGTCAAAACGCTTCATATAGGAGAAGATGGTCACCTGGGGCCCACCGGCTGGCCCTCGAGGCAGGGGGCGCCCTGGGAAGGGGGGCGTGTCCCCCACCCTCGAGGCCAGCCAGTGGCCCCCCTCGTGGGTTTCTTCCGCCAGGTATTTTTTATATTTTCTGAAAATATGTTTTGTGGAGTTTCGGGGCTTTTGGAGTTGTGCAGAATAGGTTTCCAGAGTTTGTTCCTTTTCCAGTCCAGAATTCCAACTGCCGGCATTCCCCCTTCTTCATGTAAACCTTGCAAAATAAGAGGGAAAAGGCATAAGTATTGTGACAAAACATGTATGAACAGCCCATAATGTAATAAATATCAACTTATAAGCATGATGCAAAATGGACGTATCACTGCCGAATAGCAGGAAGCCCGTCGCCGGGCTCTGGAGGCCAACGGGCAGGGGAACAACCGTCCTCTTCGGTGGGAGCAAGGGGCTACGTCCCGTTCGCTGACAGTCGGCGCTCGCAGTCGGTGCGACTCAGAATCGACTACTAGCCACAGTCGACAGACTCGCATCACCATCAAGCGCGATTAAGACGGCCGCCCAAGGGTTGTAGAGCGGTGAAACGAGCGCTCGCCTCCCCCTCGCCGGGAGAGGCTTGTATCCCCGCCGCCTGTCGACCATCCGTCCCTCGCAGGCCGTTTGGGCCGCCGCAAGGGAGTTGGGGAGAATGATGCCCGCCACCACCTTGACCGACTGGCCAGGTCCCAGGCGGTCGAGGAAGAAGACGCACTCGGCCCGGCTTGTTTCGGTCCCCGCATCCGAGATGAGCCTTTCCCCAAAGGTTTTTCACTCCCCCGAGACACCCCCAAGTAGAATGGATCCGTGAAGCCAGAGGACTGGCTGGTGGATTACTCCACGGCCGTCAGCATAGCAACCGGCAACAAGCGCGTCGCGGTGAAGTACGTACCGCTCATGCTCCAGGGCACGGCCTGGACGTGGTTAAACAGCCTCAAGCCCAATAGCATCAACAACTGGCTGGACTTCACCGATGTCACGCCCCGGACACACCCGCCGGTAGTCGTTACTCCTGGCGGGATCTAGACTGGCCTCACATATCAATACTAGTCTTTTCTGCGCACTTTGTCCTCACTCGTGCGCACCCGGGAGCAACTTCCCGATCGGTCACCCATCCTAAAACTACTCCAAGCTGAGCACGCTTAACTTTGGAGTTCTATCCGAATGGGCTCCCGGAAAAGAAGAAATTCCTTATTTATATGAGTAGTCTATCATCCCTAATAAGCCAGGCCATCACAACCAACATCTTCACTCGCAACTTCACCAGCACCTACAAGTGGCCTCCTAAGCCATGGCAGCTCTCCCTATGCGTCCAAGGTCCGAACGAGTCCGCTCGTGACTACCTGACGCATTGGGCTGAGCTGAGCAATTCCTGTGAAGGGGTGCATGAGGTTCAAGCCATCGAGTACTTCACGGCCGGGTGCAGAGAAGGCACCTTACTCAAGCACAAGCTCCTCTACGACGAGCCCACCATGCTGGACGAGCTGCTAAGCATAGCGGACAAGTACGCCACAGCGGACTCTTCCATGAAGTCTGAGCTACACGTAGATGCTTCCGGAAAGATAGCTCCACCGGCTTCTCGGACGCCGGCTGGCGAGTCCAGTCGGCGCCAAAAGCAGACAAACAACAAGCACAAAGCCCTCCTCCCCCCCCCCCCCGCCGGCTTCCAACAGCCGGCTGGTGGCAGCAGTTGAGGCCAGCAGCCAGAAGCTCAAGCCGATCCCAAGCACCAAAAGGGCGGCAAGCCGGCCTGGCAGCCTGCCTTCTCCTTTGAGCAAGCCCTGGATGCCCCTTGCAAGTTTCACAGTGGTGCGAAGCCATCCAAACATGTCACACGAAAGTGCCACTGGCTCACTCGGATTGCTAGAGGTGAGGCTCTGCCCCCGCCGCCTGCTGGGCAGGCGGCTCCGCCTCCCAAGCCGCAGGCAGCTCGCCCAGGTGGCCAGGTCCAGGATGAGTTCCCAGAAGAGAACGGAGCCTGGGTCATCTTCACAAGCCAGGCGGACGATAGGTACAGCCGGCATCAGCAGCATAGGGAAGTCAATGCCGTCGCCGCAGAAGCCCCAGAATTCATGCATTGGTCCGAGAGGCCCATCAGCTGGAGCCGTGAAGATCATCCGGCCATCATGCCCTCACCAGGCGCCTATGCCATGGTTCTGGACGCGACTTTCTCCACCGACAGGCGGGCCTGTCGGTTCTCCCGAGTGCTGATTGACGGCAGCAGCAGCATCAACATCATGTACCGGGACACCATGGAGAAGTTGGGCATCAAAGAGAAGCAGCTTCAGCCTACCCGGACCATGTTCCATGGCATCGTCCCCGGCCTCTCTTGATCTCCAATCGGCAAGGTCAAGAGTGATGTCCTGTTTGGCGACAAGAAGCATTTCCGATGGGAGCCGATCTGGTTTGAGGTGGTGAATCTGGAAAGCCCTTATCATGTGATATTGGGTCGGCCAGCCCTCGCCAAATTCATGGTGGTACCCCATTATTCTTACCTCAATATGAAGATGTCGGGCCCCAAAGAAATAATCACCATAGTCAAGGACTACGAGAAGTCCATCGCATGTGCCACCGCCAGCAGTCGGCTGGCCGAGTCCCTTGTCATAGCTGAAGAGAAGCGCCGCCTTGATCGGTTGGTGGCTATGGCTGGCGAGCAACCGGCCATACCATTTGATCCCAAGGAGGCAGAACCCCAAGGCTCATTCCAGCCGGCCAAAGAAACCAAGAAGATTGCTTTGGACCCGTCACACCCGGAGCGATTTGATGTCATAGGGTCAAACCTAGACAGCAAATAGGAAAGCGAGCTCGTCGATTTCCTCCGTGAGAATCGGGATATCTTTGCATGGTCCCCCAAGGACATGCCGGGTGTCCCGACGGATTTCGCCAAGCACAAGCTACACGTAAGGGAAGACGAGCCTGTCAGGCAGCCCCTTCGCTGCCTGTCAGAACAAAAAAGAAGAGTTGTCGGAGAAGAAGTCGCCCGCCTGCTAGCAGCCGGCTTCATTATGGAGGTGTTCTACCCAGAATGGCTCTCCAACCCTGTCCTGGTGCTGAAGAAGAACAACAAGCGGCGCATGTGCATTGACTACACCAGCCTCAACAAAGCGTGCCCCAAAGATCTTTTTTCTCTGCCGCGAATAGATCAAGTGATTGACTCCATAGCCGGATGCGAGCTGCTGTCATTCCTTGATGCTTATTCCGGATACCACCAGATCAAACTGGATCCGGCTAACCGCCTGAAGACCGCCTTCCTCACGCCATTTGGAGCCTTCTGCTACCTGACTATGACGTTCGGCTTGAGAAATGCCGGTGCCACCTTCAGCGTTGCATGCAGAAGTGTCTCCTCAAGCAACTTGGCAGAAACGCCCACGTTTACGTGGACGATATTGTGGTGAAGACGGAGAAGCGGGGAACTCTCCTAGAGGACCTCCAAGAGACCTTCGAAAACCTGCGCCACTTTCGGATCAAGCTAAACCCGGAGAAATGCATCTTCGGGGTACTGATACGTCCATTTTGCATCATGCTTATAAGTTGATATTTATTAAATTATGGGTTGTTCATACATGTTTTGTCACAACACGTATGCCTTTTTCCCTCTTATTTTGCAAGGTTTATATGAAGAAGGGGGAATGCCGGCAGTTGGAATTTTGGACTGGAAAAGGAGCAAACTCTGGAAACCTATTCTGCACAACTCCAAAACCCCGAAACTCCACAGAACATTTTTTCGGAAAATATAAAAAATATCTGGCGGAAGAAATCCACGAGAGGGGACACTGGCTGGCCTCGAGGGTGGGGCGCGCCCCCTGCCTCGAGGGCCAGCCGGTGGGCCCCAAGTGCCCATATTCTCCTATATGAAGTGTTTTGACCAGGAAAAAATCATAAGGAGGCTTTTGGGACCAGACGCCGCCATCTCGAGGCGGAACCGAGGCGGAAACCAATCTAGGGCTCCGGCAGAGCCGTTCTGCCAGGGATACTTCCCTCCGGGAGGGGGAAATCGTCACAACCGTCATCACCAACAACTCTCCCATCTTGGGGAGGGCTATCTTCATCAACATCTTCACCAGCACCATCTCCTCTCAAACCCTAGTTCATCTCTTGTATCCAATCTTTGTACCCAAACCTCAGATTGGTACCTGTGGGTTGCTAGTAGTGTTGAATACTCCTTGTAGTTGATGCTAGTTGGTTTATTTGGTGGAAGATCATATGTTCAGATCCATTATGCATATTAATACCCCTCTGATCATGAACAATACTATGTCTTGTGAGTAGTTGCTTTTGTTCCTGAGGACATGGGAGAAGTCTTGCTATTAGTAGTCATGTGAATTTGGTCTTTGTTCGATATTTTGATGAGATGTATGTTGTCTCTCCTCTAGTGGTGTCATGTGAACGTCGACTACATGACACTTCACCATTATTTGGGCCTAGAGGAAGGCATTGGGAAGTAATAAGTATATGATGGGTTGCTAGAGTGACAGAAGCTTAAACCCTAGTTTATGCGTTGCTTCGTAAGGGGCTGATTTGGATCCATATGTTTCAGGCTATGGTTAGGTTTACCTTAATACTTCTTTTGTAGTTGCAGATGCTTGCATTAGAGGTTAATCATAAGTGGGAGGCTTGTCCAAGTAAGGGCAGCACCCAAGCACCGGTCCACCCACATACCAAATTATCAAAGTACCGAACGCGAATCAGATGATCGTGATGAAAACTAGCTTGACGATAATTCACATATGTCCTCGGGAGCACTTTACCTTGCATAAGAGTTTGTCCAGGCTTGTCCTTTGCTACAAAAAGGGTTGGGCCACATTGCTGCACCTTATTTACTTTTACCGTTTGTCACTTGCTACCAATTATCTTGTCACAAAACTATCTGTTACCTATAATTTCAGTCCCTATAGAAAATACCTTACTGAAAACTGCCTATCATTTCCTTCTGCCCCTCGTTGGGTTCGACACTCTTACTTATTGAAAGGACTACGATAGATCCCCTACACTTGTGGGTCATCAAGACTCTTTTCTGGCGCCGTTGCCGAGGAGTGAAGCGCCTTTGGTAAGTGGAATTTGGTAAGGAAAAATTTATATAGTGTGCTGAAATTTATTGTCAGTTATTACTATGGCTCAAAATCCTTTGAGGGGCTTGTTTGGGGTATCTTCACCCTGAGCATAAGACCAAAGAGTTGCTCCTCAACCTACTGCACCTAATGAAAATGTTTGCTTTGAGATTCCTTCGGGTATGATTGAGAAATTGCTTGAAAATCCCTATACAGGAGACGGAACACTTCACCCCGATTTACATCTAATCTATGTGTATGAAGTTTGTGGATTGTTTAAGCTTGTAGGTATGCCTGAGGATGTTATCAAGAAGAAGGTATTCCCTTTATCTTTGAAGGGAGATTCATTGACATGGTTTAGGCTATGCGATGATATGGGATCATGGAACTATAATCGTCTGAAGTTGGAATTTTATCAGAAGTTCTACCCTATGCACCAGGTTCATCGTGATCGTAATTATATTTATAATTTCTGGCCTTGCGAAGAAGAAAGCATCGCTCAAGCTTGGGGGAGGCCTAAGTCAATGTTATATTAATGCCCCAATCATGAGATCTCAAGAGAAATGATAATTCAAAAATTTTATGCTCGGCTTTCTCATGATAATCGCTCCATGCTCGATACTTCTTGTTATGGCTCTTATATGATGAAGACTATTGACTTCAAATGGGATTTATTGGAAAGAATTAAGCGCAACTTCGAAGATTGGGACCTCGATGAAGGTAAGGAGTCAGGTATGGCCCCCAAGTTTGATTGTGTAAAAGCTTTTATGGATACCGATGTTTTCCGTGAGTTTAGCATTAAATATGGACTTGACTCTGAGATAGTAGTTTCTTTATGTGAATCCTTTGCTACTCATGTTGATCTCCCCAAGGAGAAGTGGTTTAAATACCATCCCCCTATTGAAGTTAAAGTAGTTGAACCTATTAAAGTTGAAGAAAAGTGTAATGCCCAGTATGAGACTATACCTCCTACGTGTCGAGGCACGACTTAAAGGCATAATCTCATACTAGAATGATCTCAAGTATGGTATCTTTGCACGACTCATGTAAAAGAGGGATGAAATTGCAAAAGAGTAGTTGGCTTACACTCACCACGTCACACAATACATTACATAAACAATCATCATCCAAATAACATCATAGTCCGACTATGGACGGAGATCCAAATGAAAGATACCATAAATAAATAACACAAGGTCCCGATCATCCTAGTAAGAGCCCTACTGATCCTCTGGATAAGACACGTAGTATCGCCCACGTTCTTATTCGAACTCCCAGTACAACTCTGAACCACCCGCGGTGTAGTTCTCAACGGTACCTGCATCTGGTGTTGTGTAGAATCTATGAGTCACGGAGGACTCAGCAATCCCGTTCCCGGGTAGCAAAACTATCAAAGCCTTGGGTGAGGAACAAGGCTGAAGAACAAGGTTGCAGCTACACTAGCACTAGCTTACGTGTTTAGAGCGAGAAGAGAAGAGGCAACGATCGTCAAAGTGATCACGAAGTGACCCTTTCTAAGCACGTCAAACATAACCCCACCGTGTTCACTTCTCGATCCCCTTCGGAAAGCGACCGTCACGGTTACTCACGCTGGTAGTGTATTATGATCATAGTGTCAAGATTTGTACAACCGGATATTAACAAATTCCCATCTTCCACATAACCGCGGGCACGGCTTTCGAAAGATCAAATCCCTGCAGGGGTGTCCCAACTTAGCCCATCACAAGCTCACGATCTGCGGAGTCACAACTCCAAGGTGGGAAGACCCGAGTATTCTCGGAATACCGTGCTCAAGATATTCCGACTAAGGTAAAACTAATCCAGCAAGACCTCCCAGCGTGCCGACACCCTGATAGTAGCCGTGCGTATCTCGTCTCATGCCACGACCGGATGGGACATCCTACGGGTTTTACCAGCCCTTGAGTTTCCTCGAGGTGGCCCCGCAGCCTGCCCAGTTTGGACCAACACTCATGTGGAGCACTGTCCCGGGTTGTTAATTAAGAAAAAGGGTTTATAACTCCCTATGCAAGTTTTAGTTGTTAGGCGAATGTAAAACCAAAGTTGGGCCTTGCTGAAAAAGCTTTAGCGCTAAGCGGGTTATCAAGGGGGGGGGCATAAACACAAACCGTGTTAGGGACGCAAAATCAAGGAACATAACACCGGTTTAAACGGTTCCTAGGGAGGCATGAGTGGAACAAAACACCAAGCAAAGGCTTAGCCTTCCACCCATTGCCAAATATATAGGTGATTTAGTTTAACAGATTATTTATTGTGATATCCCAACAAAAAACTTCAACATGAAGCAAGAATCTTCGGATCTTCTCCAGCAACTAACAATGATATAAGAGGGGCTGAGCGAAGCTTACGTAGCCAAACAAAGGTTTGCTAGGTTGGGTGGTTAGAGAGGTTCATGGCAACAATAGGAGGCTGACAAATAGACATAGGCATCGAGGCAATAAGCTAAAGAGCGAGACATCTAGCAATAGGCAAAGATAGTAAAGATATCTGGGTCAAGTCATCTTGCCTGTTGAATCCTCGAAGGGGACGTAACCTTGCTCCTCACACTCAACCTCGGTAGAAACCTCGTACTCCGTATCGTCACCAGGCTCTAACAAAACACAACAATGCAACAACGGAACTAAATCGGTCAACATACAGTGCTCAAACACATGATGCATGCACATGAAGCATATGAACATGGAAAGACATGATGCATGGCCTAGGGTCACAAGAATGCAATATCATCACAACCAACAAGATCAAACACAAGCATGAACAAGCAAAGGAACAGTTTAACAAGTCCATGTAGTTTATTCTTACAGGCAACCAACAAGTTTTTAGGATTTGGTTAACATGGCAAGGTGCAACTTAACATAACAGCAACATGCTAGCACATTTAAATGGGCTGGAAACAAATACAACAATATCCAGAAACTCCCATATTCATTTATTTGCATTTGGGACAGATTTCAAAAACTTTTGTGAAGGAGTTTTCAAACATGCTGAACAACAGCACCAAAATATTCTACACATTTTTCTACCCCAAATGCATATAAAGTTTGTTAAATTTGGAGTTGTAGATATTTAGTTATGATTTTTGCAAGTTTAAGCATATATAAAACAAGTTTAAATTCAAACAGCATTTTAAAAGTTTTTAAACATGGCAGCAAGTGACATATTCATAATCTACACAAAATTCTAAGCACTTTACATATAGGGCTCATATTCATCTGAAACATAAATATGAAGATATCAAATAAATAAGAAAAACAGAAAAGAAACAGAAAAACAGAAAAGGAAAATAAAACAAAGATAGCGCCAGGGTATAAAGTGACCCAGGCTCAGCTAGCCACACCCACTGACAAGGGGGCCCGGCGAGGCTGAGCTGGCGAGGCGGGTGCGCGCGGGGGCTAGAATGGAGATGAGTGGCTCGCAGGTGGGGCCCTGCTGTCGGCCTCACACAAAAATGAAAAGGGGGCGAAACACTGCGCCCGCAGGGGATCGAACCCACGCCCTACTGACGAAACTGACAGAGACACACCACTTTGCTACTGAATCGATCTTGACAGGTAGCAGGTAGGATAATTGAAGAATAAGCAGCAGAAGCAGAACATGGGAGGCACTGGCCCTCGTCGGAGCTGCTCGTCAGAGCCGCTCCGGCGACCAATTGGCACGGCGGAGGGGTGCAAGAGACTCCTTGAGGAGTTCCACATCCAACCAGCCTACTAGCAGCGCCTATGGAGCACTGCATCACTGGCGGCGAGCAACTACAGCACGGCGGCGACGGGACGACAGCGAGGCGAAGCAAGGCCCTAGGCGGCATGGCGATAGCATAGAGAGGTCCTACGCAACTAGACGAAGCGAACGGGCAGCACGGCAATAGCTAAAGGGGTCGGAACACTCGCTGGCGACGAGGTCCGACGGCGATGCGCTCGGGCGCTCGGAGAAATAGGGCCTAGAGTATGCGCGGAAAGGGGAAAAGAGCACAGGGAGAGAGAGGAGCTCACCACGAGCACGGCGGTGTGCTCGGCTGGCCCTGGCGTGGATGGAGTCGACGACGGAGCGCCTCGAACACCTACGGCCACCTTAGAAGAAGAAGAGGAAGAAGAGCTCGACAGAGAGGCGCTCGGGTCCGCGTAGTTGACATAGAGGAAGAAGACGACGTCGAGGAAGCAGGTGGACAGCTTTGGCGAGGCTGAAGAAGACGCGGGGCTCGCCGGCGACGAGTGGCTGCTCTCAGATGCGCTCGGGCGTCGATGGGGGTGGCGGATCTGGAGGATCTCAGCTCTCGAGTCGGCGAGAGGGGAAAGAGGAGACCTAGGGAGGAAGAGAGGACACATTTTGGGTTTAAAAGAGGGGCTCAACACACGGCCTCGACGTCCGTGAGCTGACGGCTCGACGGTGAGCGCGGCGCTGCTCTGCTTTTCTGACGGAGGAAGACGGAGGCACGGGGCTGAGCCACAGATAGGTGGGGCCACGCGCTCGGATTGCCCACGGAGCGACTGCGTGGTTGTGGCTGGGCCTGCGTTGGAGTTGGGCTGCGCTGCGGTAGAGGAGCTGGGCCTTCGGGGAGAGAGAGAGAGAAGGAGGAGGCCCAGTGTAATGCCCGGGATGGGACTATATCTCCTACGTGTCGAGGCACGACTTAGAGACATAACCCCATGCTGGAATGATCGCAAGTTTGGTATCTTTGCACAACTCATGTAAAAGATCGGGATGGAAAACATAAAATAGTTGGCTTACACTCGCCACGTCACACAAATACATTACATGTCCAAATCATCATTCAATAAAACATCACAGCCCATCTAAGGGTAAAATCCAAATGACAAGATACCAAACATAATTTAAATCCACGGGTCTAGATGAAGGGAGGGGTTTGGGCTGGTTTGGTGGGCTGTTGGAGGGGTGTCTTGGGCCTCAAAGTGGAGGCACTTTGAGCCCACGAGAATAACTGTTGGGGTAGCAAACGGACTCCAAACGCGACGAGATTTGACAGGCGGGTTACACACACCAAAACAACAGCACACGACAAGTCTCGCGCCAAACCGGTAACGTTACACGGCCAAACACCAAAGTATGCCTCGGGGATGCCACGGACACGTGAGGGAGCTCCGGAACGCGAAACGGACAACGGGAAGGAACGCGTGGGACCGGATGCAAACGACAACACAAATGCAATGCGATGCACATGACTACATGATATGAATGAATGCCACACACGCAACACGACAAAACGACGAAAACTCGAAAATGAAGAACCCGGAATGGAATAGATGAAGCCAGAGATATATTATATGCCCAAAAGGGAAAGTATTACATCCGGGGCATTACAAACTCTCCTCCACTACAAAAAGATCTCGTCCCGAGATCTAGGACTGGGAAAAGGAAGGGTACTCGGAACGAAGATGATCTTCTCGTTCCCACATAGCTTCTCAGTCGGTATGGTGTGACCACTTGACTTTCAAGAATTTGATGGACTTGTTGCGGGTCTTGCGCTCGGTTTCTTCGAGAATAGCAACTGGGTGCTCTCGGTAGGACAAATCTTGTTGAAGATCAATCTCTTCAAACAGAATCATGCGTTCAGGAGTCTTGAAGCATTTCCGGAGTTGAGACACATGAAAGACATCATGAACATTGGCGAAGTTGGAAGGGAGCTCAAGTTGATAGGCTAGATCGCCTCTTTTGCCAAGGATCTTGAAAGGTCCGACGTATCTAGGAGCAAGCTTTCCTTTGGTACCGAATCTTTGGGTGCCTTTCATAGGAGACACACGAAGATAAACGTGATCACCAATGTTGAAAGACAAATCACGATGCTTGCCGTCATAGTAGCTCTTCTGACGCGACTGAGCGGCCTTGAGATTCTCACGTATGACTTTGCACATTTCTTCGGCTTCTGAGATCAAGTCATTGCCAAGAAGTTGAGGTTCTCCTGTCTCGGACCAGTTGAGAGGGGTACGGCACTTTCTGCCATAGAGGATTTCAAACGGAGCTTTGCCTGCACTTGCTTGAAAGCTGTTGTTGTAAGAGAACTCGGCAAACGGAAGGCAGTCTTCCCATTTCATGCCAAAAGATATGACACAGGCTCTAAGCATGTCTTCTAGAATCTGATTCACTCGCTCGACTTGACCACTAGTCTGAGGGTGAAAAGCAGTGCTGAACCTGATTTTAGTGCCCATGGCGGACTGAAAGGAGTCCCAGAACTTTGAAGTGAACAAACTTCCACGGTCTGAGGAGATAACTTGAGGAATGCCATGTAAGGACACAATTCTGGAAGTGTACAACTCTGCCAATTGAGCTGCATTGATGGATTCTTTGACGGGAAGGAAGTGAGCGATTTTGGTAAGCTTGTCAATCACCACGAAGATAGAATCATTCCCTCTCTTGGACTCAGGAAAACCAGTGACGAAATCCATTTCAATGTGGTCGAATTTCCACTCGGGAATAGGAAGAGGTTGGAGAAGACCGGCGGGACGTTGATGCTCTGCCTTCACTCTTCTGCAGACATCACATTCATTCACGAATTGGGAAATCTCCCTTTTCATGCGTGTCCACCAGTAAGACTGCTTGAGATCTTGATACATCTTGGAACTGCCAGGATGAATGGAAAGGAGAGAATCATGTGCTTCTTCCATTATGAGCTTCCTGAGATCACCTTTGGGAACGACGAGTCTGTCCTCAAAGAACAAGGTATCTCTCTCATCAACACGATAGCACTTGTATTTCGGAGTGCCCTTTGCAATACCATGTTTCACCTTCTGCACCATGGCATCAGTGAGTTGGGCCTCACGGACCTGATCTTCCAAGGTAGGAGCAACCTGAAGATTTGCAAGAAAACCCTGCGGAACAACTTGGAGGTTGAGCTTCCTGAAAGCTTCACAAAGCTCAGGCTGGAACGGCTTGATAAGAAGGCTGTTGCAATATGCCTTTCTGCTCAAAGCATCTGCAATCACATTCGCCTTGCCAGGAGTGTATTCGATGCTGGGATCATACTCTTGGATCATTTCAACCCAACGAGTCTGGCGGAGGTTCAGATTCGGCTGTGTGAAGATGTACTTCAAGCTCTTGTGATCGGTGAAGATGTCAACTTTTCTGCCCAACAACAGATGTCTCCACGTAATCAAAGCATGTACCACAGCTGCTAGCTCGAGATCATGTGTGGGATAGTTCTTCTCACTTGGCTTCAGCTGACGAGAAGTGTAAGCCACAATTCTCTTGTCTTGCATAAGCACACCACCAAGACCTTGAAGAGAAGCATCACAGAATAATTCGTAGGGCTTGGACTCATCTGGAGGAGTAAGAACTGGAGCAGAGACGAGCTTTTCTTTGAGAGTTCTGAATGCCACTTCACAATCTGGAGACCAAAAGTATTTGACATTCTTCTGCATCAAGTTGGAGAGAGGCTTGGCGATCTTGGAGAAGTTCTCAACGAACCTTCTGCAATAGCTGGCAAGACCCAGAAAACTTCGGAGTTGCTTGACGTTCTGAGGAGCTTCCCAGTTGACAATTGCTTCAACTTTCTCGGGGTTTACCGCAATACCGTCAGCTGAGATGATATGGCCCAGGTACAAGACCTTATCGAGCCAAAATTCGCACTTGGAGAACTTGGCATAGAACTTATGCTCACAGAGTCGGTCAAGAACCAGACGTAAGTGCTTTTCGTGATCTTCTTCATTCTTGGAAAATACCAGAATATCATCCAGATACACAAGCACAAACTCGCCGGTGTAGGGGTTGAAAATGTAGTGCATCATTCTCGAGAAGGTAGGTGGAGCATTGGCGAGACCAAAGGACATGACTGTATACTCATATGAGCCATAACTCGTTCTAAAGGCAGTCTTGGGGATGTCTTCCTCGCGAATGCGAATTTGGTGATAGCCCATTCGGAGATCGAGCTTAGAGAACACTTTAGCTCCTTTGAGCTGCTCGAACAGTTTGTTGATGTTGGGGAGCGGATACTTGTTCTTTATTGTCTTCTTGTTCAATGGCCGGTAATCGACGCAGAGACGCTCCGTGCCATCCTTCTTCTTGATAAATAAGACACCACAGCCCCAAGGAGACGTACTAGGCCTGATCAGGCCCATACGCTCCTGTTCATCAAGCTGCTTCTTCAATTCCTTCAACTCTTCAGGAGAGAGCTTGTACGGACGCCGGCATGCTGGCTCAGTACCAGGCTCGAGTTCAATGACAAATTCCACTTTACGGTGTGGAGGCATGCTTGGAAGTTCTTCAGGAAAGACGTCTTGGTATTCATTAACCACCAGAATTTGAGATATGGCATTCATTTCGCCCTTGTCATTGAGAGAGAAAAGCCTGATAGTGTTATCCCTGGAGGCGAAGATAATCACATCATCATCGGAATGAGTAATCTTGACTTCCTTCTGTGCACAGTCAATTTGAGCATCATGCTGAGAAAGCCAGTCCATTCCGAGGATAAGGTCAATGTCGGAATTGCCAAGAACCACCGGAGAGGCCAGAAATCGATAATCACCCATGCGAATAGAAACATCCGGAGCATATATGCTGGAATGCATTCGTCTCCCCGGAGAAATAACTGATAACTCCCTTGGTAGACTTTTGATGTCAACATTATGCTTGGATGCGAATGGTTGAGACATGAAAGAGCATGAAGCACCCGAATCAAACAAAACTTTAGCAGGGATAGAGTTAACTGGAAGGTTACCCAAAATCACATCAGAAGAATTCTCCGCTTGTGCTGCATTCATCAGGTTCACCCTTGCTGCCTTTGGATCATGCTTGACCATAGCGGTACCGACAGGAGGAGGAGGCGGAAGGCGCCTTGGGTTGTTGCACTTGTTGGAATAATGACCCTTCTGGCCACACTTGTAGCAAGTCACCTCAGAAAGTGGACGAGTAGGAGGAGCACTTAGTCTTGGAGCTTGGAACTGCTGCTTGGACTACTTGTTGGAGTTGGGTGGGTGGGAGAAACCACGACCACCAGCATTCTTGTTGTTGGAGTTGTTGGAGTTGTTGTAAGGAGCTCGAATCACTGGACGAGGAGGAAGCCAAAATTTCTGTTGTTTCGCGACGACTTAAGAAGATGAGGAGGAGTGAACGGCATCTCGAATCCTCTTTTTAGAAGCCTCCATCTTGAGCTGGGCTGCCTCTTGCTTGAGCGCCATGTTATAGAATTTGTCGAATTCATCGGGCTCGAACAAGGTGAGAGCAAGTTGAAGTTCATCTTCCAGGCCTCCTCGGAATTGATAGATCTTGCTCTTGGCATCCGGAATGTCTTGCTTAGCATAACGGGCGAGGTTTTGGAACTTGACATTATACTGGTAGACAGTCATAGAGCCCTGCTTCAGGTTGCGGAATTGCTCACGCATACCCTCGATGACACTTGTTGGAATGTGGTGAGAGCGAAAGTCCTTGCAGAAATCCTCCCAAGAGATCACACGACCTGGCCTGGAGTCTTTGTACTGCTGCCACCAATCAGCTGCTTGGTCTTTGAGTTGGAAGGCTGCAAACTTCACATAATCCTCTTCCCTTACGTTACTGCACTCAAAATGCTTTTTGATATCGGTTAACCAATCTTCAGCATCAAGAGGGTCGACACAGTAACTGAAAGCTTTTGGATTATTGGCCAAGAACTGGTTGAGAGTAGCATGGTGCTGTTGGTTGAAGAAATTGCCTTGATTCCCTGGAACACCCTGATTAGCTTGATTAGCTTGCATCTGCTGCATCATCTGCATCAACATCTGGGTGTTCTGATTTGTAGTCTGCATAATCGCTCTCCAAGCCTCAGACGGAGGAGGAGGGGAAGGAGGACGATCTGGGACCTCTTCACCCTCTGGGTTAGCGTTGGGAACTCGTTTTGGAGCCATCCTGAAAGAGATGACCACGAATCAGCAATTTGATTGAAAGAAGGTATAAGCTGAATCAACGGATTGAAATGCAACATAGTCTTCACAATAATCATTCGAACAAGAGGAACGAATGAAATTCTCAGTTAAATGATAACATCAATCTTCACGAGAAGCCACATAGGGGACAAAAGGTAATAAGAAAAACAACAAGGTACGGATGGAACAAACACAAGATAGGAGCTTCGTTCTAACATCTTTGTGCTGAAAGCTTATGAACGCGTTACGAAAGAGTTTTGCAATCCCCGGATCAGCATAGCCAAGGACCCTTTAAGATGCAAATCCCGATCGGAACATCGGTCATAAAACCACTTCACTCAATGTAGAACCCCGAACTCGCTAACCTGCATTCGTTGGAAGAATGCCTACGATCTACTGGATAAACCCACCTATGAATTTCTGAAAGTTTCTAGTTATGCAATCAGGTGTTGGGGATACAGGGGAAGCACCGCGCAATAAATTCTAAACCTACATCCAGCTGTATCCATCCTTCAACACATAACCAGTCTTTCTCGGAAACCTTCTACGTCGGACCTTCGAAAAGCATCCACTATAACAAGCTATGGCAATACTCCCGAACTACCTCCCCAGTACTGGGTAATGTCGGGGTTATCTTGCCACTAACCGTATAGGAGAGATTTTCGATGTCGGCTGTCTTAAGTATTTAGTACTGCCGCGATATGCTTGTGGCGACAATACCCCGAAGCTCAACTCCCCGGGACACTGCCACAACCCCTAATGTCAGGAGGCATCGAGAACAATATTCTCGTCACAAGAACATCGAAACAATCCCACAATACCCGCGAGATTCCTAAAAAAAAATTTGGTGCAATTTTTGAAAGTAGAAGAGGCAAGAGTAGACGTCAGGAGTCCTCAACAGAGAGAAAGGGGATGAGAAGCAAAGAAATCCTACTCTCCGATATAATATAGCACTCAAAATATTTTTAGTGTGTGCCTAGACTCGACCGTCAACGATTCGATCAAACAGTGGGGGCTTCTAGGTCGGAGAAGGCTCTGAATACCAACTTGTAATGCCCAGGATGGGACTATATCTCCTACGTGTCGAGGCACGACTTAGAGACATAACCCCATGCTGGAATGATCGCAAGTTTGGTATCTTTGCACAACTCATGTAAAAGATGGGGATGGAAAACATAAAATACTTGGCTTACACTCGCCATGTCACACAAATACATTACATGTCCAAATCATCATTCAATAAAACATCACAGCCCATCTAAGGGTAAAATCCAAATGACAAGATACCAAACATAATTTAAATCCACAGGTCTAGATGAAGGGAGGGGTTTGGGCTGGTTTGGTGGGCTGTTGGAGGGGTGTCTTGGGCCTCAAAGTGGAGGCACTTTGAGCCCACGAGAATAACTGTTGGGGTAGCAAACGGACTCCAAACGCGACGAGATTTGACAGGCGGGTTACACACACCAAAACAACAGCACACGACAAGTCTCGCGCCAAACCGGTAACGTTACACGGCCAAACACCAAAGTAGGCCTTGGGGATGCCACGGACACGTGAGGGAGCTCCGGAATGCGAAACGGACAACGGGACGGAACGCGTGGGACCGGATGCAAACGACAACATAAATGCAATGCGATGCACATGACTACATGATACGAACGAATGCCACACACGCAACACGACAAAACGACGAAAACCCGAAAACGAAGAACCCGGAATGGAATAGATGAAGCGAGATATATTATATGCCCAAAAGGGAAAGTGTTACATCCGGGGCATTACACCCAGGTTGCACTGTTCTGGCTGCTGCTTCTCCTTTTCTTTTATTTCTTCAGGCAAAAAGAAAAAGAAAAGCACAGAATAAAATAGGAAGAGTCAGGGAAAAAGAAAAATACCCCTAGGCTCAGTGAATTATGCCCTATTTGAATAAAATGACTTGGGCATTTTTAGAGGCAGAAAAATAAAAGGAGTTTGAATATGGATCAAACTCTTGATATTTTAAAACCCAACCAAATCATATTCAAATG
This sequence comes from Secale cereale, assembly GCA_902687465.1. NCBI lineage: Eukaryota > Viridiplantae > Streptophyta > Magnoliopsida > Poales > Poaceae > Secale > Secale cereale. The sequence continues at coordinate 99,791,650 of LR738709.1, forward strand.
AGGTGATATTTGGTGGAGAGGATGCTCACATGGTGCAATATTTAAAGGAGGAGAAAGAACCACAATGGCACTTGGCTAGGTGACTTGCAAAATAGATCAAAGAAAAGGCCAGAAAGAAAAGAAGGAGAAGAATAAGAAGAAAAGAAGAAGAAGAAGAAGAAGAGGGAGAGGGGTAGGGTTTAACTAGGTATAGCTTGAACCCACACACAACAACATCACAAGGTCTCACAATGCACAAAATAAATTAATCTATGATGCCATGATGATATGATGATGAGCAATGCAAGGATGCAAAAATAATAAAATGTATGGCAATGCAAATAAAATAAATGACAAGGACCCCCAAGGATAATGACAAGGATCAAAGAGGAAGCTTTATTGCCATTATTGGAAAGTGTTACATATGGGGCATTACAAACTCTCCTACACTACAAAAAGATCTCGTCCCGAGATCTAGGACTGGAAGAAGGAAGGATACTCGGAACGAAGGTGATCTTCTCGTTCCTACATAGCTTCCCGATCGGTATGGTGTGACCACTTAACTTTCAAGAACTTGATTGACTTGTCGCGGGTTTTGCGCTCAGTTTCCTCAAGAATAGCAACAGGGTGCTCACGATAAGATAAGTCTTGTTGAAGATCAATCTCCTCGAACGGAATGGTGCGTTCAAGTGTCTTGAAGCACTTGCGGAGTTGAGACACATGAAACACATCATGAACATTTGCAAAGTTGGAGGGGAGCTCAAGTTGATAGGCTAGATCGCCTCTTTTGCCAAGAATCTTGAAAGGGCCCACATATCTAGGAGCAAGCTTTCCTTTGATACCGAATCTTTGGGTTCCTTTCATAGGAGAAACACGGAGATAGACATGATCCCCAATGTCGAAAGCCAAATCATGATGCTTGTCGTCATAGTAACTCTTTTGACGCGATTGAGCGGCTTCGAGATTCTCACGTATGACTTTGCACATTTCTTCGGCTTCTGAGATCAAGTCATTGCCAAGAAGTTGACGTTCACCAGTCTCGGACCAGTTGAGAGGGGTACGACACTTTGTTCCATAGAGGATTTCAAAAGGAGCTTTGCCGACACTTGCTTGGAAACTGTTGTTGTAAGAGAACTCGACAAACGGGAGACAATCTTCCCACTTCATGCCAAAAGAGATGACACAAGCTCTAAGCATGTCTTCGAGGATCTTGTTCACTCTTTTGACTTGACCACTAGTATGAGGGTGAAACGCAGTGCTGAAACGGATCTTAGTGCCCATGGCTGACTGAAAGGAGTCACAGAACTTGGATGTGAACAAACTTCCACGGTCTTTGGAGATGACTTGAGGAATGCCATGCAACAACACAATTCTGGAAGTGTACAACTCTGCCAACTGAGCTGCATTGATGGATTCTTTGACGGGAAGGAAGTGAGCTACTTTTGTTAGCTTGTCAATCACAACAAAGATAGCATCATTCCCCTTCTTGGACTTAGGAAACCCAGTGATGAAATCCATTTCAATGTGGTCGAATTTCCACTCGGGAATAGGTAGAGGTTGGAGGAGACCGGCTGGACGTTGATGCTCTGCCTTCACTCTTCTGCAGACATCACATTCATTCACGAATTAGGCAATCTCCCTTTTCATGCGAGTCCACCAGTAAGATTGCTTGAGGTCTTGGTACATCTTGGAACTTCCAGGATGAATGGAGAGGAGGGAGTCATGTGCTTCGTTCATTATGAGATTCATGAGATCACCCTTGGGAACCACAATTTTGTCCTCAAAGAACAAGGTGTCTTTCTCATCACCACGATAGCACTTGTATTTGGGAGTACCCTTAGCAATACCTTGTTTCACTTTCTGCACCATAGCATCACTGAGTTGGGCCTCACAGATTTGATCTTCCAAGGTAGGAGCAACTTGAAGGTTTGCAAGAAAGCCTTGCGGAACAACTTGGAGGTTGAGCTTCCTGAATGATTCACAAAGCTCATGCTGGAACCGCTTGAGAAGGAGACTGTTGCAATATGCCTTTCTGCTCAAGGCATCTGCAATGACATTGGCCTTGCCAGGTGTGTACTCAATGCTTGGATCATCTCAACCCAATGAGTCTGGCGAAGGTTCAGGTTAGGCTGTGTGAAGATGTACTTCAAGCTCTTGTGATCGGTGAAGATGTCCACTTTTCTGCCCAACAGAAGGTGTCTCCACGTGATCAAGGCATGTACCACTGCTGCTAGCTCGAGATCATGTGTGGGGTAATTCTTCTCATTTGGTTTCAATTGACGAGAAGTGTATGCCACAATCTTCTTGTCTTGCATGAGAACACCACCAAGTCCTTGTAAAGAAGCATCACAGAATACTTCATAGGGCTTGGACTCATCTGGAGGAGTAAGAACCGGAGCATAAACGAGCTTCTCTTTGAGTGTTTTGAATGCCACATCACAATCAGGAGTCCAGGAGTACTTGACATTCTTCTGCAACAGGTTGGAAAGAGGCTTGGCAATCTTGGAGAAGTTCTCAACGAACCTTCTGCAACAGCTAGCAAGACCAAGGAAGCTTTGGAGTTGCTTGACGTTCTGCGAGGGTTCCCAGTTGACAATAGCTTCAACTTTCTCGGGGTTGATAGAAATACCCTCAGCAGAGATGATATGGCCAAGATATAAACTTTATCCAGCCAGAATTCACACTTGGAGAACTTCGCATAGAACTTGTGTTCACGGAGTCTGTCCAGAAACAAACGGAGGTGCTTGGCATGATCTTCTTCATTCTTGGAGAATACGTAGATTTCATCCAGATAGACAAGAACAAATTCATTTGTGTAGGGGTTGAATATGAAGTGCATCATCCTCGAGAAAGTGGGTGGAGCATTTGCGGGGCCAAAAGACATGACCGTGTATTCATAAGAGCCAAAACTCGTTCTGAATGCGGTCTTGGGAATATCTTTTTCACGGATACAGATCTGGTGATAACCCATCCAGAGATCGAGCTTTGAGAACACCTTTGCTCCTTTGAGCTGCTCGAACAATTCATTGATGTTGGGGAGCGGATACTTGTTCTTTATTGTCTTCTTGTTCAATGGCCGGTAATCAACGCAAAGGCGTTCCGTACCATCCTTCTTCTTAACAAATAGAACACCACAGTCCCAAGGAGAAGTGCTTGGCTTGATTAGACCCATACGCTCTTGCTCATTGAGTTGTTTCTTCAGCTCCTTCAACTCATCAGGGGAGAGCTTGTACGGACGCCGACATGCTGGCTCAGTACCGGGCTCGAGTTCAATGACGAATTCAACTTGACGATGCGGACGCATGCCTGGAAGCTCTTCAGGTAAAACATCTTCATACTCATTGACCACCAGAATCTGAGGGATGGCATTAATCTCGCCCTTGTCATTGAGAGAGAATAGCCTGATTGTGTTATCTCGAGAGGCGAAGATAATCATGTCTTCGTCAGGATGAGTAAGCTTAACTTCCTAATTTGCACAATCAATGTTTGCATCATGCTTGGAAAGCCAATCCATCCCAAGAATAAGATCAATGTCGGAGTTGCCGAGAATAACCGGAGAAACCAGAAAATTGTAATCACCCATATGAATAGATATATTCGGAGCATACAAGCTAGAAGTCATTAGCTTCCCCGGAGAAGTAACTTGCAACTTTTCGGGTAATGCCACTGTGCCCACATTGTGCTTGGATGCAAATGGATATGACATGAAAGAACATGCTGCACCCGAATCAAACAAAACTTTAGCAGGTTTAAGATTGACTGGAAGGTTACCAAGTATCACATCTAAAGAATTCTCTGCTTGAGCTGCATTCATCAGATTCACTCTTGCTTGCTTGGGATTGTGCTTGACAATAGCAGTGCTGACAGGTGGAGGAGGCGGAAGGCGCCTTGGGTTGGGACACTTGTTAGCATAATGACCCTTCTGAGTGCACTTGTTGCAAACCACTTCTAAGATAGGACGGTGATAAGGAACACTTGACTTCGAATCTTGAAATTGATTCTTGGACTGATTGCTTGGGTTGGGTGGTTGGGAGAAACCACGGCCACCAGAGTGCATGTTGTTGTTGTTGTTGGGAGGGCGGAGCACTGGAGGAGGTGGAAGCCAAAACTTCTGCTGCTTTGCAACCACTTGGGAATAAGAGGAGGAGTTAACAGCATCTCTGATCCTCTTTTTGGAAGCTTCAACCTTGAGCTGGGCTGCCTCTTGCTTGAGGGCCATGTTATAGAATTGATCAAATTCATCCGGCTCAAACAAGGTGAGAGATAGTTGGAGTTCATCCTTCAGACCACCACGGAACTGATAAATCTTGCTCTTGACATCTGGGATGTCTTGCTTGGCATAGCGAGCGAGATTCTGGAACTTGACATTGTATTGATAGACGGACATGGTGCCCTGCTTCAGGTTGCGGAATTGCTCACGCATGCCTTCGGTGACACTAGTTGGAATGTGGTGAGAGCGGAAATCCTTGCATAAGTCAGTCCACGAGATTTCACGTCCACCTCTGGAATCTTTGTACTGTTGCCACCAATCAGCGGCTTGGTCCTTGAGTTGGAAGGCGGCAAACTTGACATAATCCTCAGGTCTCACGTTACTGCATTCAAAGTGATTCTTGATGTCTGTTATCCAGTCTTCAGCATCTAGCGGATCCACACAGTAACTGAAAGACTTCGGTTGGTTTGCCAGGAACTGGTTGAGTGTAGCAAAGTGAGGTCGATTGAACAGATTGCCTTGGCCTTGGTTCCCATGACCACCTTGATTATCCTGGTTGGCTTGAATGTTCTGCATCATTTGCATAAGCATGTGGGTGTTCTGGTTTGTCGCTTGCATAATTGCTCTCCAGGCCTCAGACGGAGGAGGAGGGAAAGGAGGACGATCAGGAACTTCTTCACCCTCTGGGTTAGCATTGGGAACCTTCTTAGGAGCCATCCTGAATGAGATGACAACTATTAGCCATTGATTGAAATATATAAGCTGAATCAACGGCTAGAATTGCAACATAAGTCTTCGCAAGAACATTCGAACGAAATGAACGAATTTAATCCACCGTTCAATGGTACAACAATCTTCTCGAGAAGCCACTTGGAAGAACAAAAGGTAAATAAAAAACAACAAGGAGCAGATAGAACAAATACAAGATAGAAGCTTCGTCCCACATGTTCGTGTTGAAAGCTCATGGAAAGTGTTACAAAACGGTTTTGCAATCCCCGGATCAGCATAGCCAAGGACCCTTTAAGATGCAACTCCTGATCAGAACAAACGTCCATAAAACCACTTCACTCAATGTAGAATCCCGAACTCCTTATCATGCATTCATTGGAAGAATGCCTACGAACTACTAGATGAACCCACCTATTAATTTCCGAAAGTTTCCAATTATGCAATCAGGTGTTGGGGATACAGGGGAAGCACCGCGCACTCAACTCTAATCCTACATCCAGCTGTATCCATCCTTCAACACATAACCAGTTATTTCCGGAAACCGTTTACCTCAGACCTTCGAAACGCATCTGCTATACAAGCTATGGCAATACTCCCGAACTACCTCCCTAGTACTGGCTGATGTCGGGGTTATCTTGCCACCAACCGCATAGAAGAGTTTTCGATGTCGGTCGTCTTAAGTATTCCAGAACTGCTGCGATATATTTGTGATGACAACACCTCAGAGCTCAACTCCCCGGGACACTGCCACAACCCCTAATGACAGGAGGCATCGAGAACAATGTTCTCGTCACAAAGACAATCCAAACAATACTCGCGTGATCCTAAAAAAAATTAGTGAATTTTTTAGAGTAAAAGAGATAAGTAATCGTCAGGAGTCCTCACCAGGGTGATAAAGGGATGAGGAGAAAAAGAAATCCTACTCTCCGATATATATATAGGACTCAAAACATTTTCAAGTGTGTGCCCAGACTCAACCGTCAACGATTCGATCAATCAGTGGGGGCTCCTAGGTCGGAGAAGGATCTGATTACCAACTTGTAATGCCCAGTATGAGACTATACCTCCTACGTGTCGAGGCACGACTTAAAGGCATAATCTCATACTAGAATGATCTCAAGTATGGTATCGTTGCACGACTCATGTAAAAGAGGGATGAAATTGCAAAAGATTAGTTGGCTTACACTCGCCACGTCACACAATACATTACATAAACAATCATCATCCCAATAACATCACAGTCCGACTACGGACGAAGATCCAAATGAAAGATACCATAAATAGATAACACAAGGTCCCGATCATCCTAGTAAGAGCCCTACTGATCCTCTGGATAAGACACGTAGTATCGCCCACGTTCTTCATGGAACTCCCAGTACAACTCTGAACTACCCGCGGTGTAGTTCTCAACGGTACCTGCATCTGGTGTTGTGTAGAATCTGTGAGTCACGGAGGACTCAGCAATCCCGTTCGCGGGTAGCAAAACTATCAAAGCCTTGGGTGAGGAACAAGGCTGAAGAACAAGGTTGCAGCTACACTAGCACTAGCTTACGTGTTTAGAGCGAGAAGAGAAGAGCCAACGATCGTCAAAGTGATCATGAAGTGATCCTATCTAAGCACGTCAAACATAACCCCACCGTGTTCACTTCCCGATCCCCTTCGGAAAGCGACCGTCACGGTTACTCACGCTGGTAGTGTATTATGATCATAGTGTCAAGTTTTCTACAACCAGATATTAACAAATTCCCATCTGCCACATAACCACGGGCACGGCTTTCGAAAGATCAAAACCCTTCAGGGGTGTCCCAACTTAGCCCATCACAAGCTCACGATCTGCAGAGTCAAAACTCCAAGGTGGGAAGACCCGAGTATTCTCGGAATGCCGTGCTCAAGATATTCCGACTAAGGTAAAACTAATCCAGCAAGACCTCCCGGCGTGCGGACACCCTGATAGTAGCCGCGCGTATCTCGTCTCAGGCCACGGCCGGATGGGACATCCTACGGGTTTTTACCAGCCCTTGAGTTTCCTCGAGGTGGCCCCGCAGCCTGCCCAGTTTGGACCAACACTCGTGTGGAGCACTGGCCCAGGTTGTTAATTAAGAAAAAGGGTTTATAACTCCCTATGCAAGTTTTAGTTGTTAGGCAAATGTAAAACCAAAGTTGGGCCTTGCTGGAAAAGCTTTAGCGCTAAGCGGGTTATCAAGGGGGGG
>LR738709.1:99798837-99832433 GCA_902687465.1 Secale cereale
ACCGTGTTAGGGACGCAAAATCAAGGAACATAACACCGGTTTAAACGGTTCCTAGGGAGGCATGAGTGGAACAAAACACCAAGCAAAGGCTTAGCCTTCCACCCATTGCCAAATATATAGGTGATTTAGTTTAACAGATTATTTATTGTGATATCCCAACAAAAAACTTCAACATGAAGCAAGAATCTTCGAATCTTCTCCAGCAACTAACAATGCTATAAGAGGGGCTGAGCGAAGCTTACGTATCCAAACAAAGGTTTGCTAGGTTGGGTGGTTAGAGAGGTTCATGGCAACAATAGGAGGCTGACAAACAGACATAGGCATCGAGGGAATAAGCTAAAGAGCGAGACCTCTAGCAATAGGCAAAGATAGTAAAGATATCTGGGTTAGGTCATCTTTCATGTTGAATCCTCGGAGGGAACGTAACCTTGCTCCTCACACTCAACCTCGGTAGAAACCTCGTACTCCGTATCGTCACCAGGCTCTAACCAAACACAACAATGCAACAACGAAACTAAATCAATCAACTTGCAGTGCTCAAACACATGATGCATGCACATGAAGCATATGAACGTGGAAAGACATGATGCATGGCCTAGGGTCACAAGAATGCAATATCATCACAACCAACAAGATCAAACACAAGCATGAACAAGCAAAGGAACAGTTTAACAAGTCCATGTAGTTTATTCTTACAAGCAACCAACAAGTTTTTAGGAGTTGGTTAACATGGCAAGGTGCAACTTAACATAACAGCAACATGCTAGCACATTTAAATGGGCTGGAAACAAATACAACAATATCCAGACACTCCCATATTCATTTATTAGCATTTGGGACAGATTTCAAAAACTTCTGTGAAGGAGTTTTCAAACATGTTGAACAACAGCACCAAAATATTCTACACATTTTCTACCCCAAATGCATATAAAGTTTGTTAAATTTTGAGTTGTAGATATTTAGTTATGATTTTTGCAAGTTTAAGCATATTTAAAACAAGTTTAAATTCAAACAGCATTTTAAAAGTTTCTAAACATGGCAGTAAGTGACATATTCATAATCTACACAAAATTCTAAGCTGTTTTCATATAGGGCTCATATTCATCTGAAACATAAATATGCAGATTTTAAATAAATAAGAAAAACAGAAAAGAAAAAGAAAAACAGAAAAGAAAATAAAACAAAAATAGCGCCAGGGTATAAAGTGACCCAAGCTCAGCTAGCCACACCCACTGACAAGGGGGGCCGGCGAGGCTGAGCTAGCGAGGCGGGTGCGCGCGGGGGCTGGAATGGAGATGAGAGGCTGGCAGGTGGGGCCCTGCTGTCAGCCTCACACAAAAATGAAAAAGGGGGCGAAACTAGGGGTGGCAACGGGGCCCCATACCCGCCAAACCCATGGGGATTTCATCTATTAGGGGGTGGGGATGGACAAAAGACATCCCCATTGGGATATTTACCAAACTAATTTATTCCCCATAGGGTACAATGGGGATGGGGACGATATCCTATTCCCCAGACCCAATACCCATCGGGGACCCGGTTAGTAACTGTGACACTGCGGTCAACCTTAAAATATTCACAAACAAACTTGCGAAAACAAAAAAAGCTCTAGAAAATAACATTAAACCTATCTCACGTCCTCATCTCAGCTGCCACCATGACCAAGAAGTTAGTACGACCTAGATATGCATTAGCAGGACAAGGACAACACCATTTATGTATGTTGATTATAGGGTGTCATATTATGTATATGAGTGTTTGTTTATGGGGATGGGGACCCTAATGGGGCCCCGTTCCCCAGTGGGGCATGGGTATGGGGAAATTTCATCCCCAGTCATGTAAACAGGGATGGGGATGGGATGATAGGGAATAGATGGGGATGGGGATGTTGTAGGTATCCCCATAGGGGATTGCCCCCATTACCATCCCTAGGCGAAACACTACGCCCGTGGGGGATCGAACCCACGCCTTACTGACGAAACTGACGGAGACACACCACTGCACTACTGAATCGATCTCGACGGGTAACAGGTAGGATAACTGAAGAATAAGCAGCAGAAGCAGAACAGGGGAGGCACTGGCCCTCGTCGGAGCTGCTCGTCGGAGCCGCTCCGGTGACCAATTGGCACGACAGAGGGATGCGAGAGACTCCTTGTGGAGTTCCACATTCAACCAGCCTACTAGCAGCGCCTACGGGGCACTGCATCACCGGCGACGAGCAACTACAGCACGGTGGCGACGGGACGACGGTGAGGCGAAGCAAGGCCCTAGGCGGCACGGCGACAGCACAGAGAGGTCCTACGCAACTAGACGAAGCGAACGGGCAGCACGGCAATAGCCAAAGGGGTCGGAACACTCACCGGCGACGAGGTCCGACGGCGATGCGCTCGGGCGCTCGGAGAAATAGGTCCTAGAGTATGTGCAGAAAGGGGAAAGAGCATCGGGAGAGAGAGGAGCTCACCACGAGCACGGCGGTGTGCTCGGCTGGCCCTGGCGTGGACGGGGTCGACGACGGCGCGCCTCGAACACCTACGGCCACCGTAGAGGAAGAAGAGGAAGAAGAGCTCGACGGAGAGGCGCTTAGGTCCGCGTAGTTGACATAGATGAAGAAGACGACGTCGAGGAAGCAGGTGGACAGCTTTGGCGAGGCTGAAGATGACGCAGGGCTCGCCGGCGACGAGTGGCTGCTCTCAGATGCGCTCGGGCGTCGATGGGGGCGGCGGATCTGGAGGATCTCTGCTCTCCACACGGCGAGAGGACAAAGAGGAGACCTAGGGAGGAAGAGAGGACACATTTTGGGTTTAAAAGAGGGGCTCGGCGCACGTCCTGAATGTCCGTGAGCTGACGGCGCGACTGTGAGCGCGGCGCTGCTCTGCTTTTCTGACGGAGGAAGACGGAGGCGCGGGGCCGAGCCACAGACAGGTGGGGCCACGCGCTCGGTTTGCCCACGGCACGAATGCGCGGCTATGGCTGGGCCTGCGTTGGAGTTGGGCTGCGCTGCGGGAGAGGAGCTGGGCCTGCGGGGAGAGAGAGAGAAGGAGGAGGCCCATGTTGCACTGTGCTGGCTGCTGCTTCTCCTTTTCTTTTATTTCTTCAGGCAGAAAGAAAAAGAAAAGCACAGAATAAAATAGGAAGAGTCAGGGAAAAAGAAAAATACCCCTATGCTCAGTGAATTATGCCCTATTTGAATAAAATGACTTGGGCATTTTTAGAGCCAGAAAAATAAAAGGAGTTTGAATATGGATCAAACTCTTGATATTTTAAAACCCAACCAAATCATATTCAGATGAGGTGATATTTGGTGGAGAGGATGCTCACATGGTGCAAGATTTAAAGGAGGTGAAAGAACCACAATGGCACTTGTCTAGGTGGCTTGCAAAATAGATCAAAGAAAAGGCCAGAAATAAAAGAAGGAGAAGAATAAGAAGAAAAGAAGAAGAAGAAGAAGAAGAAGAGGGAGAGGGGTAGGGTTTAACTAGGTATAGCTTGAACCCACACACAACAACATCACAAGGTCTCGCAATGCACAAAATAAATTAAACTATGATGCCATGATGATATGATGATGAGCAATGCAAGGATGCAAAAAATAATAAAAGGTATGGCAATGCAAATAAAATAAATGACAAGGACCCCCAAGGATAATGACAAGGATCAAAGAGGAAGCTTTATTGCCATTATTGGAAAGTGTTACATATGGGGCATTACAAAAAGACTATCACTTATAATGTTGGTCCTGTCATTCCTACCGCTTATATTGAGAAACCACCTTTCCCTGTTAGGATAAAGGATCATGCTCAAGCTTCAACTGTAGTTCGTTAGAGTAATAATAGAACACCTACACCCTCTGAGCAAATTAAAGTTGAACCTAGTGTTGCTATGGTTAAAGATCTCTTGGTAGAAGATTTAGATGGACATGTTATTTATCTCCAAGAAGAGTGTGCTAGAATAGCCAAACCCAATGCTAGGAATAAACATTAACCTATCGTAGGCTTTCCCGTTATCTCTGTTAAGATAGGAGATCATTGCTATCATGGTTTATGTGACGTAGGTGCTAGTGCGAGCATTATCCCTTTTGATCTGTATAACGAAATTATGCATGATATTGCACATATTGAGTTAGAAGGGATTGATGTTACTATTAAGCTGGCTAATAGAGATACTATTTCACAAGTTGGGATTGTTAGAGATATTGAAGTCTTGTATGGGAAGGTTAAATACCCTGCTGATTTTCTTGTTCTTAGTTCCCCGCAAGATGCTTTATGTCCCATTATATTTGGTAGACCCTTCTTGAATACCGTTAATGCCAAGATAGACTGTGTGAAAGACATTGTCACTGTCGGATTAGGGGACACGTGTCATGATTTTAACTTTGCTAAATTCCGTAGACAACCCCTTGAAAAGGCACCACCCAGTAAGGATGAACTTATTGGTCTTGTTTCTATTGTCGTGCCACCTAATGATCCTTTAAAACAGTACTTGCTAGACCATGAAAATGACATGCATATGAATGAGAGAAGGGAAATAGATGAAATATTCCTTACACAGGGACCCGTATTGAAAAACAACTTGCCCGTTGAAATCCTAGGGGATCCTCCTCCATCCAAGGGTGATCTCGGGTTTGAACTTAAACCTTTACCTGATAATCTTAAGTATGTTTATCTTGATGAAAAGAAGATATATCCTGTTGTTATTAGTGCTGACCTTTCAGAGCATGAGGAAGAAAGATTATTGAACACTCTGAAGAAGCACCGAGCTGCTATTGGATATACTCTGGATGATCTTAAGGGCATTAGTCCCACTATATGCCAACACAAGATAAAATTGGAAGAAAATGCTAAACCAGTTATCGATCATCAGCGACGGTTAAATCCAAAGATGAAAGAAGTGGTAAGGAAGGAAATTCTAAAGCTTCTAGAGGCAGGTATTATCTACCCCATTGTTGATAGCCAGTGGGTAAGTCATGTCCATTGTGTTCCTAAGAAAGGAGGTATGACCGTTGTCCCTAATGATAAAGATGAAATGATCCCGCAAAGAGTAGTTACGGGTTATAGGATGGTAATTGATTTCCGTAAGTTAAATAAAGCTACTAAGAAAGATCATTACCCCTTACCATTTATTGATCAAATGCTAGAAAGGTTATCCAAACATACTCATTTCTGCTTTCTAGATGGTAATTCCGGTTTCTCTCAAATACATGTTTCAAAGGGGGGTCAAGAAAATACCACCTTTACTTGTCCTTTCGGTACCTTTGCTTATAGACGTATGCCTTGTGGTTTATGTAATGAACCTACGACCTTTCAAAGATGCATGATGGCTATATTCTCTGACTTTTGTGAAAAGATTGTTGAAGTGTTCATGGATGATTTCTCCATTTATGGAACTTATTTTGATGATTGCTTAAGCAACCTTGATCGAGTTTTGCAGAGATGTGAAGACACTAACCTGGTCTTGAATTGGGAGAAGTGCCACTTTATGGTTAATGAAGGCATTGTCTTGGGACATAAAATTTCTGAAAGAGGTATTGAAGTTGACAAAGCTACGGTTGATGCTATTGAAAAGATGCCATGCCCTAAGGATATCAAAGGTATACAAAGTTTCCTTGGTCATGCCGAGTTTTATAGGAGGTTCATTAAGGACTTATCCAAAATATCCAGGCCTCTGACTAATCTTTTACAGAAAGATATTCCTTTTGTCTTCGATGATGATTGTCTAGAAGCATTTGAAATACTTAAGAAAGCATTGATCTCTGCACCTATTGTCCAGCCTCCTAACTGGAATTTACCGTTTGAGATTATGTGCAATGCTAGTGATTATGCTGTAGGAGCTGTTCTAGGGCAAAGAGTTGATAAGAAATTGAATGTTGTGCCCAAAGAAATTATGCTACCACTGAGAAAGAATTTTTTAGCAGTTGTGTTTGCTTGTGATAAGTTTAGACCCTATATCGTTGATTCTAAAGTAACTATTCACATTGATCATGCTGCTATCAAATACCTTATGGAAAAGAAAGATGCTAAACCTAGACTTATTAGATGGGTCCTCTTGTTGCAAGAATTTGACTTGCATATTATTGATAGAAAGGGGGCTGAGAACCCCGTAGTAGATAACTTGTCTAGGTTAGAGAATATACTTGATGACCCACAACTTATTGATGATAGCTTTTCTGATGAGCAACTAGCTGTCATAAGTACTTCTCGTACTGCTCCATGGTATGCTGATTATGCTAATTATATCGTTGCTAAGTTTATACCTCCTAGCTTCACTTATCAGCAAAAGAAAAAGTTCTTCTATGATTTGAGACATTACTTTTGGGATGACCCACATCTTTATAAAGAAGGAGTGGATGGAATTATTAGACGTTGTGTACCTGAGCATGAACAGGAACAGATCCTATGCAAGTGCCACTCCGAAGCTTACGGAGGACACCATGCGGGAGACAGAACTGCACACAAGGTATTGCAATCCGGTTTTTATTGGCCTACTCTCTTCAAGGATGCCCGTAAGTTTGTCTTATCATGTGATGAATGTCAAAGAATTGGTAATATTAGTAGACGTCAAGAAATGCCTATGAATTATTCACTTGTTATTGAACCATTTGATGTTTGGGGCTTTGATTATATGGTACCTTTTCCTTCCTCTAAAGGGTACACACATATCCTAGTTGCTGTTGATTACGTTACTAAGTGGGTAGAAGCAATCCCAACTAGTAGTGCTGATCATAACACCTCTATTAAGATGCTTAAAGAAGTTATATTTTCGAGGTTTGGAGTCCGTAGATATCTAATGACTGATGGTGGTTCACATTTTATTCATGGTGCTTTCCGTAAGATGCTTGCTAAGTTTGATGTCAACCATAGAATTGCATCACCTTATCACCCACAGACTAGTGGTCAAGTAGAACTAAGTAATAGGGAGTTGAAATTAATCTTGCAAAAGACAGTTAATAGGTCTAGAAAGAATTGGTCCAAGAAACTAGATGATGCATTATGGGCCTATAGAACTGCATATAAAAATCCTATGGGTATGTCTCCATATAAGATGGTATATGGAAAAGCTTGTCACTTACCTCTTGAGCTAGAACATAAGGCATATTGGGCTATCAAAGAACTCAATTATGATTTCAAACTTGCCGGTGAAAAGAGGCTATTTGATATTAGCTGTCTCGATGAATGGAGAACCCAGGCCTACGAGAATGCCAAGTTATTTAAAGAAAAAGTCAAAAGATGGCATGACAAAAGGATACAAAAGCATGAGTTCAACATAGGTGATTATGTTTTGCTATTCAACTCTCGTTTTAGATTTTTTGCAGGAAAACTTCTCTCAAAGTGGGAAGGACCCTACGTTATCGAGGAGGTCTATCGTTCCGGTGCTATAAAGATCAACAACTTCGAAGGCACAAATCCGAAGGTGGTGAATGGTCAAAGGATCAAACATTATATCTCAAGTAATCCTATAAATGTTGAAACTAATATTATTGAAACCATAACCCCAGAGGAATACATAAGGGACACTTTCCAGAACGATTCAGCCTCCGAAAAGGAAGATGTACGTGATACGGTAAGTAAACCGACTCCAAAACAGTTCTAAAGGCAATTTTTCTCCATTTTGGAATATTTAGAAAAATAGAAAAATAAACCGCAATCCGGAGGAGACACGGGGCATCCTCGAGGGTAGGGGGCGCGCCCCACTTCCCAGGGCGCGCCCCCTACCTCGAGGGCACCCCGTGTGTCCCCTGGACTCCGTTTTCTTGTGAGTTACTCCTTTCATTCGGGAAAAAATCATTATATATACTCCCGGAGGTTTTGACCTCTGTATCACGCAGAATTCCTCTGTTTTCGTTTCGAGCTGCTGTTTTTGACAGATCTAGATCATCATGGCATCCTCCAACACCCCCAAGGACACGTTCTTCGAGAAGGTCATCAACCCCTACCTTGCGGAGGTGCTGCACCACCCCAAAACCATGGAGTTGCATGAGGGGGTGCTGCACATCCGTGATGTGGAGGGGCCGAGGAGGACCGGAAGCGTGGAGACAAGACTCGAAGCAATGGAGCAGCAAGTTTACAAGTGCCAAGGTATGGTGGAACGAGGTCTCGACGCCAACCACATGATGATGTCGGAGCTTGCCAACAACTTGAAGATGGACTCAAGGATCTTCGGAGAAGCCATCTCCAATCTTCAAGATAAGATCGATCACCTCCAAGCCGAGATCTATGACCTGCAAAACCAAAACTGTGAGTATGAATATAGATTCAAGAACATGAGTTTGGCTGTAGATTTGAGTATCCCGGAGACTCGATCATCCTTCTATGATGGTGAGCCCATGCCTTGGAAGAACAACATGCCTACATCAGCAACAACTCCAGCATCACCAACCTCGAAGAAGGAGACATGATCATATGGGTATGGTCACTCCCCTTGGCAACTGCCAAGCTTGGGGGAGTGACCCCGGTATCGTGTCACCATCACTCCTATCTTTACCGTTTTACTTAGTTCGATCCTTTTAGTAGTATCTTGATCTATTAGAATAAAGTTAGCATGATCTAGTTGTGAGCTTTTGCTTTGTGAGCTTTATCCTTTGTAATCAAGTCCGTGAGCTATATAATAAAGATTATTGTTGAGTCAAGGGCTTGCTTTCCTCACTTGGGTCATGATAAAAAGAAAGAAAACAAGAAGAGTATCAAAGAGATCATATCGACCTTATGGGAAGTAATGACTTCACATACAAGAGTATGATAAATAAAAGTTGTTGGGAGGTGACAAATATAGTTTTGGTCATCGTTGCAATTAATAGGAAGTAATAAAAGAAGAGAGGCTTCACATACAAATATACTATCATGGACATCTTTTATGATTGTGAGCACTCATTAAAATATGACATGCTAAAGAGTTGATGTTGGACAAGGAAGACAACATAATGGGTTATGTCTTCTTATATCCGAAATAAAGTATATTGTCATGGATCTTCCAACATGTTGAGCTTGCCTTTCTCCCTCATGCTAGCCAAAACTCCTCGCACTAAGTAGAGATACAACTTGTGCTTCCATATATCCTTAAACCCAGTTTTGCCATGAGAGTCCACCATAACTACCTATGGATTGAGAAAGATCCTTCCAAGTAAGTTGTCATGTTGCAAACCCACTAAAATATGTATGATTTATTAGTGTGGGAGAAATTTGCTTTATACGAGCTTGTGATATGGAAGTAATAAAAGCGACGGACTGCATAATAAAGGTCCTTATCACAAGTGGCAATATAAAGCGAAGTTCTTCTATGCTAAGACTTTATGCATCCAACCATAAAAACACATGACAACCTCTGCTTCCCTCTACGAAGGGCCTATCATTTTATTCTTATCTTATAAGTGTCAAGGTGAAATCCACCTTTCCTTTTAAAATTTATCCTTTGGCAAGCACATTGTGTTGGAAGGATCCTGGCATATATACCCACTTGGATGTAAGTTTTCATGTTCTAATACTGTTGACATTACCCTTGAGGTAAAAGGTTGGGAGGCAACACCATAAGCCCCTATCTTTCTCTGTGTCCGGTTAAAACTCCATAAACATAAGTATTGCGTGAGTGTGAGCAATTGTGAAAGACTATATGATAGTTGAGTATGTAGGCTTGCTGAAAAGATCTTATTTTGACTCTTTCCGATGTTACGATAAATTGCAATTGCTTCAATGACCGAGACCAAAGTTTGTTAGTTTCCAATGAAGTTTATGATGCATACTTGATATTGTGGATGAATTGTTACTTTAGCATAATGATCATATGAATATATTTATATAAGTTGTTGTTATGAGAATGATCATGATGCCCTCATGTCTGTATTCTGTTTTTATCGACACCTATATCTCTAAACATGTGGACATATTTTTCGATATTGGCTTTCGCTCGAGGACAAGCGAGGTCTAAGCTTGGGGGAGTTGATACGTCCATTTTGCATCATGCTTATAAGTTGATATTTATTGCATTATGGGTTGTTCATACATGTTTTATCACAATACTTATGCCTTTTCCCTCTTATTTTGCAAGGTTTATATGAAGAAGGGGGAATGCCGGCAGCTGGAATTCTGGGCTGGAAAAGGAGCAAACTCTGGAAACCTATTCTCCACAACTCCAAAAGCCCCGAAACTCCACAGAACATTTTTTCGGAAAATATAAAAAATATCTGGCGGAAGAAATCCATGAGGGGGGCCACTGGCTGGCCTCGAGGATGGGGGGCGCGCCCCCCTGCCTCGAGGGCCAGCCGGTGGGCCCCAGGTTCCCATCTTCTCCTATATGAAGTGTTTTGACCTGGAAAAAATCATAAGGAGGCTTTCGGGACCATACGCCGCCGTCTCGAGGCAGAACCGAGGCGGAAACCAACCTAGGGCTCCGGCAGAGCCGTTCTGCCGGGGATACTTCCCTCCGGGAGGGGGAAATCGTCACCGTCATCATCACCAACAACTCTCCCATCTTGGGGAGGGCTATCTTAATCAACATATTCACCAGCACCATCTCCTCTCAAACCCTAGTTCATCTCTTGTATCCAATCTTTGTAACCAACCTAAGATTGGTACCTGTGGGTTGCTAGTAGTGTTGATTACTCCTTGTAGTTGATGCTAGTTGGTTTATTTGGTGGAAGATCATATGTTCAGATCCATTATGAATATTAATACCCCTCTGATCATGAACAATATTATGTCTTGTGAGTAGTTTCTTTTGTTCCTGAGGACATGGGAGAAGTCTTGCTATTAGTAGTCATGTGAATTTGGTCTTCGTTTGATATTTTGATGAGATGTATGTTGTCTCTCCTCTAGTGGTGTCATGTGAACGTCGACTACATGACACTTCACCATTATTTGTGCCTAGAGGAAGGCATTGGGAAGTAATAAGTAGATGATGAGTTGCTAGAGTGACAGAAGCTTAAACCCTAGTTTATGCGTTGCTTCGTAAGGGGCTGATTTGGATCCATATGTTTCAGGCTATGGTTAGGTTTACCTTAATACTTCTTTTGTAGTTGAGGATGCTTGCATTAGAGGTTAATCATAAGCGGGAGGCTTGTCCAAGTAAGGGCAGCACCCAAGCACCGGCCCACATACCAAATTATCAAAGTACCGAACGCGAATCAGATGATCGTGATGAAAACTAGCTTGACGATAATTCCCATATGTCCTCGGGAGCACTTTACCTTGCATAAGAGTTTGTCCAGGCTTGTCCTTTGCTACACAAAGGGTTGGGCCACATTGCTGTACCTTATTTACTTTTACCGTTTGTCACTTTCTACCAATTATCTTATCACAAAACTATCTGTTACCTATAATTTCAGTCCCTGCAGAAAATACCTTACTGAAAACTGCCTATCATTTCCTTCTGCTCTTCGTTGGGTTCAACACTCTTACTTATCGAAAGGACTACGATAGATCCCCTACACTTGTGGGTCATCAGTACCAGCAGGAAAGCTCCTTGGTTTCCTGGTATCTGAATGCGACATTGAGTGCAACCAAGCAAAGATCAAGGCCATCGAGAGGATGGAGAGGCCAACTCGCATACGAGACGTCCAAAAGTTTACTAGGTGCTTGGCATCGCTCAGCCGATTCATCAGCCGGCTGGGCGAGAAGGCACTCCCTTTGTACCAATTGATGAAGAAGACCACCTGCTTCGAGTGGAATGACAAGGCGGACGAAGCTTTCCACCAGCTCAAGAAAGTGTTGTCCACACCTCCTGTCCTGGTGGCGCCAATAGACAAGGAACCCATGTTCCTTTACATAGCCGCCACCAGTCGGGTGGTCAGCACTGTGACTGTGGTCGAGCGCCCAGAGGACGGCAGATCCTTGCCTGTCCAAAGGCCGGTCTATTATTTGAGCGAGGTGCTGTCAGCTTCCAAGCAGAATTATCCCCATTACCAGAAGATGTGCTATGGTGTGTACTTTGCCGCCAAGAAACTCAAGCAGTACTTCCAAGAGCATCCGATCACAATCATATGCATGGACCCGCTTGCTGAGATCATGGGCAACAGAGATGCTTCAGGCCGAGTGGCAAAGTGGGCCATTGAGTTGGCCCCTTCACCATCTTCTATCAGCCCCGCACCACCATCAAGTCACAAGCGCTTGTCGACTTCCTAGTCGACTGGGCCGAGACCCAATACATGTCGCCTGCTCCAGATTCAACCCATTGGTGGAGGCACTTTGATGGATCAAAGATGCGCACTGGCTTGGGAGTCGGCGTCGTCCTTACCTCCCCCAAAGGCGCCAAGCTCAAGTACACATTGCAAATCCACTTCGCCGCCTCCAACAACGCGGCCGAGTACGAGGCACTCATTCATGGGCTCCGGATGGCCAAAGAGATTGGCATCCGCCGAGTGCTGGGCTATGGTGACTTGGACTTGGTGGTCCAGCAGTCGTCTGGCGATTGGGACGCCAAAGATACAAACATGGCAAGTTACCGCTTCCTGGTCCAGCAGATTAGTGGGCATTTTGACGGCCGCGAGTTCCTCCACATACCATGAGCCGACAACGATCAAGCAGATGCCTTGGCACGGATTGGGTCAACTCGGCAAGCAATACCGGACGGCGTGTCCCTCCAATGCTTGCGCAAGCCATCTATCGAGCTGTCACCAGATTCAGAATCAATCTTCATGCTAGCTGACCCTGGAGTTGACGGCACAAAGACCTCAGCAGCCGGCCCGGGGACTGCCGCACCAGCACCCGGCCCGGGGACTGCTGCACCAACACCCGGCCTAGGGACTTTAGAACCCGTCCCGAGGACTGCTGCGGACGGCTCATGAGCTCCAACAGGCAGCCAAGGAACTGCAGTGCCAACAGGCGGCCAAGGGACTGCAGTGCCAGCACCCAGCCCAGGGACTTCAGAGCCCGGCCCGGGGACTGTCGCAGCCGGCTCGGGGACTTCAAGAGCGCAGCAAGCGGTGACTCACTCCAGCCCTCCACCTCCCAGCCCAACCACCCTGGTTTCAGTGGCAGAAGTAATAGGAGTCACAACACCATCATGGGCGCAGCCTATCCTCAATTTTTTGCTCAGAAGAGAGTTGCCGGCAGATGAGACTTTAGCACAACAAGTTCAGCGCAGAGCTTCAGCATACACAATAGTAAACAAAGAGCTCGTCAGACGCAGCGCAACTGGCATTTTCTAGCGCTGCGTGGAAGTAGAAAAGGGTCTGGCCATTTTGAGAGATATTCATCAAGGCGAATGCGGCCACCATGCGGCCTCAAGATCCCTCGTTGCCAAAGCTTTCCGCCACGGTTTCTTCTGGCCGACTGCTTTGGACGACGCCAAGGACCTAGTCAAGAAATGCAATGGTTGTTAGCGCTTCAGCTCCAAGCAACATCTGTCGGCTTCTGCACTCAAGACCACTCCGATCATGTGGCCATTTGCAGTTTGGGGACTGGACATGGTGGGCCCTTTCAAGATAGCACGCGGCGGCATGACTCATTTGCTCGTTGCTGTGGACAAGTTCACCAAGTGGATCGAGCCAAAGCCGATCAAGAAACTCAATGGCCCGACCTCCGTGACCTTCATCGCTGACATTACAGTCCGGTATGGCATACCACACAGCATCATCACCAACAACGGCACAAACTTTGCCAAAGGAGCATTGGCCCGTTTCTGCACAACACAAGGCATCCGACTGGACTTAGCTTCCGTTGCTCACCCGCAGTCAAACGGCCAAGTTGAGCGTGCAAATGGCCTCATCTTGTCCGGCGTCAAGCCCCGGCTGGTCGAGCCCTTGGAACGATCGGCCAGCTGCTGGATCAAGGAGTTGTCGTTTATCCTCTGGAGCATCAGAATGACTCTGAACAAATCAACCGGCTTCACTCCCTTCTTCCTCGTCTATGGGGTCGAGGCCGTCATCCCAACAGACGTTGAGTTTGACTCGCCTCGTGTCACCATGTACACAGAAGCCGAAGCAAAAGAAGCACGAGAAGACGGCGTCGACTTGCTGGAGGAGGCCCGGCTGGTAGCACTCCGCCGATCCGCCATCTACCATCAGGGTCTCCGTCGCTATCATAGCCGGCGAGTCAGGCCGTGATCTTTTCGCGAGGGGGACCTTGTGCTCCGGCTGATCCAGCGAACAGCCGGCCAGCACAAGCTCTCAGCCCCTTGGGAAGGGCCATTCATCATCAGCAAGGTACTAGGCAATGATGCCTACTACCTTACCGACGCGCAGAAGCCAAGAGCACGCAAAAGAGATTACTCAGGCAAGGAGTCAGAGCACCCATGGAATGCAAATCTCCTTCGCCGCTTTTACAGCTAAAGGCAGTATGTATTGTACTATCTACTATATTTTGAGAAACAACGGGATCCCTGAGGAGCACTCGGGGACTGCCCCTCCCTTTATCTATATGATAAGTTTATGCCTGTGAATGTCTTATTTTCATTCCTTCGCCCGGCATCGGGACCGAACATACGGCCCGGGGGCTTGACGCCTGGCCCTATGTTTAAAAAAAATCTCCAACAGTCACACAAGTAATGTGCCGGCATCCAAGCCCTCTCCCACCTAAAGGTCACAGACTTGCAGAACATGGCTGTCTGACTGGCGGGAGTCAAAGGCATGAAGTGGTGCCCACATGAAAAATGGCTAAAGAAAAATAAACATAGTGCAAGACGGCCCTTGAGACAAGTTGATCAGCTGCCGAGCAGCCGGCCAGCTGGGTTCTAGCTTAGCCAAACCGCGTTCCAGAGGGCGGGATACTTGCCTATCCAGAATACAAGTAAGTACCTGACCTAGCCACAGACCACAGAATGGCTGCCTGGCTGGTAGGGCGGCGGTTAAAGGAGATGGCAAAAGAAAAACGCCTGAAGGAACAAAGGACGATGCTAACTCTAGAACCCGGCAAATAGCATAAACATGTGCAGGATTAAGAGAATATTTACATAACAAAAGGCCTCCACGGCCGTCTTCCAGCAAATGTTTGTGGATACACCCAGTGGGTGGAATTTTTCAAGACTAACTCTACCAAGTCATAAAGGAAACAAGAAATAAAAGATAGCACAACCGCCTAGGCCAGAGGTGCAGCAGGCGGATCGGATGGCACCATGGGGTCCGCTGGGCCGGCTGCTGAGGGGGCGCCTGGTGGGTCTCGGCCTGGTCGCCTTCCATGGCAGACGGTGCAGTCCCACGGGGCTCGCTCGTCGAGGCCTGGTCGGGTTGATGACGAGCAGACGGCTCCTCCTCCAGAAAGCCGCCTTCCTTATCATCGTCCTCCTCATCCTCACTCTCGTCGCTTGAGGCAATCTCCTCATCCAACTCCTCCGGCGCCGCCAGGTCCAGCCCAAAGTGGTCAGGTGGCACCACATGGCCGTTTTCATCCAACTCGGGGATGAAGACGGTAGTGTCGGCATAATTAGCAATTGCGGTGGCACGCTTGACCAGATCTCCTCGTGCCGCTGCCAGTTCGGGCTCAGCTTCCAGGCAGAAGGTCGCCAGCTGAGCGAGATCCAGATCGGGGTACCAACCCTTGGAAAATTCCAAGGCGGCCCGCGTGCCGGCTCTCGCTGTAGTGCCCTTCCATGCCTCGAAGCGGCTGACGGCCGCCTCCAGCCATTCGACGGCCCGGTTGGGAGTGCGGGGTGCCGGGACATCTGACCAGAGGGCGGCCAGCACCTAGGACCCGGCGCGTTGAAGGCGGCATATCAGACGGTGGGCTGGCTGGAGGAGCGCCCTCACGGCGAGTAGTTGCTCGTTGGGAGTCCGGGGCGCGTTGGGTGCGATCACCCGACCCGCCCGGCGCCTCTCGTCACGTTGGGCCTCAATGGCCTGGCTGGCGGCAACAGAGTGGCTCGGGAAGTACTCTGCGCCAAGGAAAAGACGGAGAATCAGGAAAAAGGAACTGGCTGCTGCAGCAGACGGCGAAAATATGAAAGCGAAGAAAAATCAGCTCACCATCAACCATGTCCTCAATGGCCCCATAGCCGTCCTGCAGGGCCATCTTCGTTTCAGCCCAGTTCGAGCATTCAGTCTCGAACTCGGCCCGAAGAAGCTCCTCAGCGTCCGCCGGCTTCTTGAGCTCCACCTTGTGTGCCCCCGCCTGGTCGGCCAACTCCTTGGCTAGGCGGTCGCGCTCTTGGGCGGCCAGGCTGCGCTCCTCCTCCTTGACGACGAACTCAGCCTGGACCCCGCCTAGCTAGCTGCAGAGGTCG
Source organism: Secale cereale (assembly GCA_902687465.1). Lineage (NCBI taxonomy): Eukaryota > Viridiplantae > Streptophyta > Magnoliopsida > Poales > Poaceae > Secale > Secale cereale. The sequence goes on from LR738709.1 coordinate 99,814,978, forward strand.
GTTGTGGTTGCTAACAAGTGAGGAGGAGGAGGCGTCAGCATCAGTTAGAAGACAAAGCAACCTTGGAGTTCCAGGCCGCCTGCTCAGCAGCCGGCCCGAAACTCGGGGACTACACCCAACGGGTGTGCTAACGCGCCCCTGCAAGGAGGAAAGGGAGACACTTACTCCGGCTCTCGGCCAGGGCGGCCCTCAGCTGAACCAGCTCTTGATGCTGGGAATTGTAGGCAGCCACCCGAAGATTGTGATAATCCTGCAACATGGGAGGCGAGAGACAAGTTAATTACAAAGCAGCACCTTGGAGTTCCAAGCCGCCTGCTCAGCAGCCGGCTCGAAACTCGGGGACTAAACCCAATGGGTGCGCTGACGCACCCCCACGAGAGAAATTGAAGGAATAAAAATTAAAGAAGAAATCAACGTACCCGGACGGTAGTTCGCGTGGCCAAAAACTCCCGCAAGGCCCTCTGCAGGGTCTCGCCCTGGGTATTGAACCGGTCGAGGACGTCCTGAGAAGTGACATTCAGGACGCCGCCGCTACCAGACGTCCAGCCTGGCGGCGCTGCGCTGGTGGCCTCGTTGTTCGGCGAAGACGAGCTGGCAGCGCCGGCCACTACTTGCCGCGGGGCTGAGGCCGCCCTCGCCAGACGCGGACGAGCTAGAACCTGGGTGGTGGGAAACGGGCCCACCACCAGCACGCCTTCCGCCGGCGGCACGTCTGGCCCCTGGGCCAGCTGTCTCGTGCCTCAGCAGACGGCACGAGAGGAGTTGCCTCCGCCTCCAGGACGGCATGGCCGTCCCCCTCCTTTTCAGGGGTCGGCTGATCGCCGCCAGCCGGCACTTGACCAAACGGCTCCGGAGGAGCCGTGTGCTGAAGATCGGCGTGGCTCGCCGACTGCTGGAGTGCCGCTTCCTGCTCCTGGGCCCGGACGGCGGCATCCACCTGCACCTTGGTGGCCGCCTCGGCTTCGGCCTTGGCTATGGCGTCGGCCTCCGTTTGTGCCGCCTAGGACAGCTCCACCTCCCAGCGGGCCGCAGCCTCGCGCTCCTCCCGCGCCTCTCGCGCATTCCTTTCCGTCGCCTCTCGGAGGGGCGGCGGTAGGGTCCACACGGCGTGGAGTAGAAGTGGCGTCCGTGCCTCCTACCACCGAGCCAACAGGAGCTCGCGAGAGGGAAAGCGGGGCTCTATTCAAGTGATCCTAAGAAGACGGTAAAATCAGCCATGAAAAGGGCAAAGGATCAAAACAAACATAAAGGGAAAGGAAGAACGCGGTACTTACGCGGACACGGTCGGCCTAGGCTTAGGGACCCTAGGAAGGGCCACCTTGGCGGCCGCCTCCTAGCGTTTTGTGGTGGCGACCGAGGCCTTGGGCTTCTTGGGCCGGCCGCCAGGCAGCCCAGCGGTGGCCCGGCGCTTCGATCCGCCGGCTGCGGTTGGCGGTGCCATCGAGGAGCTGCTGCCCCCAATCAGGTCCACCTCTTGGATGCGAGGCGGCACTTTGTCCTCCTCGTCGTCGTCTGGCCAATCCCCGACGCCGCCTCCAGATGAGCCGCCTGCTGGCTGGCCTCCGCCGCCTGTGACCTCCTCCTCCTCCATGGTGGCCGCCCCTAGATCGGGGTCGCTCGTGTCGCTCTGGGAGTGGTCCGGCATCAACGGGTGGGCCGGCTGCCCTGAGCCCGGCTCCGCCTGGCCTGGGAGGAGCTGCAGGGCGGCACAAGGGTCAGGTGGCGGGAGCAGGCGGAAGAAGAAAGAAGAAGAAAGAGAAAGGGGGCTCATCACACACGGCGGGTTGCTGCGGTTGTACGGTGGCTTGCCGAACGCCCAGCCTGAATCGGACATCTTGCAATTGGAGCTGGAGTTCACCAGATTGGCCACCTCTGCGTACGGCATCCGCTTGGTGCAGGTCCGGCTCGGGTCCTGGTGCCCGCTCATGTCGCAGATCAGATGCGGGCGGGACTGCAGCGGCAGCACTCGGCACTCTGCAAAGGTGGCCAGGAAGTCTGAGAACATCAGGCCCTCCGTTTCCTTCATCTCCCAAAGGCGGTTCACGGTGATGGAGGACCCATGCCTGAGGGAGATAGGCCGGAACTTCCAGGAGGCACGAGGCTCGACAGGCGGACCGGCGGCATAGTCCGACAGATTGATGAAGTAATGCTCCTGGTCGACGTTGGAGACGTAGAAGTATGTCTTCTGCCACTGCTTCGCCGAATGCACGAGAGCAAGCTTCGGGAAGTAGTTTCTGGCCCCGGTGCGCCGCACAGCAACGCACCCGCCGCACTGGGCAGCTTCACCCTGATACGTCCAAAACGTATCTATAATTTCTGCTTGCTCCATGCCTCTTTTGGGTGATATTGCTATGTTATTTATACACTTCCATACACTTTTGATTACATTTGGACTAACCTATTAACTCAGTGCACCCCTGTGCCAGTTTCTGTTTTCGGCTGTTTTTGTATTTCAGGTTTTCACATTACGAGAACTGCCAGAAAAATTATATAAAAAATCAGCATTACGGAAGCTTCCATGCGGCCAAAGTAGGGCCGGAGGGGACCCACAGGGGCTCCAGGAGGCCTGCCCACGCCCCCCCCCCTGGCCGCGCCGGGGGGGCGCCTGGGCACCCCTGACCCCCTCTGATGCCCCCCTTTGGCATATATTTACACCGTGTCGCGGAAACCCTGATTCCAGACCCCTTTTCTCCAGACGCGATTCCCATCTCCGCCGCCATCGCCATCAAGCTTCGGGGGACCAGAATTCCTGCGCCGGCACCCTGCCGGGACGGGGAAGTGCCCCAGGATTCATCTCCATCGACGTTGCTTCCTCCCTCCATGATGCGGGAGTAGTTCCTCCTCGGGGCTGAGGTTCTTACCAGTAGCTATGTGGTCAATTCTCTCTCCCATGATGTGATCTTTGTTGTGATCATAGGCTATGTTAATCTAGGGTGATCCCATGATATTTCCCCTTCCTCTATGTATTGGATTGATGTACTCACTTGTCTTTATCTAGTATAATCCCCGAGACCAAGGTGACAGCGGTCTATTGGATATGGATTAGAAAAGTATTTTCATGAGTGATTTCCTCTCTTGTGTGTTGATTGAAGATTGAGAGTCTCTTGGTGCTTGTCTTTGACTATCCTTTAGATATGTTGTGGTGATTGTGGGACTCTCTTTGGATGGTCGCGGTGACATTGGGAAATCCTTAGATTGAGAACTACGAACTTTGAGGTGTGCTTTTGTAGCCCTACATAATTCTCGTCCTCTCTTGACCACGAAGGAATGACCTCCGAGTGTGTCCCCTTTGCATGTTTTATGGGAAATATCATGTGATTCGATTATGTTAATGTTGTTGGGAGTTGCCACTAGTGAAAGTATGAAGCCTAGGCCTTGTTTCCACCATTGCAATACCATTTATGCTCACGTTTACCACTTGTTTGCTTGTTGCACTTTTTATTACAGATTTATATTACTTTGTTTTGCCATCCATATCACTTGCCATTTAACATCTCTTCGCCGAACTAGTGCACCTATACATCTGACAAGTGTATTAGGTGTGTTGGGGACACAAGAGGCTTCTTGTATTTTAGTTGCAGGGTTGCTTGAGAGAGACCATCTTCAACCTCTACTTCCCTGAGTTCGATAAACCTTAGGTCATCCACTTGAGGGAAATTGCTGCTGTCCTACAAACCTCTACGCTTGGAGGCCCAACATAGTCTACAAGAATAGAAGCGTGTGTAGACATCAAGCTATTTCTGGCGCCGTTGCCGGGGAGGTGAGCGCTTGAAGGTATATCTTTAGATCTTGCAATTAAATCTTTTTGTTTCTTGTTTTTATTTCACTAGTTATGCTTACGGACAACCTTGCTATTGGATCGTTGCTTGCGGGAAGACGCCCCACACCTGTGGTGGTTGCTCCTCCCCCTACTGAAATTGTGCCCTATAAAATACCAGCTGGTATTATCGATTATGTTTTGGCTGATCATTATGCAGGAGACAGACATCCCGGTGAACACTTGCTATATCTGTCACAACTATGTTCATTATTTAAGCTTGCAGGTGTATCAAGGGAGTTTGTCATGAGGAAATTATTTGCCTTGTCACTGAAAGGAAAAACATTGGAATGGTATAGGCTACTAAATGACTCTCACCTGCTGGAGTGGGAAGAGATCCAGTCTCTCTTTTACTCCAAGTTTTATCCTCTTCATGAAGTCCACGAGAATAGGAATTATGTTTATAATTTTTATCCTCATGACGGAGAGAGCATAGCTCAAGCTTGGGGGAGACTGAAAACATTAATGCTAAAATGTCCTAACCATGGGCTCCCCAAAGATATGATTATTACCAATTTCTATGCGAGGCTTTCTCGACAGGATAAAGATTTGCTTGACGCTTCCTCTATGGGTTCTTTCACAAAATAAAAGATTGATGCTAAATGGGAACTCCTTGAAAGAATTCAACGCAACACTGAAGATTGGGAGATCGACAAAGGTAAAGAGTCAGGTATAATTTATGAGTATGATTGCATTAAGTCCTTTGTTGAAACTACAAGTTTTAATAAGTTTAGTGCTAAGTTTGGGCTTGATTCTCAACTCCTTGTTGATTTCCTCAAATCTTTTGCTTCACATCTTAATATGCCTAAGGAGGATTGGATCAAGTATCATAAACCTTTTAAAGAGACTTGCAAAGAAAATGAAATTGTTCATGATGATTGCAACATGCATGATCCAATTCCTAAAAATGAAGTTTTATATAAGCATGTTAATTTTTGTGGAGTGGATAGACCTTGTGAAAGGCCTATGATTGAAGAAGAGAAGTATTGTAAGCAACATAAGCATGAAAGAACAATCACTTGGGTCAGAGATTTAAATGAAATTGCTAGAGAATTGTGTGACCTTTATCCTTTTACTTCTGAACTTTGCCGTATAGAGGGTCACTTTAATTTTCAATGCATGAACTTTCAAAACATAACTGTTAACCGGTTGTGTGATAACATGATCACCTCTGATCTTTATGATGAGCTTATGTTATTTTTGATGTGTGAAGAGTTATCAGAAAAGACTTCATGGCTAGATGTTAATGCCATAGGAATAAAAAACACTTTGCAAAATTGCCATCTCTATTGTGTTGTTAATTGCCATGAAAATGATTACATAGGTAAGATTATAAAGAAGGGAACTTTACCAAAGTATAAAAATGTCTCTTATATTTCTGCTAATAAAAAGGAGAGTTTCTCCCAAGTTTCCCCTATTGTTTCTAATGATAAACCAGGATATGTGGAGAAGCTTCATCTCCAACCACTCCCTCCTAAGGTTAAGAAGAAGAAAAAGAAGAGGAGGAGGAAGAGGAGCAAGAAAGAAGAAGAATGGGTATCAACCTGGCCTGAGCATATTCCTCCCATCAACTTTTATCCTAACGGTTGTAAGTTTAAAGAAGAAGGTGAAGTTTATTGCCTTAATTATCATCTTGATGATACGTCCGTAGGTACTATTGAAGATGATTTTGATTATGATATGCATGTTACTTATTGTGATTGGGAAAATGATGATAATGCTACTTATGATCTTGAAAATCTTTTTGGTACCAACTCTGAAAGTGATGATATGGAAAGGTCTAAGCTTGGGGATGATAGGATTGCAAATCCTTTACCCACTAGTGATGTGATAATTGATAATTCTTTTGCTAGTAGGAATAAAGACAACATGTTTACAAATATAGTTGCTAGCAATGATAATGCTCTTCTCTACCATGATGATGTTATAACTCCAACCTATAGTGATTATAAAGGTACCTATGACATAAGGAGAAATTATCCTTATGAAACTTGTCATAATCATGGAGGGCATTACTCCCTTGTTGAACACCACCCTCCTACTACACAATTAATCTATAGTGTTCAAGTGGTTTATGATAGTCCTACTCCCACTATTACCAATGAGAAAGATTATGCTTATGTGGAGAGTAAGAGTACCTTTTTGCATGTGGATCATGGTAACAATGCTTTATGTGATGCTTATATTGTTGAGTTCATCCATGATGCCACTGAAATTTATAATGAGAGAGGGAGACTTGGTTCTAAATATCTTAATAATAAGAAGTTTCCTCTCTTTATGGTGAATATTTTGAAGTTATGCTTGTTTTGCCTTCCTATGCTAGTTGCTTTGTGATTTAATGAATTATTCTATTGCAATATTCCTATGCATAGGAAGCATGTTAGGCTTAAATGTATTTGGTATTTGCTTCTTGATGCTCTCTTTTGTTCTTCAACTCTTATTCCTACGAGAGCATCATTAAAGTCTTAAGCCTATCTTTATGGCTATAAAGAAAGAGCTCTAGGGAGACAACCCTTGTTATCCTTGCTTTCAGTTTGTTCTTTCAGTTTTTAGTGGTCTTGATGTTTGTTACTACTGTAGCAACACCATTGTATCTTTATTTTTCAGCTTTATGCCAAGTTTAGCCTCCGATTGCAAGAAAGTTCAAAAGTTGTGACGTGCTGTCCAGGAAACAGATTCTGTCCTTGGATAGAAAAATTCGTATAAAATCACCAGATCATCTTTTTGGTCTGAATTTTTTCGACAGCGTGCTCTATATAATTGTCTTTCGTGCGTCTGTTTTGAGTTTTTTGATTAGAGTTGCAGAAGTGCCTCGGAAAAATCATTTACTACCTGCTGTTCCGTTTTTCACAGATTCTGTCCTGTTTTGCCTTTCCTTCATTTTGCAAACCTAGAGCTTGTTTTTTCTTTGCAAAAACCTTTTGGCAATCTTGAGAAACAGTAGAACTTCAAGAATATCTTTATTTCCAGAAAGGAACAATTATTTTATTATGGGTACTAACTTCACTAATCAGATTATGATGAGTTATGTATGAAGGGAGTTTTCAAGTGTGCGAGGGAAGATGATAAAAAGATTCAGGAGTGTCAAACGCTCAAGCTTGGGGATGCCCCCGTGCACCCCCAAGAAATATTCAAGGAGACTCAAGCGTCTAAGCTTGGGGATGCCCCCGTGCATCCCCTTCTCCATCAACATTATCAGTTCGTCTTTCGTTCCACTATATTTTAATCACTTCATGTGTTATGTGCTATGCTTGGAGCGTCTTGCTTTTAGTTTTCCTTTTAGTTTACTTTAGCTTTTCATAACGAGTCGGAACTCAGCTTTCTTTATGTGGGAGAGAAACACGCTCCACTTCTACCTAGAACATAACATAGAATTTTCATGTCTATCTTTGCTGTGTGTGTTCTTTGTCTTTTAATAGCTACTATCATGTTCAGCTCTCAGTTTTCATGCTTATCTTTTTAAAGAGCTTTCGTTTAGTTGGTTGCTTGAACTCTCTTTAGTTATCATGCTTATCTTATTAAGAGAGTTTGCTTCCGTTGCATTGGTTGATATGTCTATGATAAAGATGCTACGTGCATAATGGCGCTTAGTAGTTCAGGTTTTCTTGTGGTTAGTCCCAAATAGCTGGGGGGTTCACAATGTGTTATTGGAGTACCAACATGATTTGTTTGCCTATGATGTGGTATGGTTTAGTAATATCTTCCTTCAAGAATTTATTTTGATTGACTTGGCGTATGCTCACGCATATTTAAGACTGTAAAGAAAGTCTGTCAAGCCTTGATGATCTTTTGTTTCTGAGTAGCGATATAACTTCCATGCCTGATTCAATGTTGCTTTGTCGCTCTGCATGATTATGACCGTCATTGCTCTCTTAGTTGGTCGCTCCCAGTCTTTTGCTAACCTTCGCCTGTACTAAGTGGACTGACTGCTTGTGCATCCACATTCCTTTAAACCAGTTATGCCATATGAGTCCACCATACCTTCCTACATGGTATTTACCTGTCATTCCTAACGGAGACTTGCATGTGCCATCTCGAAATTATTCAAAGAAAAAAAAAAGCATTCCTATTTTGTGCCTTTGTTGTAAGTTCATGAGGAAGTAGTGGTTAATTCATGATCTTTTTAAGTTGGACAAGCTTCACCCCGGGATTGCATGAATAATGTGCAAACCCATAATACGAGAAGGAACTGGCATTGAGTGCGCCCGGCTCAAAAAGATAATATAACAAACAAACCCTCCTTCACGCTTTGTTCATGAGAAATCAGAAAACTTTGGTAGTGATAAACAGAGGAGATTAAGAGGATGTGATCGTCCTCATTCGGGAGTCGTTCCTCGAAACTTGTCCATCTCAAGAAGTGATTGAGTTGTCTGCTAGCATTCGTTGACGAAACATGCATGATCTAAAAAAAATTATTACCTCTGTTTTAAAACCAAGAGCTCTGGTACATGTTTTGTCTTTGTTTCCGACTACGGGTTTTCAACCTTGCCAACAAAAGCCACGGTTCGAGAGTCTCCACCTTCTTTTAAAAGCACCAACTACTGAGAGCATGATTGTCATTCTGAGTGTAATGTGCATTGTCCCAAAGTAGCATTGTCTTTTGCATGATTGTGATATCGTTTATTTTGAAATCATTGTATCTAGTCATCACTTAAACCTTGGAGGTGCCCCTGCATTTATGTTTTGCTTCACTAAAGGGGGCAAGCTAGATATCACCTTATCATATTAGCACATCATGTTCATTACAAATCTATTTGATGTTTCAATATCATATTGTAGAACTTTCAGTTCTTTGTGATTTTCTCATGAGGCAACTTAATTACTATAGATTCATTGTCTCAGTAAGCTTTTGTCATATGACTATGAAAAGGTCCTATATGGTTAATAGCATGTCACCACAGAAATTATTCTTGTTATCATTTACCTACTCGAGGACGAGCAGGAATTAAGCTTGGGGATGTTGATACGTCCAAAACGTATCTATAATTTCTGCTTGCTCCATGCCTCTTTTGGGTGATATTGCTATGTTATTTATACACTTCCATACACTTTTGATCACATTTGGACTAACCTATTAACTCAGTGCACCCCAGTGCCAGTTTCTGTTTTCGGCTGTTTTTGTATTTCAGGTTTTCACATTACGAGAACTGCCAGAAAAAATCCAGAATAATTATATAAAAAATCAACGTTCCGGAAGCTTCCATGCGGCCAAAGTAGGGCCGGAGGGGACCCACAGGGGCTCCAGGCGGCCTGCCCACGCGGCCCCCCTGGCCGCGCCGGGGGGGGGGGCGCCTGGGCAAACCTGACCCCCTCTGATGCCCCCCTTTGGCATATATTTACACCGTGTCGCGGAAACCCTGATTCCAGACCCCTTTTCTCCAGACGTGATTCCGATCTCCGCCGCCATCGCCATCAAGCTTCGGGGGACCAGAATTCCTGCGCTGGCACCCTGCCGGGACGGGGAAGTGCCCTCGGATTCATCTCCATCGACGTTGCTTCCTCCCTCCATGATGCGGGAGTAGTTCCTCCTCGGGGCTGAGTTTCTTACCAGTAGCTATGTGGTCAATTCTCTCTCCCATGATGTGATCTTCGTTGTGATCATAGGCTATGTTAATCTAGGGTGATCCCATGATATTTCCCCTTCCTCTATGTATGGGATTGATGTACTCACTTGTCTTTATCTAGTATAATCCCCGAGACCAAGGTGACAGCGGTCTATTGGATATGGATTAGAAAAGTATTTTCATGAGTGATTTCCTCTCTTGTGTGTTGATTGAAGATTGAGAGTCTCTTGGTGCTTGTCTTTGACTATCCTTTAGATATGTTGTGGTGATTGTGGGACTCTCTTTGGATGGCCGCGGTGACATTGGGAAATCCTTAGATTGAGAACTACGAACTTTGAGGTGTGCTTTTGTAGCCCTACATAATTCTTGTCCTCTCTTGACCACGAAGGAATGACCTCCGAGTGTGTCCCCTTTGCATGTTTTATGGGAAATATCATGTGATTCGATTATGTTAATGTTGTTGGGAGTTGCCAGTAGTGAAAGTATGAAGCCTAGGCCTTGTTTCCACCATTGCAATACCATTTATGCTCACGTTTACCACTTGTTTGCTTGCTGCACTTTTTATTACAGATTTATATTACTTTGTTTTGCCATCCATATCACTTGCCATTTAACATCTCTTCGCCAAACTAGTGCACCTATACATCTGACAAGTGTATTAGGTGTGTTAGGGACACAAGAGACTTCTTGTATTTTAGTTGCAGGGTTGCTTGAGAGAGACCATCTTCAACCTCTACTTCCCTGAGTTCGATAAACCTTAGGTCATCCACTTGAGGGAAATTGCTGCTGTCCTACAAACCTCTGCGCTTGGAGGCCCAACATAGTCTACAAGAATAGAAGCGTGTGTAGACATCACACCCCGGAGTGTGGTGCCGAGCTTCAAGTAGAAGAGCTCGCTCCACAACTCGAGCGCGGGGATCACCCCGAGGTACCCCTCGCAGAGGACGACGAAGGCAGAGAGCGTCACCACCGTGTTCGGCGTGAGATGGTGAGGCTGCATGCCGTAGAAGTCGAGGTAGGAGCGAAAGAACCCACACGTGGGGAGCCCAAATCCACGGAGGAAGTGCAAGCGGAAGACGACACGCTCGCCAAGCCACGGTGACGGCCTGTTCTCGGTCGACGGCGCAAGGCGCACGGCGACCTTCTCGACGGGGGGCAACCACCGCGACCAGCGGAGAAAGTGCACATGTTTCTCGATGATGTCGCTGCCATCGCCGGAGCGATGGACCTATGCTTCCGCGGCCATGGCTCTGGGGGGCGAACTCCGACGGAGCAGTGTGTGCGACGGCGGTGAAGAGCGCAAGAAGATGCGAGGAAGATGAAGATGGAGTGGGGGTGTGCGCGTGAGCTGGCTCGCCCCCTCCCACGCCTACTTATAGGCCCGAGACAACGAAGCCGAGGGGGTAGGGGCGTGGGATTAACTGCGCCACGCCCCGCACGACCCGCGCCTTTTTTGCACCTAATCTGCGCGCATTTAATGCGTGTGGGGAGGGCAATCGATTGCCTCTGCCACAACGGATCCGCGCGCGCGCCGAGGCCCTGTAGTGGTGGGGCCCAGCCTGCTGCTGTGTCCCATCGCATGCGTGGGCTGGCAGGTCGGCTCGGCGTGATGACGACGCATGGCACACCGTCTGCGGGCAGCACAACCGCACTGCGGCTCGCCGTCCGCGCGTTGCCTTCTCCTCGAAGATTCAATGATAAACGCCCGGCTGCTAGAAGCCAGATTTTCCAGAAGACGGGTCAGACAAACTACCAATCCTCACTTAGAGAGGGAAGCTGCTGGAACCCCGCAGTCCCGCTCACGACCGCAGAGCTCCACCAGCTTCGAGGACTACTGTCGGAGATATTGACCACAGGTGTCTTCATCGACCACCCATGGCGTTTCAAGACAAATAAGGGCCGCATGGCATCCTCTGGTCGCCTGTGCATCGGGTCGCCTCCTAGGTCCGCAACACCCAGGAGCCGGCTGCCAGCAGGCGGCGGAGCCCTAACAGGCGGCAACCTAGCGGCCAGCATCTGGAAGATGGCCCTGTACCTCCCCCTCGGGGCGTGCGCTGGTGATCCGCGACGAGACTAAGGCATGGCTACAGTTAAGCTTGTCCCTAAAGAATCCATAGAAGCGTGGCTACAGTGAGAGTGTACCCTACGGACACTCCCCGAACGGCGTATCACTGTAGCCATGTTATCGATGACCTAGTCTTGGTCAGAGGAAGCCATGATCCCACTACCCATAGGCAGAGTCGCCAGCAGGCGGCAGGACCCACCCACTAGCGAGCCACCCAGAAGCAAATGACCTTTGGCAGGCGGCCTGGGGGACGGGCCGCCCTTCAGCAGGCGGCTGACCGTCCCCTAGGAGTATGAACCCCATCAAGAGGACGAGACGGGACATGGTGGCAGTGTACGACCAAGAGGCGGCGGCACTGTAGCCACTCCCCTCCTGACGATGCTTCCGTCAGCAGAAGGACGCCAGCAGTGAAAGACAATCATGCGGGCCCACAAACGGCGAGGCCCAGCAGCCGGCGGAGAAGCCGGCGCCCAGAGACACTGACGGCCGGGGTCCACCCCGCCCAGATTATCATTCTACCCCTGGGGGGTAGGCCTATATGAACCCCCCAGGGTCCTCCATGTAGAGGGGTTGGACCTCAAGAGAGACACACGAAGAGAGAGAGACACCGATAGGGAAAAACCCTAGCGATCACTCCCGTTCCCTAGAGAGAAGGTAGAGAGCTAGCCTTGCCCTTCTTCCTCCTCTAGACGACACAGCTCAAGGAGCAACCTTGTAGCTGCCATATTGACATTAATCATGACGTAGAGCCCACGCAGAGCAGGACTAGGGGTGTTATCTCCACGAAGAGCCCCGAACCTGGGTAAGATTCGTAGGCGTCCTAAGATCGCCTTATCCCGCTTCTAGGGCCCGACGACGTACTCTTGTCCCCATGCATGATAAGCCATCCTTTGGCATATGTCGCACCAAAACCCAGATAGTTTCCGACCAGGAACCTAACCCAAGACTGATGAAGAAGAAGACACTACTAGGAAAAGGCCTACTAATGGCGCACCTAATTTGGCCATTAATGGCGCATTAGTGGTGCGCCATTAGTGCCACGCCATTAGTATATTTTACTAATGGCGCACCTCTGGTGCGCCATTAGTATCTAGTATACTAATGGCGTACCACAGATACGCCATTAGTGTGCACAGTAGTGCGCCATTAGTATGCCTCCCAGGGGGCCATGTATACCCAGGTGCTTTGGCATACTAATGGCGCACGCCAGCAAGATGCGCCATTAGTAACTTCGGCATAGTAATGGCGCACTGTCTAATGATGCGCCATTAGTATCCTTTGGCATACAAATGGCGCACTGTGATGTGATGCGCCATTAGTATGAATATTAGGTTTTTTTATTTTTTAATTTTCTGTTTTTTGCACAGGTTACAAAATGTATAATTGGACAGAATATAGACAGCACACATCAACAACAGATTCATCGAATACAATAGAAGATTAGTCTCTGAATACAATTCATCATATTAGTCTCCGAATACAATTCATCATATTAGTCTCCGAATTGAAAAGACCGAACAAAGATAGAACATTATATTACAAGTCTCGAGACCGCGAGTAGCGAGTTTGTCTTCACATTACAAGTCGATATCGATCATCTAAACTACCATCACATAGAAGAGAGCTACGGTCATCACGATGAGCATCATCACAATGAAACTCGTCTTCATCCGGTTCCTCCAACGCTCACTCCCCTCTCCCGCTAGTAGTGGGCGTATCTAGATTCAGCCTCGGCCCTAGTGGTGTACCCTTTGTAACTGTTACCGCTGAATCGGTGAACCTGTCTCCGACACTCCTCCCAGTCCTCGTAGACTCCGGGAACCTTACCCTTGTACACGACATACGACGGCATCGCTATGCACTAGCCAAACGAAACGTTAGTACCAATTCACAGACAATACATAAGAAATATATAAGTATGCAACAGAACGATCGAAAGAGAAAAGCAAGACATTAATAGCATCGATTACATCTAAGTTGAATGACTCTCGAAACCAAAGAGACATACTACAAGTTCATTAAAGTTTAATTACAACATGAGCCAATCGATGTTTCAGAACTAGACACAGCATCACTGCTTTCGACTCGGCTCAAGGGACCGGAGCGTGGATGAAGACGCCGTCTATCGTGGGAGTCATGAAATCACGGGCGTTGTCAGCCTGCATTTGTAGCATTGTGTCGATGTCACTGTTGGACGGTTGGTTCCTGGGAAAGAACTGCCCCGAGGTACGAAGGACATCTTGATGGATGATTTCCGCAAACTCCGACTGGATGCGAAAGAATTCTTGTCTGATGTCCGCGCCCTGGATTGCCGACACGCTCGCGGCCCAATCTTTGAGTTTACTCGGTAGCAGAAGTTGATGATGGTCCCGTACGATCGTCCGCATGTGATGGATGGCATAGTAGGCACCCTTCTGACCGCCAGGTGGCTTCTTGACGCAGCAGAACGTCGTATTGTGGGAGAACACGTGCTTGCCGGTCTTACGAACTGTCCTGGTGAAGGTGCCTCCAGATTTGGTGTAGCCGGGGAGAACATCATCAAGAACCTTCTTGACATTTGTGTAGTCTACGTTCGACTGACGGTCCAGGTCGAAATACGTGGCCATGGTATATTTGGGGCTTAGGAGGATGAGCGTGCAATGTGTGTCACTGCAGAAAACACGGAATGTTAAAAGAAAAACGATCGAAATCTAAGAATTCATATGTTACGGGGCGGTTGAGGGGGAGGACTTACTCGGGAAAGTAAGGCACGAGGAAGTTATCCTTATCTCGGTTTGCCAGAATGACGCCTTCGAGGTAAGAACTCGCGACTTGCCGGTCCCCAGCGCTGCCCAAGATCTTGGCACGCATGTAGAAGGGGTCGACTATCACGATGTCCGGGGTCTTGTCGCGAATGATCCGCATCTCCATACTCAGCAAAAATAGCCGAACGAAGGTATAGTGCAGCAGATGAAGGTTCAACATAGCGTGGATGTCATCAAACCACAGGACGATCGTACCCCCGATGGAGTTATCCACAAAGCCCTTGCCCTCTGGCACCTTGGCCGCGAAAACCGGGTATGCCACATCCTTCTCTCTGAGACACCGCTTCTCCAAAGAAAGAACACTGTCATGCAGACTCCGCATAGCACCGGTTGCAGCATCGAGCATATTTGTCAGTAGCATCGGCCTACCCGCCACATGCACCCTCCTCATTAGATCCTCAGGTGAAGGTGGCCCGTCTGAGCACGGATCGTACTCGGTGCCGGCTGGCTCGCACCCTTGTTAGTTTTTCTTTTGCGTGCCTTCTTCTTCTCCTGAATTGGGACCGATTTCTGCTCACAGACCGCCTTCTTGAGTGTGTTGGGGCTGATAATATTTCGCACCTCGCCTATCTGAGGCTCGGTGAAGTCGGCAGCTGGAGGCGTCTCCTGAGAGCTGAACGGCAGACGACGCCTGTTGCAACTTGGCTTCTCCGCGGTACCAGCTAGATCGCGCACGTCTTTTGTTGGGTTGGGTTCTTGAGAAGGAGGCCCCATGAAGTCGCCACCGTACCCATGATCGGCAAAGTACTGATCGACGTTGCCAAATGTATCGTCGTCGTCGTCGTTCTGATCCTGTGCCATATGCATGTTTGGATCCAGTGGCATAGGGATGTCCGGCACCGTTGCGGCGGTCTTGCCATGGGGCCGACTTGGCGCCGGCACGACTGGCGGTGTTGTCTTTGGGGTGGTGTCCCCCGTCCCCAAACGAATCTGGCTCTTCGGCCAAAGCAGGAGCCAGCTCAGGCAGGCGCTGAGGGTCATCACGTCATCATCGTCGGCCCCGACGGGTCGAATCGGAGGTAACACCTTGTCGTAGCCTGGCAGCACCCGAACCAGTTGAACTCTAAACAAGTTGGGTGGCATCTGGGTACCGTGGAACAATGGGTTGCCTGGTTGAACGATTTTGCCCTTAGCGACATCGACCAACTCGTTGTTCACGAAGTGCAGGAGAGTGCACGGAACGTCGGCGGCGCCCTGCGAAAACATGTAGGGCGTCATCAGGGATGCCCAGTCAAAGGCAAGGAAATGAAGTCCTCGGCCGAGAGAGGCTTAATTAGTTACCGTGATGATGGCGTCGAGCTCGTCTAATGTCGAGGCACCGCCAACGGCGGGCGTGCTGTTGACGGAGGGGCCGCTTGCTGCAGAGGTGCCGGTCGGCGTACACCCGGGTGCATTAAGCTCCCGTGCCGGCGTCGGAGACACCAATGCCGCCTCCGCCGGAGACACCAATGGCCCCGCCATCGCGTTCTGTGAGTTGCTGGCCGTGAAGCTAGGAATCGGGGGCGGCCCCTGTTGGCCGCCCGCAATCCACGCACTCAACCCCTAAATCAAGGTAGGCACAATGGCGGTGATCGTCGCTCCGAGCTGTTGTTGCACTTGCTCTTGGACAATCTCCGGAATCCGCGCCACCTGTGCCTTGAGTTCTTGAACCTCGCGCGCCTGGCTTTCCGAGCTGGTCTTTTTCTCCTTTCGCCCACCAGCGTTATAGTATGACGACCATTTTGTCGACAAGCCTTTGCCGGCCACACGACCAGCTGACGTCGTCTTACTGAGCTTATCCTTGTTCTTCATTACATTCAACGCCCTATTTAGAGTCGTGTCCCAAGGGTTGCTCTTAGTCGACCCCGCGCTAATGCTTTCAGTCTCCTGCGGAAGGAATGTGAACCATTTAGAAATTTGGCTTCATTAATTAGAATGCAACCATATGGAGCTAATTACGCGGGGGTGTATTCCTTACCAGAACAAGCTCAAGCGCCCTGGTCTTCGGATCCGTGGTAAGCTCCTTTGTTTTCGGGTCCTTCTTGTACCGGGCCCTGACAAAGTTCCTGGTCTGCTTGTCATCGTATTTATCGAAGAGGGGTGATGTCTACACACGGTTCTACCCTTGTAGACTATGTTGGGCCTCCAAGCGCAGAGGTTTGTAGGACAGCAGCAATTTCCCTCAAGTGGATGACCTAAGGTTTATCGAACTCAGGGAAGTAGAGGTTGAAGATGGTCTCTCTCAAGCAACCCTGCAACTAAGATACAAGAAGTCTCTTGTGTCCCCAACACACCTAATACACTTGTTAGATGTATAGGTGCACTAGTTCGGCGAAGAGATGTTAAATGGCAAGTGATATGGATGGCAAAACAAAGTAATACAAATATGTAATAAAAAGTGCAGCAAGCAAACAAGTAGTAAACATGAGCACAAACGGTATTGCAATGGTGGAAACAAGGCCTAAGGTTCATACTTTCACTAGTGGCAACTCCCAACAACATTAACATAATTGAATCACATGATATTTCCCATAAAACATGCAAAGGGGACACACTCGGAGATCATTCCTTCGTGGTCAAGAGAGGACGAGAATTATGTAGGGCTACAAAAGCACACCTCAAAGTTCATAGTTCTCGATCTAAGGATTTCCCAATGTCACCGCGGCCATCCAAAGAGAGTCCCACAATCACCATAACTTATCTAAAGGATAGTCAAAGACAAGCACCAAGAGACTCTCAATCTTCAATCAACACACAAGAGAGGAAATCACTCATGAAAATATTGTTCTAATCCATGTCCAATAGACCGCTGTCACCTTGGTCTCGGGGATTATACTAGATAGAGACAAGTGAGTACATCAATCCAATACATAGAGGAAGGGGAAACACCCTAGATTAACATAGCCTATGATCACAACGAAGATCACATCATGGGAGAGAGAATTGACCACATAGCTACTGGTAAGAACCTCAGCCCCGAGGAGGAACTACTCCCGCATCATGGAGGGAGGAAGCAACGTCGATGGAGATGAATCCGGGGGCACTTCCCCGTCCCGGCAGGGTGCCGGCGCAGGAATTCTGGTCCCCCGAAGCTTGATGGCGATGGCGGCGGGGATCGGAATCACGTCTGGAGAAAAGGGGTCGGGAATCAGGGTTTCCTCGACACGCTTTAAATATATGCCAAAGGGGGGCATCGGAGGTGCCTCGGGGGGCCCAGGCGCCCCCCC
>LR738709.1:99832615-99853549 GCA_902687465.1 Secale cereale
CCCACAGGGCGCCTGGAGCCCCTGTGGGTCCCCCCCGGCTGTACTTTGGCCGCACGGTAGCTTCTGGAACGCTGATTTTTTATATATTTTTTCTGGATTTTTCCTGGCAGTTCTCGTAATGTGAAAACCTGAAATACAAAAACAGCCGAAAACAGAAACTGGCACTGGGGTGCACTGGATTAGTAAGTTAGTCCAAATATGATCAAAAGTGTATGGAAGTGTATGAATATCATAGCAATATCACCCAAAAGTGGCATGGAGCAAGCAGAAATTATAGATACGTTTTGGACGGATCAACATCCCCAAGCTTAATTCTTGCTCGTCCTCGAGTAGGTAAATGATAACAAGAATAATTTCTGTGGTGACATGCTATTAACCATATAGGACTTTTTCATAGTCATATGACAAAAGCTTACTGAGACAATGATTCTAAAGTAATTAAGTTGCCTCATGAGAAAATCACAAATGACTGAAAGTTTTACAATATGAAACTGAAACATCAAAAAGATTTGCAATGAATATGATATGCAAATATGATAAAGTGATATCTAGCTTGCCCCCTTTAGTGATGCAAAACATAAATGCAGGGGCACCTTCAAGGTTTAAGTGATGACTAGATACAATCATTTCAGAATAAACGATATCACAATCATGCAAAAGACAATGCTACTTTGGGACAATGCACATTACACTTAGAATGACAATCATTCTCTCAGTAGTTGGTGCTTCAACATAAAGGTAAAAGAAAGGTTAAGTGCTAGAGCTTTTTATTTTAAAAAAACATGGAAGCAATTGTGTCAACGGTAGTAGTACTTCATATGTGTCATGCATAAAACATCCTATAAGTTGCAAGCCTCATGCATCGAATACCAATAGTACTCGCTCCTTGTCCTAATTAGCTCGGATCCCCATGGGTCATCATTGCATTGCATATGTTTCAACCAAGTGTCACAAAGGGGTACCTCTATGCCACCTGTACAAAGGTCCAAGGAGATAGATCGCATTTGATTTCTCGTTTTTGATAGATCTCAACTTGAGGACATCCATACCGGGACAACATAGAAAATAGATGATGGACTCCTCTTTAATGCATAGGCATATTCTCATGAGAGATTGAGGATTAAGGTCCAAGCTAAAACTTCCACCATGATGCATGGCTTTGGTTGGCGGCCCAATGTTCTTCTCTAACAATATGCATAGTTATTCAACCCACGGTAAATCACCCTTACTTCAGACAAGACGAACATGCATAGCAACTCACATGATATTCAACAAAAGTGGGACAGTTGATGGCGTCCCCAGAAACATGGTCACCGCTCAGCAAGCAACTTATAAGAAATAAGATACATAAGCAACATATTCTTTACCACAATAGTTTTTAGGCTACTTTCCCAGGAGCTATGTATTGCATGGTTAGTTTGCTTAGTACAGGTGGAGGTTAGCAAAAGACTGGGAGCGACCAACTAAGAGAGCAATGACGGTCATAATCATGCAGAGCGACAAAGCAATATTGAATCAGGCATGGTAGTTATATCGCTACTTAGAAACAAAAGATCATCAAGGCTTGACAGACTTTCTTTACAGTCTTGAATATGCGTGAGCATATGCCAAGTCAATCAAAATAAATTCTCGAAGGAAGATATTACTAAACCATACCATATCATAGGCAAACAAACCAAGTTGGTGCTCCAATAACACATTGGGAACCCCCCAGCTATTTGAGATTAACCATAAGAAAACCTGAACTACTAAGCACCATCATGAAAGTAGCATCTTTATCATAGACACATTAACCAATGCAAAGGAAGCAAACTCTCTTAATAAGGTGAGCATGGTAATTAAACAGAGTTCAAGCAACCAACTAAATAAAAGCTCTTGAAAAGATAAACATGAATACTAAGAGCAGAGTATGATAGTAGCTATTAAAAGACAAAGAACACACACAGCATAGATAGACATGAAAATTCTATGTAATGTTCTAGGTAGAAGTGGAGTGTGTTTCTCTCCCACATAAAGGAATGCTGAGTTCCGACTCGTTATGAAAAACTAAAAAGAAAACTAAAAGCAAGACGCTCCAAGCATAGCACATAACACATGAAGTGATAAAAATATAGCGAAACGAAAGACGAACTGATAATGTTGATGGAGAAGGAGATGCACGGGGGCATCCCCAAGCTTAGACGCTTGAGTCTCCTTGAATATTTCTTGGGGGTGCACGGGGGCATCCCCAAGCTTGAGCGCTTGACACTCCTGAATCTTTTTATCATCTTCCCTCGCACACTTGAAAACTCCCTTCATACATAACTCATCATAATCTGATTAGCGAGGTTAGTACCCTTAATAAAATAATTATATATTGCTGGAAATAATGATATTCTTGAATTTCTACTGTTTCTCAAGATTGCCAAAAGGTTTTTGCAAAGAAAAAGCAAGTTCTTGATTTGCAAAGTGAAGGAAAGGCAAAACAGGACAGAATCTGTGAAAAACAGAACAGCAGGTAGTAATTGATCTGTTCGGGATACTTCTGCAACTCAAATCAAAAAACTCAGGACAGACGCACGAAAGACAATTATATAGAGAACGCTGTCGAAAAAATTCAGACCAAAAAGATGATCTGGTGATTTTATACGAATTTTTCTATCCAAGGACAGAATCTGTTTCCTGGACAGCACCTCACAACTTTTGAACTTTCTAGCAATCAGAGGCTATACTTGGCACAAATATGAAAAGCAAAGATACAATGATGATGCTACTGTAGTAAACAACATCAAGACACAACAAAAGCAAAATATAAAAAGTTTATTCATTGTGGGCTGCCTCCCAAAAGCGCTTTCTTTTATGCCTTTAAGCTAGGCATAGGACTTTAATGATTCTCTTGTAGGAATAAGAATTGAAGAACAAAAGAGAGCATCAAGAATCAAATACTAAACACATTTAAGCCTAACATGCTTCCTATGCATAGGAATATTGCAATAGAATAATTCATTGAAGCACAAAGCAATAAGCATAGGAAGACAAAACAAGTGCAGCTTCAAAACCTTCAACATAAAGAGAGGGAACTTCTTATTATTAAGATATTTAGAACCAAGCCTCCCTCTCTCATTATATATTTCAGTGGCATCATGGATGAACTCAACAATATAAGCATCACATAAAGCATTGTTACCATGATCCACATGCAAAAAGGTACTCTCACTCCCCACATAAGCATAATTTTTCTCATTGGTAATAGTGGGAGTAGGACTATCATAAACAACTTGAACACTATAGATTAGTTGTATATCAGGAGGGTGGTGTTCAACAAGGGAGTAATTCCCTTCATGATTATGACAAGTTTCATAAGGATAATTTCACCTTATGTCATAGGTACCTCTATAATCACTATAGATTGGAGTTATAACATCATCATGGTAGAGAAGAGCATTATCATTGCTAGCAACTATATTTGTAAACATGTTATCTTTATTCTTACTAGCAAGAGAATTATCAATTATCACATCACTAGTGGGGATAGGATTTGCAATCCTATCATCCCCAAGCTTAGAGCTTCCCATATCTTCACTTTCAGAGTTGGTAACAAAAAGATTTTCAAGATCATAAGTAGCATTATCATCATTTTCCCAATCACAATAAGTAACATGCATATCATAACCAAAATCATCTTCAATAGTACCTACGGATGTATCATCAAGATGATAATTAAGGCAATAAACTTCACCTTCTTCTTTAAACTTACAACCGTTAGGATAAAAGTTGATAGGAGGAATATGCTCAGGCCAGGTTGATGCCCATTCTTCTTCCTTCTTGCTCCTCCTCCTCCTCCTCCTCTTCTTTTTCTTCTTCTTCACCTTAGGAGGGGGTGGTTGGAGATGAAGCTTCTCCACATATCCTGGTTTATCATTAGAAACAATAGGGGAAACTTGGGAGAAACTCTCCTTTTTATTAGCAGAAATATAAGAGACATTTTTATACTTTGGTAAAGTTCCCTCCTTTCTAATCTTACTTATGTAATCATTTTCATGGCAATTAACAACACAATAGAGATGGCAATTTTGCAAAGTGTTTTTTATTCCTATGGCATTATCATCCAGCCAAGAAGTCTTTTCTGATAACTCTTCACACATCAAAAATAACATAAGCTCATCATAAAGATCAGAGGTGATCATGTCATCACACAACCGGTTAACAATTATGTTTTGAAAGTTCATGCATTGAAAATTAAAGTGACCCTCTGTACGGCAAAGTTCACAAGTAAAAGGGTAAAGGTCACACAATTCTCTAGCAATTTCATTTAAATCTTTGACCCTAGTGATTGTTCTTTCATGTTTATGTTGCTTACAATACTTCTCTTCTTCAATCATAGGCCTTTCACAAGGTCTATCCACTCCACAAAAATTAACATGCTTATATAAAACTTCATTTTTAGGAATTGGATCATGCATGTTGCAATCATCATGAACAATTTCATTTTCTTTGCAAGTCTCTTTAAAAGGTTTATGATACTTGATCCAATCCTCCTTAGGCATATTAAGATGTGAAGCAAAAGATTTGAGGAAATCAACAAGGAGTTGAGAATCAAGCCCAAACTTAGCACTAAACTTATTAAAACTTGTAGTTTCAACAAAGGACTTAATGCAATCATACTCATAAATTATACCTGACTCTTTACCTTTGTCGATCTCCCAATCTTCAGTGTTGCGTTGAATTCTTTCAAGGAGTTCCCATTTAGCATCAATCTTTTTGTTTGTGAAAGAACCCATAGAGGAAGCATCGAGTAAATCTTTATCCTATCGAGAGAGCCTCGCATAGAAGTTAGTAATAATAATATCTTTGGGGAGCCCATGGTTAGGACATTTTAGTGTTAACGTTTTCAGTCTCCCCCAAGCTTGAGCTATGCTCTCTCCGTCATGTGGATAAAAATTATAAACATAATTCCTACTCTCATGGACTTCATGAAGAGGATAAAACTTGGAGTGAAAGAGAGACTGGATCTCTTCCCACTCCAGCAGGTGAGAGTCATTTAGTAGCCTATACCATTCCAATGCTTTTCCTTTCAGTGACAAGGCAAATAATTTCCTCATGACAAACTCCCTCGATACACCTTCAAGCTTAAATAATGAACATAGTTGTGACAGATATAGCAAGTGTTCACCGGGACGTCTGTCTCCTGCATAACGATTAGCCAAAACATAATTGATAATACCATCCGGTATTTTATAGGGCACAATTTCAGTAGGAGGAGGAGCAACCACCACAGGTGTGGGGTGTCCTCCCGCAAGCAACGATCCAATAACAAGGTTTTCCATAAGCATAACTAGTGAAATAGTAAAAATAAAACAAGAAACAAAAAGATTTAATTGCAAGATCTAAAGATATACCTTCAAGCGCTCACCTCCCCGGCAACGGCGCCAGAAATAGCTTGATGTCTACACACGCTTCTACTCTTGTAGACTATGTTGGGCCTCCAAGCGCAGAGGTTTGTAGGACAGCAGCAATTTCCCTCAAGTGGATGACCTAAGGTTTATCGAACTCAGGGAAGTAGAGGTTGAAGATGGTCTCTCTCAAGAAACCCTGCAACTAAGATACAAGAAGTCTCTTGTGTCCCCAACACACCTAATACACTTGTTAGATGTATAGGTGCACTAGTTCGGCGAAGAGATGTTAAATGGCAAGTGATATGGATGGCAAAACAAAGTAATACAAATATGTAATAAAAAGTGCAGCAAGCAAACAAGTAGTAAACGTGAGCACAAACGGTATTGCAATGGTGGAAACAAGGCCTAAGGTTCATACTTTCACTAGTGGCAACTCCCAACAACATTAACATAATCGAATCACATGATATTTCCCATAAAACATGCAAAGGGGACACACTCGGAGATCATTCCTTCGTGGTCAACAGAGGACGAGAATTATGTAGGGCTACAAAAGCACACCTCAAAGTTCGTAGTTCTCGATCTAAGGATTTCCCAATGTCACCGCGGCCATCCAAAGAGAGTCCCACAATCACCATAACATATCTAAAGGATAGTCAAAGACAAGCACCAAGAGACTCTCAATCTTCAATCAACACACAAGAGAGGAAATCACTCATGAAAATATTGTTCTAATCCATGTCCAATGGACCGCTGTCACCTTGGTCTCGGGGATTATACTAGATAGAGACAAGTGAGTACATCAATCCAATACATAGAGGAAGGGGAAACACCCTATATTAACATAGCCTATGATCACAACAAAGATCACATCACGGGAGAGAGAATTGACCACATAGCTACTGGTAAGAACCTCAGCCCCGAGGAGGAACTACTCCCGCATCATGGAGGGAGGAAGCAACGTCGATGGAGATGAATCCGGGGGCACTTCCCCGTCCCGGCAGGGTGCCGGCGCAGGAATTCTGGTCCCCCGAAGCTTGATGGCGATGGCGGCGGAGATCGGAATCGCGTCTGGAGAAAAGGGGTCGGGAATCAGGGTTTCCTCGACACGCTTTAAATATATGCCAAAGGGGGCATCGGAGGTGCCTCGGGGGGCCCAGGCGCCCCCCGGCGCGGCCCAGGGGGGGGGCGCGCCCACAGGGCGCCTGGAGCCCCTGTGGGTCCCCCCCGGCTGTACTTTAGCCGCACGGTAGCTTCTGGAACGCTGATTTTTTATATATTTTTTCTGGATTTTTCCTGGCGGTTCTCGTAATGTGAAAACCTGAAATACAAAAACAGCCGAAAACAGAAACTGGCACTGGGGTGCACTGGATTAGTAAGTTAGTTCAAATATGATCAAAAGTGCATGGAAGTGTATGAATATCATAGCAATATCACCCAAAAGTGGCATGGAGCAAGCAGAAATTATAGATACGTTTTGGATGTATCAAGGGGCGGTAGGCCTTGCTCGGCACGGTCCGCCTCCTCATTGTCCCATATAGGCTCCGCCACTCTGTAACCGCCGGGACCGAGTGTGTGTTCCCCTAAGTTCATCTCCCGCATTTCTTTCCCCCACTGACTTGATTCGGAGTGTGCGGTGCTCGAGCAATTGATCTTGAAGTCGTTGTAGTCATCTTCGGTGATCGAAGGATTTTTCTCCTTGATCTTCTCATAACTCTCACCTTTCTCGATCATTCTCTTCACATTGCTTTTCCAAGTAGACAGGGCCTTGCTCATCTTCGTGAGGGCAGCATTGTTCACTTTATTCCCTTTGAGGCTTGTGTTTTCAAATTCAGCGGGGAACTTGTATTGTTCGTGGACCTTCGTGAAGAGGAGGTTGCGCAAATTCCCTCGGTCAGGATGCCTCAGGTTCTCGGTGTTGATCGAGACGGTGCTCCGAAGAATGCACCCGAGCTGAAGCGAGTACCCCTTGACTATTCATTCGGGCGCCGTTGGATTCCCGTCAGAGTCCACTTCAGTAACTTCCTCCTTGAGTGTGCGGAGCACGGTCGGGCGCCGGTCCTTCTGTTGCCTCTTCGGTTGGCTGCCATCTGTGCGTGCGCCGCCATCATCAGTGGTGGCATCCTCGACGGCACCATCAGTGGTGGCATCAGTGGGGTCATCCTCGGCGGTACCATCAGTGGTGTCAGGATCGGTGGGGAAGGCGGCCTCCTCATACAAGTGAGGTTGTTCCTCCATCTCCTGGAACAGCTCCCAGAATGCCTTGCCGCCCGAACCCCCGGCCTCATCGTTGTTGGCCATGTTTCTCTCTAAATAGGAACAAAGTTTGGTCAAAAAGTTGGTTATTGTTAAGGAACAAGATCATGGTCTCATCATTTAGGGTTTGTCAACACCGAGGCATCCTAAAAGCTAAGCTTTTATAATTGAGGGTATTTCGACGCCGAGGCACCCTAAAAGCCTAAGATTTCATCATTTCGGTTTTTATCGACACCGAGGCACCCTAAAAGCCAAGGTTTTTTAATTTATGGTTTTTCGACACCGTGTAGGATCGAAAGTATGTCTAGAGGGGGGTGATTAGACTACTTGACAATATAAAAAATCTGCCTTTTGATCATGCAATGTTTTTGGCAGTTTCACAATTAAGATCAATTCAAGTAACACCCTACACATGCAATTCTAGAGTATAAGCAGCGGAAAGTAAATTGCACATGTAGTAAAGAGAGGTGGAGAAGATCAAACGCAGTTTGGGGACACGAAGATTTTTGTCGTGATTCCGATAGGTGGTGCTATCGTACATCCACGTTGATGGAGACTTCAACCCACGGAGGGTAACGGCTGCGCGAGTCCACGGAGGGCTCCACCCACGAAGGGTCCACGAAGAAGCAACCTTGTCTATTCCATCATGGCCTACGCCCACGGAGGACTAGCCTTACTCGGGGTAGATCTTCACGAAGTAGGCGATCTCCTTGCCCTTACAAACTTCTTGGTTCAACTCCACATCTCAAAGACGGAGGCTCCCAAGCGACACCTAACCAATCTAGGAGGCACCACCCTCCAAAAGGTAATAGATGGTGTTGATGATGATGAACTCCTTGCTCTTGTGCTTCAAATGATAATCTCCCCAACACTCAACTCTCCTCACTGATATGGCTGTGGTGGAAGAAAGGATTGAGTGGAAAGCAACTTGGGAAGGCTAGAAATCAAGTTTCATATGGTAGGAATGGAATGGCTTGATCTCAACACAAGGGTAGGTGGTTCTCTTCTCAGAAAGTGTATGGTAGGAGTGGTAGACTTTCTGATGGCTCTCTCCTCACGAATGAAGAGGGGATGGAGGGGTATATATAGCCTCCACACAAAATCCAACCGTTACACACATATTTGAGCCATCTCGGTGAGACCGAAGTGAAAACTCGGTCAGACCGAAAGTTCAAATATAGTGAACGTTGGGATTTTCAGTGGGACCGAAAATACCATCTCAGTGTGTCCGAAGTGAGTCAAAGGTAGGAACTTGCCATTCTCGGTGGGACCGAAATTAACAACTCGGATATTTCGATATGATGTCAATTGGTTACAGAAGGTTGGCAGTCCAATTTCGGTGAGACCGAAACTCAAAATCGGATGGACCGAAAAGTTAGGGTTTGGAAGAATAACTGAGGTGGTTCATCTCGGTGGGACTGAGTTTGTAGAATCGGTTTGTCCGAGATTACTTATGAGTGTGTTAAGTAGTGAAGAGTGCTGATAGTTGAGGGAGCTAGATCACTAAGCACTTGAGCAACCAGATCATTAACACAACCTCATCCCCTTTTAATAGTATTGGCTTTTCCTATGGACTCAATGTGATCTTTGATCACTAAACCAAAAATAGAGTCTTGAGCTTTTGCCAATGCTTGTCTTAGCATTTTGAGGGGTCCACTTCTTCAGACATTTCCATACCCATATCATCGAACTTCTCTGAAATGATTCTCAAGTAAATATTAGTTCAATGATATATATGTTGTTATTAATTACCAAAACCACCCGGGGATTAGTTGCACTTTCAATCTCCCCCTTTTTGGTAATTGATGACAACATATAGATCAAAGCTTCGACAAAGGATATAATCAATGAATAATATCGTCGCTTTGAGAAGTATGTGATAAACAAGAGCTCCCCCTAAATTTGTGCATTATTTAAAATTTGCGTTTGAATGCAAATGCACAATCGATTAGGATTATGGGTCACTCTTCCATGTCACATACATCTTGGTGGAGCGCACAAAATGATAAGAATGAATAACATGCACTCAATCACCAAGACAAGAGTAAATAGCCATACAATAAGGAATAGCATATGATAGGCATTAAGCACACATTAAAGCATAGTATGACCAAGCACTCATTAAGGTAGCATCAAACGTAGTAGCAAGCACACTGGAAGTTTCGAAAGACCAAAAGAAACCAATGTATCTCAAAGAAACCGCAAAAGAACGAAAGAGCAAAAGCGCAAAGACAACAGCACTCTCTCTCTCGAAGCCCTATGATCTATACAATTTCTCCCCCTTTGGCAACAAGTTACCAAAAAGTTCGAAAAGGTATAGAGCTAAGCGTCACTGCGGGCTCTGCTGGCGGCTCCCGTCTGGGTAGATGTCGGTGTAGAGATGACTGCATCGGCGAAGACTTCTGCTGATGTCTACGCTGGAGGAGTGGATGCTGGAGCTGGAGTAACTGCTGGAGCTGTGGCTGGTGCTGAAGTGGTAGCCCTGGAGTCAGTCACTGGGATAGCTGCAGATCTGGATCCTCTGGGAACCGGAGCAGTCTGGCGATGAGAATCCTGGACTAGATCGTCCTGCATGAGTTCTGCTCTCTCCTGCCTTGCTTCCTCCATGTCTGCCTCAAGCTTGTTGACAGACACCTGAATCTCAGTCAGCTTCACGTCCAGAGCGTGGATCTTGTCCTCAACAATCCTCTCTAGGCTTTCCTGAGATTGCTCAATGCTGGCCAGGCGTTGTTCAATCCTCTGGGTAGCT
Organism: Secale cereale; assembly: GCA_902687465.1. NCBI lineage: Eukaryota > Viridiplantae > Streptophyta > Magnoliopsida > Poales > Poaceae > Secale > Secale cereale. Next base: position 99,842,996 of record LR738709.1, read on the forward strand.
TCAAGAATCTGTTCTCCGAAGCTCTTTGGCTTAGCTGCTGCTGCTGCTGCCTCTCTGTCAGCTTTTGCTTTCTTCGCAGCTTCGATTTTGGCTTGTCCTTCAACTGAGGTTGGATCCTCCTCATCCATCACAACTACATTGTCCTCATGCTCTGGCTGCAGTGGCAAGTGCTTCCTATCCAACATGAATTTGCCCGTGCCAAACTTGGCATTGATGAGCATCTGAATCTGCGGGGCAAACCCACATGACCTCTTCTGGTCAGCTACAGTCCTCTTAATGGTCTCTACCATTAAGTCCATCACCTTGAAAGGTGCCTTCTCATCAAGAATGTGCAGCATGTTGATAGAATAGCCTCGAATCATGCGGTGGTCTCCAGACTTGGGCATCAAGGTATGCCTCAAAATAGTGTTAGTGGTGGTCAGACCTGCCTGGAGATAGTACACTGAGCCAAGCTTCCACCCTTCCAAGTCAGCAGCGGGGATCTCCTTGTACATGTTCTTCATGGAATCATGACTCTTCTTAGGAATCCCATAGACATCAATGTCGTCCTCTCTCTGCACTGGAGCGTTCAGAAGTTCTGCCCATTCTTCAACAGACAAAGAAAACCTTTGACCTTCAGTCATCCAGGTGATCTTGCCATCAGGATAGAAGTGGGCTGTGGCGTAGAACTGCATGATCATCTCGTCATTCCAAGCTGTCAGCTCTTGACCCACAAAATCAGCAACTCCACATGCAGTAAAGCTCTCATGCACATGGGGAAAGAAGTCTCGGTGCTCTTCACTGTCAATGTACTTCCAGTCAACATACCTGGTGTCAGCAACAATGGGCTTCTTATCCATCAGCACGGTCTCATAGAAATCCTGCTGCTCTCTGGTGTGGAATCTGGGGTCCACAGCAGTCCTTCTCCTTACGGCATATGGATCAGACTGTCTCCATAGCCTGAGACCTTTATCCTTCCTTGCCTTCATGTCCTCAGCTTGAGGATGAGCATCATTGTGGAGTGGCAACTTAGGACGGAGCTTAAGCAACACATGCTCTTCATCTGATTCAGACGGTGGCATCTCACCTTTGTTCTTCTCAGAAGCTGGAATGCTCCTGGTTGTTCTCTTGGGCTTGGCTGGAGCTGCCTTGGCTTGAGCAGGCTTCTTGGGCTTAGAGGAGGCTTGAGCCCGAATAGCATCACCCATGAACTTAGCTTTCTGAGGAGGAGGCTGGGGTGCATCTTCTTCTTCTTCTTCAGCAGCTGCATCAACTTGAGGTTCAGCATATACTACCCTCTTCCTCTTGGAAGTTTTATTCACCTTACTTGGAGCTGGCTCTTCCAAGTTGAGCTTCTTTGCAACAGCTGACTGCTTTACTTTGCTTGTGCCTTTCCTTGACTGCTGCCCTTGGTGCTCTTTGGCAACCACATTCCTCTTTGGCTTGGAGGTAACTTCCTCAGCAACGAAGTCAGAGTCCTCATCATCAGAATTTCTCTTCTTCCTGGTTCTGGTGGCTGCAGGAGGCAAACCACTAGGGGTGCTCCTCTCACCATCATCACTGGAACTGCTAGCCTCAGGACTTGTATCTGCCTCTGGAATCTCAGCAAAAGGTGACTCAGACCTGTTCTAGCTGTCACTGACATCTGACATGGCTGATAACCTGTGAAAAGATAAGGTATAGGCAGAGTAGAAGAGTTATCACAACTGCAGAGGTTTTTGCAAAAAAAATGAGTTTAAAACTTAGTTTTGAGTTTTCACAGAATGTATTTCGGTCAAACCGATTTTAAGTTTCGGTGAAACCGAAGTGTATACAGAGGCCGACACACCACTTTCGGTCAGACCGAAATGGGTTTCGGTCCTACCGATAACCTAGGGTTTCACTGAAACTAAGTTTCGGTCACACCGATTTGCACAACTCGGTTAGACCGAATGGTGCAGTGTAATGGCCAGAGGCCAAATCGGTCATTCCGAGTTTCAAAATCGGCTTCACCGAGATGCGTTCCGTGGAAACCTAAACCTAAGAATTTCGCTCGAAACTAGAGGATCTGATCTAATGTATAGGAAATATCTCAAACGTGGATAGATTCATGGCAAACCATTCGTGCAAGAGTCAGATGGGGAGCACGAAAGGGATCGGGACTCACCCTAACTTGGTGGAGTCCCTCTACGGCGGCAACGGCGGAGAGGATTACCGTTGACGGCGGCGGAGACCTGCGGCGAGGGCGCACAGGCGACGACGGCGACGATCCGTAGACCAGGGCGACGGCAGCAGGGGACTTGGGGGCGAACGGTTTGAAGAGTTAAATCGCGCGCAGCCCTCAGGTATATATATCCCCATACTGTCGGTGGGACCGAGTTGAAAAACTCGGTGTCACCGAGATGTATAACTGCTGTGCAGTTACGCATATCGGTCAGACCGAGATTTTGAACTCGGTTTCACCGAGATGAAACCTAGATCAGTCTAAGCGTTTCGGTTGGACCGAGATGGAAAAGCTGGTCAGACCGAAATGGACTTAGAAGGTTTTGGAAGTCAGCCTTAGACGGATCGGTGGCTCCGAGTGCTCCTCACTCGGAGGGTCTGAAAATGACTTGTTCAAAGTTGTGATATGAGCATGAATAGAATTTGAGACAAGAAAGCATAGATAGCAAGGGAAAGTGCTTAGGCATTCTTGTCCATCCATTTGGCCAGAAAAATCAAAACAATCAAAAAAACAAATGGATGTCCTTGAATGGATAAAATCATGCATTCAACATGCTCAGACAATAAGATAGCAACTGAAATATGTGTCAAACATGCACAACCAACACTCTAGCTATTAGCACACAATTTGTCGATGACTAGGTCATCTATATATGAGTATTTTGACTTAGGAGCCAAATGAGAACATTTGATCATAGGTCATACTCATCGTTTAAGCACAAGTGGGGTTACCACTTTTACATAAAGCATTGATGTGTTCACATCATTTGGAGATGCTTTAGCTCAATTTTTAGAGCAAAGCTCCCCCTAGATGTGAGAACCCCTTTTAAAGGGTCAAACTAACCTTGGGTTGTCATAGAAGACTTCATGTAGATGTTGAAGATGTGGAAGCTCAATGTTGATGTAGATCATCAAGAGTTGGGAGCTATCCTTTGGATTAGGGCACTTTCAATACCTACATGGGTTAGTCCCACAAGGAACAAACAAGAATATCCATAGACATAGATTGAAGTTCACAAAAGATGATGTCCATGAAAGCAATGATTACCTTGTCCCTTGACTTACCAACAAGAGGGTTTGTGACTCCATGAACTAGTGCATGATGTGGAAGTTGATTGCACAAGTTCTTGCCAAAATGAATATAAGTGAAGTATGTTGGCGGAGTCACCCTCAAGAACCTTCTAGTTCTTCTTCTTTGGGATCCACATCATCTTGATGGGAATCCTTGGTGTTGTAGTTGAGCTTGACGAAGTAGAACTTGATGTGTCCTAGGGAACCCACTTGACCATGGCTTGAGGTGCTTCAATGAATGCATCAATCTCCTCTTGAAGCTTGTCCTTGGCCTTTAGCTTGTGGTCTTGTGGTGGAAGGTCATCTTGAGCTTGTTCCACATTGGAAGAAGTAGGATCATACTTCTCCTTTTGTGAAACAAACTGTGGAGTAGGGTATTGACCTTCTTCCCACTCAACTCCTTCGGCGTTGAACTTTCGCTCAAAACCAATCCCTTGATTCTTCCGGTGTCTTCCTTGTTTGCGAACAATCTCATCAAAGTTCTTGCTTCCGGCAAGACTCTTGTAGACACCTTTCTCTATGATTTCCTTCAATAAGCTATTTTCTTGCTCAAGTGTAACTTGGCTTGAAACATTGTTAGTGGAATCAAGAGAACTACTAGAAGCAACAATATTGGATTTAACATTGTTATTGTTACTACTAGAGGAAGAATTTTTCTTATGCTTGTCATGCTTAGTCTTAATAGGTGGCAAGAAATTAGACAAGAGAAGTCGTTTGGCAAGATATGAAGAACTCTTCTTTCGAAGATCGTCATTGATCGCTTTTAGAAACTCATGTTCTTGCTCTAGAGTGAGCTTCTCGAAGCGTAGCTTCTCATGAGATCTTAGGAGCTCTCTATGATCTTCTTGAGTTGTTTCATGAGCTAACTTAAGAGTGTTTAGTTCTTTAGTTAGACGCTCAATCTCCTTCATAGCATTGTCATTCTACTCTTCTCGACTATAAAGACTACTAGCATTTTCATCATTACTAAGCTCACTAGATTTATCATGCAAGAGCTCATCTTCACCAAGCAAGTCATCCTCATCACTATCAAAGTCAATGAATTCAGGGTGTGTTAGCTTGGGGCCTTTAGCCATGAAGCATCTTCCAATTCCCTCATTTGGTGAATCAAATAAGTCGTAGGAGTTGGAGTTGGAGGATACGAGTGCAAGTCCAGCAACACCTTCATCTTGACTATAGTCGGAGTCGGAGTGATAGCTTCCATCGGATTGATTGTCGGAGTCGGAGCCGGAGACCCATTCACCTACATGAGCTTGATGTCTTCTTCTTGTGTAGCTCCTTGATGACTTGTCTTTCCTTTCCAAATCCTTGCTTCTCCAAGAGGGTCTTCGTTCATAACGATCATCTCTACTCCTTCTCTCTCTCCGAGGTGACTCATCTCTTGCTCTTCTTCTTGGAGATTCTTCTCTTCTCTTGTGGGGAGCCGTACACTCATTTGAGAAGTGTCCGGGTCTTCCACAATTGTAGCAGTTTCGATCACGACTAGAAGATCTCTTTTCATCATATGATCTAGACTTTGAGCTTCTTTCTTTGCCTCTATTCTTGTAGAACTTGTTGAAGTTCTTGACCATTAGGCTTATCTCTTCATTGGAAATTAGCTTGTCACTTGAGGTAGTAGGAGCATCACTTGTAGCTTTGTAAGCACCACTTGACTTATTGAGAAGCTCTTCCTTATCCTTAAGTGTCATCTCATGAGCAACAATTCTTCCAATGACTTCAGTTGGCTTGAGAGTCTTGTAGTTTGGCATCATTTGGATCAAAGTGCACACGGTGTCATACTTTCCATCCAAAGCTCTGAGAATCTTCTTAATGATGAATCGGTCGGTCATTTCTTCGCTTCCTAAGCCGGCAATCTCATTTGTGATGAGAGCAAGCCTAGAGTACATTTCAGCGACTCCTTCACCATCCTTCATCTTGAACTTGTCAAGTTGTCCTTGAAGAATATCTAGCTTTGATTCCTTCACAGATTCAGTACCTTCGTGCATTTCAACCAAAGTATCCCAAATCTCTTTAGCATTCTCAAGACGGCTGATTTTGTTGAACTCCTCGGGACACAAAGCATTGAAGAGAATGTCACAAGCTTGAGCATTGTTTTGCAACATCCGCAACTCTTCCGGTGTAGCTTCGCGATCCGGAACTTTTCCTTCCTCGAAGAAATCACCTTGCATACCAACACAAATAATGCCCCATGCAGCTGGGTTATGACCAAGAATATGCATTTTCATTTTATGCTTCCAACTAGCAAAATTTGTACCATCAAAGTAAGGACCTCTATGATAATTACCCTCACTAGACGCCATACTCTCCTAGGTTGTGAAACCAAGCTTATGGAGTCCAATGCAATGGAAACCAAAACAATGGAGACCAAAGCTCTGATACCACTTGTAGGATCGAAAGTATGTCTAGAGGGGGGGTGATTAGACTACTTGACAATATAAAAAATCTGCCTTTTGATCATGCAATGTTTTTGGCAGTTTCACAATTAAGATCAATTCAAGTAACACCCTACACATGCAATTCTAGAGTATAAGCAGCGGAAAGTAAATTGCACATGTAGTAAAGAGAGGTGGAGAAGATCAAACGCAGTTTGGGGACACGAAGATTTTTGTCGTGGTTCCGATAGGTGGTGCTATCGTACATCCACGTTGATGGAGACTTCAACCCACGGAGGGTAACGGCTGCGCGAGTCCACGGAGGGCTCCACCCACGAAGGGTCCACGAAGAAGCAACCTTGTCTATTCCATCATGGCCTACGCCCATGGAGGACTAGCCTTACTCGGGGTAGATCTTCACGAAGTAGGCAATCTCCTTGCCCTTACAAACTTCTTGGTTCAACTCCACATCTCAAAGACGGAGGCTCCCAAGCGACACCTAACCAATCTAGGAGGCACCACCCTCCAAAAGGTAATAGATGGTGTTGATGATGATGAACTCCTTGCTCTTGTGCTTCAAATGATAATCTCCCCAACACTCAACTCTCCTCACTGATATGGCTGTGGTGGAAGAAAGGATTGAGTGTAAAGCAACTTGGGAAGGCTAGAAATCAAGTTTCATATGGTAGGAATGGAATGGCTTGATCTCAACACAAGGGTAGGTGGTTCTCTTCTCAGAAAGTGTATGATAGGAGTGGTAGACTTTCTGATGGCTCTCTCCTCACGAATGAAGAGGGGGTGGAGGGGTATATATAGCCTCCACACAAAATCCAACCGTTACACACATATTTGAGCCATCTCGGTGAGACCGAAGTGAAAACTCGGTCAGACCGAAAGTTCAAATATAGTGAACGTTGGGATTTTCGGTGGGACCGAAAATACCATCTCGGTGTGTCCGAAGTGAGTCAAAGGTAGGAACTTGCCATTCTCGGTGGGACCGAAATTAACAACTCGGATATTCCGATATGATGTCAATTGGTTACAGAAGGTTGGCAGTCCAATTTCGGTGAGACCGAAACTCAAAATGGGATGGACCGAAAAGTTAGGGTTTGGAAGAATAACTGAGGTGGTTCATCTCGGTGGGACTGAGTTTGCAGAATCGGTTTGTCCGAGATTACTTATGAGTGTGTTAAGTAGTGAAGAGTGCTGATAGTTGAGGGAGCTAGATCACTAAGCACTTGAGCAACCAGATCATTAACACAACCTCATCCCCTTTTAATAGTATTGGCTTTTCCTATGGACTCAATGTGATCTTTGATCACTAAACCAAAAATAGAGTCTTGAGCTTTTGCCAATGCTTGTCTTAGCATTTTGAGGGGTCCACTTCTTCAGACATTTCCATACCCATATCATCGAACTTCTCTGAAATGATTCTCAAGTAAATATTAGTTCAATGATATATATGTTGTTATTAATTACCAAAACCACCCGGGGATTAGTTGCACTTTCACACCGAGGCATCCTAAAAGCTAAGCTGGGAAGGAGAATTCTAAGTTGGGCCTAATCACTTGGCTCTATTGCCGCCTATGGTTTAATGCAGCTAGAATAAAGGGGCACTTGATCCTACTTAATTAACTACTAAGATACCCCGGCCCATGCATTAGTCACAAGTACCCCATATGTCCTATTTTTAGCAAAGTCATGCTAAAATTCACGGAAAATTTCAGCATGACCTTTGCTGAAAATAGGACATATGGAGTACCCGAATTTGCCGACGGAAGTCAATCGACATTCCAGCAAACTCAAGGGCCTCTCGGGGTACCTGCAAAATCTTCCCAACACGATGGTCGGAGACAAAACCCAGCAAAAAGCTGCTCGAGGTTCACCAATTGACTGATACTCATGGATAAGCAAAGAAAACTACTACTACCAAAACAAGAACCAGACAAACTGATATATAATGTCAAGCATGTCTAATACCAACAGCTAATTGTAGCTTTTGCTTTTCAGTGCCAAATTCTAGCTAGTACCAGTAGTTTTTCTCTTCAGGTAAAATTAACAGCTAGCAGCAATTATTTTCAAATATATATACAAGACAGTAGGTAAAAGGAATTTATATGTGCCCACTGGACATTTTTATATTAACCTAAGGAAAAATGAATAGTTAGGTTAATTACCCACTGTTAATAACAACACATATATAAGAGAAACACCTGATGTATTATCTCAATAAAATTAGCCAGATTTGCATTCCCTTCAACAAACAAAAAATAAATGTATGTGTGGACTTATTATTTATCAACAAAAAAAGACACGCGCATATATAGGGTAGCTTCTAGTGTATATACACTTATCTTAATTTGACAGCTCCATCATGCATCAGCTGTAACTCAACTCTAACAGCAATTAAGCTAAGCAATTAACTACTAACTCTAACAGCAATTAAGCTAAGCAACTAGCATGCCAGGCCAGGCACCACCTCCAGCAAGCAAGTTTGTTTCTTGCTAGAGAGAGTTGGACCTTTCATTTTCTTTTTCAACCAGTTTTACAAGGAAGGAAGAAAATTCAACCAACTAGTAAAACTCAGGCACTTTCCTTCCTTCCTTCCTTCACATGATTGACTTCTCTTTCCCTCCCTTTGACCTAGTTAATTAATTCGAGAGAGATGCAGCAGCAACACAAGTTCAGATTCAGACTAAATTAACTGCTAATTTGACCTAGTTAACCTAGTTAATTAATTCGAGAGGGATTTGACCTAGTTAACCTAATTAATCCCTAGCAGTTAATTAATTTGACCTAGTTAACCTCCAGCAAGCAAGTTTGAACCTAATTTAGCCATTCAAGCTGTTTGACCTAGTTTGACCTAATTTGACCTAGCGGTACTGATAGTACGATCGACTCCCCAACAAGTTGTTCCCCAATTTAGCCATTCAGCAAAGGCCAACCCTAGGGTGGTGTGTAAATTTATCCTTGTTTATTCCATCTTGTGAAACCCCAAATATATTGTAACTAGAAAACTAGTGTATGTTTGAATGGATGCATGCTTAATTCTAATTAGACTGTGTTTTGTCTTTTGTAATTTCATAATTTGCATAGGGTGGATAGATAATACCCAAAAGATGCCAGGCACTAGCAAAATTTTGTAACACAAAGATGCACACACATTGTGCTGTTAAAGAAAAGAGCACATAGTGAATATGGATGAAATTAACCTAATTTGACCTAGTTTGGAAGTGGTCGAGGTCATGCAACATGGAGGGAACTGTATTGGACCTATTGCGGCACCGCCGGTTCAGGAAGCGGTTAGTTTGAGCTCAAGCTCATATAAGCTTGGATGAACAGTAAAAAAACATCTAGCATTTCTTTTGCCTCATCGTCCACAAATGTCATCCATGATGAAATTTTACAAGCAATCAAAACATTTGTCAATGTTTGCTAGAAAAAGTCAGTTTTTATTTCATTTTATGCATTGAGGCTGAAGCTTCCATGGCGTAGGTAGTTGACTGGAGATGGGCATGAGGTTAATTTGTGAATGGGATGCAATTCAAGCACACATCAGTAGGAGTACAAGACTTGTGGTCAAATGCAGCCAAATGCAAATGCACTACTAAAACTACTTTGAATTCAGTCCAAGTTCAGACAAGTGATACTGCAGTACTAATACTAAAGTAAAAATTCAGTATGCAGTCAACATTAAGAGTACTTACACTGCACTACTAAAACAGCAGTCAGAATTTGTTGCAACTTCAGCTTGTGATCGTTAGCCGTTGTCCCAGAGAAGCTAATACGGTGGCCCATACTCTAACCAGAGTACTAGACAAGTAGACATGTGAAGGGTTCATATAGCATCTGCTAGGAATATGGATGAACCTATTTCTTGATCGATGTAATAGTGAATGATGTATCCATTATGCCCCAAAGTTATGACATCGACCACTTCCAATCTATCATATTCGAGCACAAACTATGGACTATCATTTTCAGACTAAATTAACTGCTAATTTGACCTAGTTAACCTAGTTAATTAATTCGAGAGGGATTTGACCTAGTTAACCTAATTAATCCCTAGCAGTTAATTAATTTGACCTAGTTAACCTCCAGCAAGCAAGTTTGAACCTAATTTGACCTAAATTCGAGAGGGATTTGAACTAAACCTAGCAAAAGAGAGAAGAAGAGGGCATGGCCGGGAGGGAGGAGAGGAGGAAGAGAGGAGAAGAGAGGCAGAGGGAGGAGGGTTACCTGAGACGGCGGAGACGATGGAGGGCGGAGACGACGGAGGGCGGAGACGGCGGGGAGGTCGCGGGCCTCCTCTCCTGGTGGATGTCCTCCCCGCGCGAAGGCGACGATAGCGAGCGGAGATAGTGGAGGGGGCGGCGCGTGGCGGGTGGTGGGGGCGCGGGGGCGCGGCGGCGCGGGGGAGCTGCGATGGTGAGGGGCGCGGGGGCGCGGCGGCGCGGGGGAGCTGCGGTGGTGAGGGGTGGAGTCGGGGAGAGAGAGGGAATCGATAGCTAGGTTGGGGATGGCCGGGGAGGATATGGATGGTGGGGACGGCGCAATACTAATGGCGCACCACCCCTCGGTGCGCCATAAGTGCATACATAGTAATGGCGCACCTCACCCTGGTGCGCCATTAGTATATTTTTTTTCTGCTCGAGCCAACAGGTTATATTCCACCTGACCTGATCCACATCAAGTGTCCTCTACTAGCTCGACTGGTCAGCAGCCAGTTCTCACACCAGGAGGTCCTGGGTTCGATTCCCAGGCTCCACAATTTTTTATGCATTTAAAATGCTGTTTGATACTTATTTGTGTTTAAATATGTTCAAACTTGTTTAAATCATAACAGTAATATTTTTTTATAAGACAGTAATAATTTTTATAAAAATATCATCAAACAGTAATGCCGGTGGAGCGGGGGAGGGTGCGGGGG
>LR738709.1:99853655-99864313 GCA_902687465.1 Secale cereale
GGGGGGTCGACGGCGGCGGCCGGTGGACCGGGGGGTGCTCGGTGGCGAGGGGGGCCGGATCTAGCGAGGTGGGATAGCGATCGAGATGGAGGGGGGTCGAGATCGAGTGTCCATGAAATTTAAAAATATTCATGATAGTTCAAAAAGTGCCCATGAAATACAATCGAGAAATGAAGGCTACGATTTAAATACAATCGATCTTAGCTAGCTATCTGTTCACAATCTTCTTGCCCTTGTTTTTCGAAAATGGAGTTCTTCTGTGGAACGAACGTCCTTTAGGTAGGGTGGTCCTGCTTCTTCTTGTGGTGTATGCTGCTACTTCATCATCGTCGTCATGTTCGATCCTCGGGTCGCCGTACTTGTCAAAGTCTTGCTCATTGGCTACTCCATCCATTCCGATGATCTTCCTTTTGCCTCTCCTCACGACAACACGACTGGGCTTTGACGGGTCGGTAATGAAGAAGCATTGGTCAACTTGGGAAGCCAGTACCCATGGCTCATTTTTCGCGGTGACGTTTGCGCCCGCGGTCTTGGATTTGGCTTCGGGTATAACCATGGTGGTGAAATACCGGTCTTCTTTTAGGACGCTCTTGGCCCATCTGACACGGAACATCGGGACCTTCTCTACAGCGTAGCTCAGCTCCCAGATCTCCTCAATCCTTCCGTAGTATATGTCCTTGTCATTACCGGTGTAGGATTCCATCGTTACCCCGGAGTTTTGATAACCATCGCTCTTCATGTCCTTGGCCTCGGTGTAGAATGTGTAGCCGTTGATATCGTACGCCTCATAGGTCATCAGGTTGTGCTCGGCGCCCTGTGATAAGGCGAATATGAGTTGTTCTTCCGCGGAAGAATCCTCATGTAAAGGGTACGACAGAAGCTTCTGCTTGAACCAACGCGTGAAACATGAGTTGTGCTCTTTGATTATATCTTCGTCCGTCCTCTGTTGTCCTTGGTCATTGTACGTCTTCTCAATAAAGGTTTTGTGCTCTACCACCCAAGGATCGACCACGTCTATGTGTTGTAGCGCGACTAGGTTTGCTCTTTCAAAGTCGGCGAGTCGACCCTCGAAGTCGACATGCATTTCGCGGCGACCATCACGGTGACCCCATCCAGCGAGCCTGCCGAGGTGCCTGTTGACGGGCAGACCAACGGGGTTCTCGATGCCTAGATAATTCGTGCAGTAGGAGATGCACTCTTCGGTCAGAAAGCCCCTGGCTATGCTTCCCTCTGGACGTGACATGTTGCGAACGTATCATTTGATGACACCATTCATCCTTTCGAACAGCATCATGCTGTGCAGGAACGTCGGCCCGAGTTGGATGATATCGTCCACGATATGGACCAGCAGATGCACCATAACATCGAAGTATGCGGGCGGGAAGTACATCTCAAGCTCGCATAGTATCACCACGATCTCTTCCTGTAGCCTTCTGAGTTGCCTCACGCCAACAGACTTCCGAGAGATGACGTCGAAAAAGTTGCATAGGCCAAATAGGGTTTCACGGACGTGCGCGTCCATGATCCCACGGATTGCAACTTGAAGTATCTGCGTCATCAGCACGTGACAGTCGTGAGACTTCATCCTGCTGAACTTCAGCTTCGCGGTCTAGGTATCTGCTTATCTTCCCCGCGTAACCGTAAGGAAGTTGTACTCCTACGAGGCAGGTGAAAAACTGCTCGATCTCCTCCTAACTTAGAGTGAAGCACGCGGGAGGGTAGTCATTTCCGGTCTTCTTGGCCTTTTTGTCTTTGCGACAACTTTCCGTGTCCTGCTTCGCCTCATCATCATCATCATCATCATCATCATGATCATCATATATAGCGTGAAGCTCCTGCCTAATGCCCATTGATTTCAAGTCTGCCCTTTCTTTCGGCCCATCTTTGGTCCTCTCTGGCATGTTGAGCAGGGTACCAAGCAGACTCTCGCACACATTCTTTGTGATATGCATTACATCAAGGCTGTGAGGCACACGGTGGATCTTCTAGTACGGCAAGTCCCAGAAAACAGACCTCGTTTTCCATACCTTCAGCAGCGGCTCTAGCGCCTTTCGCTTCTTTCCCGGCTCTGGCGCCTTTTGCTTCTTTCCCGGCAGTGGGCAATCTTTCGAATTTTTCAACAGCTCGTCTATTTCCTCGCCGCTCCTCGTACGCGGGCGTCCTCGGGGTTCGGTTTCACCATCGAACAGATCCTTGCGTTTTCTCCACAGGTCATCGTCGCGAAGCCACCTTCGATGTCCCATGAACACGGTTTTCGAAGACCCGGGATCTCTATCTAGCTGGTGATACGTTGTGTCATCCATGCACCTGACGCATCCAGAAAATCCGTGGACCACCTGCCCCGCGACATATCCGTAACCGAGATAGTCGTGCACCGTCGTGAGCAGCGCGGCTCTCATAGGGAAATATTCTTTCTTTGCGGCATCCCACGTATTGGCTGGCGTTTTCCACGGCGTCTCTAGCTCCTCTTTCAGCAGCCCCAGATACAGATTGATGTCGTTCCCTGGTTGTTTCGGTCCTTCAATTAGCATACTCATGTGAATGTACTTCCTCTTCATGCACAACCAGGGGGAAGGTTGTACATCCACACAAACACAGGCCAGGTGCTATGTGTGCTTCTCTGGCTGCCAAACGGATTGACTCCATCGGTGCTCGCGCCCAGCACGATGTTCCTTGGATCGTTCCCAAATTCTAGGTCTTCGAAGTTCAACGCTTGCCACTGGCTCGCATCCTTAGGGTGACTCAGCATCTTGTCTTTTTTATCTATCTCCGGATCATTTGCGTCATCTTCTCGCTTCTTCTCCTCCCTATCCTCGTGCCAACGCAGGAGCTTTGCTACCTTAGGGTCCGCGAAATACCGCTGCAGACGAGGAGTGATCGGAAAGTACCACACCACTTTTCGAGGAGCTTTCTTCCTCTTCTTGTATCGAGTGACGCCGCACACCGGACATATGATAGACTCCGCGTGCTCGTCCCGATAAATGATGCAATTGTTCATGCACACATGGTATTTCACGTGCGGTAAATCCAGAGGACACACGATTTTCTTCGCCTCCTCCAAACTGGTGGGGCACTTGTTCCCCTTGGGAAGACGTTCGTGCCAGAATGACATGTTCTCGTCGAAGCATGCGTCAGTCATTTTGTGTTTTACCTTCACCTCCAGAGCCATGAGCGTTACTTTCAGGCGGGTATCCTTGGGCCTGCATCCTTCATACAATGGAGTAACCACGTCTAACTCAAGTTGATCCATCTTGGCTTTCTCTCGAGCGGCAGCTCTTGCGTTATCGGTCTGCTTGAGAAGCAGCTCTTGAATATGAGGGTCCTGCACCCAGCCCATCGATGGTCCAACGTCGTCTGCTCCGCCGGCATCATCATCTTCATGATCATACCCGTCGTCTGCTCCGGCATCTTCCTCATCATCATGTCCAGCATCTTCTACATGATGACTGTCTACAGCATCACCGTCGTGATCATCTCCTGGGGATTCTTCGTCTTCTCGCCTGCCCGAGCCGCGGTCGTTGTCTTGCTGCCCTTCTTCATTTCTTGGCCGGCCCCCATGGACGACTTCGTAGTCATCTTCATCACCTTGCCACCGATAGCCATCCATGAAACCACGCAAGAGCAGGTGGTCCCGCACCTGCCCGGAATCCGGGTCCGCAATAAGGCTCTTCAGCTTGCATCTTCGACACGGACATCTTATCTCCGTCTCGTTCTTTTGAAGCATCTCGGCCTTCGCGGACCTCAAAAACCTATTCACGATGCCTTCGATCATCGTGCGCACCATGGTCGCCTGCGGGGTAGAGCAAAACGATATTTTAGAACCAAGAAAAAATTTGACATGAATTTCCCTAAAAATAGGACAAAAAAGAATGCTTAATGCCAAAATTCTCACCGAAACGGAAATGAATCAACATTCCGGGAAAATATTGGCAACTATCGCATTTCAAATACCGGTACACCTCCAAACACAAACACATATGCAACACAACAAACATATGCAACACCACGAACATACATAGATCTAGCTAGGCCATAAAAAGTGCATGTGCACATTGTTGTATGGAGAACAACAGAAATATAGCTTCCCCCCTTACTTACCTATCAAAACAAGGTAATTTAACCACTTAATTTTAATGAATCTATGGTGGAAATGAGGTGAAAAAGAGGAGGGACCCGAGACAAGGAGGAGGTGGAGAGAATGAATTGGGGAGAAAGTGAGTGTGGGTAGGAGAGGTTGTCCAAAATATCTTGTTGCTGCCCACTTACTAATGGCGCACCCACTATAAATGCGCCATTAGTAATCAAGGTTACTAATGGTGCATCTTCAGTTAGTGCGCCATTACTAGTTTTGAAACAAAAAACAAAAAAAACAATACTAATGGTGCACTGTCCCACAGTGCGCCATTACTAGTTTAAACTAGTAATGGCGCACTATGGAACAGTGCGCCATTAGTAGTTTTGCAAAAAAAAGAATAAAAAAATATAATAAAAAAAGAACATTAATGGCGCACTTTACTGCTGGTGCGCCATTACTAGTTACAACTAGTAATGGCGCACTTTTTCTGGATGCGCCATTAGTATGTTTGGATAGGCGCACTAGTTCAAAAAAAACTTTTTGATACTAATGGCGCACCCTGAGCCAGGTGCGCCATTAGTAGTTTGAACTCTAATGGCGTATCAGAGGTTGGTGCGTCATTATTATATACTAATGGCGCACTGCTTGTCTGGTGCGCCATTAGTATCAATTCCATCTATAGCCCTTTTCCTAGTAGTGAGAAGAAGAAGGAACTCCAACACAAGTAAACATCGCTCTCATGTCAAGTCATCGGAAACCTGCACCTGCAACTGTTCTTGTAGTAACTGTGAGCCACGAGGACTAAGCAATCCCATAACCATGGGTATCAAGACTAGCAAAGCTTAATGGGTATGGAAGGGTGAGTGGTGAGGTTGCAGCAGCGGCTAAGCATATGTATGGTGGCTAACTTGCGATTTCAAGAGAAAGAAGAGCATCTACGCAAACGGTCGAAAAGCTAGTAATGATCGCTAAGTGATCCTATCTACTTACGTCCAAACATAACCCCACCGTGTTCTCTTCTCGAAATGAAAAGAGACGGTGACGGTTACTCGCGCGGTTGGTGTATTTTATTTCGGATCCTCTTTCAAGTTTTCTACAACCGGATATTAACAAATTCCAATTTGCCACATAACCGCGGGCACAACTTTCGAACGATCATAACCCTGCAGGGGTGTCCCAACTTAGCCCATCACAAGCTCTCATGATCAGCACAGGTTAAACCTCTTATCTTAGGGAAGGCCCGAGCGTCCTCGGAATCCCGGTGCACAAGTTCTTCGAAGAAAGGAAAACTAGCCCAAGGAGATCTCCCGGTGAGTCAGACCCGTGTCCAGAGCCGCGCGCTCTCTATCTACGGATTCATCCATCTATGCAAAGTAGACGATAGCCAGACACTCGAGTTGCCCCGAGGTGGCACCACCAACTCCTAGGTAGGTGGGCCAACACTCAAGTCGAGCACTGGCCCGGGGGGTTGAATTATCAAATCCTCGGGTTAATTGCTCCCTCGGCAAGTTTTAGTTATTAGGCAAATGGTAAAACCAAAGTTGGATCTCCTCAGAAAAGCTTTACTTTAAGCGAAGAAGCAAGGGGGGCCATAAACCCCAACCATGTAAGGAACGCAAAATCAAGGAACATAACACGGGTTTATCGATTCTTAAGGCGGCATGAGTGGAACAAAACACCGAGCAAAAGGCCAAGCCTTCCACCCATTGCCAAGTATATATGTGCATTAATTATAGTAAGAGATATTGTGATATGCCAACAATCCAAGTTCCGACATGGAGCAATCTTCATCTTAACCTGCAACTAACAACGCTATAAGAGGGGCTGAGCAAGCAATAACATAGCCATACAACGGTTTGCTGGGATGGTGTCAAAGGTTAGAGGTTTCATGGCAACAATGAGACGCTCACAAACAAATAGATAGGTAGCGCGACATATAGCGATAGCATCGAGACAACTAGCATAGCAATGATAGTAATGAGATCCAAGGTGACGGTCATCTTGCCTGGGATCCCGCAAGGAAGAAGAGCGGTCCATGAAGAAGACGAAGCCACGAAGACGAACAAGCGTAGTCGAACGAATCCTCACAATCGCAACGAAACAGGAACTAACGAGAAGAAGCAAACAACATGGTAAACACACCACACATAAACAAGACAAGTTGCTCAACCAAGTACGATGCATGACAAGGCTACAAGATGCAAATCATGGCAAGAGATGATGCATACAAGAACATCACACAAAGCAAGTTCAAATGAAGCTGGAGATAACATATAACAAATTCCGGTAAGTCTTCATATGCAAATTTCGAAAATGGTCTAGATCTGAAGAAACCTTAAGTTAAAGTTGTTAAACAGCAAGTTGAGATGCACCATGATGATCTACATGAGTTTCTAGTCAAGTTACATATAAAGTTCATTTAGTTCGGATCTACGGCCTAGAAAATATGAGCAAAACAAGTTAAACATGGTATTGATGCAAAATGCATTCAAACATCAAGCAAACACTCCCAAAACATGGATACAACATGACATGATGCATCTACATGCAAAACCAAGCAAGTTTCATATAGATCATGCCCCAAACGAAGCCACGGATCAACACATACACAAGCAACAAGTTTAAAGGACAAGTTGTCCAAAACAACAACTAGACATCTTACGAGCATCAAAATGACATGCTACAAGTACAAGCTAGGCACAAGCATGGCATGAACTCAAAGTATAGATCACATGCTTCCAATATAAACAAGGATCAGGTTCATAGGCATCAAGAGTAAACTAACATGATCAAGGCAACAAGCAAACTTTATGTCACAGATTATGACTTTGTGAAAAACAGAGCATATACATGAGCAGAGTTAATATGTTGGCATGTTGGAGGCAAGAAATAAATAAGCTACAGCACAAGAACATGGCAAGCAAAAGCATGGCATGCTAGAAAACAACATGGAGCTCAAGGAACACAAGATGGCATACACCTGGGAGCAACAGGCTCATGACATTCATCAAAACAAGATGCAAACATGATATAGCAGATTCTCAAACTTACTGAAAATCTGGGAATGAAAACAACAACATTATGATGCTGACTTTGGAGGCACATAACAGCAAGCTTAGCAATACTAATAAGCATGTAAAGATCATGAACATGTAGTAGGCATGGCACACTCCAAATAACTCCATTGGCATAACTCCATACGAGGCATAGATTAATTACAACAAGCTTTGCCAAATTGAACATGATGTTGACAGGCTGACAGAAACATTATGATGACAACTTGAGAGCAAGAAAAAGACATACTACAACAACTTATAATTGCAAGCAAGGACATGGATGGATAGAGCATAACAAGGGCTTCAAGACATGGTCACTTGACATCTCCAAACATGCATAGATTTGACTGTAGAAAAGCAAACATGGCATCATAATATAACAGTTTCAGACTTAGCAGTTTTTAACAAGTCTTAGGAAATAGCAAACAACAAGTAGGTCACTTTGCAAGCTTGTTGCACTCACCACAAGGCGTATCATGAAAATATAATTACACCATTTCAAAGATGATATGATTATGCTCCTAAAATATGTTGACATGATGCTCAAACAAAAATGACACAAAAAGATATGAAAAAGACAAATCAGCAAGTTATAATAGTTTTTAGCAGTTAACAGCACTTAGCACTTTTGCAACAGAGATTAAGGCATCAAGATGAAAAGTAACATGCATGAAAACTACACCATCATCTAGAGCATCCAAAGACGAACATTTTGATATATTGCACACACAATTTGGACACACATGCACATAGATACAAGCAGTCGAAGATGGCAATATATTATGAGAAAACATGGACTTAGACGAATTTCACCTCATAGAAAAGTGGATCGGGCGGTACAGCGGGATGAAGCGGTCCCGTTTGGATGGAGGGACATAGCGGTCCCAGGACGAGGGCGTGCAAGCAGGCGGCTCAGGGCTGGAGAACCGGAGGGCGGGGCGGTCCGGGCCGGTCCAGCCGAACCGGACGGGACCGAACTGGACCGACCGGTCTAGCAGGTCAACGCAGCCGGCAGCAGCGGTCGTCGGGCGAGGCCATGGCGGCGGCGGGATCTCTGGCGCGGCAACGTCGCACAGAGGCGCTGGGGAGGCACTGGAGAGGGAGGTCGGATCCGGCCCTGGGGCGGCCAGATCCAGCAACGCCTGCCGGTGAGGACGAGGACGGCTCGCAGCCGCGGTGAGCTCGAGGACGGGTCGAGCTGCGGTCAGGGCGGCGACGAGGACGAGGCTGGGCTGCGAGGCGGCTCTGTCCGGCGAGGCCGGTTGCGGTGGTGGAGGTGCGCGCGGGCGGCGCTCGGTGGGGGGGCGCGAGGTGGTGGCGCGGGGCAGAGTGCGGCGGTGGGGTCTCCAGCGAACTCCGGCGATGCGATGGCGCGCGCGGGCTTCCTTCGGGCCCAGATCGGCCCGGGGCGGGCCTGCAGTGGGTCGGGGAGGGCCGAGGTGGGAGGAGGGGGCTGGAGGACCAGGTGGCAGGCAGTGATAGGCTCGGGTGCGCTAGAACGACATGGCGGCTCGGTACTGGTCCGGGGCGCGACGGGGGCGGCGCCAAGTGGCGGAGGGGCTGTGGTCGGGCGCGGAATGCAAGGCAGGGTGTTGATTTCTAGGAGGGAGATGGCTGGAGGTAGGTGGAGGCTAGGGGAGTCCCTTTTTGGCATGGGGGTTGCTTATATATAGCAAAAGGACTAGGGTTAGGGGATTTTGGAGCGTCTTGGAGCCTCGGATGGCGATCCGACGGCTATGGAGCAGAGAGGGGTAACTGGGTCATAGGTGGGCTGGTTTAGAGTGGGAGTGGGATGTGAAGAGAGCTGGGAGAGAGGCCCGGCGGGAGTTTCAGAGACCGAAACATCTAATGAATAAACCGACAACTGTGCCGATCTATGTTTAACGGTTGGGCTATCAAACGAGCTCCAAATGCGACGAAATTTGGCAGGCGGTCTGTCTACAATATAATAAGACCGCGCGCCAAGTTTCACCCCAATTTGAGAATGTTTTTTGGCCACTTACAAAACAATATTTCGGAGGTGTCGCTGGCACGTGCGAGTGTGTCTGGACTCCGAACGGACAACGGAAAGGACGAGGGGGCTTGGCAACTACGAACGGATGCAAGTTATGAAAACGATGTAGATGAAATGCACATGATTACATGGCAAAGTGCACACGCAAGAAGATGGCATGGCAACGACAGCGAATAAGAGGAAGACACCTGACGCATCGGTCTCGGGGTGTCACAATATTTATCTTGAAGCTTTTTCCACAACTCATGAGCATCCCAAAACGGCATTAGTTGAAATAAAACTACATTGCTCAAAGAATCAAAAAGCACATTAGAAGCTTGAGCATTGAGATAAGAGTTTTTCTCATCCTATAAAGATAATCTTTGTGGATCCTTTGGAGGAGAAAACCCCATATCTACAATTTGCTCTAAATTTGGGTCCATGACCCTAAAGAGATTAAGCATGCGAATTACCCAAACATCAAAAATTGTGCCTTCGAAACTAAGAGTGTCAGAGAATCCTAAACCCCTAGTCGACATCCTTACTCTCTAGGCGGTTAAGCCTTATAAAGAGAGACGAGGCTTTGATACCAGTTGAAAGATCGTGGATGTTGCCTAGAGGGGGTGAATAGGCTCTTTTAAAATAATTACGGTTTAGGCTTGAACAAATACGGAATAAACCTAGCGGTTAATTTGACAAGCACAAAATCTACAACAACTAGGCTTAGCTACGTGCACCAACAACTTATCCTAAGCAAGATAAACTACTTGTTGATAGCAAGATATATAGCAAGAAACAATATGGCTATCACAAAGTAAAGTGCATAAGTAAAGGGCTCGGGTAAGAGATAACCGAGGCACGCGGAGACGGCGATGTATCCTGAAGTTCACACCCTTGCGGATGCTAATCTCCGTTTGAAGCAGTGTGGAGGCACAATGCTCCCCAAGAAGCCACTAGGGCCACCGTAATCTTCTCACGCCCTCGCACAATGCAAGATGTCGTGATTCCACTAAGGGACCCTTGAGGGCGGTCTGAACCCGTACAAATGGCAACCCTTGGGGGCGGTCACCGAACCCGTACACTTTGGCAACCCTTGGGGCGGTCATCGGTACCCGTCAAATTGCTCGGGGCGATCTCCACAACCTAATTGGAGACCCCGACGCTTTCCCAGAGCTTTACACCATAATGATTGAGCTTCGAACACCACCAACCGTCTAGGGAGCCCAAGCACCCAAGAGGAATAAGCTCAAGGGTATCAAGCACCCAAGAGTAATAAGCTTCTCAACTTGTAACTTCCACGTATCATCGTGGAGAACTCAAACTAATGCACCAATTGCAATGGAAAGGGCACACGGAGTGCCCATGTCCTTCTCTCCCAAATCCCACCAAAGAAACTAATGCTAGGGAGGAAAATGAGAGGAAGAACAAGAAGGAGAACACCAAGAACTCCAAGATCTAGATCCAAGGGGTTCCCCTCACACAGAGGAGAAAGTGACTGGTGGAAATGTGGATCTACATCTCCTCTCTCTTCCCC
>LR738709.1:99864404-99901246 GCA_902687465.1 Secale cereale
TCCCCCCCCCCCCCCCAAAACTAGCAAGAATCCATGGAGGGATTGAGAGATAGCAAGCTCGAAGAAGGTCAACAATGGGGGAAGAACACAAGCTCAAGGGATAAGGTTCATTGGGGAAGAAGACCCCCTTTTATAGGTGGGGAAAAATCCAATCGTTTGCTCACAGCCCGCACGGAGCGGTACTACCGCTAGGGCGGAGGAAGCCCTTTGAAAAACAACAGCGAGGAGGCAAAAGGCCAGTAGAACCATCGGAGCGGTACTACCGCTCGTCCTCATGGTACTACCACTAGGGGTAGCGGTACTACCGCTAAGGGCAGCGGTACTACTGCTTGCGAGCGGTACTAAAAATATACGTTCGTGCCTGCCACCGATGGACTTAAGACGAGATTTTGGTCCGGAGCGGAAGTAGCCACGGAAGTAGTTGCGGTAGTACTGCTCTTGAGCGGTAGTAAAAAATTACATCCGCTCCAAGCGGTAGTACCGCTTCCATGAGCGGTAGTACCGCTCCCAACCTTTTAAGGACACCAAAACTGACACAACTTCTGCAAATGGGCTCCGAATTCAACGAAACCAAGTTTTTTGGAAAGCTAGCGACAAGGGCTAACACAATCTTGATAGAAATAACAATAAGAAGGAAATGAGAGAAGGCCCATAAGAAAATGGTGAGAACCCTTCCTCGAATAAGACCGGTAAAACCTCCAACACCGAAAACGCAATAGAAGAAGCATGTGAACTCCGTTTTCGATGAACTCGAGCTTGTCAATAAGATGACCATAAGCTCCAAATCTCACAAGGAGAAAAAAAAAACATGAACCAAGAAAGATGATGCAAGTATGCAATGGTTTGAGCTCTCTACGAATGATACGATCAAGCTACTCACTTGAGAGCCCCCTTGATAGTACGGCAATCGATCCTATAACCCGGTCTCCAAACTACCACCATGAAACCGGTAAACTAGAGAACCTATCAAGGGCAAACATTTTCCTTGCACAAAGTCCACTTGAGCTAGATGTAGACGATCTTGACTTCCTCAAGTTGGAGCACCTTTCTTGATTGCATTGGCTCGGTGAAGACTAGTAGATTGCTCCCCCATACTCCACTATGGGTGAGCCACTCTTCGACATATCTTCACAAGTCCATTGTAACCACAATGGATGGCAAGCTTCAAGCACTTGATCTCTTCGTGATGCATCACTTGAACTTGCACATTGCAACCTAACCCCACAAAGAACTCTCGCGAAGACCATGGGTTAGTACACAAAGCGTAGTTGACAATGCTTACCATACCATGGGATTACTTGATCCCTCTCGGTATATCTTCTACGCTTTGTGTGTTGATCAACTTGATTCACTCTTTGACTTAGTCTTGATCAACCTTTCACATTACCAATCTTTAGGTAATTCCTTGAATAGCACCTTGGTCATCAAAAACTCTCCTTGAAACCAACAAATGGACTCCAAGAAAAGCCTATGGACAAACCCTTCAAAAATAACTCAAGGCAGCCATTAGTCCATAGAGATTGTCATCAATTACCAAAACCAAACATGGGGGCACCGCATGTTCTTTCAACGTCAAATAAAAAAGTACTCAACATGAAAGTTAGGCGCCTAGTCCAGGTGAGCAACTTTCCTCTTTGGATCATCTTAATCCAAGAGCATATGCAACCTCTACATGAAAAATAGTGACTTGTATAAAAGATTGGTCCTAGAGGTTCTGGGCTACCTTCGGAATTTGCTGGAAGTCGTAAAAGTGTACATGAAAAAATAACCTAGAGGTTCCAGACAGCCTTGACCCTACCTCTCGGATGATCAAAAACTTGCAACAACAGTCTCAGAGTACCCTGGAGGTTCCCCAGTGGTGCCTTTGAGGTGCCCAGAGGCTCCAAGCTCACTTGTCCACATTTAGATAGGTTTGATGTTTAGGACGGGGTTTTGAGAGTCTTTAAATCCAGTCGCCTCATATATAGATGAGAGATGATGGACAGTTGATACAAGACACAATTGAATAAATCAATCTGCTACCATTTCATCTATTGTTTTCTCCCCCCCCCCCCACGGTTCTTCGTTGTTCGTCGTGTTGGACAGCAGGGAACCTTCAGGCTATAGGGATAAAGGCCAACCTAGGGCAGCCCATAGCCGTCACACTCCCAGACAGATCCCTCCCATGCATGTGTGTTCTCAACCTTCAAGAGACATTGCCATCGTGTCTTACATATAAGGATCTCGACGAGGCTTCCTCCTCCGGCATGCCTTACATAGCGCGCTTGACGCTTGGGACACATGGTGATATATTCGAGTGCGAGTAGTTTCGTGTTTGTCTAACCTATTTAGCACATGTCGACCCTGCCCACCCATATGAGACATCAACTAGCGCACCTCCTCTTGTTGTAACTATCTCCTTTCATTAAAAAGCAAAGTCGCACTCTAATTACATAGGTTGTAATCTCGCATCCAAAGCAAAATGAGGAAAGAAGAACTGGTGACGGGACGATTAGACTTCGGCCACCACAACCCATGGACATCCATGCTTCTCGTCTTTGGTTGCATAGGCTCCAACAACAATCGTGTACCATCTTATCCCCTTGCTCCAACAACAAACGTGTACCATCTCTTATCCCCTTATTCATGCAATACTCATAAACGAGCGCTCCCTCTCATCCCCTCATTAGATGTTTGTACAATAGTGGTTAATGAAACTGTGTGGTCAATGAGCGGAAATCACGCTGCCCCTGCCGGGGCGATTGAGCGGCGATCCCCGATCGCGACTGAGGCGAGCCTCCCGACGGCTAGATCCCGAGACTGTTGCGAGCACAGGGCTCCGCGCGAGGAAGGAGATGATCGGATCCGGATGACGGATCCGCTGGGCCTGCGGGAAGCATGGCTGCGCATGAGGAATGAGATAAAAAAGGTCGAATCTAGAAGGAAAGCATCCTCCAAATCTCGTCCGGAATCAGAAGGTAAAGATCATAATCCCAATGGAGATACTCTAAAGAGAATCAAGGAAAAGATTATTGTGATGAAAGAGGATCTAAAACTTGGACTAGGGGAAAGGAATCAGACCCCTGATGGCCATGGCACTACTGGGCGTGCGGTGGACGAACCACCAGATAAGGGCGGAGGGGAAATAGATCCTGGCGGGAAGGAAAGAGATAGCTCGACGATCTCAGCATCAGCGAAATCATTGACAATCCCGGTGATGATGGAACCGCAGAAGGCTGCTATGAAATTAAAAGGACCAATATCAGATGATCTCTGCCACAACCTCACAACACCCGCAAAGAGCACTCTCCGAACTTTGTCGATGGCTGGCCAGAGCGACCAGAAGAACAAGGGAGTTGCGTCGGAGGGCGGTGACTCCTCCCGCCTTGGAGATGGGAAGGCCAGCTTGAGGGTGCTACTCCGCGGGGAAACCTCCCGATCCCCAGCAAGCAGGGCAACCATGAGGAGGCTGAGCGCGGGTGGTGATGTCGTTGCCCCTCGCTTCCCTACCATCCTGGGGCAGAAGGTGGAAGACGTGGTCGAGCTCGACCTCTCCAGGGAGCGAGCAGCCATGAGGACTCGCTGGATCGCCGTGGGGCTCTTCTTCTCGCCCCTGCCCTACAACAACAACGGCCTCTTCGGCGAACTCAAAAGCAAGTG
Source organism: Secale cereale (assembly GCA_902687465.1). Classification (NCBI taxonomy): domain Eukaryota; kingdom Viridiplantae; phylum Streptophyta; class Magnoliopsida; order Poales; family Poaceae; genus Secale; species Secale cereale. The sequence continues at coordinate 99,868,044 of LR738709.1, forward strand.
GGGGCTTCGCGGCCGACTCAACTACACCCCGCTTAAGAACAACCGTTTCCTGCTGGAGTTTGAGCGGGAGGGCGACCGACGCTTCATCCTCGACAATGGCCCTTGGACTCACAAGGGCGACGCCTTCCTCATGGTGCAGGTGGATGGCAGCGCAAGACCCGGTGATGTGGAGGTGGCCCATATGCCCATATGGGTCCGCATCCACGACGTCCCCCCGATCATGCTGGATGAGGCAGTGGCTTGGAAACTTGGAACAAAGCTTGGTGAGGTCCTCGAAGTGGACACTGATATCCACGGTCATCTGTGGGGTGACTTCATCAGGGTACGTATCAATCATGATGTGGATCAACCTCTCCGCAGTAGCATCACCTCACATGATAAGCCAACAAACGAATTGTTCTTCTTAGAGGTAAAGTATGAGAGAGTGCCCAGATTCTGTGGCTTCTGTGGTTTTCTCGGGCATGGCCAACGCGACTGTAAGTTGCCGGTGGACCTCCAAGAGATGAGGTACATGGCAACAATGCGTGCCTCCCCTTTTAAGAAAAGCAACAGTAGGGGTGGGTATGTTGCCCCTGTAGCGAATAGTGCTAGGTGCCTTCTTAGCTTTGGTACAGGTGCTCAGCACGAAAGCGGCTCGAGATGGAAAACCGGGCATGAGTTGATATCGGAGGAGGTACTAGCGAACCCTCTGGTCCAGAGTGCAATAGCGGCCGTGAGCGCTCTGAAGGTGTCTGATGACAGAAGCCCGCCGAAGCAGACGGGGATCCAAAAGACACCTACTCCAGCTCCTGCTGTTGGGGATGAGGATGGCGAGACAGAGGTGACCCAGGTGACCAAAACCCTGGTGCCCACCAGTGCAGATGAAGTTGTGAAGGGGGCCCCGCTTGCCCAAGCTCCAAATGCTCACCCAACGGAACAGGGAGTCACTCGTGATGACATGAAGGGGCCTGAAGCTGAACATCTCAGTCTGGGTGCTGCAACTGAAACTTGGGCAGTACTATCCAACACTGATTCTCTTGGTGGGAGCGGGAGCCATGCTATGGCTACCATGGACGCGGATGAACCTGCCTTCCCCCTGGCTTTGGGCCCGTTCCCCGCTACACCGACCTGACAGGTGTGGCATTGGAGGGGGCAGGTGGGACTGCAACCGAACAGCTGAAGAAGAGGCTCAAGAAGACTGAGAGGGGTGACCTTTCAAACTCAGTGCTTGCTGCCACTATGTTGGGAAAAAGAGGTGAGCGGGAGGCTGAGGACTCCGAAGGGGATGGGGCAGCAAATGCAGGAGAAGGACACGAGCAGTTGAAGAAACTATGTGGTGCAGGGAAGATGGAGGAAGGGGAAGGGGAGAAGGTGGAAAATCTGGAAGCGACCGGGCAGGGGGCTCCCGGCAAACTGGTAGGCGCCAGGGACGGCGCCTGCCAGGAGCCATGACGGTGCTAGCTTGGAACTGTCGAGGCCTTGGACAACCTCGCACAGTTCAAGAACTTGTGTGCCTAGTGCACACGTATAAGCCCAAGCTCGTCTTCCTTTCTGAAACGCGGCAGAATAATAAGTATGTCAAAAGTCTGAAGTGGAGGCTCGGCCTCCGCCATTGTATAACGCAACCCGGCCTGTGAAAAGGTGCCGGCATTGCCCTCTATTATGATGAGAGTGTTGAAATAAAAAAGATTGCCGCAGGGGCGAGGTATATTGATGTGTTGGTCCGTTTAAATCCGAATGGCTTCCAATGGAGGGGCACGTTTGTCTATGGAGAACCAAAAGCGCATGAACGGCACCACATGTGGACATTGTTAAGAAGAATCAAAGATACAAGCAACCTCCCATGGCTGATGGTGGGGGACTTTAATGAGACTATGTGGCAAGAAGAGCACTTCTCAGTTTCAAAAAGATCGGAAAGCAACATGGATAATTTCCGCAAAGCTCTATCAGACTGCAACCTTTTTGATATTGGCTTCAAAGGACCATCATGGACCTACAATAACAAACAGGAAGGGAGGAGTAACGTACGGGCCCGTCTGGACAGATTCGTGGCATCACCAGAGTGGTCGGACCACTTCAGGAATGCCTCGGTTGAGCACATTTGCTCGTCAAGATCAGATCACCTCCCCATCTACCTCCGAGTGGGTAGTAGAAAAGAGTGGAGGCCGGTGGATAAAAGGAATACGAGCATCTTCAGATACGAGCAGATGTGGGAAAGAGTTGACACTCTGGAGAACACTATTGTTAACGCCTGGAAGCAAAAGGGACCAGCAGAAAACCTTCAAGAGGTCCGCGAGAAAATTCTGCACCTGCAAGGGGTACTAAAAGGCTGGGCAGAGAGGGATTTTGGGTCAGTTGTAAAGAAAAGAGCAGAGATCCGAAGAAAGCTGAGTAGGCTGTGGAATTTACCACCTACGGATCATGCAAGATGTGAGGAAAATAAATTGTCAGCTGAGCTGGATGAATTACTGTTGCGAGAGGAACTAATGTGGAGACAAAGGTCGAGAGCCACCTATATTAAAGAAGGGGACAAGAACACCAAGTGGTTCCAGCAGAGGGCTACTTGGAGAAGAAAGAAAAATGCGATCTTGAAGCTGAAAGATAATAGTGGCGCTTGGGTTGAGGATAACAAGAAGGTACAGGAAATGACTTCGGCCTTCTATAAGAACTTGTATGAGGCAGAGAAGGAGGTAGACCCAACCGGTATCCTGGAACTAATTTCGGAGCGTGTTGACAGTAATATGAATGTTCAGTTAACAAAACCCTTCACGTGCACGGAAATAGGTGACGCCTTGTTCCAGATCGGCCCCCTCAAAGCTCCGGGTCCGGACGGACTCCCGGGTCGTTTCTTTCAGCGGAACTGGGAGGTGCTAAAGGATGATGTGGTGAGAGGAGTACTTGAGTTTTTTGATAAGGGAGTGCTTCCAGAGGGGATTAATGACATGATGATAGTCCTCATACCTAAAGGTAACGATCCGCAATCCCTCAAGGACTACAGACCAATCAGTCTCTGCAACGTGATATACAAAGTGATATCTAAGTGCCTTGTGAATAGGCTGAGACCCATGCTCGACGAAATAATATCGGAAACCCAAAGTGCTTTCATCCCGGGCAGGATGATAACGGTCAATGCCATCATTGCTTTCGAGTGTTTCAAAAAGATCCAACACTGCAAAAACCAAAGAGATAACTACTGTGCTTATAAGTTGGATCTAGCCAAAGCCTATGACAGAGTGGATTGGGGATACATGAAAGGGGTGTTGAGGAAGTTTGGTTTTTGCAACAAATGGGTGGAGTGGGTGATGCACTGTGTCAGTTCGGTGAGATATTCGGTAAAATGTAATGGCGAGTTACTGGAGGCTTTCTCCCCATCCCGGGGATTGAGACAAGGGGACCCCCTCAGCCCCTATCTATTTCTTTTTGTCGCTGATGGGCTTGTGCACCTATTGAAGAAGGAAATGGCAGAGAACACACTTTCCCCCATCAAAATTGCGAGGAACAGTCCGGGTATTTCAAATTCTATTCGCAGATGATAGCTTGATCTTCTTCAGAGCTGAGCCAAGGCAAGCAGAGACCATAAAGAATGTCCTGGCAAAATTCCAGAAATGCACGGGACAGCTGCTTAGTGTCGCTAAATGCTCCATCCTCTTTAGCGAAGTATGCCCCACAGCAACTAGAGAGGAAATTAAGACCATCCTTGGAGTGACATCGGATACTTTTGAAAGCAAGTATCTTGGTCTACCGACCCCGGAAGGCAGAATGAAAGATGATCAATTCCAACCAATCATGGACAGATTCCGGAAAAAATGTAGTGACTGGTCGGAAAAGTTCATGTCCTATGCAGCAAAAGAGGTCCACGTCAAGTCAGTTGTGCAGGCCCTCCCCACCTTTGTCATGAGTGTCTTTATGCTCTCCAAAGGCTTCTGCGAGAAGTATGAACGGATGATACGAGATTTCTGGTGGGGAGATGAGGATGGACACCGGAAGGTACATTGGATGTCTTGGGAGAGGATGACAAAACCGAAGAGGGCAGGAGGCATCGGATTTAGAGATATGCACCTATTTAACCAAGCACTCCTAACCAAACAGGGATGGAGATTAATCCAGAACCCGAATAGCCTGTGTGCGAGGGTTCTAAAATCCAAATACTACCCCAACGGTAACCTCCTGGACACGGTGTTTGCCTCTGATGCGTCTCCTGTATGGAGAGCTATTGAGTTCGGACTTGAACTTCTGAAAAAGGGCATCATATGGAGGATTGGCAATGGCAGAAACATTCAGATACAAAGAGATCAATGGATTCCAAGACGAGAGGGCTTGAAAACCACATCGTTTATGCGCAGGTCAAGGATCCGTTGGGTAAGCCAACTCATGCTTCCGAACCGCAAAGAGTGGAATGAGACGCTAATTAGACAACTGTTCTACCCATTTGATGCTGATGAAATCTGCAAGCTGAATATCCCCTCGTCGGATGTGGATGACCAAATTGCATGGCACTATGAGAAGAGCGGTGTCTTCTCTGTAAGGAGCGCGTACAAATTAGCAGCAGCAGACCTTCCCCAAATGGCACAGAACCCATCGAGCTCATCCAGCGAGCCAAATGATAGAAGTATTTGGGATCTCATATGGAAATCAAAAGCGCCTGCTAAAGTGCGGATTTTTAGTTGGAGAGTGGCGACAAATACGCTAGCCACGAAGGAAAATAAGTGGAAGAGAACACTCGAACTTGACAACACCTGTAGTATTTGTGGGAATGACACTGAGAATGAGCACCATGCTGTAATCATGTGCACAAAGAGCAGAGGCCTAAGGGCAGCCATGAGAGAAGTGTGGAGCTTACCCTCTGAAAACAAGTTCAGGTATACAGGAGTGAATTGGCTGCAAACCCTGCTAGACACAGTCAATGACGAAGACCGGACCAAAATCCTGTTGCTGCTATGGAGAAGCTGGTTTTTAAGAGAAGACTGCATACGAAATGGCGGTAGAGAATCGATTGGGAATTCAAGACAGTTCTTACTTAAATATGAAGAGGAACTCAGAGCTACAGCTGGTCCTGGTGAGGGATCTAGCAGAAGGGAGAATCTGACAGCGGAAAATTATGGAAACCGGCTTGTGGCTATGGCCGTGGACAAATGGTCGCCGCCGGAACTGGGGACGATCAAAATCAATACGGATGCGGCCTTCCGGGCCGAGACCGGAGAAAGTGCAGCCGGAATAGTCGGGAGAAATCACCAAGGTCTTGTTCTACTATCTATCTGCACGAACTTGCCACACTGTCAGAATGCCGAAGAGGCCGAAGCCCGTGCTGCTCTCGCGGGATTGAAGGCGATGGCGGCACACGCCAATGATCAGATTGTGCTGGAGCTAGATAACCAAGCCATTGTCAACGAGCTGAACGCACCAACCCTGACACGCTCCCCTCACTATGGCATGATCATGGACATCAAACAGGCAATGGATAGTTTTGCGGCATGCAAAATTCAGTATGTGAGGCGTGGATGCAATGCTTTAGCTCATGGTCTTGCTGCACTTACAAGAAGTTCAGGAGAATAGTCGCTTATAGCAAACGTACCGAGCAGTCTTCAATCCTTGATGATCTCCGAGTGTACTCCCCTATCTGAGTAGATGACACTACTTCAGATCTCAAAAAAAAAATAGTGGTTAATGAATGCTCATGAGCCTAACAAGCTTCAGACGAGGCTAGTGAAGCTTTTGCTTGTTAAGCTTAACAAGCACCAACTTAACAAACATGAGATTAACAAGTCAAGCATTAATTAGTCGAGTAGCTCGTTAATCCATCCCTAGTTCTATACACCGGTGACATATCATGGATTTTTTTTTAAATGAGTAAAGCCTGTAACATATACTTTTTGACATATTACATACTCCCTCCGTTCCATAATGTAGTGCCTATAGATTTTTACAAAAGTCAAACATTACAAACTTTGATCATGTTTATAGAGAAAAGTATGTACATCTAGAACACTAAATGCACATCATTGGATACATCGTGAGTTATATTTTCAGAATGTACATGTTTGGTATTGTAGATGTAGACAGTTTTCTCTATACACTTGGTCAAAGTTGGTAAAGTTTGACTTTCACAAAAATCTATAGGCACTACATTGTGGAACGAAGGGAGTATAATTTATTAGTCAAAATAAAGACCAAAAATCATGTGCCCACATTATAAACTCAGATAGAGGGAGCACAGCAAAATAGGGGGTTTGAAGCCGAATTCTGTGTTTTGGATACCGAGCTCCATGGAGGCCTTAAATTTGAAAAAAAATCAAAATTCAAACTTCCCAGTTTAGAAAAGAAAAAAATCTGAAAAACAATATAGATGTATACAAGAATGTAATGTATATGTGTAAAATTTCATGACCAAATACCTTGAATTGCTAGTTGCACAAAAAACATGGACTTAGAGAATGAACAATACATGTGATGAAAAGCCACATATGTGTTTCTTTTTGTAGCTCTCATTTTAACATACTTCATCATGAAAATTTACACACATGTACATAATGTCTCTGGGTATATGCATACATTTTTATTAAAAAAATGAAACACAAAAGTATGAATTTGAAATTTACAAAATTAAGGCCTCATGGAGCTCACCGCCATTTGGCATTTTCGTTCGAAGCCAGCATTTGCGGGTGCTCTCAGGCCGTATGGATAACTAGCTTTGTAACCTAGCAGAAGCAAATAATCGATACTATGAAAGCAGAAGCAGTTCAGCTGAATTTCCCTGATCATGACAAATACGCCCACACTCTTCGGTACAAAACAGAAAGTCTTAAAACTATATACATAAGTTGCCTTCAGTGTTGTAGTTTCAAGATCACATAAAACAAAAGGAATAATTTGTAATAGTACACCTGCAACAGCAATATAACATTACTTCTCGTATCAGAACTTAATAGGGGGAAGCACCCATCAATGCCGTGACATGCTGCTTCATTGTTTTAGCTGTTCATGTTCAAACTGCATACAGGCGGATAATCTGGTTGATCTTGGCACGACAAATGGGGCACCCCCATTTCTTCGACTCAATATCCTTCAAGCAGGACATGCAACCAGCCATGTGACCACATGGAATGCAGGCTCCTTCCACAGGAGCATCCAAGCAAATCACACAAGTACCAGAGGGGGTGTTACCACTGCTGCTTGCATCGGCTTCATTTTCTACATGTTTTGCAGAGTTTAGCGCCATACCAGCACCTTCCGTGGGTGGCATGGTTACATCAACTGGTGTGAAATCTATGGACGGATACTCAATAGGGCCATCGTAGAAGGTTCCTTCAGCAAGTGGTGGCGCAGTTGGTGTTGGAAGAGTTGGAAGTGCAGTTGGTGTTGGAACCGGAAGTGCAGTTGGTGTTGGAACCGGAAGTGCCTCAGGTGGAATGACAATCGAAGGGTTGTTGTTTTGACTTTTGTTAGGTTTCGATGAACTTTGGTTCGAGCTTGTTCCAGGTACGTCCCATCCGTTGTATTTGCTGCTGCTTGGAGCATCAACCTGTGCTTGGCCACTCGTTTTAGAAGGCGCTGGAGAATCTGTTGAACCCCATCCGTTGAGAGAGCTGTTCGTTGATGTCATTGGCTGCACATTGGGCACTCCCTCTGCTATAGCTGATTGGATGGAGGCATTGATAGCCATTGCTAACTCAACATCCTCCTTACTGGGAGTCGATTCCACTGAAGGTGCTGAAGACGGATTTGGAGTTGGATCTGGACTGGGGGCATTCGCTGGTCGTGCAGGAACCATGCTGGCAACCTAAGAAAAGAGGATCTATGCATAATTAGATTATTTGTTTTTTCTATACTGAAGTTAACCATTTTTGTTGATTCTCATCAACAAACCAACTTTAGTTCAACATTAGTTAAAAAATGCATTTGCATCATAATTATTGGTTACTGAGCGATGTACTGATATATACACATTCTATAAGCGAATATTGGTCAGATGGAAACTGTGAAAACTGAAGATTAATATTCAAAACTAGTTCAGAATATACCATGAATGACTAGAGCCTGTCTCAGACCATGAGAGACAGAAAATTCATTAGTAAGGGCAAACATTTCAGAAAGTTTAGCTTATATCACCTGTGCCATGCCACAACATGCACTATAAAATGATCGAAGCTGCTGCTTGTCACCTTCATAAGCCGGTAAAAGCTTGTACCGAGATTCTGCAAATATTCAAATGTAAATTAGAACAGCATGACCTGGCAGCAACAGTCCAAGTTTTATTTGCAACATAACATTTTAGTGCAGGCCATCTGACAGAAAACATGTTATGTACATAATATAATGTACTCCCTCTGTCAACAAATATAAAAGCGTTTAGATCACTACTTTAGTGATCTGAACGCTCTTATATTTCTTTACGGAGGGAGTACTTTCTTACAGACAGCCATGCAATAAGTAGATAAAATGTCACTAGAAAAATGTGAAGTACCTATAGCCCGTTTTCCAACAGAACATCTTCACAGAGATATGCACTTTGTATAAAGAGCAAAAAAAAATCACTACATACATGTGTGCACGAGCGCTGTAGAGAGCAGGAGGAATCACTACAACGTAGAAATAACGAACTAGCTTTATGTGAGATAATTTTATGTTGCAAACAACAAGAGCGATAAAGCATACATGATTATGTGTGTGGTCGTAGTAATTATCATTCTCCTGTAGGGTAAAACCAAACTCATGAGTTCATCACTAAGAATAGGTCTCTCAAGTCCTAACTCTTACCTCGTGTTTCCATGCCAAAGAGTGTTAAATAAGAGAATAAATTTGAGTAATTCACCACACAAGAATTTGTGTTCTGCTCTTTCAGCAAATAATTTTTAGTGAGATGGCCATATGATATTAAATTGCACTAAAATGGCAAAGATTGATAAAGCATGTAACCCAACAACACAAACATGCAATTCAAATTTGCGTTAACTGAAAAGATGAAATATTGCACGTACTTGTGACTTTGTCAAAAACTGTCATGGAAGGATCAGCCAGAGTATACTTTGGTTCCTCAAGTTGAGATTTCCAAAGTTTGACAACAACACGAGGTTTAGCAGCCTGTTTATTCATAAAAAGTATGTTACAAATAATAAGAAACTTCATAAAATATATACACAAAAAATGCAATAAAAATAGCTAATCCAAATGTAACAAAATGAAAGTAGGTGTAGGGTTTCCTTCGGGACAAGCTGGTTTAGCAAGATGCCAGTCTTGGTTCTCTGGTTGGACTAGACTAATCCCCTAAGTGGTGTGATCTCCAAGGCTGAACATGGGGAAAGCATGTTTCTATAGACCTTCCTTTCTTGCATCCGTCGATCCGGTTACCAGGTGCAAGCCAAGTAGCCAACACAATAGGATCTTCCTTTGGTGTGGTGCTTTATATATAGAGCAGGGCGAAAGCCTATTTCGAGAGGTGCAAGCCAACAACCTAATCAGGAGGATTGGAAAAGGAGCTGCAGGAGCTATGCAAGTGCATGGATTAACTAACCAATCACCCTTCTGAGTATATTGTGCCACAATAACTGTTGTGAATTTCAATTCATGTGCAAGAAATCAAAAAGAAAAAGTAGAGACATTGCCATGTATCAAATAATAAAAGGCCAATTATGTGCAATTTTCTCCAGAAACTCAAATTTCAACACAAATAATATAACAAATGCTACTGCTTAGTGATTACTGAACTATACAATGTGGGAAGCATACACTAGAAACAAATGAGAGGTCAATAATTACATTACTGCTTATCTCATGTTAAATATGAAGAGTTCCATGAAAGAGTTTTTCACTTTGTGGGTGATATGAATATGTCAACATATCCAGCATTATAACCATTACTAGGCTACACCATACCAAAGCAGCATTTTAGCAGACTTTAATACCTGCAATTCAGGATATATAGCTAACTCAAGCTTGACAGGTCTTGTCGGGCTCCGTGCTTCACGTGGTAAAATCACTGCCCAACTGGGGAAAAGATTCAACTTAGGTTAGAGACACGCAAAACATACTACGATTGCCCTCACATCTATGTGCTTGTGGTATGCGATGAAGTTTCACGGGAATATTACATCTTTCTAGTCATAAACTGAGGAGCAAACGCTTCCAAGAAACCAGGACCATAATTCTCCCTCATCCATCCAGAAAAAAGAGAAATCCGCCCCTGAAAATAATGAAGAACGAAATAGCAACCAATAAACAAACTTAAAGAACAAATAGCAACAAACGAAAATGTGCAAGTCAACCGAAGTATAATAAAGCAAAATAGGACGTGAATAAAAAAACATACCTCTATGGCCCTTACAATGTTCACATGACCCTTTTCTCTAGCCAGATCAAGTGCGGTATTGCAGTCATCATTTGTTATGAACGGGTTAGCTGCAAATAAATCATAAATAGAAGGTTTTTTAACGTACAAAATTCAAATGGCAAACAATTGATACATGGTGATATATCTACAGCAGCATCGTGAACCTCCATGTGAGAGAAGTAAATGGACAGTCGGATCAAGTCCCTTTTTGGCAGCATGGTGCAATGCAGTCCCAGCGTGTGATCCTACAAACAGAAAAAGGAAAGGGAGCATTACAACAACGCAACAAAAAATGGTAACCTATTTTATTTAGCATGCATCCTGTAAGAATCCTATGGATTCTAATTTGTTTAACATAGAAGGATTCACATTTCGTTAAAGCAGAGTTGGCACGGTGCAAGTCAATCAAAACTGTAATGTTACAGTTCCCTTGATTGAGTTGATTCTGTTTTGCATGGCATGCAATCCTCAAACCTAATTAAACATAAGCTATATTTTTACTTGCGCACCATATTGTGCTGGTTTCTATTGAAGTGAGAAATTACAGTTAGAAACTTCAAGGTGTCCTTTTCATATCTCAAAGTATAAGCAACTTAAGAACTTTTGGGCTATGGTCGTATCAAAATCGACTCACTTTGATTATTATTTTCTTATAAAACTTACTTTTGGTTGAAGCACCACAAAAGACTTGATCTAATTCCTAGGTCCAAACTAAGAATAACAACAAATTTGTACTCACTCCACTCCACTCCATCCAGAAAAATCCCCTGTTATGCATTCTGGGAATGATGGAGATAACCAACTAAAGCAATACACAAAGTAGCTATGAGAAAAGCATATATACCAGGCCGATATGCATTCACATTTGCACCCAATTCAAGCAAAGCTTTAGCCACATTCAGCAGATCAGGGCGCATGCTGGCGACCATCAGGGGCGTCTTCCCTTCCTTGTCAATCCACTGCAAGCAAGAAATCCAACCCCAACAAGAAAAGTTAACTCGTTTGATTCCCAGCTTTACAAGACTACGCTGTCGAAACCGCTGTCCTTGCCTCAACGCCAGCGCCCTGCGCCCGGAGGTTCCGAATCCCCTCGATGTTGCCGTAGTTCACCTGCTGGTACAGCAGCTCCTCCTTGGATTGCTGCATCCCCATTTGGACTCGCCGGACGGTGCAAATTTGAGGAATGAAGTGGAAGAGCGGTTCCCTTGCCCAAAACTGGAATTTTTATTACTGAACAGAGGATTTCGGTAGGGGTTGCTCCAGCCGAGGGCGCAGAAAGGAAATCCCAGCTAGCCGCAGCACGGAATCCGAGCGACTCCGAGGCAAAAGATCGCGGGCTAGGGGGGGCAAGCCGGGAATCCCCACGGCGGCGGCGAAGAGCGAGGGGTTACGGTTGTGGATGGGGATTGGACTGGAAGAAAATTAAGGAAGGAGCACAAAAAAAGCTCAGAAAGATGATCAAACCAAATAGGGGAATCCGGTGGCCTCCGAAGCAGAGGATGGCCGGGATGAGATCCCCCGCCGCGGGAGACAGGGGGCAGAGGGCGAGAGTTGGCGGCTGCGGATGGGTTATTTGGTGATTGCGGGTGGGACTTTAACGCGTGGTTGTTTGGAGAAAACGAAGTTAATGCGGCATCAACAATTTTCCCGGTCTCTAGGCTTCGGGGCGAAGGGATTGGGACTTGGGAGAAGCGCTCGCCGACGCGGGATCTGACGGGGCGCTGTGGATTCTCTGATTTGGAAGAGCCATGTCAGAGACGCAGTACGCTGACTTCGTTTATTTATTGAGTACTCCGTATCACAATATTTATCTTTCTACAGATGGAGTATTTTTTTATATCTAAAGATTCACCATAAAAATAATAAAATTTACATCGAGGTTTCTGGACCAGAAAACGACCACTGTCCTTACTGCCGCCGCCCGGACGTGTCATTGACAGTTGTTGCTTCCATGCCGAAGCGACAGCTGGGAAGCCTTCGGGCAGGTGCCCCCAAGGACCAGCGCACCAAGGCCGTAGTCGGTGTCGTTGAACCCTTGAATCGTTTCGAAGAATCTAACAGCAAATCTCGCCGCCGCATACACACGATGAATCACCCTAGCCTCGTTGCCCCGAGGAGCTGACAAGGATCTAGTTGTAGCTCCATCAAATTTGTCCTCGCTCGCACTGATGAACATATCAAGCATATTGCCCAATTGTTCGTTCCGGATCCATTGATGGAGAAATCGCTCGCGCTATGCTAGATGGATCCAGCGACGAGCACGAGCCGTGATGAATTCAGACTCGCACTCAACAGCATTTTCGAGGGTCTCCCGCCTTCTTCCTCTCCAAGTATAAGAGCATCTCCAATCGGACTTGCCAAATCCGACACCCTATTTTGTACATAAACTCTGTTCTCCTACTTATATGAAAAGGCAGTGCTCCTGCCGGTTGCTCGAAAAAAAAAATCCGACACCCTATACGGCCACGGACGTGTCGGCGCGTCCACGGACAGTGACTGGGCAGTCCCTAAATCCGCGCCTCCACAGTCGTGTATCTCATATACAACACTCTATATTCATACAAAATCATGCAACATAGTACGTAGATCACCAATCGATCAAAATTGACAGAAAATGAACATATAAACTGATACGAAACGGACATAATTCACATAACATCACCAAAAGATCACCAAACAGGCATAATTCACACAATTCAACGATTCGTCACATTCTAAACTAGATATTGGAGCTAGATTTATAAAAGATGAGGGTTGAGCTTCACCACTTCCTCATCGACCCTTTGCCACTTCTGGTCGATGGCGCTGTTGTAGGCGTTCGCGACAGGAGGTTGGTCGACGTCGGAGTCGGACCCGTCGAAGGAGGAGGAGTCGGAGATGACGATGTAGCATTGCAAGCGCCAGACTATGCGGTCCTGCTTGCGCTTGAGCTTGGCCACCCTCGTCGCCTCCGCCGCTGCCGCCACCCGCTCGGACTGCTCAATGCCGAGCCGAAGCTGCTTGGTGTTGATCCTCCTAAGCCGTCGGGCGTCCTTCTCCGTTGTGGTAAGTGACCGGCGATACACCCACTAGAGGATACGCTCCTCCTCGTCGGGCACCGGCATCACGCAACGGTGGCAGGCGGATTGCGCAGCCGCATTGGATGCGCCCCCATCTTCCTGATATGTCCAAAACGTATCTATAATTTCTGCTTGCTCCGTGCCTCTTTTGTGTGATATTGCTATGATATTTATGCACTTCCATACACTTTTGATCATATTTGTACTAACCTATTAACTCAGTGCACCACAGTGCCAGTTCCTGTTTTCTGCTGTTTTTCTATTTCAGGTTTCCCCCATATTAAAAGTGCCCTAAAAATTCCGGGAAAAATACAGGAAAAATCAGCGTAACGGGAGCTTCAAGAAAAACCAAGGTGGGGCCAGAGGGGAGCCAGGGGCAGCCCAGGCGGCCCCACCCCTGGCCGCCCTAGGGGGGCGCCTGGGCCCCCCTCTCCGCTTCTGGTGACCCCCTTTGGCATATATACTCCTCACGTCCCGAAACCCTCGAGGACGGAACCCTTTTTTACGATCTAGCCTCTGTTCCGCCGCCGCTGCGCTTCCAAGATCGGGAGCACCAGGAGAACTCTTCCCGGCACCCTGCCGGAGGGGAGAACCACCACCGGGAGCTTCTCCACCACCATGGACGCTTCCCGGATGAGTCATGAGTAGTCCCCCTTGGACCATGGGTCCATGACCAGTAGCTATGTGATGTTCTCCTCCCCTCTTTGTTCTTCATGGATTAGACCTCGTGAGCTGCCCTACATGATCGAGGCACATATGTAATCTTTGTGGTGTTGCTCTGCTGAGTTTGTTGGGATCCGATGGATTATGAGATTATGTTCAGATTGTGTGTGAGTAATATATTTGATTCACCTCTTTTATATTTATGTTCTTGAGTAATTCTTGCATGTTCTCCGTTGCTGTTTATTGCTTTGGCCGAGTAGTAGGTAGTAACTCCAAGAGGGAACATTATGCTTGATTGTGGGTTCATGCCCCTCGATGACTAGTTTGAGTGACAGAAACATGAGTCTAGGGGATGTGATGTTGCCACAAGGGGGAAAACAACGGTGCTTGTACTTGCGGGTGCAAGGATTGTTTACTTTACGCAAAGTTCTTTTAATGCAGTTGTTTGTTGTTTTGAGTCTACACTTTGGGTGGGATTCGCAACTTAATACCAGCGAGATGTTCTGGATAGATATCTCAAGGTGGATGATTAGTAGTAGATGCAGATGGATTTCGGTCTACTTGCCTTGGCGTACCGCCCATGCTTTTGAGCCTCTACCTTTCTTTACAGCATAGTTAGCATTGGTTTGCGCACATAATCCTGTCAATTGCCCAGCTGTAATTTGTTTACCTCGCTTAGCTATTTTATCTTTTTTGGGAGAGAGACATCACTAGTGAACATCATGGGACCCCGATCCATATTACCATCACTGATCACACCCGCTATTTACTTCCTGTTCTTATTTCCTAGTTGCAGTCATACCTATCACTATTATCTCTTGTGTTTGATCCTTTGTAAACGACAAGGCCGGAGGGATTGACAACCTCTCTGTACTCGTTGGGAGCAAAGTTATTTGTATCTGCGTGCAGGTCCTGTCAACCGCTAAGTATCTGGCGCCGTTAGCAGTTGACACCTTCTTGTCGACCCTCGGAGTCTCTCGGGATTCGATCCTTGGTATCTTGCCAAGGGAAACTTGCCGTTACGCTACATCTCAAACCTTCCACTTGGGGTAACCAACGAGGGGCGAGAAGCCATCACTCCCTTGCCCTCTGCCTCTTGCGCCGGGCGTCGTGTGCCTACGACTCCGGAGTATGCATCTGCGGTGCCTGGAGAGCGGGCACTGATACGTCTCCAACGTATCTAAAAAAATTTATTGTTCCATGCTATTATTTATGAAGTCTTGGATGTTTAAAGGGCTTTATCATACACTTTTATATCATTTTTTAGACTAACCTACTAACACAAAGGCCCAGTCCAGATTGTTGTTTTTTTCCTGTTTCAGGGTTTTGCAGAAAAAGAATATCAAACGGAGTCCAAACGGAATGAAACCTTCGCGAGAGATATTTTTGGAGAAAATCACGCACAGGGAACTTGAGAACCACGTCAGGGGAGCATCGAGGCGCCCACGAGGGTGGGGGCGGGCCCCTCGAGCACCCCCCCGGTGTCCTCATTCCTCCTATATAAGTCTACGTACCCCGAAACCTTCGACAACAGAGAGAAAACCCTAATTCCACCGCCGTAACCTTCTGTTCCCGTGAGATCCCATCTTGGAGCCTGTTCCGGAGCTCCACCAGAGGGGGATCCATCACGGAGTTCTTCTTCATCATCATCATCGCCCTCACCATGAGTTGTGAGTAGTTTACCACAGACCTTCGGGTCCATAGCTAGTATCTAGATGGCTTCTCCTCTCTCTCTGGTTCTCAATACAAAGTTCTCCTCGGTCTTCGAGGAGATCTATTCGATGTAATCTCTTTTTGCGGTGTGTTTGTTGAGATCCGATGAATTATGAGTTTATGATCAAGATTATCTATGAGAAATATTTGGTTCTTCTCTGAACTTCTTATGTGTGCTCATAATATCCTTGCAAGTCTCTTCGAATTATTGGTTTGGTTTGTCCTACTAGATCTAAGTTCTTGCAATGGGAGAAGTGCTTGGCTTTGGGTTCAATCTTGCGGTGTCCTTTCCCAGTGACAGTAGGGGCAGCAAGGCACGTATTGTATTGTTGCCATCGAGGATAAAAAGATGGGGTTTATATCATATTGCTTGAGTTTATCCCTCTACATCATGTCATCTTCCTTAAGGCGTTACTCTGTTCTTATGAACTCAATACACTAGATGCATGTTGGATAGCGGTCGATGTGTGGAATAATAGTAGTAGATGCAGAATTGTTTCGGTCTACTTGTCTCGGACGTGATGCCTATATACAATGATCATGCCTAGATAGTCACGTAATTATTCGCTTTTCTATCAATTGCTCGACAGTAATTTGTTTACCCGCCATAGAATATCGCTATCATGAGAGAAGCCACTAGAGAACACTATGGCCCCGGGGTCTATTCTCAACATATCAATCTACATCTACTTTACTTTTTAGCTCTTTTATTTGTTGTTCTTATAAACTAAAAATACCAAAAATATAAACTATCATCTCTATCAGATCTCACTTTCTTAAGTGACCGTAAAGGGATTGACAACCCCTTATCGCGTTGGTTGTGAAGTTCTTATTTGTTTGTGCAGGTGCGAGGGACTCGCGTGTGGTCTCCTACTGGATTGATACCTTGGTTCTCAAAAACTGAGGGAAATACTTACGCTACTGTGCTGCATCTCCCTTTGCTCTTCGAGGGAATACAACGCAAGCTCGAGAAGTAGCAAGAAGAATTTATGGCGCCGTTGCCGGGGAGGCTTACGCAAAAGTCATATACCAAGTACCTATCACAAACCCTTATCCTTTGCATTACATTTATTTACCTCTCGTTTTCCTCTCCCCCACTTCACCCTTGTCATTTTATTTGCCCTTCTTTCCGCCGTGTGTTTATCGTTCGCTTGTTTCTTGTTTGCTTGTGTGTGTTGGATTGCTTGCTTGTCACTATGGCTTAGAACAATACCAAATTGTGTGACTTCTCCAATACCAACAACAATGATTTTATTAGCACTCCGATTGCTCCTATTACCAATGCCGAATCTTTATACAATGCTGCTTTGTTGTATCTTGTCATGAAAGATCAATTCTTCGGCCTTCCTAGTGAAGATGCCGCTACCCATCTAAACAACTTTGTTGATTTGTGTGATATGCAAAAGAAAAGGGATACGAATAACGATATTGTTAAATTGAAGTTATTTCCGTTTTCACTTAGAGATCGTGCTAGAAATAGTATTGATTCATGGAATAAGTGCAAAGATGATTTTATCTCTAAGTATTTCCCTCCTGCTAAGATCATCTCTCTGAAGGAAATATGCCCTAGAGGCAATAATAAAGTTATTATTTATTTCCTTATATCATGATAAATGTTTATTATTCATGCTAGAATTGTATTAACCGGAAACTTAGTACATGTGTGAATACATAGACAAAACAGTATGTCCCTAGTATGCCTCTACTAGACTAGCTCATTGATCAAAGATGGTTATGTTTCCTAGCCATAGACATGAGTTGTCATTTGATCAATGGGATCACATGATTAGTAGAATGATGTGATGGACAAGACCCATCTGTTAGCTTAGCACTATGATCATTTAGTTTTACTGCTATTGATTTCTTCATGACTTATACATGTTCATATGACTATGAGATTATGCAACTCCGGAATACCGGAGGAACACCTTGTGTGCTATCAAACGTCACAACGTAACTTGGTGATTATAAAGATGCTCTACAGGTGTCTCCGAAGGTGTTCGTGGTGTTGGCATAGATCAAGAATAGGATTTGTCACTCTGAGTGTCGGAGAGGTATCTCTGGGCCCTCTCGGTAATACACATCATAATAAGCCTTGCAAGCAAATGACTAATGATTTGGTCACGGGATGATGTATTACGGAACGAGTAAAGAGACTTGCCGTTAACGAGATTAACTAGGTATGGTGATATCGACAATCGAATCTCGGACAAGTAACATACCGATGAAAAAAGGAACAACGTATGTTGTTATGCGTTTTGACCGATAGAGATCTTCGTAGAATATGTAGGAGTCAATGTGAGCATCCAGGTTCCGCTATTGGTTATTGACCGGAGATGAGTCTCAGTCATGTCTACATAGTTCTCGAACTCGTAGGGTTTGCACGCTTAATGTTTGATGACGATCGGTATTATGAGTTTATGTGGTTTGATGTACCGAAGGTAGTTCGGAGTCCCAGATGAGATCGGGGACATGACGAGGAGTCTCGAAATGGTCGAGACGTAAATATCGATATATTGGACGACTATATTCGAACACCGGAAAGGTTCCGAGTGATTCGGGTATTTTTCGGAGTACCGGAGAGTTACGGGAATTCGCCGGGGAGTATATGGGCCTTATTGAGCTTTAGGGGAAAGGGAGAGAGGAGGCTGCGCCCCTCCCATGGCTTGGTCCGAATTGGAGGGAGAGGGGCTGCGCCCCCTCCTTCCTTCTCTTCTCTTTCCCTTTCCTTCTGTCCTACTCCTACTACTTGGAAGGGCTCCTAGTTCTACTAGGAAAGGGGGAATCCTACTCCCCGTGGGAGTAGGACTCCCCTAGGGAGCGCCATAGAGAGGGCCGGCCCTCCCTCTCCTCCAATCCTTTATATACGGGGGTAGAGGCACTCCATAGACACACAAGTTGATCAGTTGATCTCTCCCAACCGTGTGCGGTGCCCCCCTCCACAGTAACACACCTCGGTCATATCGTTGCAGCGCTTAGGCGAAGCCCTGCGACGGTAACTTCATCATATCCGTCACCACGCTGTCGTGCTAACGAAACTCTCCCGTGAAGCTCAACTGGATCAAGAGCTTGTGGGACGTCATCAAGCTGAACGTGTGTTGAACGCGGAGGTGTCGTACGTTCGGTACTTGATCGGTTGGATCGCGAAGAAGTTCGACTACATCAACCGCGTCACTAGACGCTTCCGCTTCCGTTCTACGAGGGTACGTAGACACACTCTCCCCTCTCGTTGCTATGCATCTGGTAGATAGATCTTGTGTGATCGTAGGAAAATTTTGAAAATATTACGTTCCCCAACAGTGGCATCAAAGCCAGGTCTATGTGTAGATGATATGTACGAGTAGAACACAAGTGAGTTGTGGACGATACTAGTCATACTGCTTACCAGCATGTCATACTTTGCTTCGGCGGTATTGTGAGATGAAGCGGCCCGGACCGACATTACGCGTACACTTACGCGAGACTAGTTTCACCGTTATGAGCACTCGTTGATTAAAGGTGACTGGCGGGTGTCTGTCTCTCTCACTTTAGCTGAATCAAGTGTGACTACGCCCGGTCCTTGTGAAGGTTAAAACAACACATACTTGACGAAATATCGTTGTGGTTTTTGTATGCGTAGGTAAGAACGGTTCTTACTAAGCCCGTAGCAGCCACGTAAAACTTGCAACAACAAAGTAGAGGATGTCTAACTTGTTTTTGCAGGGCATGTTGTGATGTGATATGGTCAAGACATGATGAGTTATACGGTTTTGTATGAGATGATCATGTTTTGTAAAGTTATCGGCAACTGGAAGGAGCCATATGGTTGTCGCTTTATTGTATGAAATGCAATCGCCGTGTAATTGCTTTACTTTATCACTAAGCGGTAGCGATAGTCGTAGAAGCAATAGTTGGCGAGACGACAACGATGCTATGATAAAGATCAAGGTGTCGCGCCGGTGACGAAGGTAATCATGACGGTGCTTTGGAGATGGAGATCAAAAGCACAAGATGATGATGGCCATATCATGTCACATATTTTGATTGCATGTGATGTTTATCTTATTATGCTTCTTATTTTGCTTAGTACGACGGTAGCATTATAAGATGATCCCTTACAAAATTTCAAGGTATAAGTGTTCTCCCTGAGTATGCACCGTTGCGAAAGTTCATCGTGCCGAGACACCACGTGATGATCGGGTGTGATAAGCTCTACGTTCAAATACAATGGGTGTAAGCCAGTTTTCCGCACGCAGAATACTCGGGTTAAACTTGACGAGCCTAGCATATGCAGATATGGCCTCGGAACACTGGAGACCGAAAGGTCGAGCGTGAGTCATATAGTAGATATGATCAACATAAGATGTTCACCATTGAAAACTACTCCATCTCACGTGATGATCGGACATGGTTTAGTTGATTTGGATCACGTGATCATTTAGATGACCAGAGGGATGTCTATCTAAGTGGGAGTTCTTCAAGTAATATGATTAATTGAAATTTAATTTATCATGAACTTAGTCTTGGTAGTATTAGCATATCTGTGTTGTAGATCAATAGCTCGCGATATAGCTCCTCGTTTATTTTATATGTTCCTAGAGAAATATAAGTTGAAAGATGTTAGTAGCAATGATGCGGACTAGGTCCTTGATCTGAGGATTATCCTCATTGCTGCACAGAAGTATTATGTCCTTGATGCACCGCTAGGTGACGAACCTATTGCATGAGCAGATACAGACGTTATGAACGTTTGACAAGCTCGGTATGATGACTACTTTTAGTGCGCCATGCTTTACGGCTTATAACCGAGACTTCAAAAACGTTTTGAACGCCACGGAGCATATGAGATGTTCCAAGAGTTGAAATTAGTATTTCATACTCATGCCCGTGTCGAGAGGTATAAGACCTCTGACAGTACATTTCCTACAAGATGGAGAAGAATAGCTCAACCAGTAAGCATGTGCTCAGATTATATGGGTACTACAATTGCTTGAATCGAGTGGGAGTTAATCTTCCAGATAAGATAGTAATTGACAAAGTTCTCTAGACACTATCACCAAGTTAGTAGAACTTCGTGATGAACTATAATATGCAAGGGATGACAAAAGTAATTCCCGAGCTCTTCGCGATACTGAAATCGGCGAAGGTAGAAATCAAGAAAGAGCATCAAGTGTTGATGGTTAACAAGACCACTTGTTTCAAGTAAAGGGCAAATGGATAGAAGGGGAACTTCAAGAAGAATGACAAGCAAGTTGTCACTCCCGTGAAGAAACCCAAAGCTAAACTCAAGACTGAAACTAAGTGCTTCCACTGCAAAGGAAATGGTCACTGGAAGTGGAACTGCCCTAGATACTTGGTGGATAAGAAGGATGGCAAAGTGAACAAAGGTATATTTGATATAAAAATTATTGATGTGTACTTTACTAGTGTTCATAGCAACCCCTGGGTATTTGATACCAGTTTAGTTGCTAAAATTAGTAACTTGAAACAAGAGTTGCAGAATGAACAGAGACTAGTTAAAGGTGAAGTGACGATGTGTGTTGGAAGTGGTTCCAAGATTGATATGATCATCATCGCACACTCCCTATACTTTCGGGATTAGTGTAGAACCTAAATAAATGTTATTTGGCATTTGCGTTAAGCATGAATATGATTTGATCATGTTTGTTGTAATACGGTTATTCATTTAAAGTCATAGAATAATTGTTATTCTGTTTACATGAATAAAGCCTTCGATGGTCATACACCCAATGAAAATAGTTTGTTGGATCTCGATCGTAGTGATACACATATTCATAATATTGAAGCCAAAAGATGCAAGGTAAATAATCATAGTGCAACTTATTTGTGGCACTGCCGTTTAGGTCATATTGGTGTAAAGCGCATGAAGAAACTCCATAGTGATGGACTTTTGGAATCACTTGATTATGAATCACTTGGTGCTTGCGAACCATGCCTCATGGGCAAGATGACTAAAACTCCGTTCTCCGGAACAATGGAGCGAGCAACAGATTTGTTGGAAATCATACATACTGATGTATGTGGACCGATGAGTGTTGAAGCTCGTGGCGAGTATCATTATTTTCTGACCTTCACTGATGATTTGAGCAGATATGGGTATATCTACTTGATGAAGCACAAGTCTGAAATATTTGAAAAGTTCAAAGAATTTCAGAGTGAAGTAGAGAATCATTGTAACAAGAAAATAAAGTTTCTACGATCTGATCATGGAGGTGAATATTTGAGTTACGAGTTTGGTCTTCATTTGAAACAATGTGGAATAGTTTCACAACTCACGCCACCCGGAACACCACAATGTAATGGTGTGTCTGAACGTCGTAACCGTACTTTATTAGATATGGTGTGATCTATGATGTCTCTTACCGATTTACCACTATAGTTTTGGGTTATGCATACACCTGGATTCACGTTAAATAGGGCACCATCTAAATCCGTTGAGACGACGCCTTATGAACTGTGGTTTGGCAAGAAACCAAAGTTGTCGTTTCTTAAAGTTTGGGGCTGCGATGCTGATGTGAAAAAACTTCAACCTGATAAGCTCGAACCCAAGTCGGAGAAATGTGTCTTCATAGGATACCCCAAAGGAAACTGTTGGGTACACCTTCTATCACAGATCTAAAGGCAAGATATTCGTTGCTAAGAATGGATCCTTTCAAGAGAAGGAGTTTCTCTCGAAAGAAGTGAGTGGGAGGAAAGTGGAACTTGATGAGGTAATTGTACCTTCTCCCAAATTGGATAGTAGTACATCACAGAAACTAGTTCTAGTGATTCCTACACCAATTAGTGAGGAAGCTAATGATGATGATCATGTAACTTCAGATCAAGTTACTTTTGAATCTCGTAGGTCAACTAGAGTACGTTCCGCACCAGAGTGGTATGGTAACCCTATTCTGGAAGTCATGTTACTAGACCATGATGAACCTACGAACTATGAGGAAGCGATGATGAGCCCAAATTCCGCAAAATGTCTTGAGGCCATGAAATCTGAGATGGGATCCATGTATGAGAACAAAGTGTGGACTTTGGTTGACTTGCCCGATGATCGGCGAGCCATGGAAAATAAATGGATCTTCAAGAGGAAGACTGACGCCGATGGTAATGTTACTGTCTACAAAGCTCGACTTGTTGCGAAAGGTTTTTGACAAGTTCAAGGTGTTGACTACGATGAGATTTTCTCACCCGTAGCGATGCTTAAGTCTGTCCGAATCATGTTAGCAATTGCCACATTTTATGAAATTTGGCAAATGGATAACGAAACTGCGTTCTTTAATGGATTTATTAAAGAAGAGTTGTATATGATGCAACCAGAAGGTTTTGTCAATCCTAAAGGTGCTAGCAAATTGTGCAAGCTCCAGCGATCCATCTATGGACTGGTGCAAGCATCTCGGAGTTGGAATATATGCTTTGATAAGTTTATCAAAGCATATAGTTTTATACAGACTTGCGGTGAAGCCTGTATTTACAAGAAAGTGAGTGGGAGCACTACAACCTTTCTAATAAGTATATGTGAATGACATATTATCGATCGGAAATGATGTAGAATTTTCTGGAAAGCATGAAGCAGTGTTTGAAAGGAGTTTTTCAAAGAAAGACCTCAGTGAAGCTGCTTACATATTGAGCATCACGATCTATAGATAGATCAAGACGCTTGATAAGTTTTTTTCAATGAGTACATATCTTGACAAGTTTTTGAAGTAGTTCAAAATGGATCAGTCAGAGAAGGAGTTCTTGCCTGAGTTGTAAGGTATGAAGTTGAGTAAGACTCAAAGCCCGACCTCGGCAGAAGATAGAGAAAGAATGAAAGTCATTCCCTATGCCTCAGCCATAGGTTCTAT
Source organism: Secale cereale (assembly GCA_902687465.1). NCBI lineage: Eukaryota > Viridiplantae > Streptophyta > Magnoliopsida > Poales > Poaceae > Secale > Secale cereale. Next base: position 99,891,617 of record LR738709.1, read on the forward strand.
AAAGTATGCCATGCTGTGTACCAAACTTGTTGTGTACCTTACCATGAGTTTGGCAAGGAGGTACAAAAGTGATCCAGGAGTAGATCACTAGACAGCGGTCAAAATTATCCTTAGTTACTGGATAACTAAGGAAATGTTTTCTCGATTATGGAGGTGATAAAGAGTTCGTCATAAAGAGTTACACCGATACAAGCTTTACACTAATCCAGATGACTCTAAGTATCAATCTGGATGCATATTGGAAGTGGGAGCAATCAGCTAGAGTAGCTCCATGCAGAGCATTGTAGACATAGAAATTTGCGAAATACATACGGATCTGAATGTGTCAGACCCATCGACTAAACTTCTCTCACAAGCAAAACATGATCACACCTTACTACTCTTGGGTGTTAATCACAGAGCGATGTGAACTAGATTATTGACTCTAGTAAACCCTTTGGGTATTGGTCACATGGCGATGCGAACTATGGGTGTTATTCACATAACGATTTGAACTATCGGTATTAAATCACATGGAGATGTGAACTAGATTATTGACTCTAGTGCAAGTGGGAGACTGAAGGAAATATGCCCTAGAGGCAATAATAAAGTTATTATTTATTTCCTTATATCATGATAAATGTTTATTATTCATGCTATAATTGTATTAACCGGAAACTTAGTACATGTGTGAATACATAGACAAAACAGTATGTCCCTAGTATGCCTCTACTAGACTAGCTCATTGATCAAAGATGGTTATGTTTCCTAGCCATAGACATGAGTTGTCATTTGATCAACGGGATCACATCATTAGGAGAATGATGTGATGGACAAGACCCATCCGTTAGCTTAGCACTATGATCGTTTAGTTTTAATGCTATTGCTTTCTTCATGACTTATACATGTTCCTATGACTATGAGATTATGCAACTCCAGAATACCGGAGGAACACCTTGTGTGCTATCAAACGTCATGACGTAACTGGGTGGTTATAAAGATGCTCTACAGGTGTCTCCGAAGGTATTCGTGGTGTTGGCATAGATCAAGAATAGGATTTGTCACTCCGAGTGTCGGAGAGGTATCTCTGGGCCCTCTCGGTAATACACCTCATAATAAGCCTTGCAAGCAAATGACTAATGATTTAGTCACGAGATGATGTATTACGGAACGAGTAAAGAGACTTGCCGGTAACGAGATTAACTAGGTATGGTGATACCAACGATCGAATCTCGGACAAGTAACATACCGATGACAAAAGGAACAACGTATGTTGTTATGCGTTTTGACCGATAAAGATCTTCGTAGAATATGTAGGAGCCAATATGAGCTCCAGGTTCCGCTATTGGTTATTGACCGGAGATGAGTCTCGGTCATGTCTACATAGTTCTCGAACCCGTAGGGTCCGCACGCTTAACGTTTGATGACGATCGGTATTATGAGTTTATGTGTTTTGATGTACCAAAGGTATTTCGGAGTCCCGGATGAGATCGGGGACATGACGAGGAGTCTCGAAATGGTCGAGACGTAAAGATCGCTATATTGGACGACAATATTCGAACATCGGAAAGGTTCTGAGTGATTCGGGTATTTTTCGGAGTACCGGAGAGTTACGGGAATTCGCTAGGGAGTATATGGGCCTTATTGGGCTTTAGGGGAAAGGGAGAGAGGAGGCTGCGCCCCTCCCACGGCTTGGTCCGAATTGGACTAGGGAGAGGGGCTGCGCCCCCTCCTTCCTTCTCTTCTCTTTCCCTTTCCTTCTCTCCTACTCCTACTACTTGGAAGGGCTCCTAGTTCTACTAGGAAAGGGAGAATCCTACTCCCGGTGGGAGTAGGACTCCCCTAGGGCGCGCCATAGAGAGGGCCGGCCCTCCCTCTCCTCCACTCCTTTATATACGGGGGTAGAGGCACCCCATAGACACACAAGTTGATCAGTTGATCTCTCCCAACCGTGTGCGGTGCCCCCCTCCACAGTAACACACCTCGGTCATATCATTGCAGCGCTTAGGCGAAGCCCTGCGACGGTAACTTCATCATATCCGTCACCACGCCATCGTGTTGACGAAACTCTCTCGTGAAGCTCAACTGGATCAAGTGCTCGTGGGACGTCATCAAGTTGAACGTGTGCTGAACGCGGAGGTGTTGTACGTTCGGTACTTGATCGGTTGGATCGCGAAGAAGTTCGACTACATCAACCGCGTCACTAGACGCATCCGCTTCCGTTCTACGAGGGTACGCAGACACACTCTCCCCTCTCATTGCTATGCATCTGGTAGATAGATCTTGCGTGATCGTAGGAAAATTTTGAAAATACTACGTTCCCCAACACTCTCTTAGAACCGATATTATGAATTTTAAGCAACTAGATCATGAGCATGTTGCACAAGCTTGGGAGAGAATGAAATTAATGATACGTAATTGCCCTACACATGGTTTGAATCTATGGATGATTATTCAGAACTTTTATGCCGGCTTGAATTTTGCTTCTAGAAATCTTTTAGATTCAGTCGTCGAAGGCACTTTCATGGAAACCACCGTAGGAGAAGCTACCAAACTCCTAGATAATATTATGGTTAATTATTCTCAATGGCACACCGAAAGATCTACTAGTAAAAAGTACATGCTATCGAAGAAATTAGTGTTTTGAGTCGAAAGATGGATGACTTATGAAATTGTTTGCTGCTAAGAGTGCCTCTTCTGATCCTAATGATATGCCTTTGTCCACTTTGATTGATAATAACAATGAATCTTTGGATGTGAATTTTGTTTGTAGGAATAATTTTGGTAACAATGCTTATAGAGGTAATTTTAATCCTATGCCTTTTCCTATTGATTCCTCTAATAATTACGGTAATTCCTACAACAACTCTTATGATAAGATGCCTTCTGAATTTGAAACTAGTGTTAAGGAGTTTATGATCTCGCAAAAGAATTTCAATGCTATGCTTGAAGAGAAATTGCTTAAGGTTGATGAATTAGCTAGAAGTGTGGATAGAATTACTCTTGATGTTGATTCTTTGAAACTTAGATCTATCCCACCTAAGCATGATATCAATGAGTCTCTCAAATCCATGAGAATTTCCATTGACGAATGCAAAGAAAGAACCGCTAGGATGCGTGCTAAAAGAGAGGATTATATTAAAGCGTGTTCTTCTAGTTATTATGAAAACAAAGATGAAGATCTGAAAGTTATTGATGTGTCTCCTATTAGATCCTTGTTTTCTAGTATAAATTTTGATGAAGATAGGATTGGAGATGATTCTGCTTTAAGCTGTCCCAATGATTCAGAGTTTTTAGATCTTGATGCTAAAATTGCTAAAAGTGGGAGTGAAGAGATTAAAACTTTGCATAGTGATGAACCCACTACTTTGGATTTCAAGGGATTCAATTATGAAAATTTATCTTTGATTGATTGTATTTCCTTGTTGCAATCCGTGCTAAATTCTCCGCATGCTTATAGTCAAAATAAAGCTTTCACCAAACATATAGTTTATGCTTTGATGCAATCTTATGAAGAAAAACTTGAGTTGGAAGTTTCTATCCATAGAAAGCTTTATGATGAGTGGGAACCTACTATCAAAATAAAAATAAAAGATCATGGTTTGTGTGATTTGGGTGCAAGTGTCTCCACTATCCCAAAAACTTTGTGTGAATTGCTAGGGTTCCATGAGCTTGATGATTGTTCTTTAAATTTGCATCTTGCGGATTCCACTATTAAGAAACCTATGGGAAGGATGAATGATGTTCTTATTGTTTCCAATAGGAATTATGTGCCCGTAGATTTCATTGTTCTTGATATAGATTGCAATCCTTCATGTCCTATTATTCTTGGTAGACCTTTCCTTAGAACGATTGGTGCAATTATTGATATGAAGGAAGGAAATATTAGATTCCAATTTCCGTTAAGGAAAGGCATGGAACACTTTCCTAGAAATAAAATCAAATTACCATATGAATCTATCATGAGAGCCACTTATGGATTGCCTTCCAAAGATGGTAATACCTAGATCTATCTTGTATCGCGCCTAACTAGGGGCGTAAAACGATAGCGCTTGTTGGGAGGCAACCCAATTTTATATTATTATTTGTTTTTGTTGCTGTTAGGGAATAAATATTGCATCTAGCATCTGTTTAGATGTGGTTTCATGTTTTGTTTATTGTTTGTGCCAAGTAGAACCTCTGGGAAGACTTGTGTGAAGTTTATGTGATCTTGCTGTGAAAAACACAATCGTTGGCGCTCTCTAAAGTGGTCGTCAGATTTTACTGGAGCATGCTATTTAGTTGATTCTTTTTGCAGGTGATTAATAGGCAAATTACTCAAATTTACCAATTTAGTTTGAATTTTTTGGAGTTCCAGAAGTAGGAGAAACCTGCAGATTACTACAGTTAGTTCTGTTTTTGACAGATTTTGTTTTTCGTGAGTTGTTTGCTTATTTCAATGCATCTATGAGTAATATTTGGAGGTATGAACCATAGAGAAGTTGGAATACAGTAGGTTTAACACCAATATAAACAAAAAATGAATTCACTGCAGTACCTTTGAGTAGTGGTTTGCTTTCTTATACTAACGGAGCTCACGAGAATTTTTGTCTAAGTTTTGTGTTGTGAAGTTTTCAAGTTTTGAGTATTGCTTTGATGGACTATCGAACCAAGAGTAGCAAAGGCCTAAGCTTGGGGATGCCCATGGCACCCCAAGTAAAATTCAAGGATAATCAAAAGCCTAAGCTTGGGGATGCCCCGGGAAGGCATCCCCTCTTTCGTCTTCATCCATCGGTAACTATACTTGGAGTTATATTTTTATTCACCACATGATATGTGTTTTGCTTGGAGCGTCTTGTATGATTTGAGTCTTTGCTTGTTAGTTTGCCACAATCATCCTTTCTGGACACACCTATTTGAGAGAGTTAAATATGGCCTAGGAATTGTTAGAACACTCTATGTGCTTCACTTATATCTTTTGAGTTGAATAGTTTTTGCTCTAGTGCTTCACATATATCTTTTAGAGCACGGTGGTGGTTATATTTTGTAGAAATTTTTGAACTCTCATGCTTCACTTATATCTATTCGAGAGTCTATTAAAACAGCATGGTAATGTGTTTAGGCTAAGAAACTAGTCTTCACATGATAGACATCCAATGTCAATGTAGTAAAAAATCACACTAAGTGCATTGAATATAATAAGATGTTGGACGCTTGATAATTGTTTTGAGATATGAGGATAGTGATATTAGAGTCATGCTAGTGGAGTTATTATGAAATTGAGAAATACTTGTGTTAAGGTTAGTGATTCTCGTATCATGCACGTATGGTGAACCGCTGTGTGACGAAGTTAGAGCATGAGGTATTTGTAGAGTGCCAACCTTTGTGTAGAGGTCGGGGGCGCGTGATGGTTAACTCCTACCAACCTCCCCCCTAGGAGCATGCATTGATTGCTTTGTTTTGATGACTCATAGATTTTTGCAATAAGTATATGAGTTCTTATGACTAATGTTGAGTCCATGGATTATACGCACTCTCACCCTTCCACCATTGATAGCCTCTCTTGTACCGCGCAACTTTCGCCGGTGCCATAAACCCACTATATATCCTTCCTCAAAACAGCCACCGTATTATTCCTCAAAACAGCCACCATACCTACCTATCATGGCATTTCCATAGCCATTCCAAGATATATTGCCATGCAACTTTCCACCATTCCGTTCATATGACACGCATCATATTGTCATATTGCCATGCATGATCATGTAGTTAACATCGTTTTTGTGGCAAGGCCACCATGCATAATTTTTCATACATGTCACTTTTGATTCATTGCACATCCTAGTACACCGCCGTAGGCATTCATATAGAGTCATACCTTGTTGTAGTATTGAGTTGTAATTTCGAGTTGTAATGAAAGTGTGATGATCATCATTATTAGAGCATTGTCTCATGTGAGGAAATGCCAATAAAAAAAGAGATGGCCCAAAAAAATAGAGAGGGGCTAATAAAAAAAAGGAGAAAGCCCCTCCAAAAAATGAGAGAAAAGAGAGAAGGGACAATTGCTACTATCTTTTTCCACACTTGTGCTTCAAAGTAGCACCATGTTCTTCATTGTAGAGAGTCTCATGTTTAGTCACTTTCATATACTAGTGCAATTTTTCATTAGAGCACTTGGCTTGTATATTCCAATGATGGGCTTCCTCAAATGCCCTAGGTCTTCGTGAGCAAGCAAGTTGGATGCACACCCACTAGTTTTTTTGTTGAGCTTTCATACATACTTAGCTCTAGTGCATCCGTTGCATGGCAATCCTTGCTCACTCACGTTGATATCTATTTATGGGCATCTCCATAGCCCATTGATACGCCTAGTCGATGTGAGACTATGTCCCTCCTTTTTGTCTTCTCCACAACCACCTCTATTCCACCCATAGTGCTATGTTCATGGCTCACGCTCATGTATTGCGTGAAAATTGGAAGGTTTGAAAAGATAGAGGATGAAAACAAGTGATTGGCTGAAATCGGGGTTGTGCATGATATGAATATTTTGTGTGATGAAGAGGGAGCACAGCCAGCCTATATGACTTTGTAGGGATAACTTTCTTTAGCCATAGTATTTTGAGAAGACATGATTGCTTTGTTAGTATGCTTGAAGTATTGTTATTTCTTATGTCAATATAGACTTTTATCTTGAATCTTTCAGATCTGAACATTCATGCCACAATTAACAGAATTACATTGAGAAACTATATTGGTTAGCATTCCACATCAAAAATTCTTTCTTTATCATTTACCTACTCGAGGATGAGCAGGAATTAAGCTTGGGGATGCTTGATACCTCTCCAACGTATCTATAATTTTTGATTGTTCCATGCTATTATTTATGAAGTCTTGGATGTTTGAAGGGCTTTATCATACACTTTTATATCATTTTTGGGACTAACCTACTAACCCAAAGGTCCAGTCCAGATTGCTGTTTTTTGCCTGTTTCAGGGTTTTGCACAAAAAGAATATCAAACGGATTCCAAACGGAATGAAACCTTCGCGCGAGATATTTTTGGAGAAAATCATACATAGGGAACTTGAGAACCACGTCAGGGGAGCATCGAGGCGCCCCCGAGGGTGGGGGGTGCGCCCCCTGCCCAGGGCGCGCCCCCTACCTCGTGGGCTCCTCGAGCACCCCCCGGTGTCCTCCTTCCTCCTATATAAGTCTACGTACCCCGAAACCTTCGACAACAGAGAGAAAACCATAATTCCACCGCCATAACCTTCTGTTCCCGTGAGATCCCATCTTGGAGCCTGTTCCGGAGCTCCACCGGAGGGGGATCCATCACGGAGTTCTTCTTCTTCATCATCATCGCCCTCGCCATGAGTTGTGAGTAGTTTACCACAGACCTTCGGGTCCATAGCTAGTATCTAGATGGCTTCTCCTCTCTCTCTGGATCTCAATACAAAGTTCTCCTCGGTCTTCGAGGAGATCTATTTGATGTAATCTCTTTTTGCGGTGTGTTTGTCGAGATCCGATGAATTGTGAGTTTATGATCAAGATTATCTATGAGAAATATTTGGTTCTTCTCTGAAATTTTTATGTGTGCTCATAATATCCTTGCAAATCTCTTCGAATTATTGGTTTGGTTTGGCCTACTAGATCTATAGTTCTTGCAATGGGAGAAGTGCTTGGCTTTGGGTTCAATCTTGCGGTGTCCTTTCCCAGTGACAGTAAGGGCAGCAAGGCACGTATTGTATTGTTGCCATCGAGGATAAAAAGATGGGGTTTATATCATATTGCTTGAGTTTATCCCTCTACATCATGTCATCTTCCTTAAGGCGTTACTCTGTTCTTATGAACTCAATACACTAGATGCATGCTGGATAGCGGTCGATGTGTGGAATAATAGTAGTAGATGCAGAATCGTTTCGGTCTACTTGTCTCGGACGTGATGCCTATATACAATGATCATGCCTAGATAGTCATGTAATTATTCGCTTTTCTATCAATTGCTCGACAGTAATTTGTTTACCCGCCATAGAATATCGCTATCATGAGAGAAGCCACTAGAGAACACTATGGCCTCCGCGTCTATTCTCAACATATCAATCTACATGTGCTTTACTTTTATCTCTTTTGTTTGTTGTTCTTATAAACTAAAAATACCAAAAATATAAACTATCATCTCTATCAGATCTCACTTCCGTAAATGATCGTAAAGGGATTGACAGTCCCTTACCGCGTTGGCTGCGAAGTTCTTATTTGTTTGTGCAGGTCCGAGGGCCTCGCGCGTGGTCTCCTACTGGATTGATACCTTGGTTCTCAAAAACTGAGGGAAATACTTACGCTACTGTGCTGCATCTCCCTTTCCTCTTCGAGGGAATACAACGCAAGCTCGAGAAGTAGCTGGCACTAGAACCCACCGTTGCCCGTGCGGTGCAGCGGCGGGAGGTCGAAGAGGACGTCGGGTGGGCGGCGCTGATTGGGCAGCCCTCGCAGATCCACGCGCGGGGCGGGAAGGGACGGTGGCGGGCGATAGGTGGCGTCGCACCTGACACGAAGCTGCCGGCTGTAATGACCCGTGAGCGTGCTCGAGCGTGATACGGGACGCCAAATCGTCCTCGTCTCCGGAGCTGCCGTCGAAGTGGATGCTGGTGCTGGACATGCTCGACGATGCTCGGGATTGGATGGATTTGGGGAAAGGAGAGTGTCGGAGAGCGGAGTGAAGTGAGTTAGGGTTTGCTCTGGAAGGAGAATTTGTGGGGTCAGTGTGGGTCAGCAGTGGGACTGGCAGACATGGCGAACGCGCCCGGGCTGCCTCATATCCGCCTTACATTTAGGTTTGATATAAAGGGTGCCGATTAACCCGGGCATTTGTCCGCAATTTGAGAGCTCCGATTGGGTTCTGATGTAGATGCTCTAAGGCTTCTTCCTCATTTGCACGATCTCTTCCTATGTCACATCTTCCACTCATTGTGTAATTCTTTGACAGAAAAAAGGAAAAGTTGTCAGACAAGAGACCTCGCATCTGATACGTCTCCAACGTATCTATAATTGTTTATTGTTCGATGATGTTATATTATCATTCTTAGATGTTTTACAATAATTTTATAGTCATTTTATATATCATTTTTTGGTACTAACCTATTGACATAGTGCCAAGTGCCAGTTGTTGTTTTCTGCATGTTTTTTACATCGCAGGAAATCAATATCAAACGGAGCCCAAACACCGCGAAACTATTTTTGTGATTTTTTCTGGGCCGGAAGGAAGACAATGGGCCCTGGTGGCACCTGGGGGGGTGTTGGGGAACGTAGCAGAATTCAAAAAAATTCCTACGCTTCACCAAGATCAATCTAAGGAGTCATCTAGCAACGAGCATAAAGGAGTGCATCTACATACCCTTTGTAGATCGCGAGCGGAAGCGTTCGAAGGAACGTGGATGATGGAGTCGTACTCGTTGTGATCCTCGTCACCGATGATCCCAGCGCCGAACGGACGGCACCTCCGCGTTCAACACACGTACGATACATCGATGTCTCCTCCTTCTTGATCCAGCAAAGGGGGAGGAGAGGTTGATGGAGATCCAGCAGCACGACGGCGTGGTGGTGGATGCAACGGGAAAAGCTGCAGGGCTTCGCAAAGACCCTGCGGGAGGAGTAGGAGATGTAACGGGGGGGGGGGG
>LR738709.1:99901388-99962570 GCA_902687465.1 Secale cereale
GGGGGGGAGAGGCGCCTGGGGCTGAGGTGCGGCTGCCCTCTCTCCCCCCACTATATATAGGGGGCCAAGGGGGCGCCGGCCCTAGGAGATCCAATCTCCTAGGGGGTGCAGCGGCCAAGGGGGGTGGCTTGCCCCCCGAGCCTAGGGGGGCGCCCCCACCCCTAGGGTTTCAACCCTAGGCGCATGGGGGGAGGCCCATGGGGGGTGCGCCAGCCCACTAAGGGCTGGTCCCCCTCCCCCTTCAGCCCATGGGGCCCTCAGGGATGGGTGCCCCCACCCGGTGGACCCCCGGGACCCTTCCGGTGGTCCCGGTACACTACCGGTGACCCCGGAACCTTCCCGATGGCCGAAACTGGACTTCCTATATATCATTCTTTACCTCCGGACCATTCCGGAACTCCTCGTGACGCCCGAGATCTCATCCGGGACTCCGAACAACATTTTGGTTACCGTATGCATATATCTCTACAACCCTAGCGTCACCGAACCTTAAGTGTGTAGACCCTACGGGTTCGGGAGACACGCAGACATGACCGAGACGACTCTCCGGTCAATAACCAACAACGGGATCTGGATACCCATGTTGGTTCCCACGTGTTCCTCGATGATCTCATCGGATGAACCACCATGTCAAGGATTCACTTAATCCCGTATGTAATTCCCTTTGTCTATCGGTACGATACTTGCCCGAGATTCGATCGTCGGTATACCGATACCTTGTTGAATCTCGTCACGGCAAGTCTCTTTACTCGTTCTGTAATCCATCATCCCGTGACTAAATCCTTAGTCACATTGAGCTCATTATGATGATGTCTTACCGAGTGGGCCTAGAGATACCTCTCTGTCATACGGAGTGACAAATCCCAGTCTCGGTTCGTACCAACTCAACAGACACTTTCGGAGATACCCGTTGCATACCTTTATAGACACCCAGTTACGTTGTGACGTTTGGCACACCCAAAGTATTCCTACGGTATCCGGGAGTTGCACAACCTCATGGTCTAAGGAACAGATACTTGACACTGGAAAAGCTTAAGCATTACGAACTACACGAGGCTTAGGATTGGGTCTTGTCCATCACACCATTCTCCTAATGATGTGATCCCGTTATCAATGACATCCAATGTACATGGTCAGGAAACCGTGACCATCTGTTGATCAACGAGCTAGTAACTAGAGGCTTACCAGGGACACGTTGTGGTCTATGTATTCACACATGTATCGTTGTTTCCGTACAATACAATTCAAGCATGAATAACAGACAATTATCATGAACAAGGAAATATAATAATAATCCTTTTATTATTGCCTCTAGGGCATATTTCCAATAGTCTCCCACTTGCACTAGAGTCAATAATCTAGTTACATTGTGATGAATCGAACACCCATAGAGTTCTGGTGTTGATCATGTTTTGCCCGTGGAAGAGGTTTAGTCAACGGATCTGCGACATTCAGATCCGTATGCACTTTACAAATATCTATGTCTCCATCTTGAACATAATTTCGGATGGAGTTGAAATGGCGCTTGATGTGCTTGGTCTTCTTGTGAAACCTGGGCTCCTTGGCAATGGCAATAGCTCTAGTGTTGTCACACAAGAGAGTCATCGGGCTTGACGCGCTTGGAATGACTCCTAGGTCGGTGATGAACTCCTTCATCCAGACTCCTTCTTGCGCTGCTTCGCAAGCAGCTATGTACTCCGCTTCACATGTAGAATGCGCCACGACGCCCTGCTTGCAACTGCACCAGCTGACTGCCCCACCATTCAAAATATACACGTATCCGGTTTGTGACTTGGAGTCATCCAGATCTGTGTCGAAGCTAGCATCGACGTAACCCTTTACGACGAGCTCTTCGTCACCTCCATAAACGAGAAACATATCCTTAGTCCTCTTCAGGTACTTCAGGATGTTCTTGACCGCTGTCTAGTGTTCCATACCGGGATCACTTTGGTACCTCCCCACCAAACTTATGGCAAGGATCACATCAGGTCTGGTACACAGCATGGCATACATAATAGAACCTATGGCTGAGGCATAGGGGATGACACTCATCTTTTCTCTATCTTCTGTCGTGGTCGGGGACTGAGCCGTGCTCAATCTCATACCTTGCAATACAGGCAAGAACCCTTTCTTGGACTGATCCATATTGAACTTCTTCAATATCTTGTCAAGGTATGTGCTTTGTGAAATACCAATGAGGTGTCTCGATCTATCTCTATAGATCTTGATGCCTAATATATAAGCAGCTTCTCCAAGGTCCTTCATTGAAAAACTCTTATTCAAGTAGGCCTTTATGCTCTCCAAGAATTCTATATCATTTCCCATCAGCAATATGTCATCCACATATAATATGAGAAATGCTACAGAGCTCCCACTCACTTTCTTGTAGATACAGGCTTCTCCCCAAGTCTGTATAAAGCCAAACGCTTTGATCACATCATTAAAGCGGATATTCTAACTCCGAGATGCTTGCACCAGCCCGTAGATCGAGCGCTGGAGCTTGCATACCTTGTTAGCATTCTCTGGATTGACAAAACCTTCCGGTTGCATCATATACAGCTCTTCCCTGAGGAAGCCATTAAGGAATGCCGTTTTGACGTCCATTTGCGATATCTCATAATCATAGAATGCGCCAATTGCTAACATGATTCAGACGGACTTCAGCATCGCTACGGGAGAGAAAGTCTCGTTGTAGTCAATCCCTTGAACTTGTCGATAACCCTTAGCGACAAGCCAAGCCTTATAGATGGTCACATTACCATCCGCGTATGTCTTCTTCTTAAATATCCATTTATTTTCTATGGTGTGCCGATCATCGGGCAAGTCCACCAAAGTCCATAATTTGTTTTCATACATGGATCCTATCTCGGATTTCATGGCTTCAAGCCATTTATTGGAATCCGGGTCCGCCATCGCTTCTTCATAATTTGAAGGTTCACCGTTGTCTAACAACATGATTTCCATGACAGGGTTGCCGTACCACTCTGGTGCGGAACGTGTCCTTGTGGACCTTCGAAGTTCAGTAGTAACTTGATCCGTATCTTCATGATCATCATCATTAACTTCCTCCCTTGTTGGTGCAGGCACCTCAGGAACAGTTTCCTGCGCTGCGCTACTTTCCGGTTCGGGAGGGGTGACTGTCACCTCATCAAGTTCTACTTTCCTCCCACTCACTTCTTTCGAGAGCAACTCTTTCTCCAGAAAGGATCCATTCTTGGCAACAAAGACCTTGCCTTCGGATCTGAGGTAGAAGGTGTACCCAATCGTTTCCTTTGGGTATCCTATGAAGACGCATTTTTCCGATTTGGGTTCGAGCTTCTCAGGTTGAAGTTTCTTGACATAAGCAACGCAACCCCAAACTTTCAGAAACGACATCTTAGGTTTCTTGCCAAACCAAAGTTCATACGGTGTCATCTCAACGGATTTCGTCAGAGCCCTATTTAAAGTGAATGCGGCAGTCTCTAAAGCATAACCCCAAAAAGATAGCGGTAAGTCGGTGAGAGACATCATAGGTCGCACCATGTCCAACAGAGTACAATTTCGACGTTCGGACACACCATTACCCTGAGGTGTTCCGGGCGGTGTCAATTGTGAGACAATTCCATAGTTCCTTAGGTGCGTGCCAAATTCATGACTTAAATATTCACCCCCGCGATCCGATCGTAAGAACTTTATTTTTCTGTCACGTTGATTCTCAACCTCATTCTAAAATTCCTTGAAGTTTTCAAAGGTCTCAGACTTGTGTTTCATTAAGTAGACATACCCATATCTACTCAAGTCATCTGTGAGGGTGAGAACATAACGATAGCCTCCGCGAGCTTCAACACTCATTGGACCGCACACATCGGTATGTATGATTTCCAATAAGTTGGTCGCTCGCTCCATTGTTCCTGAGAACGGAGTCTTGGTCATCTTGCCCAAGAGGCATGGTTCGCATGTGTCAAATGATTCATAATCAAGAGACTCTAGAAGTCCATCTGCATGGAGCTTCTTCATACGTTTGACACCAATATGACCAAGGCGGCAATGCCACAAGTATGTGGGACTATCATTGTCAACTTTACATCTTTTGGCATTCACACTATGAATATGTGTATCATCACGCTCGAGATTCATCAAAAATAAACCATTGACCAGCGGGGCATGACCATAAAACATATCTCTCAAATAAATAGAACAACCATTATTCTTGGATTTAAATGAGTAGTCATCTCACATCAAACGAGATCCAGAGACAATGTTCATTCTCAAAGCTGGTACTAAATAACAATTATTAAGGTTTAAAACTAATCCCAAGGGTAGATGTAGAGGCAGCGTGCCGACGGCGATCACATCGACCTTGGAACCATTCCCAACGCGCATCATCACCTCGTCCTTCGCCAGTCTCCGCTTATTCCGCAGCTCCTGCTTTGAGTTACAAATGTGAGCAACTGCACCGGTATCAAATACCCAGGAGCTACTACGAGCGCTGGTAAGGTACACATCAATAACATGTATATCACATATACCTTTGACGTTGCCGGCCTTCTTGTCTGCTAAGTATTTGGGGCAGTTCCGCTTCCAGTGACCCGTTCCCTTGCAATAAAAGCACTCAGTCTCAGGCTTGGGTCCATTCTTTGGCTTCTTCCCGACAACTGGCTTACCGGGCGCGGCAACTCCTTTGCCGTCCTTCTTGAAGTTCTTCTTACCCTTGCCCCTTTTGAACTTAGTGGTTTTATTCACCATCAACACTTGATGCTCTTTCTTGATCTCCACCTCGCTGATTTCAGCATTGAATACACCTCGGGAATGGACTTCTCCATCCCTTGCATATTGAAGTTCAACACGAAGCTCTTGTAGCTAGGTGGGAGCGACTGAAGGATTCTGTCAACGACCGCTTCGTTTGGGAGATTCATTCCCAACTGAGACAAGCGGTTGTGCAACCCAGACAACTTGAGTATGTGCTCGCTGACAGAACTATTTTCCTCCATCTTACAGCTGTAGAATGCGTTGGAGACATCATATCTCTCAACTCGGGCATGAGCCTGGAAAACCATTTTCAGCTCTTGGAACATCTCATATGCTCTGTGGTGCTCGAAACGCTTTTGGAGCCCCGATTCTAAGCTGTAGAGCATGCCGCACTGAACCCGGGAGTAATCATCACAACGCGACTGCCAAGCGTTCATAACATCTTCGTTTGCCGGGGCGGGAGCGTCACCTAGCGGTGCTTCTAGGACATAAGTTTTCTTGGCAGCTATGAGGATGATCCTCAGGTTATGGACCCAGTCCATATAGTTGCTACCATCGTCTTTCAGCTTGGATTTCTCTAGGAACGCGTTGAAGTTGAGGGTGACATGAGCGTGGGCCATTTGATCTACAAGACATATTGTAAAGAATTTAGACTAAGTTCATGACAACTAAGTTCATCTAATCAAATTTAATGAACTCCCACTCACATTGACATCTCTCTAGTCATCTAAGTGATACATGATCCGAATCGACTATCCCGTGTCCGATCATCACGTGAGACGGACTAGTCATCAACGGTGAACATCTTCATGTTGATCGTATCTTCTATACGACTCATGTTCGAACTTTCGGTCTTCCGTGTTCCGAGGCCATGTCTGTACATGCTAGGCTCGTCAAGTGAACCCTAAGTGTATTGCGTGTGTAAATCTGGCTTACACCCGTTGTATGTGAATGTTAGAGCCTATCACACCCGATCATCACGTGGTGCTTCGGAACAACGATCCTTAGCAATGATGCACAGTTAGGGGAAACAGAATTCTTGAAATTTTCAGTGAGAGATCATCTTATTTACTACCGTCGTTTTAAGTAAACAAGATGCATAAATGATAAACATCACATGCAATCAAATAAAGTGACATGATATGGCCAATATCATTTTGCTCCTTTAATCTCCATCTTCGGGGCACCATGATCATCTTTGTCACCGGCATGACACCATGATCTCCATCATCATGATCTCCATCATCGTGTCTTCATGAAGTCGTCTAACCAACTATTACTTCTACCACTATGGCTAACGTTTAGCAATAAAGTAAAGTAATTACATGGCGTTATTCAGTGACACGCAGGTCATACAATAAATAAGACAACTCCTATGGCTCCTACCGGTTGTCATTTTCATCGACATGCAAGTCGTGATTCCCTATTACAAGAACATGATCAATCTCATACATCACATATATCATTCATCACATCTTCTTGGCCATATCACATCACATAGCACATGATGCAAGAACAAGTTAGACGTCCTCTAATTGTTGTTGCAAGTTTTTACGTGGCTTCTATAGGTTTCTAGCAAGAACGTTTCTTACCTACGCCAAAACCACAACGTGATATGTCAATTTATATTTACCCTTCATAAGGACCCTTCTCATCGAATCCAATCCGACTAAAGTGGGAGAGAAAGACACCCGCCAGCCACCTTATGCAACTAGTGCATGTCAATCGGTGGAACCAGTCTCACGTAAGTGTACGTGTAAGGTCGGTCCGGGCCGCTTCATCCAACGATGCCGCCGAATCAAGATTGGACTAGTAACGGCAAGAGAATTGAACAAAATCAACGCCCACAACTTGTTTGTGTTCTACTCATGCAAGATGCTACGCAAAGACCTAGCTCAGATGCCACTGTTGGGGAACGTAGCAGAATTCAAAAAGTTTCCTACGCTTCACCAAGATCAATCTAAGGAGTCATCTAGCAACGAGCATAAAGGAGTGCATCTACATACCCTTTGTAGATCGCGAGCGGAAGCGTTCGAAGGAACGTGGATGATGGAGTCGTACTGTTGGGGAACGTAGTATTTTAAAATTTTCCTACGATCACGCAAGATCTATCTACCAGATGCATAGCAACGAGAGGGAAGAGTGTGTCTACGTACCCTCGTAGACCGGAAGCGGAAGCGTCAAGTGACGCGGTTGATGTAGTCGAACTTCTTCACGATTCAACCGATCAAGCACCGAACGTACGGCACCTCCGCGTTCAGCACACGTTCAGCTTGATGACGTCCCACGAGCTCTTGATCCAGTTGAGCTTCACGGGAGAGTTTCGTCAGCACGACGGCGTGGTGACGGATATGATGTATTCACCGGCGCAGGGCTTTGCCTAAGCACCGCGACGGTATGACCGAGGTGTGTTTCTGTGGAGGGGGGCACCGCACACGGCTGGAACAATTCAACTTGTGTGTATTTGGGTGCCCCCCTGCCCCCGTATATAAAGGAGCAAGGGGGAGGCCGGCCGGCCCTTGTTTGGTGCGGCTAGGGTGCAATCCTACTAGGAATAGGATTGCAATCCTATTCCTAGTAGGAACCACCAAAGAAGGAAGAGAGGGAATAGGAAAAGAAGAAGAGGTGGCGCCCCCCAACTCCTAGTCCAACTAGGAACCCTAGGTGGGGCGCCGTCCAGCCCTATGGGATGCCTCTCTCTTTTCCATAAGGCCCACTATGGACCATCCCCCTTCGTAGGGGGTTCCGGTAACCCCCTCCGGCAATCCCGTTAAATCCGAAACTTTTCCGGTATACTTCCGGTGGCCGAATATAGTCGTCCAATATATCAATCTTTATGTCTCGGACATTCCGAGACTCCTCGTCATGTCCGTGATCTCATCCGGGACTCCGAACTACCTTCGGTACATCAATACTCATAAACTCATAATACCGATCGTCATCAAACGTTAAGCGTGCGGACCCTACAGGTTCGAGAACTATGTAGACATGACCGAGACTCATCTCTGGTCAATAACCAATAGCGGAACCTGGATGTTCATATTGGCTCCTACATATTCTACGAAGATCTTTTATCGGTCAGAACCGCATAACAACGTACGTTGTTCCTTTTGTCAACGGTATGTTACTTGCCCGAGATTCGATCGTCGGTATCTCTATACCTAGTTCAATCTCGTTACCGGCAAGTCTCTTTACTCGTTCCGTAACACATCATCTCGTGACTAACTCATTAGTCTTTTGCTTGCAAGGCTTATTGTGATGTGTGTTACCGAGAGGGCCCAGAGATACCTCTCCGACACTCGGAGTGACAAATCCTAATCTTGATCTATGCCAACACCACGAATACTTTCGGAGACACCTGTAGAGCATCTTTATGATCACCCAGTTACGTTGTGACGTTTGATAGCACACAAGGTGTTCCTACGGTATTTGGGAGTTGCATAATCTCATAGTCATAGGAACATGTATAAGTCATGAAGAAAGCAATAGCAGTAAAACTAAACGATCATAGTGCTATGCTAACGGATGGGTCTAGTCCATCACATCATTCTCCTAATGATGTGATCCCGTTGATCAAATGACAACTCATGTCTATGGCTAGGAAACATAACCATCTTTGATCAATGAGCTAGTCTAGTAGAGGCATACTAGGGACATACTGTTTTTGTCTATGTATCCACACATGTACTAAGTTTCCGGTTAATACAATTCTAGCATGAATAAAAGACATTTATCATGATATAAGGAAATACAAATAACATCTTTATTATTGCCTCTAGGGCATATTTCCTTCAGTCTCCCACTTGAACTAGAGTCAATAATCTAGATTACAAAGTGATGATCCTCACACCCATGGAGTCTTGGTGTTGATCATGTTTTGCCCGTGGAAGAGGCTTAGTCAACGGGTCTGCAACATTCAGATCCGTATGTATTTTGCAAATTTCTATGTCTCCCTCCTTGACTAGATCGCGGATGGAATTGAAGCGTCTTTTGATGTGCTTTGTTCTCTTGTGAAACCTGGATTCCTTCGCCAAGGCTATGGCTCCAGTGTTGTCACAAAAGATTTTCATTGGACCCGATGCACTAGGTACTACACCTAGATCGGATATGAACTCCTTCATCCAGACTCCTTCATTTGCTGCTTCCGAAGCAGCTATGTATTCCGCTTCACACGTAGATCCCGCCACGACGCTCTGCTTGGAACTGCACCAACTGACAGCTCCACCGTTCAATAAAAATACATATCCGGTTTGTGACTTTGAGTCATCCGGATCAGTGTCAAAGCTAGAATCGACGTAACCGTTTACGACGAGCTCTTTGTCACCTCCATATACGAGAAACATATCCTTTGTTCTTTTCAGATACTTTAGGATGTTTTTGACCGATGTCCAGTGATCCACTCCTGGATTACTTTGGTACCTCCCTGCTAGACTTATAGCAAGGCACACATCAGGTCTGGTACACAGCATTGCATACATGATAGATCCTATGGCTGAGGCATAGGGAATGACTTTCATTTTCTCTCTATCTTCTGCAGTGGTCGTGTTGGGGAACGTAGTATTTTAAAATTTTCCTACGATCACGCAAGATCTATCTACCAGATGCATAGCAACGAGAGGGGAGAGTGTGTCTACGTACCCTCGTAGACCGGGAGCGGAAGCGTCAAGTGACGCGGTTGATGTTGTCGAACTTCTTCGCGATCCAACCGATCAAGCACCGAACGTACGGCACCTCCGCGTTCAGCACACGTTCAGCTTGATGACGTCCCACGAGCTCTTGATCCAGTTGAGCTTCACGGGAGAGTTTCGTCAGCACGACGGCGTGGTGACAGATATGATGTGTTCACCGGCGCAGGGCTTCGCCTAAGCTCCGCGACGGTACGACCGAGGTGTGATTCTGTGGAGGGGGGCACCGCACACGGCTAAAACAATTCAACTTGTGTGTCTTTGGGTGCCCCCCTGCCCCCGTATATAAAGGAGCAGGGGAGGGAGGCCGGCCAACCTCTCCTGGTGCGGCTAGGGAGGGAGTCCTACTAGGAATAGGATTGCAATCCTATTCCTAGTAGGATTCACCGAAAGGAAGAAGGGGGAAAGGAATAGGAGAGGTGGCGCCCCCCCAATCCTAGTCCAACTAGGATTCCTAGGTGGGGGCGCCGGCCAGCCCTATGGGCTGTCTCTCTCTCACCCTTTAGGCCCACTATGGACCATCCCCTCTCGTAGGGGGTTCCGGTAACCCCCTCCGGCATTCCCGATAAATCCGAAACTTTTCCGGTATACTTCCGGTGTCCGAATATAGCCGTCCAATATATCAATCTTTATGTCTCGGGCATTCCGAGACTCCTCGTCATGTCCGTGATCTCATCCGGGACTCCGAACTACCTTCGGTACATCAATACTCAAAAACTCATAATACCGATCGTCATCAAACGTTAAGCGTGCGGACCCTACGGGTTCGAGAACTATGTAGACATGACCGAGACTCATCTCTGGTCAATAACCAATAGCGGAACCTGGATGTTCATATTGGCTCCTACATATTCTACGAAGATCTTTTATCGGTCAGAACCGCATAACAACATACGTTGTTCCTTTTGTCAAACGGTATGTTACTTGCCCGAGATTCGATTGTCGGTATCTCTATACCTAGTTCAATCTCGTTACCGGCAAGTCTCTTTACTCGTTCCGTAACACATCATCTCGTGACTAACTCATTAGTCTTTTGCTTGCAAGGCTTATTGTGATGTGTGTTACCGAGAGGGCCCAGAGATACCTCTCCGACACTCGGAGTGACAAATCCTAATCTTGATCTATGCCAACACCACGAATACTTTCGGAGACACCTGTAGAGCATCTTTATGATCACCCAGTTACGTTGTGACGTTTGATAGCACACAAGGTGTTCCTACGGTATTCGGGAGTTGCATAATCTCACAGTCATAGGAACATGTATAAGTCATGAAGAAAGCAATAGCAGTAAAACTAAACGATCATAGTGCTATGCTAACGGATGGGTCTTGTCCATCACATCATTCTCCTAATGATGTGATCCCGTTGATCAAATGACAACTCATGTCTATGGCTAGGAAACATAACCATCTTTGATCAATGAGCTAGTCTAGTAGAGGCATACTAGGGACATACTGTTTTGTCTATGTATCCACACATGTACTAAGTTTCCGGTTAATACAATTCTAGCATGAATAAAAGACATTTATCATGATATAAGGAAATACAAATAACATCTTTATTATTGCCTCTAGGGCATATTTCCTTCAGTCTCCCACTTGAACTAGAGTCAATAATCTAGATTACAAAGTGATGATCCTCACACCCATGGAGTCTTGGTGCTGATCATGTTTTGCCCGTGGAAGAGGCTTAGTCAACGGGCCTGCAACATTCAGATCCGTATGTATTTTGCAAATCTCTATGTCTCCCTCCTTGACTAGATCGCGGATGGAATTGAAGCGTCTTTTGATGTGCTTTGTTCTCTTGTGAAACCTGGATTCCTTCGCCAAGGCTATGGCTCCAGTGTTGTCACAAAAGATTTTCATTGGACCCGATGCACTAGGTATTACACCTAGATCAGATATGAACTCCTTCATCCAGACTCCTTCATTTGTTGCTTCCGAAGCAGCTATGTATTCCGCTTCACACGTAGATCCCGCCACGACGCTCTGCTTGGAACTGCACCAACTGACAGCTCCACCGTTCAATAAAAATACATATCTGGTTTGTGACTTTGAGTCATCCGGATCAGTGTCAAAGCTAGAATCGACGTAACCGTTTACGACGAGCTCTTTGTCACCTCCATAAACGAGAAACATATCCTTTGTTCTTTTCAGATACTTTAGGATGTTTTTGAGCGCTGTCCAGTGATCCATTCCTGGATTACTTTGGTACCTCCCTGCTAGACTTATAGCAAGGCACACATCAGGTCTGGTACACAGCATTGCATACATGATAGATCCTATGGCTGAGGCATAGGGAATGACTTTCATTTTCTCTCTATCTTCTGCAGTGGTCGGGCATTGAGTCTTACTCAACTTCATACCTTGTAATACAGGCAAGAACCCTTTCTTTGACTGGTCCATTTTGAACTTCTTCAAAATCTTATCAAGGTATGTGCTTTGTGAAAGTCCAATTAAGCGTTTTGATCTATCTCTATAGATCTTGATGCCTAATATATAAGCAGCTTCACCGAGGTCTTTCATTGAAAAACTCTTATTCAAGTATCCTTTTATGCTATCCAGAAATTCTATATCATTTCCAATCAACAATATGTCATCCACATATAATATTAGAAATGCTACAGAGCTCCCACTCACTTTCTTGTAAATACAGGCTTCTCCAAAAGTCTGTATAAAACCATATGCTTTGATCACCTCATCAAAGCGTATATTCCAACTTCGAGATGCTTGCACCAGTCCATAGATGGATCGCTGGAGCTTGCATACTTTGTTAGCACCTTTTGGATCGACAAAACCTTCTGGTTGCATCATATACAACTCTTCTTTGAGATATCCATTCAGGAATGCAGTTTTGACATCCATTTGCCAGATTTCATAATCATAAAATGCGGCAATTGCTAACATGATTCGGACAGACTTAAGCATCACTACAGGTGAGAAAGTCTCATCGTAGTCAACTCCTTGAACTTGTCGAAAACCTTTCGCAACAAGTCGAGCTTTGTAAACAGTAACATTACCATCTGCGTCGGTCTTCCTCTTGAAGATCCATTTATTTTCGATGGCCTGCCGATCATCGGGCAAGTCAACCAAAGTCCACACTTTGTTCTCATACATGGATCCCATCTCAGATTTCATGGCTTCAAGCCATTTTGCGGAATCTGGGCTCATCATCGCTTCCTCATAGTTCGTAGGTTCATCATGGTCTAGTAACATGATTTCCAGAACTGGGTTGCCGTACCACTCTGGTGCGGAACGTACTCTGGTTGATCTACGACGTTCAGCAGAAACTTGATCCGAAGTTTCATGATCATTATCATTAACTTCCTCACTGATTGGTGTAGGAATCACAGGAACAATTTTCTGTGATGTACTACTTTCCAATCCGGGAGAAGGTACAATTACCTCATCAAGTTCTACTTTCCTCCCACTCACTTCTTTCGAAAGAAACTCTTTCTCTAGAAAGGATCCATTCTTAGCAACGAATATCTTGCCTTCGGATCTGTGATAGAAGGTGTACCCAACAGTTTCTTTTGGGTATCCTATGAAGACACATTTCTCCGACTTGGGTTCGAGCTTATCAGGTTGAAGCTTTTTCACATAAGCATCGCATCCCCAAACTTTAAGAAACGACAACTTTGGTTTCTTGCTAAACCATAGTTCATAAGGTGTCGTATCAACGGATTTAGATGGTGCCCTATTTAACGTGAATGCAGCTGTCTCTAAAGCATAACCCCAAAACGATAGTGGTAAATCGGTAAGAGACATCATAGATCGTACCATATCTAATAAAGTACGGTTACGACGTTCAGACACACCATTACGCTGTGGTGTTCCGGGTGGCGTGAGTTGTGAAACTATTCCACATTGTTTCAAATGAAGACCAAACTCGTAACTCAAATATTCTCCTCCACGATCAGATCGTAGAAACTTTATTTTCTTGTTACGATGATTCTCTACTTCACTCTGAAATTCTTTGAACTTTTCAAATGTTTCAGACTTGTGCTTCATTAAGTAGATATACCCATATCTGCTCAAATCATCAGTGAAGGTCAGAAAATAATGATACCCGCCGCGAGCTTCAACACTCATTGGTCCACATACATCAGTATGTATGATTTCCAACAAATCTGTTGCTCGCTCCATAGTTTCGGAGAACGGAGTTTTAGTCATCTTGCCCATGAGGCATGGTTCGCAAGCACCAAGTTATTCATAATCAAGTGATTCCAAAAGTCCATTATTATGGAGTTTCTTCATGCGTTTTACACCAATATGACCCAAACGGCAGTGCCACAAATAAGTTGCACTATCATTATTAACCTTGCAATTTTTGGTTTCAATATTATGAATATGTGTATCACTACAATCGAGATCCAATAAGAATAGACCACTCTTTAAGGGTGCATGACCATAAAAGATATTATTCATAAAAATAGAACAACCATTATTCTTTGAATTGAATGAATAACCGTCTCGCAACAAACAAGATCAAGATATAATGTTCATGCTCAACGCTGGCACCAAATAACAATTATTTAGGTCTAATACTAATCCCGAAGGTAGATGTAGAGGTAGCGTGCCAACGGCGATCACATCGACTTTGGAACCATTTCCCACGCGCATCGTCACCTCGTCCTTAGCTAATCTTCGTTTAATCCGTAGTCCCTGTTTCGAGTTACAAATATTAGCAACCGAACCGGTATCAAATACCCAGGTACTACTACGAGCATTAGTAAGGTACACATCAATAACATGTATATCACATATACCTTTGTTCACCTTGCCATCCTTCTTATCCGCCAAAAACTTGGGGCAGTTCCGCTTCCAGTGTCCAGTCCCCTTGCAGTAGAAGCACTCAGTTTCAGGCTTGGCTCCAGATTTGGGTTTCTTCGTGGAAGTAGCAACTGTCTTGCTATTCTTTTTGAAGTTTCCCTTCTTTCCCTTGCCCTTTTTCTTGAAACCAGTGGTCTTGTTAACCATCAACACTTGATGCTCCTTCTTGATTTCTACCTCCGCAGCCTTGAGCATAGCGAAGAGCTCGGGAATTGTCTTTTGCATCCCTTGCATATTATAGTTCATCACAAAGCCTTTATAGCTTGGCGGCAGTGATTGAAGAACTCTATCAATAACACTATCCACGTCAACTTTGCAACCAAGTTGAGTCATATGATTGTAGTACCCAGACATTCTGAGCAAGTGTTCACTGATAGAACTATTCTCCTCCATTTTGCAGCTGTAGAACTTATTGGAAATCTCATATTTCTCAATTCGGGCATTTGCTTGAAATATTAACTTCAACTCTTGGAACATCTCATATGGTCCATGGCGTTCAAAACGTCGTTGAAGTCCTGGTTCTAAGCCGTAAAGCATGGCACACTGAACTATCGTGTAGTCATCAGACCGCGATTGCCAGACGTTCAAAGCGTCTACATTAGCGGGAGGGGGCTTGTCACCTAGCGGTGCTTCAAGGACATAATTTTTCTGTGTAGCAATGAGGATAATCCTCAGGTTACGGACCCAGTCCGTGTAATTGCTACCATCATCTTTCAACTTAGCTTTCTCTAGGAATGCATTAAAATTCAAAGGAACGGTAGCACGGGCCATTGATCTACAATAACATAGATATGCAATAACTATCAGGACTAAGTTCATGATAAATTAAAGTTCAATTTAATCATATTAATTTAAAGAACTCCCACTTAGATAGACATCCCTCTGGTCATCTAAATGATCACGTGATCCAAATCAACTAAACCATGTCCGATCATCACGTGAGATGGAGTAGTTTCAATGGTGAACATCTTATGTTGATCATATCTACTATATGATTCACCCTCGACCTTTCGGTCTCCAGTGTTCCGAGGCCATATCTGCATATGCTAGGCTCGTCAAGTTTAACCCGAGTATTCTGCGTGTGCAAAACTGGCTTACACCCGATGTATTTGAACGTAGAGCTTATCACACCCGATCATCACGTGGTGTCTCGGCATGACGAACTTTCGCAACGGTGCATACTCAGGGAGAACACTTATACCTTGAAATTTAGTAAGGGATCACCTTATAATGCTACCGTCGTTCTAAGCAAAATAAGAAGCATAATAAGATAAACATCACATGCAATCAAAATATGTGACATGATATGGCCATCATCATCTTGTGCTTTTGATCTCCATCTCCAAAGCACCTCCATGATCACCTTCGTCACCGGCGTGACACCTTGATCTCCATCGTAGCATCGTTGTCGTCTCGCCAACTATTGCTTCTACGACTATCGCTACCGCTTAGTGATAAAGTAAAGCAATTACATGGCGATTGCATTTCATACAATAAAGCGACAACCATATGGCTCCTGCCAGTTGCCGATAACATTACAAAACATGATCATCTCATACAAAACCGTATAACTCATCATGTC
This sequence comes from Secale cereale, assembly GCA_902687465.1. Classification (NCBI taxonomy): domain Eukaryota; kingdom Viridiplantae; phylum Streptophyta; class Magnoliopsida; order Poales; family Poaceae; genus Secale; species Secale cereale. The sequence continues at coordinate 99,917,216 of LR738709.1, forward strand.
TTGACCATATCACATCACAACATGCCCTGCAAAAACAAGTTAGACGTCCTCTACTTTGTTGTTGCAAGTTTTACGTGGCTGCTACGGGCTTAGCAAGAACCGTTCTTACCTACGCATACAAAACTACAACGATGTTTCGTCAAGTATGTGTTGTTTTAACCTTCACAAGGACCGGGCGTAGCCACACTTGATTCAGCTAAAGTGAGAGAGACAGACACCCGCCAGTCACCTTTAAGCAACGAGTGCTCGTAACGGTGAAACCAGTCTCGCGTAAGCGTACGCGTAATGTCGGTCCGGGCCGCTTCATCTCACAATACCGCCGAAGCAAAGTATGACATGCTGGTAAGCAGTATGACTAGTATCGCCCACAACTCATTGTGTTCTACTCGTGCATATCATCTACGCATAGACCTGGCTCTTGATGCCACTGTTGGGGAACGTAGTATTTTAAAATTTTCCTACGATCACGCAAGATCTATCTACCAGATGCATAGCAACGAGAGGGAAGAGTGTGTCTACGTACCCTCGTAGACCGGAAGCGGAAGCGTTAAGTGACGCGGTTGATATAGTCGAACTTCTTCACGATTCAACCGATCAAGCACCGAACGTACAGCACCTCCACGTTCAGCACACGTTCAGCTTGATGACGTCCCACGAGCTCTTGATCCAGTTGAGCTTCACGGGAGAGTTTCGTCAGCACGACGGCGTGGTGACGGATATGATTTATTCACCGGCGCAGGGCTTTGCCTAAGCACCGCGACGGTATGACCGAGGTGTGTTTCTGTGGAGGGGGGCACCGCACACGGCTGGAACAATTCAACTTGTGTGTCTTTGGGTGCCCCCCTGCCCCCGTATATAAAGGAGCAAGGGGGAGGCCGGCCGGCCCTTGTTTGGTGCGGTTAGGGTGCAATCCTACTAGGAATAGGATTGCAATCCTATTCCTAGTAGGAACCACCAAAGAAGGAAGAGAGGGAATAGGAAAAGAAGAAGAGGTGGCGCCCCCCAACTCCTAGTCCAACTAGGAACCCTAGGTGGGGCGCCGGCCAGCCCTATGGGATGCCTCTCTCTTTTCCATAAGGCCCACTATGGACCATCCCCCTTCGTAGGGGGTTCCGGTAACCCCCTCCGGCAATCCCGTTAAATCCGAAACTTTTCCGGTATACTTCCGGTGTCCGAATATAGTCGTCCAATATATCAATCTTTATGTCTCGGACATTCCGAGACTCCTCGTCATGTCCGTGATCTCATCCGGGACTCCGAACTACCTTCGGTACATCAATACTCATAAACTCATAATACCGATCGTCATCAAACGTTAAGCGTGCGGACCCTACGGGTTCGAGAACTATGTAGACATGACCGAGACTCATCTCTGGTCAATAACCAATAGCGGAACCTGGATGTTCATATTGGCTCCTACATATTCTACGAAGATCTTTTATCGGTCAGAACCGCATAACAACATACGTTGTTCCTTTTGTCAACGGTATGTTACTTGCCCGAGATTCGAACGTCGGTATCTCTATACCTAGTTCAATCTCGTTACCGGCAAGTCTCTTTACTCGTTCCGTAACACATCATCTCGTGACTAACTCATTAGTCTTTTTCTTGCAAGGCTTATTGTGATGTGTGTTACCGAGAGGGCCCAGAGATACCTCTCCGACACTCGGAGTGACAAATCCTATTCTTGATCTATGCCAACACCACGAATACTTTCGGAGACACCTGTAGAGCATCTTTATGATCACCCAGTTACGTTGTGACGTTTGATAGCACACAAGGTGTTCCTACGGTATTCGGGAGTTGCATAATCTCATAGTCATAGGAACATGTATAAGTCATGAAGAAAGCAATAGCAGTAAAACTAAACGATCATAGTGCTATGCTAACGGATGGGTCTTGTCCATCACATCATTCTCCTAATGATGTGATCCCGTTGATCAAATGTGTAATGCCCAGGATGGAGTTATACCTCCTACGTGTCGAGGCACGACTTAAAGGCATAAATCCATCCTAGAATGATCTCAAGTTCGGTAATCTTTGCACATCTCATGTAAAAGAGGGGATTGTAAACAGAAAATAGTTGGCTTACACTCGCCACGTCACAGAATTACAGTACAAGTCTCAATCATCATACATTAAGAACATCACAACCCTCTAAGGGCAAAATCCAAAAGCAAGATACCAAACTTAGATAAATAAACCACAGGCGGATCGAATCCTAGTAGGAGTCTCCACTACTGATCAACCGGATATCGCACATAGTACCGACTACGCTCCTCGTCGTACTCCCAATCCAGCTCGGTGCCATCACCTGGATAGCTCACAACTGGACCTGCATCTGGTGTGTGAAGTAACTGTGAGCCACAGAGGACTCAGCAATCCCGTTTCCGGGTAACAAGACTATTTAAGCCTTTGGGAGAGGATAAGGCTGAAGAAAAGAATAAGTGTCTGCAGCAGCAACTAGCATCTAGCTTACGTGAGTGAGAGCGAGAAGAGAAAGCCTCGGCGAGAAGTGATCACGAAGTGATCCTAGCTACAAGCTCAGCAAAACATAACCCCTCCGTGTTCAACTCCCGAATCCCTATTCGGAAATTGACAGTCACGGAACACACGCTGGTAGTGTATTAGAAACATTGTGTCAAGTTATCTACAACCGGAATTAACAAGCTCCCATCTGCCACATAACCGCGGGCACGGCTTTCGAAAGTTCAAACCCTGCAGGGGTGTTCCAACTTGACCCATTACAAGCCCACGATCCGCGGAGTCGCAACTCCAAAGTGGGAAGACCCGAGTATCCTCGGAATCCCGTGCTCAAGATATACCGAACTAAGGTAAGGCTAATCCAGCAAATCCTCCCGGCGTGCCGACACCCTGATAGTAGCCGCGCGTATCTCGTCTCAGGCCACGACCGGATGGGACAAGCTACGGGTTTTTACCAGACCTTGAGTTTCCTCGAGGTGGCCCCGCAGGTTGCCCGTTTCGGACCAACACTCATGTGGAGCACTGGCCCGGGGTTGTTGATTAAGAAAAAGGGTTTATAACTCCCTATGCAAGTTTAGTTTGTTATTAGGCAAATAGTACCAATGTTGGGACTTGCTGGAAAAGACTTAGCACTTAGCGGTTTATCGAGGGGGTCCCATACACCCCAACCGTGTTAGGAACGCATAATCAAGGAACATAACACCGGTTTATACGGTTCCTAACGGCATGAGTGGAACAAATCACCAAACAAAAGGCTTAGCCTTCCACCCTTGCCAATATATAGATGATTTCATTTTAAGCATTTATATAGTGTGATATAACCCAACCAAACTTCATCATGAAGCAAGCATCTTCGATCTTCACCTGCAACTAACAATGCTATAAGAAGGGCTGAGCGAAGCGTACTTAGCCAAGCAACGGTTTGCATAGGTAGGTTGGTTAAACATGGCAATGGTTTACAAGTAGGAGGCTGACAAGAAGATCATGGGCATCGAGGCAAAACTATAGAGCGGAACTACTAGCAATAGGCAAAGATAGTAATGTTATCGGGATTCGGTCATCTTGCCTGAAGTGAAGTCGTTCGGATCGTAAGAAGGGTCCTAGTGCTCAACCTCGTTGGAAACCTCGTGCTCGTACTCGAACTCAGACTCTGCTTCCGGCTCTAAACAAAACAATCACACCAAGCACCAATCAACAAGATGCAATGCGCACTCGAAAAAGATGAATGCATGATGGATGCACTAAGGATGCACACGGAGCACGGAAAATATCACTCAAGCAAAACACCTCAAAACATGATAACAATCTGGTATTATTAATCTACATGGAAAAACAATCAAGTTTGATATAAGATTCGCTGAAATCGGAGTTACGGGCTAAAAGTTATGCCCGAAACAAGAAATGAGCGAAAGCTGAAAATTACAGCAACATAGCAACTTCGGAGCACAAAATAATTAAGCTACAGCACTCAAATATCATGGCAAAGGACATGAACACAAAGTAGACATATACTACAGCAACTAAGTCCAAAAGTGCACCCCCAACGGAGCCACGGATCAATAGCAATGATCTTGGACATATTGAACTTGACAATAAAATTCTGGCAGCAGAATTTTATTGAAACTTTGGAGCAAAAGATAAACATGCTACAGCCACTTAAATGGACATGTGAGGACATGAATGGAAAGACAACAATATATACTACAAAGAACAAACAAGATCCACTCCAAAACTAACATGCTTTGTCCTAGAACATCACACGAACATGGCATCGGAACGTTACAGATTTCAGACTTAGTGAAAAACCACTAAGTCCTAAAACAGCAATAACATCATGGCATATAAAAGAGCATGTTTAAGTCACCTCGAAACTAAACATGGCAAGAGGTAAGCACCTCATCAAAGTACACATGAAGGTGATCCCGAAACACACAAGCATGCATCATTGAGGTAAACACAACGATAGCAACGAGCTCAACAAGATGGCATTTCATAACAAGTGAAACAACATCACAGCCACATGGCACTTTGCAATGAAGATAACAAGGCAAGAATAAATCTAACATGCTACCTAGCACATACAACACGTAGAGCATGGCAAGACGAACACGTGGACATGTCATTTGCATCAATCGGACAAACGAGCTAAAAGATATCACATGGCAAAGATGACATGAAAACATCACATAGCAGCAGTTTATATCATGATGCACTCTTGCAACAGCAAAACAAGCACCTAAATGATCTCTAACATGCATGACAACTACAGATAAAACGTAGAGCAAGTCTCCACGAACGTCTGGACATATTATACGTGCGAATCGGAGCAACAGACAAAAAGTTATGGCAGTTGAAAGATTGCATCACAGATTAAAAATACTGGGACTTAGGGAAAATTGAGGTCAACCTAGATCTGGATCTGGAGGTGGAGATGGGCTCGGGCCGGAGCTGAAGCAGATCTGGGCGGCGGCTTGGCCCAGGCGGACGAGGACGGTGCGGCCCGCGCGATCAGCCGGAGCGGAGGAGCGGCCTTCGGGCCCAGGGGGACGGCGCTGGAGGTGGGCTCGGGTAGGCGGCCCAGTTTTCGGAGTGGCGAGGCCGGAGGGGATCTGGCCCGCGCTGGGCCAGGCGGTGACGCGGAGGAAGCCGGCCCACTCCGAGCTGGCGGCGGCGCGGACTGGCGATGCGGGAGGCGCTGAGGAGGCGGGAGGCGCGCCTGGCGGCTGAAGTGGGCGTCGAAGGGAGCGGGCCGGCGCCTGGAGCCCAAGGGAGGAGGCCCGATGATGTGGTCCAGCCCTTCGGTTCCTCGGTGGCTGGGCGACGAAGGGCCCAATCGAAGGGGAAGTGGTCCCCTTCCAGCGATGGAGGAAGGACTGGGCCGGCGCGGGATTGTTTCCCCTGGCCGATCGATGGAGGCTCGGCGTTGACCCTGGCCTGCCCGGTCGATCGAAGGGAAGGCTCGGCTGGCTGGCTCGAGGCTTCGAAGGGAAGGCTGGATCCTCTGATTTCCTTCGGGAGTTGACTGGAGGAGAGGTGAGCCAAATGGCTGTGAGGGGTAGGTGGATGTGAGAAAAAGAGGGGGAGAGAGGAGGAAGAAGGGGCTAGGGTTAGGGATGCCAAAAAATAGACTAGGGGGTCTATTATATAGCAGATGTCTAGGGTTAAGGGGGATTTAGGGGTGCTAGGAGCCCTCCGATCGCGATCCGACGGATCCGATCGCGGGGTAGTTTAGATGGGCCTAGGAGAAGATAAAAGACTGCAGTAGGGGTGTTTCTGGGACACAAAGTGAAGGCACTTTGGACCCACACGAATAACGGATGGGATAGCCAACGGAGTCCAAACGAGACGAGATTTGAGAGGCGGGTTGCACACAACAAAAAAACAACACACACAACAACCTCGCGGCACACCGGTAACGTTAAACGCCCGAACAACAAAGTAGGCCTACGGGACGTCACGGACACGTGAGGGAGCTCCAGAACGCGAAACGGACAACGGGAAGAAACACGCGGAACCGGATGCAACCGACAACACAAATGCAATGCGATGCACATGTCTACATGATATGAATGAATGCCACACACTCACACAACAAAACGTCGAAACCCGAAAGACATAGAACCCGGAATGGAAATAGATGAAGCCGGAGATATATTATATACCCAAAAGGGAAAGTATTACATCCGGGGCATTACAAACTCTCCTCTACTACAAAAAGATCTCGTCCCGAGATCTAGGACTGGAAAAAGGAAGGGTACTCGGAACGAAGATGATCTTCTCGTTCCCTGGTAGCTTCTCGGTCGGTGTGATGTGACCACTTGACTTTCAAGAATTTGATGGACTTGTTGCGGGTCTTGCGTTCGGTTTCTTCGAGAATAGCAACAGGATGCTCTCGGTAGGACAGGTCTTGTTGAAGATCGATCTCCTCAAACGGAATCATGCGCTCAGGTGCCTTGAAGCATTTGTGAAGTTGAGACACATGGAAGACATCATGAAAATTTGCAAAGTTGGGAGGGAGCTCCAGTTGATAGGCTAGGTCGCCTCTTTTGCCAAGAATCTTGAAAGGCCCGACGTATCTAGGAGCAAGTTTTCCTTTGATACCGAATCTTTGGGTTCCTTTCATCGAAGACACACGGAGATAGACATGATCATCGATGTCGAAAGCCAAATCACGATGCTTGCCGTCATAGTAGCTCTTCTGACGCGACTGAGCGGCCTTGAGATTCTCACGTATGACTTTGCACATTTCTTCGGCTTCTGAGATCAAGTCATTGCCAAGGAGTTGGCGCTCGTCTGTTTCAGACCAATTGAGAGGGGTACGGCACTTTCTGCCATAGAGAATTTCAAATGGTGCTTTGCCTGCACTTGCTTGAAAGCTGTTGTTGTAAGAGAACTCGGCAAATGGAAGACAGTCTTCCCATTTCATGCCAAAGGAGATGACACAGGCTCTGAGCATGTCTTCTAGAATCTGATTCACGCGCTCGACTTGACCACTAGTCTGAGGGTGAAAAGCAGTGCTGAACCTGATCTTAGTGCCCATGGCGGACTGAAAGGAGTCCCAGAACCTTGATGTGAACAAGCTTCCACGGTCTGAGGATATCACTTGAGGAATGCCATGTAGGGACACAATTCTGGAAGTGTACAGCTCTGCAAGTTGAGCTGCATTGATTGATTCTTTGACTGGAAGAAAGTGAGCGACTTTGGTAAGCTTGTCAATCACCACAAAGATAGCATCATTTCCTCGCTTGGATCTAGGAAAGCCAGTGACGAAGTCCATTTCAATGTGGTCGAACTTCCACTCGGGAATAGGAAGAGGTTGGAGAAGACCGGCTGGACGTTGATGTTCTGCTTTCACTCTTCTGCATACATCACATTCATTCACGAATTGGGCAGTCTCCCTTTTCATGCGTGTCCACCAGTAAGATTGCTTGAGATCTTGATACATCTTGGAACTGCCAGGATGAATGGAAAGGAGAGAATCATGAGCTTCTTCCATTATGAGCTTCCTGAGATCACCTTTGGGAACAACGAGTCTGTCCTCGAAGAACAAGGTATCTCTCTCATCAACACGGAAGCACTTATATTTTGGAGTGCCCTTTGCAATCCCATGTTTCACTTTCTTCACCATGGTATCACTGAGCTGAGCCTCACGGACTTGATCTTCCAAGGTAGGAGCAATTTGAAGATTTGCAAGAAAACCCTGCGGAACAACTTGGAGGTTGAGTTTCCTGAAAGCTTCACAAAGCTCAGGCTGGTACGGCTTGATAAGAAGGCTGTTGCAATATGCCTTTCTGCTCAAAGCATCTGTAATCACATTCGCCTTGCCAGGAGTGTATTTGATGCTGGGATTGTACTCTTGGATCATTTCAACCCAACGAGTCTGGCAGAGGTTCAGATGCGGCTGTGTGAAGATATACTTCAAGCTCTTGTGATCAGTGAAGATGTCGACCTTTCTGCCCAACAACAGATGTCTCCACGTAATCAGAGCATGTACCACAGCTGCTAGCTCGAGATCATGTGTGGGATAGTTCTTCTCACTTGGCTTGAGCTGACGAGAAGTGTATGCCACAATTCTCTTATCTTGCATAAGCACACCACCAAGACCTTGAAGAGAAGCATCGCAGAATACTTCATAGGGCTTGGATTCATCTGGAGGAGTCAGAACTGGAGCGGAGACAAGCTTATCTTTGAGAGTTTTGAATGCCACCTCACACTCTGGAGACCAAAAGTATTTGACATTCTTCTGAAGCAAGTTGGAAAGAGGCTTGGCAATCTTGGAGAAGTTCTCAACAAACCTTCTGCAATAGCTGGCAAGACCCAGAAAACTGCGGAGCTGCTTGACGTTCTGAGGAGCTTCCCAGTTGACAATTGCTTCAACTTTCTCGGGATTAACCGCAATACCGTCAGCTGAGATGATGTGGCCCAGGTACAAAACCTTATCGAGCCAAAACTCGCACTTGGAGAACTTGGCATAGAATTTATGCTCTCGGAGTCAATCAAGAACCAGACGCAAGTGCTTTTCATGATCTTCTTCATTCTTGGAAAACACCAGAATATCATCCAGATACACAAGCACAAACTCGCCCGTATAGGGGTTGAAGATGTAATGCATCATCCTCGAAAAGGTAGGAGGAGCATTGGCGAGACCGAAGGACATGACTGTATACTCGTATGAATCGTAGCTCGTTCTGAAGGCCGTCTTGGGAATGTCTTCCTCGCGAATGCGAATTTGATGATAGCCCATTCGGAGGTCAAGCTTAGAGAACACTTTAGCTCCTTTGAGCTGCTCAAAGAGTTCGTTGATGTTGGGGAGCGGATACTTGTTCTTAATCGTCTTCTTGTTCAATGGCTGGTAGTCAACACAGAGACGCTCCGTGCCATCTTTCTTCTTGACAAATAAGACACCACTGCCCCACGGAGATGTACTAGGTCTGATGAGACCCATACTCTCCTGCTTATCAAGCTGCTTCTTCAATTCCTTCAATTCATCCGGAGAGAGCTTGTACGGACGCCGGCATGCTGGCTCAGTACCCGGCTCGAGTTCAATTACAAATTCCACCTGACGGTGTGGAGGCATGCCTGGAAGTTCTTCAGGAAAGACGTCTTGATATTCGTTCACCACCGGAATTTGAGATATGGCATTAATTTCGCCCTTATCATTGAGAGAGAAAAGCCGGATAGTGTTATCCCTTGAGGCAAAGATAATCACATCTTCATCAGAATGAGTCATCTTGACTTCCTTCTGAGCACAATCAATGTGAGCATCGTGCTGAGAAAGCCAATCCATTCCGAGGATGAGATCGATGTCAGAATTACCAAGAATCACCGGAGAAGCCAAAAATCGATAATCACCCATGCGAATAGAAACATTCGGAGCCACCATACTAGAACTCAATCTGTTGCTAGGTGATATGACACTCAAAGGTCTTGGCAAAGCTTCAGAGTGAACATTATTCTTGGATGCAAATGGATATGACATGAAAGAGCAAGAAGCACCCGAATCAAACAAAACTTTAGCAGGGATAGAGTTCACTGGAAGGTTACCCAAAATGACATCAGAAGAATTCTCCGATTGCGCTGCATTCATCAGATTGACCCTTGCTGCCTTTGGATCATGCCTGACAATAGCTGAACTCACAGGTGGAGGAGGTGGAAGACGCTTCGGATTCGGACATCTGTTGGCATAGTGACCTTTCTGAAAGGATCGATATGGTTGACTAGAGGGGGGGTGAATAGGCAACTAACAATTTTTAGCTTTTCTTAACCACTTAAAAATAGGCGACAAAATAAGTTGTCTAGATAAACTACTATGAAGACAACTAATGTAAAGAAGCACAACAACTACACATGCATGCTATAGGAATTCAACAAGTAAAGCATGCAAGAGTAAAGGTAAGAAATAACCACAAGTGGAACCGGAGGAGACGAGGATGTGTTTCCGAAGTTCCTTCCCTTTGAGGGGAAGTACGTCTCCGTTGGAGCGGTGTGGAGGCACAATGCTCCCCAAGAAGCCACTAGGGCCACCGTATTCTCCTCACGCCCTCACACGATGCAAGGTGCCGTGATTCCACTAGTGGTGCCCTTGAAGGCGGCAACCGAACCTTTACAAACAAGGTTGGGGCAATCTCCACAACTTGGAGGCTCCCAACAAACCACGAAGCTTCACCACAATGGAATATGGCTTCGAGGTGACCTCAACCGTCTAGGGTGCTCAAACACCCAAGAGTAACAAGATCCGCAAGGGATTAGTGGGGAGAATCAAATATCTCTTGGTGGAAGTGTAGATCGATGCCTCCTCAAGCAATCCCGAGCAAATCAACAAGTTTGATTGGCTAGGGAGAGAGATCGGGCGGAAATGGAGCTTTTGGAGCAACAATGGAGTAGTGGGGGAAGAGGTGGGTCTTCTTGGAGAAGAAGACCCCCTATATATAGTGGGGGGACAAATCCAACCGTTATTGGAGGTATCAGCCCGCAGAGAGCGGTAGTACCGCGCATGAGTTGCGGTACTACCGCTGGCTGAGCGGTACTACCGCTTCGGCAGCGGTACTACCGCTTAGGCAAAGATTGCGACATGATTCACAACCACGGATGAAATAAATTACATCCGTGGCTACATCCGCAGGGAAAACGGTAGTAGCAAAAATGCGACACGGTACTACCGCTTAAGATAAGCGGTACTACCGCGTTGTGTGCGGAAGTAAAAAATTACTTCCGCATCCACTTCTATACTTAGATACAGCGCCTGGGCCAGATACACGGTACTACCGCTCTGGGGACGCGGTACTACCGCGGGAGCGGTACTACCGTGTCGGCAAGCGGTACTACCATGTACCTGCGCGGTACTACCGCTTGGCAGAGCGGTACTACCGCATGCTAGGCAGTTGATCAGTACAGAAGCCACAGATTTGCCACAACGAAAGATAACCGGTTGGACCTCCAGAGAAGCAAGGAAAGGAAGTGTGGGAGAAGGATGTGTACGTGTTGATTCTACCCAAACCTTTCCGACGCGGACCCCCTCTTAATAGTACGGCTTTCCTATTACTCAATGCCACCTACAGGGAGCAAAAAGAAAACACCGTCCTTCATAGAATCCGAGGGGCAAGCAATCGTCTTGTGCCATAAGGAGATATACCTGTATGAGCTTTGAGCACACGATCAGTCCGCAAAAGTATTGTCATCAATCACCAAAACTATTAGGGAGAAATATGCCCTTACAATCTCCCCCTTTTTGGTGTATTGATGACAACACGAGATTTGCACAGAGAAGAAATAATAGAGTGAGCAATAAAAGCCCTAGAGTATAGGTGAGCTCCCCCTGTATGTGTGCCTTCACATGATTGTGCTTTGGACTGCACCGCACACATACTAGGTATAGCGCTCCCCTATAATCTACACACGAGATTCTCTATATAACATTGACTGCATAGGATAAACATTAAGGACATAATAATAAGTTTAACGATACCGGGGCATATGTCTTACACCATATGATTGTCTCACATAAACACGCACAATAAACCAAGTTCAACGAAAAGAAACACACAAACAAGCACAAGACGGCAAATGCAAATCACTCTCCCCCTTTGTCATCGAGACACCACAAAGGGGAAAAGAGGAAACGAAGATGGGTGGCAGCCCGGGAGAAGCTCAGTCGTCATACTCGTCATCAAACCCCTGCTGCTGCTCCTCCTGATAGTCATCATCAGATCCCTGCTGCTCTGGCTGATACTCCTCATTAGAATCTGTCCACTGGTATCCCTGGCGAGCCATCCAGGTAGCCTCTGGAGTGATGATGTCCTCCGATCCATTTGAAACCGCTTCACCATACAAAGACAGAATCTTCTTGTCCCGCTGACGCGTCTTCTTGTCAGTCACATGAGCACGGTACTGCCCCTGAGCCTGCATGCAGAAGAGAGCCTTCATCTTCTGCTGGAGCTTCTTAGCCCACGAAGGCTTCTCCACGGTAGAGGAAGAAGAGGGGGCAAATCTGCCTGAGCGGACATCGGCAGTCTCCTCCACAGGCTCATCCTCAGTGCCCATCTGGGCAACAGCAGCCTGAGCACGAGTAGTGGTGTTGGCCCAACGAGTCTTGACGCGAAGCTTGATAGGATCATGGCGGTAGCAGTCGGCCTCCAACTCCTCCTCTGGATACAATTTCGCCCAAGTCTTGGAGATGAGCAGAAATAAGAATGGACCATAGATAGGTACCTTGCGAGTGTAGATGGCAAACCGGAGCTCATTCCACATGATGTGGGAAATGTCAAGTGGAACAGCCTGGGCGGAGCGAGCCTCTTGACACATCAGAAGCATATCAACCAGATAGGCATGAACCTTGTCCTTGTCGCCAACACGAGGGAACAGCGTGTTGCGAAAAATCCGATACATGATGTCCTGGAAGGGATTCAGCACGTAAGTTGTTTTGCCACTAGCAAGGGTCTTTGCCTCATAGAACGGAAGAAGTTTGTCCTTGTTAGCTGCTTCAGGATTGGCGTGAGGCCGAAAACCAATAGGGTGATGGAGACCCTCATCGGGAAGCTGAAGAAGATCCATGAACTCCTTCCAAGTAGCGGTCATCTTGTGACCATGGGTCATCCAAGTCATGGGACGATCTTCCTTGGCCTGAAAGTTGACAGAGGCATAGAACTACGCAATGAGCTCAGGGTCAAAATCGTTCTGGAAAGTCATGATATGCTCCAGACCCAGCTGCTCGATCAAGTCAAGGGCTTCTGCAAAATATGCCCTGTTCTGATCCTTCCTCATGTGCTCCACATCGATCCAGTGAGCATCCACATACAGATTGGCCTTGGTCTTGAGCACCTCATGATAGATGCGATACTGTTGCTTGGTCCAGAAGACATCATCACCAGGAAAATGCTCACGGGGTTCTCCATATGGGTTGATCTTCCGTCGAGCCATGAACTCACCAGCAGGCATTTCCTCCATAGACATTGATGATTCCTTGCGCTTGTTGGCTGAGGTCTTGTACCGGCACTGGGGATTGGAGCCCTCTCGCACATCACTTGGGGTACGCAGGCGCTTGGAACCGGTGTCACGAGCTGGGTTGGTACGACGACCCTCAAAGCCTGAGCCACCACCTAAGAACACAAACACAAGACCACAACAACACAAAGACAAGAAGAATCAATGCCAAAGCCTCGAAAGACACAGGAAACCAAAGGAAATAGACAAGAGAACATGCCACGAAGAAAGTATGAGCCAAGCGGTAGTACTGCTGACCCTTGCGGAAGTAAAAAATTAGTACCGCAGGGTAAGCGGTAGTACCGCATGTTTCATGCGGTAGTACCGCATACGCTGCGGTAGTAAAAGTTTACTGCCGCAAGAATAGGCGGAACTAAAATATTAGTACTGCATGCGGAGCGGTAGTACCGCATGGGGTCGCGGTAGTACCGCTCGGCAAGCAGTACTAAAATTTTACTTCCGCCCGAGGGGGCGGAACTAAAATATTAGTGCTGCATGCGGAGCGGTAGTACTGCATGGGGTCGCGGTAGTACCGCTCGGCAAGCAGGACTAAAATTTTACTTCCGTCCGAGGGGGCGGAACTAAAATATTAGTGCTGCATGCGGAGCGGTAGTACCGCATGGGGTCGCGGTAGTACCGCTCGGCAAGCAGTACTAAAATTTTACTTCCGCCCAAGCGGTAGTACCGCTGAGGGCAGCGGTAGTACTGCTCAGGTCAGATCAGATCTGGATTACATCGTGCGGTAGTACCGCGGTCCTCCAGCGGTAGTACCGCACAAAACAGACCTGAGAAGAATAGATCTAGAAAACTACCAACAAGATCTTCACACGGTACTATGGCTGATCATAGTAACTTCGTAGCAACAACTCTAAGCAAATTTCCGGATCACAAACACTCTCCCACAACCTAAGCATCCATGGATAAGATTATGAAGAACACAAGAAAGCACTAGGCATCTCCCCTAACCCTAAAAACTCAGGCAAGGCAAGAAGAAGAGGGGAAAAGGGGAGAAACCTGCATCCATGGCAAGAGGACGTGGTGGGGAACGATCCCACCGGTCGGAAAGCGAGACGAGTGGCCGAGGGAGGAGATCCGGCGAGGTCCTCCGGCGGCGTTCTTGAGAGAGAGAGAGAGAGACAGGGACGACGTGGGGGTTAGGAGTGAATGGGTATGGGGGAGATGGAACTCCCCCTGCCTGCTTATAACCCCCACCCGTTCTGATAAGTGCGGTAGTACCGTGGTCATCGCGGTAGTAACGCTTGCGCGGTAGTACCGCTCGCCAAGCGGTAGTACCGCCCTACCAGCGGCAGTAAATAAATACTGCCGTGCTGGTCGAGCGGTAGTACCGTAACCCCGTTGCGGTAGTACCGCTCCTCCGAGAACTTGCACGATTTGATAAGAGGCTTTAAGCAAGGGAGAAGGAAAAACAAACGCACGCACAAGCAAAGTGAACAACACAACTCCTCAGAGGAGGGCGGTGGCCGAGGCCACCTATGTTTGAGTTTATAGATATGGCACCGCGAAGAATTATCCTTGGGCCCATGATCAATACTCGACTTGAAGCATTTAAACCAACTATGTATGGCAAATGATAAAGACTTGGTCAGTTTATGCATAATGGGGGGAGGAACAGTTCATTGAGAGAACAATACTCCCCCTATGTCCATGCCTACATCTAGACAAGATAGATATATTGAGTGTGAGGGGTGTGTGTGCACAGACTCAAACCACATTGCTCAAATCGATGATATTTAGCTCATGCCTTAACTCGCGAAATCTTGCTTCATCCAATGGCTTCGTGAAGATATCTGCAAGGTTATCATGAGTGTTGACGTAGTGAAGCTCGATCTCTCCTTGCCTTATGTGATCCCGGATGAAGTGATACCGAATCTCAATATGCTTCGTCTTGAAGTGAAGCACCGGGTTGAGAGAAATCTTGATGGCACTTTCATTGTCACACCAAAGAGGCACTTTGTCATGAGTGACACCGTAATCCTTCAAAGTTTGCCTCATCCATAAGAGTTGAGCACAGCAACTGCCAGCGGCCACATATTCTGCTTCAGTGGACGAGAGAGATACACAACTTTGCTTTTTGGAAGACCAACTAACAAGAGAGCAACCAAGAAATTGGCACCCTCCCGAGGTGGACTTCCTATCCACTTTGTCTCCCGCCCAGTCAGAATCAGAGAAACCAACAAGGTTGAAATTTGCTCCTCTTGGGTACCATAAGCCAAAGTTTGGGGTATGAGCCAAATATCGAAAGATTCGCTTGACAGCCACAAAGTGACTTTCCTTAGGTGAGGCTTGAAACCGTGCACAAATTCCCACACTCAACATAATATCCGGTCTAGATGCACAAAGGTAAAGCAAGGATCCGATCATAGAGCGATATACCTTTTGATCCACCGCTTTACCATTGGGATCAATGTCAAGTTGGCATTTGGTTGGCATCGGAGTAGTAGCCGGCTTGACATCACTAAGGTTGAACCTCTTGAGCATGTCTTGAGTATACTTGGATTGTTTGATGAAGATGCCTTCTCTTCGTTGTTTGATCTCAAATCCAAGAAAGTACTTCAACTCTCCCATCATGGACATCTCAAAGTGAGTGGTCATGAGTGCGGCAAACTCATCATTGAAAGCTTTGTTAGGAGAACCAAAGATAATATCATCAACATATAGTTGGCATACAAACAACTCCCCTTTGACCTTCTTAGTAAAAAGAGTGGGGTCGATTTTCCCAATTTCAAACCCACGATCTTGTAACAACTCGGTAAGGTGCTCATACCACGCTCGTGGGGCTTGTTTAAGGCCATAGAGTGCCTTATCAAGTTGATACACATGATTGGGGAACTTAGGATCCTCGAACCCCGGGGGTTGTTTAACATATACCAACTCATTAATGGGACCATTAAGAAATGCACTTTTCACATCCATTTGTTGCAATTTAAAGTTATGATGGGAAGCATAGGCAAGCAACAAACGAATGGATTCAAGACGAGCAACGGGGGCAAAGGTTTCACCGTAGTCGATACCCTCGACTTGGGAGTAGCCTTGAGCCACCAGACGTGCCTTGTTGCAGATGACAATGCCATGGGCATCTTGCTTGTTCTTAAAGATCCATTTGGTTCCAATGACATTATGGTTCTCCTTTGGTCTTGGCACCAGACGCCACACTTTGTTGCGCTCGAAGTTATTGAGTTCTTCATGCATGGCATTGAGCCAGTCGGGGTCTTCGAGCGCCTCATAAACCTTCTTAGGTTCAACAAAGGAGACAAAAGCTTGATGAGCACAATAGTTTGCTAATTGTCTACGAGTGCTTACCCCCCTTTTGATGCTTCCTAAAATGTTCTCGATGTGATGCTCGTTGGAAGCAAGCCTGGAGGCAACTTTTGCAGCACGACGCTCTAATTGCTCTTCAAGTGATAACTGAGGAGCATTGAGTTGATCATCTTGAGCGTCATCATGAGCAAGATCTTGATCTTGAGCTTCCTCTTGACCTTGATCTTGCTCGGGGGACTGAACTTGGCCTTGTGCATCAATTGGAGGTTCTTCACCAACTTGAGATTGATCTTGCTCTTGGCCTTGTTCATCAGGCTGAGGGCCTTCACTTTGTTCTTCGGAAGCGTGTGGGTCTTGGGTTGGTGATGGTTCCACTTGAGTGGAACATTGTCCTTCTCCTTCGGCCACAAGGGGTTCCTCAACGGGTAGGATATATCCAACACCCATTCTTCTTATGGCTTGAGGAGGAATTTCATCACCTATATCACAAGTACCACTTTGCTCCACTTGGGAGCCGTTATTTTCATCAAACTCTACGTTACTCGTCTGCTCTATGAGTCTGGTGGACTTGTTGAGGACACGGTAAGCATGAGAGTTTGTAGCATAACCAACAAATATGCCCTCATGAGCTCTAGATTCAAATTTAGACAAACGAACACCTTTCTTAAGAATGAAACACTTACACCCGAACACCCGGAAGTACTTGAGATTGGGCTTGTTACCGGTAAGAATCTCATACGGAGTTTTGTTCAAGCCTTTGCGAAGATAGAGACGATTTGATGCATGGCAAGCGGTGTTGATGGCTTCGGCCCAAAAGTTGTATGGAGAGCTGAATTCAGCCATCATGGTTCTTGCAGCATCTATTAAGGTTCGGTTCTTTCTCTCCGCAACACCGTTTTGCTGAGGGGTATACGGGGCGGCATATTGATGTTTGATCCCCTCATCACCAAGAAACTCATCCAAGGTGTATTTCTTGAACTCGGTGCCATTTTCACTTATGATCATCAAAATCTTTGCTTCATGTTGTCGTTGAGCTTCATTTGCAAAGTCGATGACGGTTTGTTGGGTCTCACTCTTCTTCTTGAAGAAGTATACCCAGGTATATCTTGAGTAATCATCCACAATCACCAAGCAATATTTCCTACCCCCAAGACTATCAAAAGTGGGAGGCCCAAAGAGATCCATGTGGAGGAGCTCTAGAGGTCTCTTTGAATAGATGATAGTCGTGGGAGGGTGAGCCTTCTCATGTAATTTTCCTTCAATGCACGCCCTGCAAGCACGATCTTTGGCAAAGCTAACATTTGTTAGTCCTCGGACATGGTCCCCCTTGAGAAGACTTTGCAAAGATCTCATATTGACGTGGGCCAAACGGCGATGCCAAAGCCATCCCACATCAACTTTAGCCATTAGGCATGTCGCGACCTTAGTGGGTTGCTTCGAGAAGTTAACCACATAAAGACCGTTCTCGACATGCCCAACGTAGCCTACTTTAAGAGTCTTGCTCCACAAGAGGGCCACAGAATCAATATCAAAGAATGTAGCAAAGCCCATGAGTGCAAGTTGGCGAACAGAAAGTAAATTGTATGCAAGGGACTCAACAAGCATGACTTTCTCGATCGTGAGATCATGAGAGACAACAACCTTGCCAAGTCCCAATACCTTAGAAGATGAAGCATCACCCCATTCGACGTTGGTGGCCATAGATGAACCGAGATGCACGTCCACCACCAAGTCTTTGCTTCCGGTCATATGATTTGTGGCTCCGCTATCGAGCAACCATGATCCCCCACCGGAAGCAAACCCCTACAATAGATCAATGCTTGGATTTAGGTACCCATTTGGTAATGGGTCCTTTGAGGTTAGTGACAAGGGTCTTAGGAACCCAAATGGACCATTCAATGTACTCATAAGAAGAACCAACAAATTTAGCATACACATGGCCATCATTAGCACGGCATAAAACATATGACGGATTAAAATCGCCGGCCATGTTTGAGGGTGTGGTGGAGTTTTTCTTGACACCACCACTTTTCTTCTTGGTTGACGTGCCCTCTCCTTCTTTCACAAAGGATTGTCGGAGAGGGGGTGGTTGCTTTGTCTTGTCATTCTTCTTCTTCTTGGGCTTAGGAGCAAACCCAATTCCTTCCTTTGCCACAACTTCCTTTTGATTGCTCAAAAGGGCGTTGAGGTTCTTCTCACCTTGTATGCAAGTCACAAGGCCTTTCTCAAGTTGCTTCTTCAATTCGGCATTCTCTTCAACAAGATGCACATGCTCACAACATGGGTTAGTAGCATTTGCATTATCAATTAAAACCATGCGAGGAAAGATAGCCTTTTCCTTGGTTAGCGAAACTTGGAGTTGATCATGAGACTCCTTGAGAGTAGCATGCATTCCTTTCAAGGCCTTGTGAGCCTTGTCAAGTATGTCAAACTCCTCTTTGAGTTTAGCATGGTCAACCGCAAGTTTTGCCTTCTCAGAGTTAAGGACACGAGAGACAACTAGAGCATGATCAAGATCTTTCTTTAATTTATCATGATCATCGTTGTGTGACTCCTCAAGAGCCAAACGAAGACCACGCTCCTCCTCTAGGGCGTTAGAGAGATCTGATATCTCATCGGCATAGTCTCGACTATGCCCTTCCATTTTAGTAATGGTTTCCTCGTGAGCCTCAATAATGTCATTGGCCTCACCGAGTTGTTCCAAGAGAGCAACCACATGCTTCTTGGATTTGCCCTTGATATTTTTTATGAACACATCAAATTCATTTTCTCCCTCCTTACTACCCTCACCCTCATCAATACAATTAGTTAATGAGGGGTTAGAAGAGATAGTAGAATTGATGATCGGGGTTACCTTGTTGGTGGCCTTGGCCATAAGACACTTGGCGGTGATGTTCTCGTTGGGTGAGTTGAAGAGAGATGAGTGCGGAGTGGTAGCGATTGCAATTGTGGCCATAGTGGTCACCTCATCCTCTTCATCATTGTCATCATCCTCCACATATTCTTCTTGAGCCACCAACACCTTCGGAGGAGTCTTCTTGATGAAGTTGTTCTTGTTGGGATAGGACTTTGACTTGTCCTTCCGAATAAGCTTGCCTCCAAAGTCTTCTCTCTTCTCATATGGGCAATCCGCAACGAAGTGGCTTACATTTCCACAGTTGAAGCATGTCCTTACTCGTTGCTTCCCTTTGTTCCCACTGGAGTTGTTCCTGTTGAAGTTGGACCTTGAGTTCTTCTTGCCCCAGAATTGCCTAGAAGCAAGAGCCATGTGCTCGTGATAGGCATATTTGGTGTCCTCGGGGCAGCACTCATCATCATCTTCAACTTCCTCCTCTTCCACACAAGCCTTGGCCTTCAGAGCAAGATTAGGCTTCTTGGATCGTTGAGCTCTTAGGACCGCATTGTCGGCGGTAACGTCAAGGATCCTCATGGCAACAAATTCATCCAACACTTCGTTTGAGGATAAAGTGTGGAAGTCCGGTCTCTGACGAATCACAGAGGACATGGCCTTGTGATAGGGCATCATGGCCTTGAGGAACTTGCGCTTGATCCAATTGTCATCCGTATCCTTACTGCCATGATCTCGAAGAGACACTGCAAGAATAGTTAATCTTCGATAAAGTTCACGAGGATCTTCATCCTCGATCATTGCAAACTCATCAGCTTCATCTTGCAACACTTCATAGTTGGAGCGTTGAATGCTTGTGCTTCCCTTGTACATTGTGCCAACATGCTCCCATGCTTCCTTGGCCACAGTGAATGGACGAAGATGAGCAATGTCTTCAGGAGGGATTGAGTCTTGAAGAATGCAAAGTGCGGACTCGTTGAACTGATGATCGGCAGTTTCTCTTGGAGTCATGTTGTCGGGATCATACGGATAAAAACCTTGCTCAATGATTCTCCAGAGGTTAGTGGAACAATGATTAATATGACGTTTGAAACGAAACACCCAAGTAGCAAAATCAGTATTTTTAACGAACTTAGGAGGGGGCCCAACGGAATTTAAATGCGGTGTGGGGACGGGTCCTCCATAGTGAGTAGGCGGAGGAGATTGGGCAAATTTCCCACTACCATGCTTAGTGACCGGGGCTTGCTCACTACTAGCTTCTCCCTTGTCGGGATTAGCCTCTGACACGTTGGTAGCGGGACGACCCACTTCCAACGGTGAGGTGGATAATTTAAGCCCCTCAAACATTTCTTTAAACATGCCCTTGACCTCGCTCGCTAGTGATTCTTTCAATGTGGTCAAGGCCACATTGAACTCCTCACGAGTGACCGAGGCTCCCCCATCTACCGTAGGCAAGGACGGATTTCCATCGGAATGGTCCTCTGTCTCGACTACGTTGTCAACCGTACTCTTCGGACGGTAAAGTCCTTAAAAAGAGACGAGGCTCTGATACCAATTGAAAGGATCGATATGACTGACTAGAGGGGGGGGGTGAATAGGCAACTAACAATTTTTAGCTTTTCTTAACCACTTAAAAATAGGCGACAAAATAAGTTGTCTAGATAAACTACTATGAAGACAACTAATGTAAAGAAACACAACAACTACACATGCATGCTATAGGAATTAAACAAGTAAAGCATGCAAGAGTAAAGGTAAGAAATAACCACAAGTGGAACCGGAGGAGACGAGGATGTGTTTCCGAAGTTCCTTCCCTTTGAGGGGAAGTACGTCTCCGTTGGAGCGGTGTGGAGGCACAATGCTCCCCAAGAAGCCACTAGGGCCACCGTATTCTCCTCACGCCCTCACACGATGCAAGGTGCCGTGATTCCACTAGTGGTGCCCTTGAAGGCGGCAACCGAACCTTTACAAACAAGGTTGGGGCAATCTCCACAACTTGGAGGCTCCCAACAAACCACGAAGCTTCACCACAATGGAATATGGCTTCGAGGTGACCTCAACCGTCTAGGGTGCTCAAACACCCAAGAGTAACAAGATCCGCAAGGGATTAGTGGGGAGAATCAAATATCTCTTGGTGGAAGTGTAGATCGATGCCTCCTCAAGCAATCCCGAGCAAATCAACAAGTTTGATTGGCTAGGGAGAGAGATCGGGCGGAAATGGAGCTTTTGGAGCAACAATGGAGTAGTGGGGGAAGAGGTGGGTCTTCTTGGAGAAGAAGACCCCCTATATATAGTGGGGGGACAAATCCAACCGTTATTGGAGGTATCAGCCCGCAGAGAGCGGTAGTACCGCGCATGAGTTGCGGTACTACCGCTGGCTGAGCGGTACTACCGCTTCGGCAGCGATACTACCGCTTAGGCAAAGATTGCGACATGATTCACAACCACGGATGAAATAAATTACATCTGTGGCTACATCCGCAGGGAAAACGGTAGTAGCAAAAATGCGACACGGTACTACCGCTTAAGATAAGTGGTACTACCGCGTTGTGTGCGGAAGTAAAAAATTACTTCCGCATCCACTTCTATACTTAGATACAGCGCTTGGGCCAGATACACGGTACTACCGCTCTGGGGACGCGGTACTACCGCGGGAGCGGTACTACCATGTCGGCAAGTGGTACTACCGTGTACCTGCGCGGTACTACCGCTTGGCAGAGCGGTACTACCGCATGCTAGGCAGTTGATCAGTACAGAAGCCACATATTTGCCACAACGAAAGATAACCGGTTGGACCTCCAGAGAAGCAAGGAAAGGAAGTGTGGGAGAAGGATGTGTACGTGTTGATTCTACCCAAACCTTTCCGACGCGGACCCCCTCTTAATAGTACGGCTTTCCTATTACTCAATGCCACCTACAGGGAGCAAAAAGAAAACACCGTCCTTCATAGAATCCGAGGGGCAAGCAATCGTCTTGTGCCATAAGGAGATATACCTGTATGAGCTTAGAGCACACGATCAGTCCGCAAAAGTATTGTCATCAATCACCAAAACTATTAGGGAGAAATATGCCCTTACACTTTCTGAGTGCATTTGTTGCAAGTCACTTCTGAGAGAGGACGGAAATGAGAACCACTTGACTTGGAGCCTTGAGACTGAAACTGCTTCTTCAACTGGTTGCTCGGGTTGGGTGGGTGGGAGAAGCCACGACCACTAGAGTTCTTGTAGTTGGAGTTGTTGGAGTTGTTGTATGGAGCTCGAATCACTGGAGGAGGAGGAAGCCAGAATTTCTGTTGTTTCGCAGCCAACTGAGACGATGAGGAAGAGTGAACGGCATCTCGAATTCTCTTCTTAGAAGCCTCCATCTTAAGCTGAGCTGCTTCTTGTTTCAAAGCCATGTTATAGAACTTGTCGAATTCATCGGGCTCGAACAAGGTGAGAGCAAGCTGAAGTTCATCTTTGAGACCTCCACGGAACTGGTAGATTTTACTCTTGGCATCAGGAATGTCTTACTTAGCATAGCGAGCGAGGTTTTGGAACTTGACATTATACTGATAGACTGTCATGGAGCCCTGCTTCAGGTTGCGGAATTGCTCACGCATACCCTCGATGGCACTTGTAGGAATGTGGTGCGATCGAAAATCCTTGCGGAAATTCTCCCAAGAGATCACTTGACCCGGCCTGGAGTCTTTGTACTGCTGCCACCAGTCAGCTGCTTGATCTTTCAGTTGGAAGGCTGCAAACTTCACATAATCATCTTCCTTCACGTTACTGCACTCAAAATGCTTCTTGATATCGGTTAGCCAATCTTCAGCATCAAGAGGGTCGACACAGTAACTGAAAGCTTTAGGATTGTTGGCCAAGAACTGGTTGAGGGTAGCATGGTGCTGCTGGAAGAAGTTGCCTTGATTCCCTGGAATACCCTGATTAGCTTGATTAGCTTGCATCTGCTGCATCATCTGCATCATCAACTGGGTATTCTGAACTGTAGTCTGCATAATTGCTCTCCAAGCCTCAGGCGGAGGAGGAGGAGAAGGAGGATGATCTGGGACCTCTTCCACCTCTGGGTTAGCGTTGGGAACCTTTTTCGGAGCCATCCTGTAAGAGATGACCACGAATCAGCAATTGATTGACAAAAGGTATAAGATGAATCAATGGAATGAATTGCAACAAGTCTTCACAATAATCATTCGAACAATAAGAACGAATGAAATCATCCGAACAAGAGGAACGAATGAAATTCTCAGTTAAATGATAACATCAATCTTCACGAGAAGCCACATAGGGGACAAAAGGATAAAATAAGAAAACAACAAGGTACGGATGGGAACAAACACAAGAGAGGAGTTTCGTTCTAACATCTTTGTGCTGAAAGCATATGAACGCGTTACGAAAAGGTTTTGCAATCCCCGGATCAGCATAGCCAAGGACCCTTTAAGATGCAACTCCTGATAGTAACATCGGTCATATAACCTCTTCACTCAATGTAGAACCCCGAACTCACTAACCTGCATTCGTTGGAAGAATGCCTACGATCTACTGGATAAAACCCACCTATAGATTTCCGAAAGATTCCAGTTATGCAATCAGGTGTTGGGGATACACGGGAAGCACCGCGCAATCAACTCTAAACCTACATCCAGGTGTATCCATCCTTCAACACATAACCAGTCTTTCTCGGAAACTGTGTACCTCGGACCTTCGAAAAGCATCCACTATAACAAGCTATGGCAATACTCCCGAACTACCTCCCCAGTACTGGGTGATGTCGGGGTTATCTTGCCACTGGCCGTATAGGAGAGATTTTCGATGTCGGCTGTCTTAAGTATTTAGTACTGCCGTGATATGCTTGTGACAACAATACCCCGAAGCTCAACTCCTCGG
The DNA here is from genome assembly GCA_902687465.1 of Secale cereale. Lineage (NCBI taxonomy): Eukaryota > Viridiplantae > Streptophyta > Magnoliopsida > Poales > Poaceae > Secale > Secale cereale. Next base: position 99,941,189 of record LR738709.1, read on the forward strand.
TAACAGGAGGCATCGAGAACAATATCCTTGTCACAAGAACATCGAAACAATCCCAGAATACTCGCGGGATTCCTAAAAAAAAATTTGTGCAATTTTTGAAGATAGGAGAGACAAGAGTAGTCGTCAGGAGTCCTCACCAGAGAGAAAGGGGATGAGAAGCAAAGAAATCCTACTCTCCGATATAATATAGGACTCAAAAGAGTTTTTAGTGTGTGCCTAGACTCGACCGTCAACGATTCGATCAAACAGTGGGGGCTCCTAGGTCGGAGAAGGCTCTGAATACCAACTTGTAATGCCCAGGATGGAGTTATACCTCCTACGTGTCGAGGCACGACTTAAAGGCATAAATCCATCCTAGAATGATCTCAAGTTCGGTAATCTTTGCACATCTCATGTAAAAGAGGGGATTGTAAACAGAAAATAGTTGGCTTACACTCGCCACGTCACAGAATTACAGTACAAGTCTCAATCATCATACATTAAGAACATCACAACCCTCTAAGGGCAAAATCCAAAAGCAAGATACCAAACTTAGATAAATAAACCACAGGCGGATCGAATCCTAGTAGGAGTCTCCACTACTGATCATCCGGATATCGCACATAGCACCGACTACGCTCCTCGTCGTACTCCCAATCCAGCTCGGTGCCATCACCTGGATAGCTCACAACTGGACCTGCATCTGGTGTGTGAAGTAACTGTGAGCCACAGAGGACTCAGCAATCCCGTTTCCGGGTAACAAGACTATTTAAGCCTTTGGGAGAGGATAAGGCTGAAGAAAAGAATAAGTGTCTGCAGCAGCAACTAGCATCTAGCTTACGTGAGTGAGAGCGAGAAGAGAAAGCCTCGGCGAGAAGTGATCACGAAGTGATCCTAGCTACAAGCTCAGCAAAACATAACCCCTCCGTGTTCAACTCCCGAATCCCTATTCGGAAATTGACAGTCACGGAACACACGCTGGTAGTGTATTAGAAACATTGTGTCAAGTTATCTACAACCGGAATTAACAAGCTCCCATCTGCCACATAACCGCGGGCACGGCTTTCGAAAGTTCAAACCCTGCAGGGGTGTTCCAACTTGACCCATTACAAGCCCACGATCCGCGGAGTCGCAACTCCAAAGTGGGAAGACCCGAGTATCCTCGGAATCCCGTGCTCAAGATATACCGAACTAAGGTAAGGCTAATCCAGCAAATCCTCCCGGCGTGCCGACACCCTGATAGTAGCCGCGCGTATCTCGTCTCAGGCCACGACCGGATGGGACAAGCTACGGGTTTTTACCAGACCTTGAGTTTCCTCGAGGTGGCCCCGCAGGTTGCCCGTTTCGGACCAACACTCATGTGGAGCACTGGCCCGGGGTTGTTGATTAAGAAAAAGGGTTTATAACTCCCTATGCAAGTTTAGTTTGTTATTAGGCAAATAGTACCAATGTTGGGACTTGCTGGAAAAGACTTAGCACTTAGCGGTTTATCGAGGGGGTCCCATACACCCCAACCATGTTAGGAACGCATAATCAAGGAACATAACACCGGTTTATACGGTTCCTAACGGCATGAGTGGAACAAATCACCAAGCAAAAGGCTTAGCCTTCCACCCTTGCCAATATATAGATGATTTCATTTTAAGCATTTATATAGTGTGATATAACCCAACCAAACTTCATCATGAAGCAAGCATCTTCGATCTTCACCTGCAACTAACAATGCTATAAGAAGGGCTGAGCGAAGCGTACTTAGCCAAGCAACGGTTTGCATAGGTAGGTTGGTTAAACATGGCAATGGTTTACAAGTAGGAGGCTGACAAGAAGATCATAGGCATCGAGGCAAAACTATAGAGCGGAACTACTAGCAATAGGCAAAGATAGTAATGTTATCGGGATTCGGTCATCTTGCCTGAAGTGAAGTCGTTCGGATCGTAAGAAGGGTCCTCGTGCTCAACCTCGTTGGAAACCTCGTGCTCGTACTCGAACTCGGACTCTGCTTCCGGCTCTAAACAAAACAATCACACCAAGCACCAATCAACAAGATGTAATGCGCACTCGAAAAAGATGAATGCATGATGGATGCACTAAGGATGCACACGGAGCACGGAAAATATCACTCAAGCAAAACACCTCAAAACATGATAGCAATCTGGTATTATTAATCTACACGGAAAAACAATCAAGTTTGATATAAGATTCGCTGAAATCGGAGTTACGGGCTAAAAGTTATGCCCGAAACAAGAAATGAGCGAAAGCTGAAAATTACAGCAACATAGCAACTTCGGAGCACAAAATAATTAAGCTATAAGCTACAGCACTCAAATATCATGGCAAAGGACATGAACACAAACTAGACGTATACTACAGCAAGTAAGTCCAAAAGTGCACCCCCAACGGAGCCACGGATCAATAGCAATGATCTTGGACATATTGAACTTGACAATAAAATTCTGGCAGCAGAATTTTATTGAAACTTTGGAGCAAAAGATAAACATGCTACAGCCACTTAAATGGACATGTGAGGACATGAATGGAAATACAACAATATATACTACAAATAACAAACAAGATCCACTCCAAAACTAACATGCTTTGTCCTAGAACATCACACGAACATGGCATCGGAACGTTACAGATTTCAGACTTAGTGAAAAACCACTAAGTCCTAAAACAGCAATAACATCATGGCATATAAAAGAGCATGTTTAAGTCACCTCGAAACTAAACATGGCAAGAGGTAAGCACCTCATCAAAGTACACATGAAGGTGATCCCGAAACACACAAGCATGCATCATTGAGGTAAACACAACGATAGCAACGAGCTCAACAAGATGGCATTTCATAACAAGTGAAACAACATCACAGCCACATGGCACTTTGCAACGAAGATAACAAGGCAAGAATAAATCTAACATGCTACCTAGCACATACAACATGTAGAGCATGGCAAGACGAACACGTGGACATGTCATTTGCATCAATCGGACAAACGAGCTAAAAGATATCACATGGCAAAGATGACATGAAAACATCACATAGCAGCAGTTTATATCATGATGCACTCTTGCAACAGCAAAACAAGCACCTAAATGATCTCTAACATGCATGACAACTACAGATAAAACGTAGAGCAAGTCTCCACGAACGTCTGGACATATTATACGCGCGAATCGGAGCAACAGGCAAAAAGTTATGGCAGTTGAAAGATTGCATCACAGATTAAAAATACTGGGACTTAGGGAAAATTGAGGTCAACCTAGATCTGGATCTGGAGGTGGAGATGGGCTCGGGCCGGAGCTGAAGCAGATCTGGGCGGCAACTTGGCCCAGGCGGACGAGGACGGTGCGGCCCGCGCGGTCAGCCGGAGCGGAGGAGCGGCCTTCGGGCCCAGGGGGGCGGCGCTGGAGGTGGGCTCGGGTAGGCGGCCCAGTTTGCGGAGTGGCGAGGCCGGAGGGGATCTGGCCCGTGCTGGGCCAGGCGGCGACGCGGAGGAAGCCGGCCCAGCTGAGAGGGCGGCCCACTCCGAGCTGGCGGCGGCGCGGACTGGCGATGCGGGAGGCGCTGAGGAGGCGGGAGGCGCACCTGGCGGCTGAAGTGGGCGTCGAAGGGAGCGGGCCGGCGCCTGGAGCCCAAGGGAGGAGGCCCGATGATGTGGTCCAGCCCTTCGGTTCCTCGGTGGCTGGGCGACGAAGGGCCCAATCGAAGGGGAAGTGGTCCCCTTCCAGCGATGGAGGAAGGACTGGGCCGGCGCGGGATTGTTTCCCCTGGCCGATCGATGGAGGCTCGGCGTTGACCCTGGCCTGCCCGGTCGATCGAAGGGAAGGCTCGGCTGGCTGGCTCGAGGCTTCGAAGGGAAGGCTGGATCCTCTGATTTCCTTTGGGAGTTGACTGGAGGAGAGGTGAGCCAAATGGCTGTGAGGGGTAGGTGGATGTGAGAAAAAGAGGGGGAGAGAGGAGGAAGAAGGGGCTAGGGTTAGGGATGCCAAAAAATAGACTAGGGGGTCTATTATATAGCAGATGTCTAGGGTTAGGGGGGATTTAGGGGTGCTAGGAGCCCTCCGATCGCGATCCGACGGATCCGATCGCGGGGTAGTTTAGATGGGCCTAGGAGAAGATAAAAGACTGCAGTAGGGGTGTTTCTGGGACACAAAGTGAAGGCACTTTGGACCCACACGAATAACGGATGGGATAGCCAACGGAGTCCAAACGAGACGAGATTTGATAGGCGGGTTGCACACAACAAAACAACAACACACACAACAACCTCGCGGCACACCGGTAACGTTAAACGCCCGAACAACAAAGTAGGCCTACGGGACGTCACGGACACGTGAGGGAGCTCCAGAACGCGAAACGGACAACGGGAAGAAACACGCGGAACCGGATGCAACCGACAACACAAATGCAATGCGATGCACATGTCTACATGATATGAATGAATACCACACACTCACACAACAAAACGTCGAAACCCGAAAGACAAAGAACCCGGAATGGAAATAGATGAAGCCGGAGATATATTATATACCCAAAAGGGAAAGTATTACATCCGGGGCATTACAAAATGACAACTCATGTCTATGGCTAGGAAACATAACCATCTTTGATCAATGAGCTAGTCTAGTAGAGGCATACTAGGGACATACTGTTTTGTCTATGTATCCACACATGTACTAAGTTTCCGGTTAATACAATTCTAGCATGAATAAAAGACATTTATCATGATATAAGGAAATACAAATAACATCTTTATTATTGCCTCTAGGGCATATTTCCTTCACGTACTCGTCGTGATCCTCGTCACCGATGATCCCAGCGCTGAACGGACGGAACCTCCGCGTTCAACACATGTACGGTACAGCGACGTCTCCTCCTTCTTGATCTAGCAAGGGGGAGGAGAGGTTGATGGAGATCCAGCAGCACGACGGCGTGGTGGTGGATGCAACGGGAAAAGCTGCAGGGCTTCGCCGAGACCCTGCGGGAGGAGTAGGAGATGTAACGGGGGAGAGGTGCCTGGGACTGAGGTGCGGTTGCCCTCTCTCCCCCCACTATATATAGGGGGGCAGGGGGGCGCCAGCCCTAGGAGATCCAATCTCCTAGGGGGTGCGGCGGCCAAGGGGGTGGCTTGCCCCCCAAGCCTAGGGGGGCGCCCCCACCCCTAGGGTTTCAACCCTAGGCGCATGGGGGGAGGCCCATGGGGGGTGCGCCAGCCCACTAAGGGATGGTCCCCCTCCCCCTTCGGTCCACGGGGCCCTCCAGGATGGGTGTCCCCACCCGGTGGACCCCTGGGACCCTTCCAGTGGTCCCGGTACACTACTGGTGACCCCCGGAACCTTCCCGATGGCCGAAACTGGACTTCCTATATATCATTCTTTACCTCCGGACCATTCCGGAACTCCTCGTGACGTCCGGGATCTCATCCGGGACTCCGAACAACATTCGGGTTACCGTATGCATATATCTCTACAACCCTAGCGTCACCAAACCTTAAGTGTGTAGACCCTACGGGTTCGGGAGACACGCAGACATGACCGAGACGACTCTTCGGTCAATAACCAACAGCGGGATCTGGATACCCATGTTGGTTCCCACGTGTTCCTCGATGATCTCATCGGATGAACCACGTTGTCAAGGATTCACTTAATCCCGTATGTAATTCCCTTTGTCTATCGGTACGATACTTGCCCGAGATTCGATCGTCGGTATACCGATACCTTGTTCAATCTCGTCACGGCAAGTCTCTTTACTCGTTCCGTAATCCATCATCCTGTGACTAACTCCTTAGTCACATTGAGCTCATTATGATGATGTCTTACCAAGTGGGCCCAGAGATACCTCTCCGTCATACGGAGTGACAAATCCCAGTCTCGGTTCGTACCAACTCAACAGACACTTCCGGAGATACCCGTTGCGTACCTTTATAGCCACCCAGTTACGTTGTGACGTTTGGCACACCCAAAGTATTCCTACGGTATCCAGGAGTTGCACAACCTCATGGTCTAAGGAACAGATACTTGACACTGGAAAAGCTTAAGCATTACGAACTACACGATCTTGTGCTAGGCTTAGGATTGGGTCTTGTCCATCACATCATTCTCCTAATGATGTGATCCCGTTATCAATGACATCCAATGTCCATGGTCAGGAAACCGTGACCATCTGTTGATCAACGAGCTAGTAACTAGAGGCTTACCAGGGACACGTTGTGGTCTATGTATTCACACATGTATCGTTGTTTCCGTACAATACAATTCAAGCATGAATAACAGACAATTATCACGAACAAGGAAATATAATAATAATCCTTTTATTATTGCCTCTAGGGCATATTTCCAACAGGGGGAGTCCCGAGGAGGAGAAAACCCACCAGGGCGCGCTAGGAAGCCCAGGCGCGCCCTGGTGGGTTGTGCCCACCTCGGGTGCCCCCCAGACCGCCTCTTTGCTCTATAAATACCCCAATATTCCCAAAACTCTAGGGGAGCTGACGAAATATTCATCCAGCCGCCGCAGAGTCCAGAAACACCAGATCCAATCTAGACACCATCACGGAGCGGTTCACCACTTCCATTGGTGCCTCTCTGATGATGCGTGCGTAGTTCTTTGTAGACCTTCGGGTCCGTAGTTAGTAGCTAGATGGTTTTCTCTCTCTCTCTTTTGATTCTCAATACAATGGTCTCTTGGAGATCCATATGATGTAACTCTTTTTCCGGTGTGTTTGTTGGGACCCGATGAACTTTGAGTTTATGATTAGATCTATCTTTTTATATCCATGAAAGTTATTTGAGTTCTTTGATCTCTTATATGCATGATTGCTTATAGCCTCGTATTTCTTCTCCGATATTGGGCATCGTTTGGCCAATTTGATCTATTTATCTTGCAATGGGAAGAGGTGCCCGGTAGTGGGTTCGATCTTACGGTGCTTGATCCCAGTGACAGAAGGGGAACCGACACGTATGTATCGTTGCCACTAAGGATAAAAAGACGAGATTCATATCTAACGCCATAGATATACGGATCTCGTCTACATCATGTCATCGTTCTTAATGCATTACTCCGTTTTCCCATGAACTTAATACACTAGATGCATGATGGATAGCGGTCGATGTGTGGAGTAATAGTAGTAGATGCAGGCAGGAGTCGGTCTACTAATCTTGGACATGATGCATATGTAATGATCATTGCCTGAATATCGTCATGATTATTTGAAGTTCTATCAATTGCCCAGCAGTAATTTATTCACCCACCGTTGCTATTTTTCTCGAGAGAAGCCACTAGTGAAACCTACGGCCCTCGGGTCTTCTTTCTCATATATTTTCCTTTGCGATCTATTTGCCTTTGCTTTTATATTCAGATCTACTAAACCAAAAACCCAATAATACCTTGCTGCAATTTATCCTATTTATCAACCAATCTACCAATATTTATCCGGCTCTCACGTTCGTTACCCGAAAGGGATTGACAACCCCTTTAACACGTCGGGTTGCGAGGTGTTGTTATTTGTGTGCATGTGTTGTTTATGTTGTGTTGCTTGGTTCTCCTACTAGTTCGATAACCTTGGTTTCACATCTGAGGGAACTACCTACCGCCGTTGTGCTGCATCATTCCTTTCTCTTTGGGGAAAAAACCGACGTAGCTTTAAGCGACATCAGCATCTCACACTGGTAATGCTAAATTCCGCGCAAATCAAGGGATTTTTGTCTCCCGCCGTCTTCGTCAATTTTGTGCCCGACTAACCTGACTCGCTGGAAGCGGCCAATTCAATTTTTTTTAGGCAATCTCGCGAAGCTTTATTTAACCGGACCGAAGGTTTATAGGTACAAAGGAGAGATCACCCGGATGCCCTAACCAAACATGGCGGCCCACCCCTAATCTCAAAACATGCTTCGCTAAATTGTGAGCCTCGAAATTCGAGCTCCTAAACTCATGGCTGAAATTACACGCGGTAAAAGAAGAGCTATGCTCTATGATTTCATGTAGAACAGAACCATATCTTGCCTTGTTTCCCTGCTTGAGATCATCCAGAACCACCTTACAGTCTGACGCAACATGTATCCTTCGAAGATTGAGATCGTCCGCAAGGGCTAAAGCTTCCCGTACAGCCAGAGCTTCCAAAGTTTGAGGATCACCTATTCCCTTGAAGACTATAGCCGATGCCCCCTGGAAAGTACCATCCTGATCTCGGCATATAGCAGCCGCAACTCCTCTTCCCCGGTTCTTCGTCACTGCAGCATCAACGTTTATTTTTTGAAAATTCTCAGGTGGAGGGATCCATTGGGCTCGGCTAGCCAATTGAGATCTAACTCTCTCTGTAACTGGTTCCTCTATAGTTTCCATGTCTGCTAAGTAGGATTGTATGAACTGATATGTTGCTTGTGGACTCTGAAAAACTCCTTCATATATTGCCTTCCTCCTTGCTTTCCAGACATCCCATAACGTCACCACTAGCAATACAAAATCCTTTTGGGATAATACCTCATTCATTGCAAAGATCCAGTTTTTTGCATTAGGATCCTCGTTCTGGCTCATTGCTTCCGTCAGTGAGGTTTCAACTAAGGTCCATATGCATCTTGACATAGTACAATTCAGCAAGGCATGCCTCCATGAATCCTCACACCCACACAGGGCGCATAAATGAGTCGTGGACATATTGCGATGTTGGAGAAGATCTGCTGTCGGCATCGAATGCCTTGCTAGCCGCCATAGAAAGACTTTCAGTTTTGATGGAACCCTAGTGTGCCACAACGCAGTCCAAGCCTTAGAACTTTTTGTCAGGTCTGACGCTCCTGCATGCTCATACAGCCAATTCTCTCGATGCTCCTTCTTGTTCAGGATCATTCTATAGGCCGATCTGACAGAAAAAATGCCATTTCGCTCACCCGACCAAGCCCAGAAATCCTCCACCGACCTCGTACAGAGTGGCAGGGCCATGATAACTTCTACATCGATGGGTAAGAATGTGTCCCGAATCAGCTCCTCCCGCCAAGTTGCTAATGTGTGATCTATTAGTTCAGCTACTAGCGTTGGTGGGTTTGCTGATAGTGAAACGATCGGTCGCAGAGGGCCTATTCTGGGGAGCCACTTTGTGTCCCAGATATTCTACCGATCCTCCTGATAATGCCCTGTTTCAGTATATCCCTACCATCCAATATAGCTCGCCATATCTGTGAAGGTTGGGTACCGAGTTCTGCCTCCAGAAAGTCATCATCTGGAAAATAAACTGCTTTCAGTATCCTTGCACTTAGCGATTGTGGGGACTCAAGGAGCCTCCATGCTTGACGAGCAAGCAAAGATAGATTAAAGATCTCAATGTCTCGGAAACCCATCCCACCAAGATATTTTGGCTTTGTCATTACATCCCAAGAGACCCAAGCTGGTTTCCTACGTCCTTGTTTACTGCCCCACCAAAACTGCCTGATTATTGAGGTAATATTATCACACAACCCCCGAGGTAATCTAAAACAAGCCATGGAATAAACTGGTATAGCTTGAGCAACTGACTTGATGAGAACCTCTTTTCCTGCTGCTGACAGAAGCTTCTCCATCCATCCTCTGACTTTCTCCCAAACCCTGTCTCTCAAATACTTAAAGGTACCCATCTTCGACTGTCCAACTTCTGTGGGCATACCCAAATATCTATCAGACAAGGATTCATTAGGCACATTAAGGCATTGTTTGATGCTATCTCTGACCCCTTGAGGGCAGCCTCTGCTAAAGAAAATAGACGACTTAGCATTATTGATCCTCTGACCCGAAGCACTGCAATATTTTTCCAATAGGTTTGAAACCATCATAGCCCCTTCAACACTTGACTTAAAAAGCAACAGGCTATCGTCAGCAAAAAGGAGGTGGTTAACAGACGGAGCCGTTGAAGCCACCTTGATTCCTTCCAAAGCAGACGACTGAGAACTAGTTTTCAAGAGGCACGAAAGGCCCTCTGCTGCAATTAAGAAAAGATAAGGAGAGATCGGATCTCCCTGTCGGATACCTCTAGTCGGTGTAAAATGCTCCAGCTTCTCACCATTGAATAATGCCGAGAACGATACAGATTGCACCATACCCATAACTGTTTGAACCCAAGAATGTGCAAAACCCACTTTTTCCATTATAGCACGAAGATAAGGCCATTCCAGCCTATCGTAGGCTTTCATCATATCCAACTTCAACGCACAAAAGTTATTCCTCTTTGCTTTGTTCCTCTTCATAAAGTGCAGACACTCATAAGCACATATGATGTTATCTGTGATTAGTCTACCTGGGACGAAAGCTGACTGCTCCTCAGATATAATGTCTGGTAGAATCATCTTCAGCCTGTTTGCAACAACCTTGGAAGCAATTTTATAGATAACATTACATAAGCTAATAGGACGGAACTGAGAGAGTTGAGTTGGATTAAGGACCTTTGGGATAAGCACCAAAATTGTATCATTCACGCACCGAGCATCCTCCTCACCTCTGACAATCCTCAGAATCGCTTTCGTTACTTCATCTCCACATATGTCCCAGTGTCGCTGGTAGAAATGTGCAGGAAAACCATCTGGGCCTGGTGCCTTAGTCGGGCCCATTTGGAATAGCGCCTTTTTGACTTCCTCTTTGGTGTAGGGCTCCAGAATCATAGAATTCATTTGCTCAGTAACCTTGACCGGGAAATTTGCTAATACCTCCTCTACACCCGCAACTCCTTCTGATGTGTATAAATTCTGATAAAAATCTGTGACTAGCGCCTTCAATTCACCTTGATCCTCTATGAGAATGCCTAAAGAGTTAGCAAGGGCTTTGATCATGTTCCTCTTGCGGCGCTGGCTCGCCCGCAGGTGAAAAAACCGAGTGTTTCTATCCCCAGCCGAAAGCCACTCCAGTCTGGAGCGTTGCCTCCACATCAACTCCTCCCTGTGATACATCTCCACTAGTTTCTCATTGATTTTCAACTCAATATGTGATGGAGCCATCCTCGCGGGATCGCTGTGAAGACGTTCTAGTTCGGCCTTTAAGTTCTTGATCTCCTTCGTTACAGAACCAAACAAATTCTTATTCCACAAGCTTAGCTCAGCCGAAATTCGTCTTAGTTTCGCTCGCAACTCCTCCATATGCTCCGTCGGATTCCCCTCTAACCAGTGCGACGTAATCGTGTCTTCCCACGTCTCATGGGTTTCCCACATTAATTCATATTTGAACTCCCTCTTCCTCCTTTGTGGCCCCGTCGCACCAAGGTTCAGAAGAATAGGGCAGTGGTCTGAATTCGCTGCTGTAAGGTGCCGCACGTGTGCGTCTGTAAACTTTTCATTCCACTCCGCCGAGGCTAAAGCGCGATCCAACCGCACACGGGTATAACTTCCTCCCACAACTTTCTTCTCATAAGTCCAGAAGTGTCCCTGGTAGCCAACATCCATTAACAAGCAAACATCCACCGCCTCATGGAAGCCTTGTATTTGGGCATTGCTTCGTTCCCCAACGCCTTCATGTTTGTCTGGACGAAGCACCTCATTAAAATCGCCTATACATGCCCATGGAAGATCACTCAAAGTGCCGATCCCTTTCAATATATCCCACGTTTGGTACCTTAGGGATGTTTGAGCTTCCCCGTAGAACAGAGTCATTCTCCATGGATCACCACCTGGTTCTTCCACAAAGCAGTCAATATGGTAAACAGAATAGCCAAGAATCTCAATCTTTATTGGATTGTTCCAAAAAATACCAAGTCCACCACTTCTACCTTGACTACTTACAGCATAGCCATTGTCATAACCAATCGAACCAGCTAAGTTTTTTACCCTTGATCTCTCAATCTGAGTTTCAACAATACATAACAGGGTAGGGGCAAAATCCTTCGCGAAGTTCTCGAACTGTCGCAGCGTTGCTCGCGCCACGACAGTTCCAACTTAGGATACTCATTGCGCCCGGCGGTGCTCCTCGAAGGAGCCCGCCGATTGTGCATCATTGGTGCTGGTGGCTTCGCTTGTCTCCATCATCTTTCCTCACTCAATTGTCCCTTTCTTTGGCCTTTTCCGATCCTTCCTTGGTGACACATAAACTGGTGGGAGTGGGGGAATTTGATGCTGTTTAGGACGTAGTATCAGCGCTAAAGTGTCGTCCCGGGCCTCTCCCACACTGTTGGTTGCTGACGAAATAGAAATATTATCCACGGAGGTGCGTTTGTTTGAGTTCTGAGTCTGTTCATGCCCCGTGATCGTCACCCCTTGGGGTGTGTTATCTGCAATCACCCCTTTCTCCTTCTGTGAACTCTCTGACGACCCCCCCTCCTTCCTGGGGTTCTGCTGTTGCTGAGCGTTAAAGCGCCAGCTGCGGTCTGGGTTATACTGTTCGCGTCCTCTACCACGACCGCCCATCCCTGGGCCACCCCTACCTCGCTGCGAACTAGAGTTCCCCCGGCCAAAGGGCCTGAAACGAACATTATCAGCCAAGAGAAAATCACCCCACTCAAAAGACATCTCGTCGTGCTCTCCATCTCCACACTCCTCATGCTAGTGACCAAATTCCCCACAGTTATAGCAGAATATAGGCAGCTTCTCATACTTAACTTGAAATTTGATCCTCTCATCTCCCTTTTTTCCGGTGACGAAACGCTTGATCTTGGCGTTGATATCTATCTTAATCTTTACCCTGACAAACTCCCCAAAATAACCTGCAGGCAGTTTCAGTTGTACTTCTTCCGCCTCGCCGATCCTGGAGGCCAGTCCCCTCACTGCTGGTTCAATCAAAAAGTTGTTCGGTAGCCTATGGATCTGAGCCCAAACATCCAACTTGTCAAGTTTAAAAGAATCAGGGTTTTTAAAACCATCATATTCCTGCATGATCACAACCTGATCTCTGAACAGCCATGGCCCCTCAAGCATGGCCTTATTCCAGTCGCCAAGGCATCCAAATTGCGCCGTGAAGAGGTTCTCCTTGATCTTCCTCCACACCACTGGTCTAGCCGGGTTCCAGGCCGCCCGCATATCCCCGTAGAGAGCATTAGGGCTGAACGACTTCGGCATGTGGACGCGGGCAATCGCCAACCACTTCGCCGGTTCCAAACTGTCCGGCAGCTCTTCCTCCCAAACAAAATCATCCTCCTCCTCTTCCTGGAGAGTAAGCCTCGCAAGAAGATCCTCCGCCGTCTCTTTCCCCTTCCTGTTCTGCGTTCCTGCGCTCTCCGCCATCCTCGACGATCAAAACCAGCGGCTGGAAACAGCCCCCAGTATAAGTAGCCGAGTGATGCGTGAGCACGACGGGTCAAGGATAGATTCCGGCGTAGATCGCCGGAAGAGATCGAAACCCTAGGGTTTTTCGCCTAGGGGAGGAGAGAGAGATCACTTCCGTCTGTAGCTGTAGATGAGATCGACAGCTAGCGGCCAATTCAAATGTTCCTAGTGAGTCAGGCTAAGGGCTACTTTAAGGTTCATGCGCATGTAAACCAGGCCTCCCTATACGCGACCAAGCAGGTTTTTCTCACATCCACTGGGTCTGCATGGGAATAATGCAGGCAATCAAACACGCCCTATGGATGGAGATGGAGCAGGGTCATTCCACCTTGGACACACCGGAAGGCTGATCAATAGCAGGGCCCTTCATCAAGCACCCGCTCATTGATCGTTTTTTATTTACGAAACGGACATTGATCCGTTTAGCGAGGCCAACAGCCAGCCCGAAACTGCTTTCTTCTTCACAGCTGTTCAGAGTGCACTTACCTAAACCCTACGCTCACGCCCCAATTGCAAGTGTATTTTTTTCATTTTTTCATTTTTTTCCTGCATTCGGGAACGGCTATTCATTCATTTCGAAAACATGGTGTCCAACCAGCGCTTCAGGACCTCTGGTGAAGTTCGAGCCAATGAATTCATGTAAAACTGCAGCTAAAAACTGAATTTATGCTTCAGCACGATCATACGAGTAGCCAAAGAATTTGTACATCAGCAACTTTGACTATTGTGTACTACAGGCTACAGCACTCTCTGGGTTTCACATCTCCATGGCGTCCCGGGCCATGTCCTGCAGGTCCTCCTCCGTCAACAACGTCTTCTTCCCGCCGCTCCCAGCCTTGTCGTATGGCTGCGCCATCCTCCGGAGGAACTGTCACAGAAGAAAACACAACTTTATCTATTTTTTTTAAGAAAAAAAAACAGATGGCTGGTTGAACCGAAGTGAGAAAATCCTCTAGAAAAACACAACAAACTGAAACGAAATCCATGATCGCAGACATGGAAAAGAATGACAATATGCTCTGACAGGTGGCAACAATTATAACAAGTTGCATTGCAAGCAGTTGGAAGCATGGAAACTGTGCATGTTTACGCATTGCTGCTTGACTGGAACATGGCAGCATTGCCTCATCCGCAACCAAGACGGCTTGCTCTTTTAAAAGCATCCATGTTGCAATGCCCTGAAGGAATTGCTAATTGAGTAGAGCCATGTAAGGGATCATACCTCGCGGGCTGTATGCAGAGCCATATCGGTGCTCAGATTTAGGTGCGCATCGTGCAAGTGTGACAGTATCCATCCTGGCAGTTTGGACCGTTTATCATGCCGACTGTATCTGCGAGTCACAAATGGCATGGCACTTAGCAAACAGTAGTACGGCCACAATAAGGCAGGGAAATAGGTACAACAAGGTTCGCTACGCGAGGCAGAACTGATAATAGGATTAAATGATTAACTTAAAAGACCTCGGGCCCAACAATACATATAACAGATCTGCAAGATATATTGATGTTTGATGAGAACTATATGTTTGATATATGGTGTACACAAGCCCAGAGCACCTGAGTATCAAATGAAGCAATGGCTACAACTAGTTCTATTTGCCACAACCATCGACAAGTACACTATTTAGTAAGTAGCAAAGCTCAGTTATATGGAATTTCATTAAATCAGATTAAACTAAGCAGTTTCTTGCTAGTTGACCACAAGCCCATCACATGTTCAATGCAACAAACTTTTGAACTTGTTATTTAAGAAATATGCAGATTGAAAATTGCTTGGCCAATCTAAAGGGAACAATATTTGAGTTTCCTCTAAGCTCACTCCGACTATCATGTCAAGGCAGTATCAAGTACCTCTTGTCAGCAAATATCATCATTCCATAATCTGCCTTAGAACGAATCACACGGCCAACACATTGAGCAGCTTGCCTCTGACAATAAAAAATAAATCAAAATGGAGAGAAAACTTTGTTAGGAGATCTTGACAGTGTATATGAAACAGCTTTACTCCCTTGCAACCGAAGAAGGATTAGTACCAATGCGTCAAATGTCAAAAAGTCACCCTCCTTTATCTGAAAAGTTTCTCTTAGGTACTCCAACCTAGCACGCAATATCCTGCTCGTAGACATGGGACATATATATAACACATCTGTTAGAAGGTAACCCTCACAAGCAAGAAACATTAGGACAAAAAAAAATCATTCAATCGACATAGCATTATTATTCTGTGTATGCATATGACGAACCAAAAGTAGTGTTATCTTATAGACCAAGACCAAGGGGTGCACAAAATAAAATCCAAATGTATAAAAGCAAAGTTGGTCCTCACTTGCTGAGTGTGTACTGGAATGGAACACCAAACATGATCACAAGTCTGCCATAGTGTCGATCAAAATCAATACCTTCAGCAACTTTGCCCCTGAAAAGAGCGTACCGTTAGCAAGAGCAACTCGTTATTATGATAATTTATTATTATGCGTGTATGTACATCTTATATCTCATAGTGTTAACCGAGTAATGCTTAATTGCTTATTATAAGCTCCTGATCACAAGAAAATGAGCTAATAATGAAATCATTCTTTTATGACAATTCAAGTAAGCCTCTTTGATTCACAGGATAGTTACCACCCCTACTAACTAGGTCATTCAATTGTTTTGGTCGATACATGAATGCATACTCTCTTTCTAATATTCCCTAGGCAGTTTTTAATTAGTTGGATATAGAAAACACTACTGATTAAAATATCACAATAAATCACCACCAATGTAGTGATAACTACTTTGACTGGGGTCAAAGGTCAAGAAAAAAAATGCTGCAAAAGTTTCAAGCATTCCTATCATCGGTTCAGCTACAGACTGATAGTGAATTTTGAAGGGTGATCTCAGACATGCAGTTAAAAGAACAAACCTGGCAAATCACCACCAATGTAGTGATAACTACTTTGACTGGGGTCAAAAGTCAAGAAAAAAAAATGCTGCAAAAGTTTCAAGCATTCCTATCATCGGTTCAGCTACAGACTGATAGTGAATTTTGAAGGGTGATCTCAGACATGCAGTTAAAAGAACAAACCTGGCAACTGAGAAGAAGACAGCACCTCTTCCACAATCGCATGCCTTTCTGTAATTATCAAGGGCCAATGTTGTTTCAACAACATCTGGTGTTTCAATGAATACCAACTTGTGCTGCATGATGTCCTGCACAATAACATCAGAATATGGGCATTCTTAGGGGACTAATACATTTATATGTATCTTGGCAACATGAGGAAGCTACAGAATCATACAAGAGGAAGAAGGAATCAAAAACGCACAGCATGTAGAAACTTAACAGTGCAAGATTTTAATAAAGTCTCATCTCTTCTACTAGAAGTTTAGAAGACACGTGAGTACGTCACCACATTGCATACATGACGAACACGATTCTTATTCTTTGCCGAGACATTAAACATTATCAGTACAGTGGCTACTACCTATACAACTTCATATGCATGTTACTGATAGTAAGAACACAGATGGTCTCTACACGAGTAGTTGATACCCTTTAATGTCAACCCAGCTAAGCGGACCATTCACTGCTTAACGATATACAGGTGCCTGAATAACTTTGCACTGCACGTCATTACGAAAATATGACACTAGTACGCTTAAACAGTATTCTAAGGTCTAAATTCTAGACATCTCCACATCAGAATCATGTGCTGGTGAGGGAAATAACCTGTAAAATACCCATTTCATTCCAGCTGTTGACAATGCCATCCATATAGCTGTAACTGACAAAGAAACAGACGATGCCATCAGGAACAGAAGAAGCCATTTCTAGCAATAGGCGGCCATAATTCCTCACAACACCAGGATCACTGCGCATGTCGAACTTTGTACTCACAGGTAGCTGATCACTGAAAATGACGGATGGTTAACGTTACACAACTGGATTCATATCATAACATAAAATGTAAAACAAGAATTTTGAGAGGCAGCTAAACCGGTTGCATATAGCACTAGCATCTTGTTATTCTACTAGCATAGAGAGCATGCAATAACTGTGTTTCCAAATATACAAAATTGAAATATGAAAGCACAAATGGATCCAGATCATACCTTCCTCGTGTCAACACCATGGGACATATGCAATCCCTTGTTAGGGACATTGTGAAGCTCCTGCTTATAACAGGATTAAAATTCAAAAGACGAGGGTACAGATCAATTGGGCTGAGAGTTCCTGAAGTGATGACAACAGTTTGGAATCGATCAAAAACAGGCTGTATTGCGAGTGAAGCGTCATGACAACTCAGCTGCAACACACAGAACCACATTAGCACATTGACACTGCAGATTGTAACAACTGCACCACAATCTTATAGAGTAGGTTGGATACCTGAATCACGGGATCACGTATTTCAGGCATTCTATCATCATATGGTTCTATTATGATTGAAAACCCACGTGAATAAGTTCCAATCAATGTGGCAAAGTCACAAATGGTCTGGATGTGCATGAATTCATCCGTATCGGTTATCTCCAATGTAAGCAATAGAGAATGTAAGCGGTCATAACAAAACCTCAGCATTCTCTGGTCAATTCCAGCCTGGGAATGGATTGAAGCAACAAAGGAAACAGGCATTTCATTCTCAACATTCTCTGTTTCAAGCCGTCCATCTAAGAATTTCACAAGTCTCCGCAAGACAGCAAGAAAATGTTCAGCCTTCCTGATATTTCCAGGTACAGCCTCTTTCAGAATGTCATCAGGCAAGGATGGATTTGCGAGCCAAGCATCGGATACTTCATCACAAGAAACACATTATTGTAAACTCTCTTGGTAAGCCCACATCATAAACAATGCAAATAAGAGGGGATAGTGAGAAATAAATATACTCACTTGGCAGATTTCCCCTCTGCGCCAATCCATCAACCAATCTATTGTATTCAGCACGAAGCCTATTGGCATCAGTGGCCTTGAACCTTCCTACCAAATAAATCAGTTAGTGAGCAACCTTTACCTATCTATCTACAATTTTGACGGTTTTAAAGGAAACACCCACAATCCTGAAAAGAGCAAGTATTTACTTCTTCGATGCTCAGTACCTATCGATCTCTTGCGAGATGCGCCGCAGGTTTCGCTCGGCACCGTCCAGTGTCTGCTTGCGGACGCTGACGCTCAGCGCCTCAATGCAGACGTTATCGATGTTGTGCGCTTCATCAAACACAACCACGCACTCCTTCTGCATCTCACGGGACACAATGCTGGCCACCTTAGGGTCGAGCAGGTACTGGTAGCTGTAGACCACCACATTTGCGTATTTGACCATCTGCCTGGCGAGGAAGTAGGGGCATATCCGTCGCTCACGGCCGAGCGAACGGAGGTCGGCGAGGGTGTAGACCCCAGGGGGCATGAAAGAGGCAAGGTCGCCGGCGGCCGCGGCCCGGTCGAATGACTCGAAGAATTCGCAGAGAGGGGTGGACTCCGGGTCGGATGCGGCCTTGTCGCGGACCCAGGACGCGGTGAGGCGGCGGCAGGCTGTGTCGACGGAATCACGAGCGGCGGAGGCGGAGGCCTGGGGGTGGACGCAGAGGTTCTTGCGGGAGGAGAGACCGAGCGCGAGGAGGGAGCGCGAGGCGGCGGGCGGGAGGTGGGAGAAGAGGAGGCGGAGCTCGGCGAGGGTCTTCTCCATCTCGTGGACGGTGCGGGTGCAGTAGAGGAGCCGGAGCGGGCGGGAGGGGTTGGCGAGGGAGTAGGAGGTGATGAGGGAGATGAGAGCCGCCGTCTTGCCGGTGCCCGTCGGCATCTCCAGCAGCGCGTGGCCGCGCGCGTCCAGGGCTCGCTTGAGCTCGCCCATGTACGCGTGCTGCTCCGGGTAGATCGCCGCGTACGGGAAGTGCACCGTCAGGCCTTCAAGATCGAACTTCATCCTGGCGGCTAGGAGGGTGGACGCCGCGGGATTTGGACTCGCCGGAGCCGCCGCCGCCGCCGGGAGTAAAGCTCGGGAGGTGTTCGGTGGAATTCCGCAGGGCGGAGGAGGGGGCTGCCTCGACCTAAGTAGGCCTGCGGGCGCGTATGGACTGGGCCGATAACCAGCCCATACTGTAGTACATAATCTCTCTGCACTTTGTCCCATAATATCATAGTATTTTTTCCTAAAAAATCAGAGCATTTTTTACACTAGTGTAATGTCAAAACTGCTTTTATATTACGAGACGAAAGTGATGGAAAATATGTCAGTGCATTACAACGAGAGAAAATGATCAGATTATGCAAATGTGGTAAAGATAAAAAATACGAATCAAATGCTAGGATGAGATCAGAACTTTTAAAATGTCATTTCACTAATTATGTCTGAATGATGTCATGATGAGATAAGGAGATTTTATTAAGTCATTTTCAAAACAGAAAATGTGATGGTTTCATAACGACTTGATTTCTGAAGGCGCCACAATGAAATATTTTTTCGCTGAGCAAACTGCATTGATGGACCATGTCTCAGCTAGACTAATGAATGATGTGCCTCGCCTTGACCTAGCACAGCGCTGTTTTTCATAACCAGTAAAACTGTGGTACCAGAATAAGCATAGTTGTGTATATGGAGGTAAAATAAACATTTAGTCATTTTCATATAGTTTATAAAAACAAACCCATAGAAAGTAGTGTCAATTTTTTGGGGCTCGGCGTTGTACAGAACATGGAAACCTTTTTCTTACCCAACGCACGAGGGACTAAATAAAAACGTGAAATGATCTCTACAGATCCCCCAAAAAAACCTCTATGTAAGCGACGGTTTGTTTTGTTCGCTATTTACGAATCTGTTTTAATTTTTTTGCTCAAGGACATTTTTTTCTTGAATAACCACATATGCTTTAAATACACGATCATTTTCTAAAAATCATGAACATTTTCTGTTTCATGAACAATTTCCTGAAATCGTGATTTTTTTAAAATCACAAACATTTTATGATTTCTTGGTATATTTTTTATCAAAACTCGCTTCTTTTTAAAATTTGGAAATTTTGGAAATCCCGAATCAATTTAAAGAAGGAGAAAAATGATAAAGAAAAAAGAAATAAAGAAAGAATGAAATAGGGGCATCATGACCGGCACATGGGTCTGCCCATTACTGCGTACGGGGAGTAGGAGGCGCAGAGAAAAGGGGAGAAAAAGTGGGCAAAACCAGGGATCAAACCCCGCTCTCACATGTGGAAGAGTGAGGCCTTAGAGCATCTCCAGCCGTTGCGCCCTCAAGACGCGCCGAAAACCGCCGCCTAGGGGCGAGCCAGTGCGTTCCTAGTCGCCCCCCCCCCAGGTCGCCCCCAGGCGCCGATATCGGCCCAGTTTCGGCGCTTTCAGCCATTTCCGGCGCAAAACGGCTCAGGCTCGACGTGTTTCGGCGTCTATTGAAATAGAATCACATAGTCGCAAATAAAATCACAGTTTCTCATACGATAGATAGATAGATAGTTCACATATATCCTACGATAGACAGATAGTTCACATAATCTTAATCCTACAATAGATAGATAAATAGATAGTTTACATAGTCTTCTCCTACGAACTACTACTACTCGTCATTCTCCGACTCGGACTTTGCCTCGGTGATGTCCTCCTCCAACGTCTCAGCGTAGGCGTCAAGGAACCGCTCGTCGGTGGAGTCCCAGGAGGACGCATCTCCTAGCTCGATGTTGAACTTAGCGACCGCCTTCCGCGCTCGCTTGTCCTCGCTATAAGCCGCTCGCTCCTTCCTCCTCTTCTTCCTCTCCGCCCTCTTCTCGGCCAAGAACTGGTGCTCGTTGATGATGTCTTGCGGGAAGTTTTGGCGCCACGTCGCCATGGCTTCCTCGTCCATCTCGGCCAGGTTGAGACGGTGCGCCCGCCTACGGTTCTTCCGACGATCGTCATCGGTGATAAGTCGCGGGGGAGGCGCCAACTCCTGTGCCCGCTCCCGAGTCGGCACGTCCGTGAAGTTCATGTCCCAACGGGAACGCCGGAGGCGCCACGCCGCAGCGTCGTACGCGCGGGCGCCCTTCTGAGCGATGTCGAAGGTTCCGAGGCCGAGGTGCACGTCGCCCGACCGAATCTCGGCGGAGTAGGTGCCGGACGGACGAACGCGGACGCCGCGGTAGCCCGCAGCTCCCCGGCGGCATGGGGGCGCAGTGCGTGTCGGCGACGAAGCAGCGAGCGGCGGATGAAGCGATGAAGCGCGCGTGGCAGTGTGGA
>LR738709.1:99962643-100061382 GCA_902687465.1 Secale cereale
GGTGTGGCGTTCACCGGCGAGGTGGGCGGCTTTTATAGCCGGAGCTCGGGCGGCGAGAGGCGCATGCCAGGCGACGCGTGGCGGGCGCCCATGGCGCCGGGCGACGTGATGGTTCGCTGCACGGCATCAATGGGCAGGCTGACCGGCACGGCATCTCGGCAGCGCGGGGCATCAATGCAGGCGACGGCGCGGCAGTGCGGCAACTTTGGCATTGATTCCCACAGGAACCGAGGCGATGAGGACGATGAAGCAGCGCGTCGCTGACAGGGCGGGCCATCACATTCGCGTCAAAAACGCCCCGTCTGGCGCCCCCAGGCGACCCCCAGCGTCCCGGGTTCGGGTTGGGTCCGCCGGCGCCAGTTTCGGCCCAATCCGACGAAATTCGGGTTCCTGGGGCCGCGACTGGGCCATTTTTTCGGCGTCGGCGCCGAAAAAGTGGCCTGGGGGGGGCCTGTTGAGGGCGCGGCTGGAGATGCTCTTAGCCACTCCACTACTTGTGTGCTCGTGACATATGAGTGTATGAGTATATAAGAACTGAACATGGCGGTGTTTTTTGAAGAAAACGAATTGTTTTCTTCACTTATAGGTGGCATGGTGCGTAATTTTATGACAACTTAGGGGGGCAATCTTATGATGTATTGTCAGAAGCAATAATTCCTTTATTATTAGGTATAGATTTCCGAGAGCTTCAATTTGGAGTAGTGTTATTTCTTGTCTGATGCGAGACGTAGTTCCATCTCACCTATGGCCCTGTGCTATTGGGCCGGCTCGGTATTGTATGTGTGTGGTAGTTTTATTTTCTATGTGGTATTTCATCATTCTTTTCATTGTTTGCATCAATTTTCTTTGTGACACTGAAAAAACAAATTTATTTGGGTTTCCTTTCTGCTAACGATTCCTTGCGAGCGGCCAGTGGAAGCTCGTGTCGGTCGCATGCACACCGCTCGTTCAAACACACTCGAACGACCGCACAATCTTCCCAGAAGACGCATCTGTTGGGGATCGTTGCAGAAATCAAAAAAATTCTACACATCACCAAGATCAATCGTGGAGAAACTAGCATTGAGAAGGGGGAGTGTATCTTCATACCCTTGAAGATCGCGATGCGGAAGCGTTACAAGAACGCGATTGGTGGAGTTGTACACGCAGCAATTCAGATCGCGGTCGATTCCGATCTAAGCGCCGAACAACGGCGCCTCCTCGTTCAACACACGTACAGCCTGAGGATGTCTCCTCCTTCTTGATCCAGCAAGGGGGGAGGAGAAGTTGGGGAAGAGCTCCGGCAGCACGACGACGTGGTGGTGGAGCTTGCAGTTCTCCGGCAGGGCTTCGCCAAGCACTGCGGAGGAAGAGGAGGAGTTGGGAGGGAGGAGGGATGCGCCAGGCAAGGGGTTGCCGCTGCCCTCTCTCTCCCTCACTATATATAGGGGGAAGGAGGAGGAGGAGGCACCCTAGGGTTTCCCTAGGGGAGGGGTGGCAGCCACAGGGGAAACCCTATATGGGTTTGGGCGCCCCCACCCCTAGGAAACTTGCCCCCCAAGCCGGGAGGGGCGGCTACCCTAGGGGAGGCGCCCCCACCTCTCCATGTTACGTGAGATGGGGTGGGAGGGGTGCACAACCCCTTAGTGGGCTGGTGTGCCCCCTCCCCTTGGACCATAAGGCCCCCCAACGCTTGTCGGGGCCTCTGAAACCTCTTTCGGACACGTTGGTCGTCACCCGGTACGCCCAGAACAATTCCGGACTCCAATACCCTTTGTCCAATATATCGATCTTCGCCTTCGAACCATTCCGGAGTTCCTCGTCACGTCCGGGATCTCATCCGGGACTCTGAACAACCTTCGGTAACCACATACTATTCCCATAACAACTCTGGCGTCACCGAACCTTAAGTGTGTAGACCCTATGAGTTCGGGAACCATGCAGACATGATCGAGATACCTCTCTGGCCAATAACCAATAGCGGGATCTGGATACCCATATTGGCTCCCACATGTTCCACGATGATCTCATCGGATGAACCACGATGTCGGGGATTCAATCAATCCCGTATACAATTCCCTTTGTCCATCGGTATGTTACTTGCCTGAGATTCGATCGTCGGTATCCCCATACCTCGTTCAATCTCGTCACTGACAAATCTCTTTACTCATTCCGTCACGCATGATCCCGTGGCTAACTCCTTAGTCACATTGAGCTCATTATGATGATGCATTACCAAGTGGGCCCAGAGATACCTCTCCGTCATACGGAGTGACAAATCCCAGTCTCGATTCATGCCAACCCAACAGATACTTTCAGGGATACCCGTAGTGTACCTTTATAGCCACCCAGTTACGTTGTGACGTTTGGCACACCCAAAGCATTCATACGGTATCCGGGAGTGGCACAATCTCATGGTCTAACGAAATGATACTTGACATTAGAAAGGCTCTTAGAAAACAAACTACATGATCTTGTGCTATGCTTAGGATGGGATCTTGTCCATCACATCATTCTCCCAATGATGTGATCCCGTTATCAACGACATCCAATGTCCATGGTCAGGAAACCGTAACCATGTATTGATCAACAACTAGTCAACTAGAGGCTCACTAGGGGCATGTTGTGGTCTATGTATTCACACATGTATTATAGTTTCCGGTTAATACAGTTATAGCATGAATAATAGACAATTATCGTGAACAAGGAAATATAATAATAACCATTTTATTATTGCCTCTAGGGCATATTTCCAACAACATCCTCACGTGGGGCCACACAGGTGTTGGGTAACGTAGTATTTCAAAAATTTCCTATGATCACGCAAGATCTATCTACTAGAAGCATAACAAGGAGAGGGGAGAGTGTGTCTATGTACCCTCGTAGACCGAAAGCGGAAGAGTCTAGTGACGTGGTTGATGTAGTCGAACGTCTTCGCGATCCAACCGATCCAAGCACCGAACATACGGCACCTCCGCGTTCAGCACACGTTCAGCTCGATGACATCCCACGACCTCTTGATCCAGTTGAGCGTCACAGGAGAGTTTCGTCAGCACGACGATGTGGTGACGGTGATGATGAAGCTACCGGCGCAGAGCTTCGCCTAAGCACTGCAACATATGACCGAAGTGTGTATCTGTGGGGAGGGGCACCGCACACGGCTAAATCAACTTGTGTGTTCATGGGGTTCCCCCTAGCCACGTATATAAAGGATGGAGGGAGGAGGAGGCTGGCCCTCATAGTGCGCGCCGAAGTGTGGAGTCCTACTAGGACTCCCTAGTCCTAGTAGGATTCCTCCTCCCACGTGGAATATGAAAAGGGGAAGGGAGAGGGAGAAGGAAGGAAGGGGGCGCCCCCTTTCCCTAGTCCAATTCGGACCAGTCCACGGGGAAGGGGCGCGGCCACCCTTGTGGCCTTTGTCTCGTTTCCCGTATGGCCCATTAAGGCCCAATACAAATTCCCGTAACTCTCCGGTACTCCGAAAAATACCCGAATCACTCGGAACCTTTCCGATGTCCAAATATAGCCTTCCAATATATCGATCTTTACGTCTCGACCATTTCAAGACTGTTCGTCATGTCCGTGATCTCATCGGGGACTCTGAACAAACGTCGGTCATAAAATCACATAACTCATAGTACAAATCGTCATCGAACGTTAAGCGTGCGGACCCTACGGATTCGAGAACTATGTAGACATGACCGAGACACATCTCCGGTCAATAACCAATAGTGGAACCTGGATGCTCATATTGGCTCCTACATATTCTACGAAGATCTTTATCGGTCAAACCTCATAACAACATACGTTGTTCCCTTTGTCATCGGTATGTTACTTGCAAGAGATTTGATCGTTGGTATCATCATACCTAGTTCAATCTCGTTACCGGCAAGTCTCTTTACTCATTCTGTAATACATCATCTCATGACTAAATCATTAGTCATTTGCTTGCAAGGCTTATTATGATGAGTGTTACAGAGAGCGCTCAGAGATACCTCTCCTACACTTGGAGTGACAAATCATATTCTCGGTCTATGCCAACACCACAAACACTTTCGGAAACACCTGTAGAGCATCTTTATAATGACCCAGTTACGTTGTGATGTTTGATAGCACACAAGGTGTTCCTCCGGTATTCGGGAGTTGCATAATCTCATAGTGAGAGGAACATGTATAAGTCATGAAGAAAGCAATAGCAATAAAACTAAACGATCATAGTGCTAAGCTAACGGATGGGTCTTGTCCATCACATCATTCTCCTAATGATGTGATCCCGTTCATCAAATGACAACACATGTCTATGGTTAGGAAACATAACCATCTTTGATTAACGAGCTAGTCTAGTAGAGGCATACTAGGGACACTCTGTTTTGTCTATGTATTCACACATGTACTAAGTTTCAGGTTAATACAATTCTAGCATGATTAATAAACATTTATCATGATATAAGGAAATATAAATAACAACTTTATTATTGCCTCTAGGGCATATTTTCTTCGGTCTCCCACTTGCACTAGAGTCAATAATCTAGTTCACATCGCCATGTGATTTAGTACTGATATTCACATCATTATGTGAATTACGCCCATAGTTCACATCGCCATGTGACCAACACCCAAAGGGTTACTAGAGTCAATAATCTAGTTCACATCGCCATGTGATTAACACCCAAAAAGTACTAAGGTGTGATCATGTTTTGCTTCATGAGAGAAGTTTAGTCAGCGGGTCTGTTACATTCAGATCCGTATGTATGTCGCGAATTTCTATGTCTACAATGCTCTGCATGGAGCTACTCTAGTTAATTGCTCCCACTTTCAATACATATCCAGATTGATACTTAGAGTCATCTGAATTAGTGTCAAAGCTTGCATCGGCGTAACTCTTTACGACGAACTCTTTATCCTCCATAATCGAGAAACATTCCCTTAGTCATCCAGTAACTAAGGATAATTTTGACCGTTGTCCAGTGATCTACTCTTGGATCACTATTGTACCTCCTTGCCAAACTCATGGCAAGGTACACAACAGGTTTGGCACACAGTATGGCATACTTTATAGAACCTATGGCTGAGGCATAGGAAATGACTTTCATTCTTTCTCTATCTTCTGCCGTGGTCGGGTTTTGAGTCTTACTCAACTTCATACCTTATAACTCCGGCAAGAACTCCTTCTCTGACTGATCCATTTTGAACTACTTCAAAATCATTATCAAGGTATGTACTAATCGAAAGTCTTATCAAACATCATGATCTATCTCTATAGATCTAGGTGCCTAATATGTAAGCAGCTTCACCGAGGTCTTTTATTGAAAAACTCCTTTTAAACAATCCTTTATGCTTTCCAAAAAATTCTACATCATTTCCGATCAAAAATATGTCATTCACATATACTTATAAAAAATGTTGTAGTGCTCCCACTCACTTTCTTGTAAATACAGGCTTCACCGCAAGTCTGTATAAAACCATATGCTTTGATCACTTCATCAAAGCGTATATTCCAACTCCGAGATGCTTGCACCAGTCCATAGATGGACCGCTGGAGCTTGCACACTTTGTTAGCATCTTTAGGATCGACCAAACCTTCTGGTTGCATCATATACAACTCCTCTTTGAGGTATCCATTAAGGAATGCAGTTTTGACACCCATTTGCCAGATTTCATAATCATAAAATGCGGCAATTGCTAACATGATTTAGACAGACTTAAGCATTGCTACGGGTGAGAAAGTCTCATCGTAATCAACTCCTTGAACTTGTCGAAAACATTTTGCAACAAGTCGAGCTTTGTAGATGGTAACATTACCATCGGCGTCAATCTTCCTCTTAAAAATCCATTTATTTTCAATGGCTTGCCGATCATCGGGCAAGTCAACCAAAGTCCACACTTTGTTCGCATACATGGATCCCATCTCAAATTTCATGGCCTCAAGCCATTTTGCGGAATCTGGGCTCATCATCGCTTCCACATAGTTCGTAGGTTCATCATGGTCTAGTAACATGACTTCCAGAACCGGGTTACCGTACCACTCTGGCGCAGAACATACTCTGGTTGACCTACGAGGTTTAGTAGTAACTTGATCTGAAGTTTCATGATCATTATCATTAGCTTCCTCGCTGATTGGTGTAGGAATCACTGGAACTAGTTTCTATGATGTACTACATTCTAATTCGGGAGAAGGTACAATTACCTCATCAAGTTCTACTTTCCTCCCACTCACTTCTTTCAAGAGAAACTCCTTCTCTAGAAAGGATCCATTCTTAGCAACGAATATCTTGCCTTCGGATCTGTGATAGAAGGTGTACCCAACAATATCCTTTGAGTATCCTATGAAGACACATTTCTCCGAATTGGGTTCGAGCTTCTCAGGTTGAAGCTTTTTCACATAAGCATCGCAGCCCCAAACTTTAAGAATCGACAACTTTGGTTTCTTGCCAAACCACAGTTCATAAGGCGTCATCTCAACGGATTTAGATGGTGCCCTATTTAACGTGAATGAAGTTGTCTCTAAAGCATAACCCCAAAACGATAGTGGTAAATCGGCATGAGACATCATAGATCGCACCATGTCTAATAAAGTGCGGTTACGATGTTCGGACACACCATTACGCTGTGGTGTTCCAGGTGGCGTGAGTTGTGAAACTATTTCACATTGTTTTAAATGAAGAGCAAACTCGTAAATCAAATATTCGCCTCCGTGATCAGATCGTAGACACTTTATTTTCTTGTTACGATGATTCTCTACTTCACTATGAAATTCTTTGAACTTTTCAAATGTTTCAGACTTGTGCTTCATCAAGTAGATATACCCATATCTGCTCAAATCATTATTGAAGGTCAGAAAATAACGATACTCGCTGCGAGCCTCAACACTCATCGGTCCACATACATCAGTATGTATGATTTCCAATAAGTCAGTTGCTCGCTCCATTGTTCTGGAGAACGGAGTTTTAGTCATCTTGCCCATGAGGCATGGTTCACAAGAACCAAGTGATTCATAATCAAGTGATTCCAAAAATCTTTCAACATGGAGTTTCTTCATGCGCTTTACACCAATATGACCTAAACGGCAGTGCCACAAATAAGTTGCACTATCACTATCAACTCTGCATCTTTTGGCTTCAATATTATGAATATGTGTATCACGACGATCGAGATCCAACAAAAATATTTTCATTGGGTGTATGACCATTGTAAGTGCATCTAGTGCCCCCTAGTTGGTTTTGGAGTATTGACGACAAACGAGGTTGAGGGACTAATGTGTTTGTGAGAATTGCAGGATAACACATGTAATAGTTCCTCACAGATTCGGTTTAACTTCCAGAGATGACCCCTAAAAATATGTGAAGATATTGAAGTTAATGGTGGTACGTGAAGACTTTCACGTGAAGATAATGGCCTATGAAGACATTCATTGAAGACTATAGAACGTGAAGACATAGTTTCTTTCATTGTTCTTTTTATTTCTTCTTCAGTCATAGGATCCATCGTACTGTTAAGTGGAGTCCAAGTGAACACAGTTGAACAACTGAGGTGATGCTCAACCAAAACACCTATGTCTTCAAGCGAAGACAAATGAGAGCAAATCTTATCCAAAGCTGGATAAGTCAGCTTTACTTGGAGCCCAAGTAAGGTTACCGCGTGTATTCAAAATCCGACCGTTAGACACGTGTCAGTTCCTTAGTGACCAAGGGTCATTTCAGACATATCCTGTCGGGTTGCCTCATGGCTATAAATAGCCCACCCCCTACACCATAAATTGGTGGCTGCTCAGAGTTAGTGCACGGCTTTTGTTGTTTGAGAGCAACCCACCTCCGAAGCCTTTGAGAGAAAAGATCCTTTTGAGGACAAAACCCAAAACACCCAAAGCCAAAGAGTGTTAAGCATCACTGAAGTCTTTCTGTCTATGTGACCTGAAGACTTGTTACACTTGAGGACTGTGCTTCCTCCAGCCGGTTGAGCGTCACGTTCAGAGCGTCCTAGAGTGACTGTGGACTGCCAGTGAACGAAGTCTGTGAAGGTTCAGAAGTCTACCTTGAAGACTTACCCGAGTGATTGGGCGAGGACTGTGTGTCCATAGCTCAAGGGGAATACGGTGAGGACTGTGTGTTGCTTGGTGGCTTCTCGCCCCTCGTTGGTTACCCCAAGTGGAAGGTTTGAGATGCCGCGTAGCAGAAGTTTTCCCTTGGCAATACCAAGGATCGATTTCCTTGAGACTCCCAGTTTCAACAAGAAGGTGTCAACTGCTAACGGCGCCAGATATTAGCAATCAACGTGGACCTGCACACAGATACAAATAACTTTGCTCCCAACGAGTACAGAGAGGTTGTCAATCCCTCCGGCCTTGTAGTTTACAAAGGATTAAACGCAAGTGATAATAGTGATAGGTATAATTGCAATAGTAAGTAAAAAGCGGAAAGTAAATAGCGGATGTGATCAATGATGGTAATATGGACCAGAGTCTCATGATGTTCACTAGTGATGTCTCTCTCCCAAAAGACGATAAAACAACTATGTGAGGTAAATGAATTACAGCTCGGCAATTGACAGGACCATGTGCGCAAACCAATGCTGACTAAGTTGCAAGAAAGGTAGAGGTTCAAAGCATGGGCGGTACGCCGAGGTAAGTAGACCGAAATCCATCTGCATCTACTACTAATCATCCACCTTGAGATATCTATCCAGAACATCTCGCTGGTATTAAGTTGCGAGTCCCACCCATAGTGTAAACTCAAAGCAACAGACAACTGCATTAAAAGAACTTTGCGTAAAGTAAACAATCCTTGCACCCGCGGGCACAAGCACCGTTGTTTTCCCCCTTGTGGCAACAACACATCCCCTAGACTCATGTTTCTGTCACTCAAACTAGTCATCGAGGGGCATGAACCCACAATCAAGCATAACGTTCCCTCTTCGAGTCACTACCTACTACTTGGCCAAAGCAATAAATAACAACGGAGAACATGCAAGAATTACTTACGAACATAAATATAAAAGAGGTAGATCAAATATATTACTCAAACACAATCTGAACATAATCTCACAATCCATCGGATCCCAGCAAACTCATCATAGCAACAGCATAAGGATTACATATGTGCCTCGATCATGTAGGGCAGCTCACGAGGACTAATTAGTGAAGCACAAGAACGGGAGGAGAACATCACATAGCTACTGGTCATGGACCCATGGTCCAAGGGAGACTACTCACAACTCATCCGGGAGGCGTCCATGGTGGTGGAGAAGCTCCCGGTGGTGATCCTCCCCTCCGGCAGGGTGCCAGGAAGGGTTCTCCTGGTGCTCCCGATCTTGGAAGCGGCGGCGGCGGCAGAACAGAGATGAGATCGCGAAAAAGAGTTCCCGTCTCGAGGGTTTCGGGAGACGCTTTAAATATATGCCAAAGGGGGGCATCAGACGAGGCTCGGGGGGCCCAGGCGCCCCCCCGGCGCGGCCCAGGGGGTGGGGGCGCGCCACCAGGGCGCCTGGGGCCCTGGTGGCCCCCCTCCGGCTATGCTTCGGGTGCCTGGTAGCTTCTGGAACGCTGATTTTTTATATAATTTTTCTGGATTTTTTCTGGCAGTTCTCGTAATGTGAAAACCTGAAATACAAAAACAGCCGAAAACAGAAACTGGCACTGGGGTGCACTGAGTTAATAGGTTAGTCCAAATATGATCAAAAGTGTATGGAAGTGTATAAATAACATAGCAATATCACCCAATAGAGGCATGGAGCAAGCAGAAATTATAGATACGTTTTGGACGTATCATGTGTCCTCAGGTTTAAATACCTGGCCGCCCTAACAAGATGTATAATTGAGACAACAACTGGAACTGGTATACCAAATCCTTGTCTCCATCAAGCTACTGGTTCTATCCCTATTCTCTTTTACATGTCAGTTTATCTTCGTGAAGCCATTGCCTATTTGCCTGCTCTATTTGTCTTCACTGTGTGAAGACCACTTTCTGTTTAGTTTCAGTTATATCTTCCATCTCGATCCATGTTAGTTCCGTCTTCCGCTGTGTAGTTATAGGTTCATTTCTATCATTTGTCTTCAAAACCCTCGTGCTTTGAAGACTTTCGTAAAAATCTCCTATTCACCCCCTCTAGTCGATAACTTGCACTTTCAATTGGTATCAGAGCAAGGTGCTCCCTTGTTCTGTGTGATTCGGTTTAACCACCTGGAGTTTTAGCTATGTCGACTCAAGGGATAATCAAAGTCTCCGCTGCGTGTCCTGTCTTCGATGGCACTGATTACCCCTACTGGAAGAATAAGATGTGCATGCAGCTTGAAGCTATTGACGTCGACCTCTGGTATGTCGTCAAGAATGGCGTTCCCAAGGCCGGTGAAGGTGTTACTCCTGCTGATGTCAAGAAGTTCATCCAGCTGGATTCAACTGCTAAGAATATCATCTGTGGTCATCTGACCAAAGGACAGTATGGCCGTGTAAGTGCTCTGGAAACGTCAAAGCTAGTCTGGGACTGGCTCTCCAAGGTCAATTAAGGCGTCTCAACCCAAAGAGACTCAAGGATCAGTGTGCTTCGCAAACTCTTCAACCGCTTCAAGAGAAACGACAATGAGAATGTCCAGCTCACATTCGATCGCCTCACTAACATTACCAATGAGCTTCATGCACTCGGCGCCACTGAGATCACAAAGCATGAAATAGTGAAGACACTCCTGAGATCGCTTGAGAGCTCATTTGACACCCTTGCCCTGATGATTCAAGAACGTCTTGACTACAAGACTCTCGATCCGTCTGACATACTTGAGAGGCTCAACACACATGAGTTTCAGCTATCTGAGAAAAGAGACATCTATGGACCAAACTATGGCAAAACTCGCGCCTTGAAGGCAAAGGTTGTTTCCTCATCAGAAGAAGAATCTGACTGCAGTTCTGACGATCCTGAAGACATTGGCAGAGAACTAGCGATGCTTGTGAAGAAGTTTCAAAGGTTCTCAAGGAAGAAAAGCTTCTGAAAGTCTTCAAGATCCAGCTCAAGAAACAATGAAGCTTCATCTCGTGACTACAAGAAGAGAACTTGCCACAAGTGCAAGAAACATGGTCACTACATTTTTGAGTGTCCACTGTGGGACAACGAAAACAACAACAAGAAGAAGAGCAAGGAATATGATTCTGATGACAAGAAGAAAAAGAAGTTCTCAAAGTCTTCTTCCAAGTCTTCGTCAAAGTCTTCATCACACAAGAAGAGCTCATCTGACAAGGCTCGTTCTTTTGTTGGCAAAGAGATGGATTCAGAGGAGGAGTCTGCTTCTGAGGAGGCAGAGGTGGAGTCCGAAGAGGAGTCCGATTCAGGCGTGGCAAGCTTGGCCCTGGCTTCAGCATATTTTGCCAAGTCTATCCTCAACACTGAAGACCATGGCCTCGTCACCAACACAACTGCCACGGATGAAGATGACTCTACTCCCACCTTCTGCTTCATGGCACGTGGTGCCAAGGTAAACTCACGCGATGCTTACTTTCAAACCTCAAGTGAAGATGAATCTGATTGTGAATCCAAACCTAGCTACAAAACACTTGCTAAAATTGCAACTGAACAACAAAAAGCTATGGAACATATTCAAAAACTGTTAGACAAAAGCGATGATCTGTTGGACGCTGAAATGACCCGATCTCAGTCTTTAATTGAAGACATTAAAAATCTTCATGTTAAGTACAAAGAACTTGAAAGTCGTCATGAAACGCTCTCAACTACTCATGAAAAGCTTTCCTATGATTATCTTCAAAGGAAGCAAGAACTTGAGTAATTTAGAGTGGCTCGTGAAGATCTTCAAAAGGAGAAGGAGTCACTTCGTGCTCAATAGATCAATCCCGCTCAGGAAGGATTTGAACCACCATGCCTAAAATGCCTTGAGCATGATAACACTAACTCTGTTGCTGAATGTTCTACTGCTGCTACTGTTGCAATATCTTCAACTGCTGATGTGGTAACTAACCCCTCTAAGGAGGATACCACTACTATTGCTGATGAGAATGCCAAGTTGAAGACATTGCTTGAAACAGGAATGTTCAAAAGTCTTCAAGGGCATCAGACACTTTGTGATGTCCTAAACAAACAGATTCTGAACCGAAACCCTAGGAAAGAGGGTGTTGGGTTCGAAAGGAAAATGAATGTTGATGGTTCCTACTGGAAGCGTGAGCAGTATCCCAAAACCACATGGGCTGCTACAAAAGGTCCACCAATTGATCCATCCACTTTATCTGGCTTCACTTGTGCTAACCCAATCATTATTGATGAATCATTTGATGCAAACTATAAACTGTTTAGGAAGCAGAATGGTGAAGTGTTTGCCAGGTATATTGGTACTAACTGCAGGAATCGGCCACCAATTAAGAAGATCTGGGTGCCTAGAAGTTGTCTTGAAAATCTTCCTGTGAATGTCATCATGACACCACCTAGGAAGAAGACAAACCCCAGACCAAAGGCTTCATATGGTCCAAAGGCTTCATATACACTGAGGACTCAACAGAGTCACCCTAACGCCAATGGTTTGCAGGGAAATCATACTCGGACCTATGAATATGAGCGTGTTTCATCAAACCGCTATGTTCATAAAATGAAGAACTTTTTTGCTTATTCGTATGAGTATTATTCACCTCCTGCAAGGCTATTTTCTAGGGCTCCCAAGCCAAAATTCTCAGATGCTGCTCTTAGACTTATTGCTTCTAAACCACCCCTAAAGATGTGGGTGGTTAAGAAAAATTAACTTCTTTTGCAGGGAAGGGTCTCCAGCCGAAAATCATCTTCCGACGCCAATGCTGGGGACCTTAAATATCTTTTGGGACACATGATCAA
The DNA here is from genome assembly GCA_902687465.1 of Secale cereale. Classification (NCBI taxonomy): domain Eukaryota; kingdom Viridiplantae; phylum Streptophyta; class Magnoliopsida; order Poales; family Poaceae; genus Secale; species Secale cereale. The sequence goes on from LR738709.1 coordinate 99,975,436, forward strand.
ATGTCCAAATGGTTTAACCATGTATTTCGTCCCATGGTTTCTTGAAAAGTTTCCTATAGTGACCGACCAAGATCTAAACTTCCATAACCCACTTGTTTGTCAAATGTTTATGCTTCACACTTCTCTTTGTGAAGACTATGTCGCTAACTGATCTGTAGGGTACTGCTTCGGAAGCCACTGAATGGATGATTGACAGTGGATGCACTAACCACATGACTGGTGATCGACGTCTTCTCAAGGACTCAACTCTACGTCCATCTCCCAAAAGTCAGATCACATTCGCTGACACTTGTAAAAGCAAGGTACCGGGACTTGGCAGAGTTGCTATCTCAAAGGATCAACACATGGACAAAGTAATGCTTGTTGACTCATTTGGATACAACTTAATATCAGTCTCCATGTTGTGTGATCTAAATATGAACTAGCTAAGCTAAGTATAGATCATTATTGAGCTATCCTAGGTAGTTATGGCATTTTTAGCTAATTAAGCATATCAAGTCATTTTGGAGGAAAAAAATGCTAAGTATAAGTCATTTTATAGCTATCCTAGGTAAATTATGTCATTTTGGAGATAAGTAATGTTATTATGTCATTTTCGAGGAAAATAAGCTAACTATAGGTCATTTTGGAGCTAAGTAGGTCATTTCTTAAGCTAAGTATGCATTTGTTAAGCAAAATACTTGGGAAAACTTACCATCATCACGGAGGTGAAGGACCGGTCGGGTTTGCGCCAGTGCCAGACAGAGAAGGAGCAGTCGGGGTTGCACCAGTGCGGGACGGAGAAGGATCAGTCGATGCTTGTCGGGAGGCATGTGAGAGATTCTTGGATCGAGGGGTCCTCGGGTGGCCAGATAAATCTTGGTGGGCCAGACTAGTGGGCCATGAAGATCATATTCGAAGATCATATCTCGTATCCGGATAGGACTCCTGTATTTGTACAATAGCAAGTTTTAGGTTCGGGTGTAATCTTTCCTTCCTCTGCAAGATGGTATGTACAAACCCTAGGCCCCTCCGGTGTATATAAACCAGAGGGTTTAGTCCGTAGAGGCTAATGGAGAATCTCAAATCCTCATAGGCTAGACTTTAGGGTTTAGCCAATACGATCTCGAGGTAGATCAACTCTTGTATTCATATTCATCCATATTAATATAGCAGGAAGTAGGGTTTTACCTCGATCGAGAGGGCTCGAACCTGGGTAAACATCGTGTCCCCAGCCCCCTGTTACCATCAATCCTCAGATGCATAGTTTGGGACCCCCTACCCGAGATCCGCCGGTTTTGACACCGACATTGGTGCTTTCATTGAGAGTTCCACTATGTCGTCGACAGAAGGACTGATGGATCGCGTCATCAACCATGACTGCGACGCCTAGGGAATCTTCCCTCCCAGACAGCTCTCCGTGCTCGACGGCTTCATGGTTCGTGCCAATACTGAAGGCCACCTCGAGCAGATTGAGAGCTACGCCCCTCGCCATCAAGTCAGATTCGGAAGCCTAAACTACGTTGCTGACATCCGCGGAGACTTGATATTCGACGGATTCAAGCCCGCGGCAACCTCTCTCTGCCATCACGATGAACACGACTTAGCTCTGTCATCGGATCAGGAAATAGCACCTGCAACAGTTCTGGCCCTAGATCCGGAACAGATCGCGACGCCCGAGGACGGGAAGCTCAACCCCGCCCGGAAGCCACATACTCATTGGCGTTGGAGTTGCACACGGACCAGACCTCAAAAGGGACCTGTGTTATCGGAACTACGGACTCAACTCTGGCCTCAGGTTCTGAATCATGCGCATCTGCGCCCTTCAAGCTCGATCAGGCGTCTATCGCCGAATTCAGTGCTGCGGATATCTTCCATCACTCACCCTTTGGAGACATGTTAAAATCGTTAAAATCCCTCTCCTTAGATGGGGATACGCAGCCGAATTATATCCGGTTCGAACTAGAGGCCGATGGAGAATTTTACTACCCACCCACCACCCACTTGGTAGCCACGGTTGAAGATCTAACTGATCTACTTGACTATGCTTCAGAGGACTTCGAAGGGATGGACCTCGAAACCGAAGCAGATCCAGATCAAAGCCGGCCCGTAACCGGGCGGTGGACAGCCACGTCTTCATACGACGTGTACATGGTGGATACACCTAAGGAGAAGGAGTGCGACAACGAAAATGATCCCTTAGAGGACAAGCATGTCGAAGAACCTCCCAAACGTCGGCGTCCAAAATGCCGAACCAAATCCCGTAAAGGAAAGGATATCAACACTGTCACCAACGACGTTGATATTCTAGAACAAGCCAAAGACCCCGCAGACCCAGTGATGGAGCAGGAGGAGCGAGAGGACGACAAACAGAGTCCAAAGCCACTGTTCGATGACAGCGATGCCGAAGACACTAATTACGAACCTGTCTCCGAAGAAGAAGTTAGCCTGGGCGACGACGAATACATCATCCCAGAAGAACCATCAGAACAAAAGCACTTCCATCGGAGGCTTATTGCCACCGCAAGGAGGCTGAAAAAGCAGCAAAGACGGCTTCGAGCTGCGCAGGACACGCTCAATGATAGATGGAACGAGGTGCTAGACGCTGAGCAAAAACATGGCTATAATGGCCAAACCAAAGGCTGTCCTAAGCGCAAACTGTTACCCAAATTCGACGACGAGGCCACTACGCTCATACCGCCAAAGAATAATACCGCCGATAAGCTAGACCGACCCCCTCGCGGATGGGACAGAGTAGCTAGCAACGACATACACAAGCCCGCACCCCCACCCCATAAAAGGAAGGAGGATGCGACACAAGTCCGAAAGCATGATCTGCGTGAGGACCTAAACAAAAAAGCTAGCAAGACCAGGTCTATCTATGGACCTAGGGACCGGGCTCCCACACGGGACAGCAGCTATCAAGCCAATCACGCCGGTCATATACTAGTTCAAGGTCAATACCGAACAACACAACCATCGGACATACGCCATGATATAGCAAAATACAGAGGCACTACACAACCTCTGTGCTTCACCGATGAGGTGCTGGATCATGATTTTCCAGAAGGGTTTAAACCCATGAACATCGTGGCGTATGATGGAACGACGGATCCTGCCGTCTGGATAGAGGACTTTATCCTTCACATACACATGGCTCGCGGAGATGATCTCCACGCCATTAAATACCTACCCCTCAAGCTGAAAGGACCAGCTCGACACTGGCTAAATAGTCTCCGAGAGAACTCCATTGGGAGTTGGGGAGAACTTGAGGATGCTTTTCGGGCCAATTTTCAAGGGACCTATGTCGGGCCCCCGGACGCTGACGATCTAAGTCACATCATCCAACAACCCGGGGAGTCAGCCCGTAAGCTTTGGAATCGGTTCCCCACTAAGAAGAACCAAATCGTTGGCTGTCCGGACGCCGAAGTCTTAGCGGCCTTAAAGCACAGTGTCCGGCATGAATGGCTAGCCAGACACCTCGGACAGGAAAAGCCGAGGTCAATGGCAGCCCTAACTACATTCATGACCCGCTTTTTGCGCGGGTGAGGATAGCTGGTTAGCTTGTAGAAGCACCAGCGACCCTGGAACATCTGAAGTCAGGGACGGCAATGCAAAGCCAAGACGTAACAAAAATAAACGTCGAAACAATCTTAGAAGCCCAGATGATACAACGGTAAACGCCGGATTCAGCGGCTCCAGGCTTGGTCAATGGAGGAAGCCATTTAAAGGCAACAAAGATGGTCCATCTAGTCTGGACAAAATATTAGATAGGCCTTGCCAAATCCATGGCACCCCAGAGAAACCTGCAAACCATAGCAACCGAAATTGTTGGGTCTTCAAGCAGGTCGGCAAGCTCAATGACGAACACAAGACGAACCTCGCCAGCCGAATACAGGGGGATAGAAGAAATTTACACCGGAGATCAAAACAGTGAACATGATATATGCCACTCATATCCCAAAAGAGAGAGCGCAAGGACTCCAAGATGTCTACGCCGTTGAGCCTGTTGCCCCCAAATTCAACCCATGGTCGGCCTGACCGATCACTTTCAATCGCAGGGATCATCCGACTAGTATCCGTCATGGGGGTTCGGTCGCCCTAGTGCTCGACCCAATAATCGATGGATACCATCTCACCCGAGTCCTTATGGACGGCGACATCAGTCTTAATCTGATATATCAGGACACTGTCCGCAAGATGGGGATTGACCCGTCAAGAATCAAGCCAAGCAGCACGACCTTTAAAGGAGTGATACCGGGCGTAGAAGCCCGCTGCACGGGCTGATACGTCTCCGTCATATCTAAATTTTTTTATTGTTCCATGCCAATATTCTACAACTTTCATATACTTTTGGCAACTTTTTATACTATTTTTTGGGACTAACATATTGATCAAGTGCCCAGTGCTAGTTCCTGTTTGTTGCATGTTTTTTGTTTCGCAGAATATCCATATCAAACGGAGTCCAAACGGAATAAAAACGGACAGAGATTTTTTTGGAATATATGTGAATTTTGGGAAGCGGAACCACAACGAAACGATGCTCGAGTGGGCCTCGAGGGTGGGGGGCGCGCCCCCCTGCCCAGGGCACGCCCGGGCCCTCGAGGCCACACCATAAGGCGGTTTATGCCCTTCTTTCGTTGCAAGAAAGCTAATTTCCGGATAAAAATCGTGTCAAAAGATGAGCCCAATCGGAGTTATGGATCTCCGGGAATTTAAGAAATGGTGAAGGGCCAGAATCTGGGAACGCAAAAACAGAGAGAGACAGAGAGACAGATCCAATCTTGGAGGGGCTCTCGCCCCTCCGCCACCATGGAGGCCATGGACCAGAGGGGAAACCCTCCTCCCACCCAGGGAGAAGGTCAAGGAAGAATAAGGAGGGGGGCTCTCTCCCCCTCGCTTCCGGTGGCTCCGGAGTGCCACCGGGGCCATCATCGTGTGACGGCGATCTACACCAACACCTCCGTCATCTTCACCAACATCTCCATCACCTTCCCCCATCTATCTACAGCGGTCCACTCTCCCGCAACCCGCTGTACCCTCTACTTGAACATGGTGCTTTATGCTTCATATTATTATCCAATGATGTGTTGCCATCCTATGATGTGTGAGTAGATTTTCGTTGTCCTATCAGTGATTGGTGAATTGCTATGATTGATTTAATTTGCTTGTGGTTATGTTGCTGTCCTTTGGTGCCCATCATATGAGCGCGCGCGTGGATCACACCATAGGGTTAGTTGTATGTTGATAGGACTACTTATTGGAGGGCAAGAGTGACAGAAACTTCAACCTAGCGTAGAAATTGATGCATACGGGATTGAAGGGGGACCAATATATCTTAATGCTATGGTTGGGTTTTACCTTAATGAACGTTAGTAGTTGCGGATGCTTGCAATTAGATCCAATCATAAGTGCATAGAATTCCAAGTAAGGGATGACATGCTAGCAGTGGCCTCTCCCACATAAAACTTGCTATCGGTCTAGTAACGTAGTCAATTGCTTAGGGGCAATTTCGCAACTCCTACCACCACTTTTCCACACTCGCTATATTAACTTTATTGTTTCTTTATCCTAACAGCCCCTAGTTTATATTTACGTGCTCTTTATATTCTTGCAAACCTATCCAACAAAAACTACAAAGTACTTCTAGTTTCATACTTGTTCTAGGTAAAGTAAACGTCAAGCGTGCGTAGAGTTGTATTGGTGGTCGGTAGAACTTGAGATAATATTTGTTCTGCCTTTAGCTCCTGTTGGGTTCGACACTCTTACTTATCGAAAGAGGCTACAACTGATCCCCTACACTTGTGGGTTATCAAGACCTTTTTCTGGCACCGTTGCCGGGGAGCAATAGCGTGGGGTGAATATTCTCGTGTGTGCTTGTTTGCTTTATCACTAACTAGATTTTATTTGCTGTTCTACGTTGTTTTGTATCTTTAGTTATGGGTAGGAAACGCAAAATACCAAAAAAAATTAGTGGTACCTGCTGAACCAATGGTTGAAGAACCACTCAAAATCTACCACACTCCTGAAGCTTATTACTTGGATCATCTTCGATCCCTATGTGCTCGGGCTGAAACCCCAACTAGCTTAGTTGAGGGAAAATCTTTAGATGAGCATGTTTGTTATGTGCGACACCGCATATCTGAAAAAGGGGAACTTTTACTGGATCAAATTTATCGTTTGCAATTCTATGCTTGGAATTTATGTGAAATATATGATTTTACTTGTTGTTCTGAAGACCCTAAGAAACACCTTCCCTACCAATGTGAGTTTAGTAATAATGGAATCGTATATTCATATGCTCAGGGTGTTTATTGTTACTATGATGTTCAACAAATTGAAGAATTTGTTGCTTTTAAGGGTGCTTATGAAATTGCTTCTTTGATTGAAAAGTATGATGCTACTCTTTACAAATCTGAAAATTTTGCCATATTTGAATATTGTTATAATAATTATTCTTCTAATGCCTATGTTAAACCATATATTGAGGACTCCTCCGCTGTCCAAGAAGAGACTAATATTTTGCAGGAGTCTATGGAAGAAGAAATTAATGACATTGTGAGCTCATTGGATGAAAAAGACGAGGAGGAGAGCGAAGAACAAAAGGATGAAGAGCGGATTGATCACCCGTGCCCACCTTCTAATGAGACTAACTCTTTATCTCATACATTGTTTAATTTCCCTTCGTGCTTACCGAAGGATGAATGCTATGATGCTTTCTATGATCCCGTTGATTCTTTTGAAATATCCCTTTTTGATGATGCTTGCTATGCTTGTGGCCAAGATGCCAATATGAATTATGCTTATGGAGATGAACTTGCTATAGTTCCTTATGTTAAACATGAGATAGTTGCTATTGCACCCACACATGATAGTCCTATTATCTTTTTGAATTCTCCAAACTACACTATATCGGAGAAGTTTGCACTTATTAAGGATTATATTGATGGGTTGCCTTTTTTCCGTTACACATGATGATTTTGATGAATATAATATGCATGTGCTTGCTGTTCCTACTTGCAATGATTATGAGAGAGGAACTACATCTCCGTCTCTCTATGTTTCCAACATGATAAAATTGCAAGAAACTGCTTATACTATGCATTGGCCTTTAATTGATGTGCATGAATTGTTCTTGTATGACATGCCTATGCATAGGAAGAGAGTTAGACTTCGTTGTTTCATGACATATATCACTTTGTGCTCACTACTAAATGCCAAATCATTGCTAATTAAAATTGGCTTTGATATACCTTGGGATCCGGGTGGATCCATTACTTGAGCACTATATGCCTAGCATAATGGCTTTAAAGAAAGCGCTGCCAGGAGGACAACCCGGAAGTTTTAGAGAGTCATTTATTTCTGTTGTATTCTTTTATAAAGTTTAAAAACAGAAATAAAATAAAGAGGGGAACCTAAAACTTTTTCAAAAAGAAAAGTGAAAGTAAGAAGGACGAGCACCGTTGAAATGGGGGAGCTCCTTGAACTTTGTTCATGCCCATGGAAACTTTGCAAATCTTGAATTACAGAAACTTTTGATCAAAAATAATTATCCCCTTGTCAATTCCATTGTATTATAAAAATAATGTTCCAAGGTTTGCCTTTAGGATGTTTACAATGCTTGTTGGTTTGTGCGGTGCAGAACAAAAACTTTGGCTGTAGTGCGCGATTTTACGTTTTTTGCTGGAACGTCAAATGGTTCTGAAACCTTTTGCACTGTCTTTGTATACAAATTGTTTATTTTTCCTAATTTTGGCAGAATGTTTCAAGTATCAGAAGTATGGTGAATGTTCAGATTATTACAGACTATTCTGTTTTAGAGAGATTCTGTTTTATGCATAGTTTGCTTGTTTTGATGAAACTATCAATTTCTATCAGTGGATTAAGGCATGGAAAAGTTATATTACAGTAGCTACAATGCAAAAACAAAATATGAATTGGTTTGCAACAGTACTTAGAGTAGTGATTTGCTTTATTATACTAACAGATCTTATCGAGTTTTCTGTTGAAGTTTTGTGTGGATGAAGTGTTCAAAGATCGTGGAGGTCTCGATGTGAGGAGAAGAAGGAGAGGCAAGATCTCAAGCTTGGGGATTCCCAAGGCACACCTAGTAAATATTCAAGGAGAATCAAGCGTCTAAGCTTGGGGATGCCCCAGAAGGCATCCCCTCTTTCTTCAACAAGTATCAGTATGTTTTCGGATTCGTTTCATTCATGTGATATGGGCAGATCTTGGAGCATCTTTTGCATTTAGTTTTCACCTTTTCTTTTATGCACCATGCTGGTATGAGATAGTTCTTGGTTGATTTATAGAATGATCTATGCACTTCACTTATATCTTTTGAGTATGGCTTTATAGAATGCTTCATGTGCTTCACTTATATCATTTGAAGTTTGGATTGCCTGTTTCTCTTCACATAGAAAACCGCCATTTGTATAATGCTCTTTTGCTTCACTTATAATTGTTAGAGCATGGGCATAACTTTTGTAGAAAGAATTAAAACTCTCTTGCTTCACTTATATCTATTTAGAGAGTTGACAGGAATTGGTCATTCACATGGTTAGTCATAAAATCCTACATAAACTTCTAGATCGCTGAATACGATATGTTTGATTCCTTGCAATAGTTTTGCGATATAAATATGGTGATATTGGAGTCATGCTAGTGGGTAGTTGTGGATTGTAGAAATACTTGTGTTGAGGTTTGTGATTCCCGTAGCATGCACGTATGGTGAACCGTTATGTGACAAAGTTGGAGCATGATTTATTTATTGAGTGTCATCCTTTGTGTGGAGGTCGGGGGCGCACGATGGTTAACTCCTACCAACCTCCCCCCTAGGAGCATGCGTGTAGTACTTGGTTTCGATGGCTAATAAATTTTTGCAATAAGTATGTGAGTTCTTTATGACTAATGTTGAGTCCATGGATTATACGCACTCTCACCCTTCCACCATTGCTAGCCTCTCTTGTACCGTGCAACTTTCGCCGGTACCATACACCCACCATATACCTTCCTCAAAACAGCCACCATACCTACCTATTATGGCATTTCCATAGCCATTCCGAGATATATTGCCATGTAACTCCACCATTCCATTTATTATGACACGCACCATCGTTGTCATATTGCCTTGCATGATCGTAAGATAGCTAGCATGATGTTTCCATGGCTTGTCCGTTTTTTGATGTCATTGCTACGCTAGATCATTGCACATCCCGGTACAGCGCCGGAGGCATTCACATAGAGTCATATTTTGTTCTAGCTTCGAGTTGTAATCTTTGAGTTGTAAGTAAATAAAAGTGTGATGATCTTTATTATTAGAGCATTGTCCCATGTGAGGAAAGGCCAAATAAAAAAAAGATGGCCTAAAAAAATAGAGATGGGCTAAAAAACCCCTCCAAAAAACAAACAAAAAAATGAGAGAAAATAGAGAAGGGACAATGCTACTATCCTTTTCCACACTTGTGCTTCAAAGTAGCACCAAGATCTTCATAATAGAGAGTCTCTTGTTTTGTCACTTCCATATACTAGTGGGAATTTTTCGTTATAAAACTTGGCTTGTATATTCCAACGACGGGCTTCCTCAAATGCCCTAGGTCTTCATGAGCAAGCAAGTTGATGCACACCCATTAGTTTTCTTTTTGAGCTTTCATACACTTATAGCTCTAGTGCATCCGTTACATGGCAATCCCTACTCACTCACATTGATATCGATTGCTGGACATCTCCATAGTCCATTGATTTGCCTAGTTGATGTGAGACTTTCTCCCACCTTTTGTCTATCACCACCTTCTATTCCACCCATAGTGCTATGTCCATGGCTCACGCTCATGTATTGCGTGAAAGTTGAAAAAGTTTGAGAATACTAAATTATGAAACAATTGCTTGGCTAAAACCGGGGTTGTGCATGATTTAAATACTTTGTGTGGTGAAGATGGAGCATAGCCAGACCATATGATTTTGTAGGGATAACTTTCTTTGGCCATGTTATTTTGAAGAGACATGATTGCTTTATTAGTATGCTTGAAGTATTATCGTCCTAATGTCAAATGATAGACTATTGCTTTGAATCACTCGTGTCTTAATATTCATGCCATGATTAGACTACATGATCAAGATTATGCTAGGTAGCATTCCACATCAAAAATTATCCTTTTTATCATTTACCTACTCGAGGACGAGCAGGAATTAAGCTTGGGGATGCTGATACGTCTCCGTCGTATCTATAATTTTTTATTGTTCCATGCCAATATTCTACAACTTTCATATACTTTTGGCAACTTTTTATACTATTTTTTGGGACTAAAATATTGATCTAGTGGCCAGTGCCAGTTCCTGTTTGTTGCATGTTTTTTGTTTCACAGAATATCCATAACAAACGGAGTCCAAACGGAATAAAAACGGACGGAGATTTTTTTGGAATATATGTGAATTTTGGGAAGCGGAACCACCACGAAACGATGCTCGAGTGGGCCTCGAGGGTGGGGGGCACGCCCCCCTGCCCAGGGCGCGCCCTGGGCCCTCAAGGCCACACTGTAAGGTAGTTGATGCCCTTATTTCGCCGCAAGAAAGCTAACTTCCGGATAAAAATCGTGTCAAAAGATGATCCCAATCGGAGTTACGGATCTCCGAGAATTTAAGAAACGATGAAGGGCCAGAATCTGGGAACGCAGAAATAGAGATAGACAGAGAGACAGATCCAATCTTGGAGGGGCTCTCGCCCCTCCGCCGCCATGGAGGCCATGGACCAGAGGGGAAACCCTTCTCCCACCTAGGGAGAAGGTCAAGGAAGGATAAGAAGGAGGGGGGCTCTCTCCCCCTCGCTTCCGGTGGCTCCGGAGTGCCACCGGCGTCATCATCGTGTGACGGCGATCTACACCAACACCTCCGTCATCTTCACCAACATCTCCATCACCTTCCCCCATTTATCTACAGCGGTCCACTCTCCCGCAACCCGCTGTACCCTCTAGTTGAACATGGTGCTTTATGCTTCATATTATTATCCAATGATGTGTTGCCATCCTATGATGTCTGAGTAGATTATCGTTGTCCTATCGGTGATTGGTGAATTGCTATGATTGATTTAATTTGCTTGTGGTTATGTTGCTGTCCTTTGGTGCCCATCATATGAGCGCGTGCGTGGATCACACCATAGGGTTAGTTGTATGTTGATAGGACTACGTATTGGAGGGCAAGAGTGACATAAACTTCAACCTAGCGTAGAAATTGATGCATACGGGATTGAAGGGGACCAATATATCTTAATGCTATGGTTGGGTTTTACCTTATTTGAACGTTAGTAGTTGCGGATGCTTGCTAACAGTTCCAATCATAAGTGCATAGAATTCCATGTAAGGGATGACATGCTAGTAATGGCCTCTCCCACATAAAACTTGCTATCGGTCTAGTAACGTAGTCAATTGCTTAGGGGCAATTTCGCAACTCCTACCACCACTTTTCCACACTCGCTATATTAACGTTATTGCTTCTTTATCTTAACAGCCCCTAGTTTATATTTACGTGCTCTTTATATTCTTGCAAACCTATCCAACAAAAACTACAAAGTACTTCTAGTTTCATACTTGTTCTAGGTAAAGTAAACGTCAAGCGTGCGTAGAGTTGTATCGGTGGTCGGTAGAACTTGAGGGAATATTTGTTCTGCCTTTAGCTCCTCATTGGGTTCGACACTCTTACTTATCGAAAGAGGCTACAACTGATCCCCTACACTTGTGGGTTATCATGGGCTCTTTAACATTGGCGGTCATATTCGGTTCTCCTGATAACTTTCGAAGTGAAGAGTTAATCTTCGACATAGCTCCATTCCAAAGTGGCTATCACGCTCTACTCGGCAGAACGGCCTTCGCCCGCTTTAATGCTGTCCCGCATTATGCTTATCTAAAGCTTAAAATGCCTTGACCACGTGGCGCAATCACGGGCAATGGGAATATGGAGAGCTCTCTCCGTACGGAGGAGGACACTGCGACCTTAGCAGCCGAAGTCCAAAACGGCCTATTCAAGCCGGATAATTTATCGATCGTGGACACAACTAAATGTGTCCAGCGAATGCCTCAGTGCGGCAGCTCAGATGAACATGAGCCAGATTAGCAGTTATGCCCCCAACGACTGCCTCACAAGATGATAGCACATGTACCTCGAGTGCATAATTATGCCTTAAAATCCCTTGGGCGGCGCTGGGGGCACACTGCGTATAGTCCATAGTTCGGCTTGACCCTATTCGGACTCTAAAGTTATTTTTTTAGGTTCATTATAAATGAACCAGTCTTGTTATGGCCACTCTGGATTTGTTTTTCTTTTCCAGGTCTCCTTTTCTTTTTACAGATGGCCATCATATTCACCCCTTCAAGGACACACTACAGAGGAGGAAATGGCGCAGACGTGCAGCAGGGACCCGGGCTAAAGTTTCTTTTTAGATTAAGACCATGTGTAAACCTTTTTTTCTCTTTCTTGTTATATACCTTTCTGGCATGTAAAATGTCCAAGACGGTCCTCGGCATTATCTGTAAGCTTACGGCTAGCCACACTATAAAGAAATATTAATAGAGCAGATTTATTCACATTATGTTCGGAGTTTTATTTACTCACCATAAATGTTATCTCCCCACATCAGATTGCCACATGTGCCTTGTCAATAAGGGTCCATTACCAGGGGCTGTATTCAGCCCGGTATATGTCGAAAAGACTAAACACCTATAGGGAGTGTTCGGCAACCTGGATGTTTGCCTTATATGCATCAGTTCCGAATCATATCTTGGGTCAATAGTTGGGTTGCCCGGCTCCTGTGCTTACCCCTACGTCCCCGATTGTTCGGCTAGGGTGTAAAGGGAGAACTACTGCGATTGTACTTCTGGCTCGTCCGGTCAAGTACCTCAGTAGAGAAAGCCGAAAACTGACTGTCATGATAGGTGAGAACCTGGTCCGCAATCCGGTGACTTAGTTTTACACTACGATCGATAGAGATCTACCCCGTGTTATACGAAGGGTTGGTTTTTTTTTTCGCCCAACCAGGTGCAATTGGATACCTTAAGTAAGGATTATCCGCACCAGGGGCTAGTGCCTAGCCCCTATGTCAAACTCCTACGACAAAGTGAAAGCAATAACGCCGCATAGTCTGATTGCATGGTTCGCTCCGCATACACCTCCTATACGGACCAAGATGTTGGATAAAGAGTGTATGTGCAAATGACTAAACACCCCAGTACTATGTACATGGGGGCTGAAGCCGACGACTGGAAACTTTCAGATTTACATAAACAGACACACAGGAGGTAAAAGACGCTTATATTTTAATAGCGCAAAAAGTTATATACATCGGATTCATAAGCTTAAGTCTTTACATCCGGATACAATCACTCGAAGATAATGTCCTCCGAGCACTGGCCTGCTACAAGGCTGGCACCTTCTATGACGTCCTCAAAGTACTTCTCCGGCTTGCGGTGCTCCTTGCCTGCGGGCGGCCCAACGGTAGCTATATGCTCCGCCCTCATCTTCACCCAGTGCACTTTCACACGACCGAAGGCCATCCGAGCACCTTCTATGCAGGCCGAACGCGTCGACCCGCGGACTCGCCTCGACGGGCCGCTTCACCAATCCAAAGTAGCTACTTGGGATTGGATCAGCGGGCCATAGCCGGACTATCAAGTCCTTCATGGTCGAACCCGCCATATTGTGCAGCTCGACCAGCTCCTTCATTTGGTCGTTGAGGGGCACCGGATGTTTTGGCGCATAGAACTGCGACCAAAACAACTTCTCCGTGTCGTTCCCCTCCTGGGCTCGGAAGTATTGGGTAGCGTCTGCACTGCTCCTCGGAAGATCAACGAACACGCCCGGAGAACTCCATAACCGTGTCAGCCCAAGATACTTCCGCCCTCCGAAGATGCTCTGTAAGAGAAAAATCTTACCAGATGCTATCTGTCGTGCCTGCTTGATTTCTTCACAGGTGCTGCGCACCTTGCCTCGCGCATCCTGGGCAGACTTAACTGCCGCAGCAAGCTCGGACGCTTGTTCCAAAGCCTTCTTTTCCAATGCCTCACATTTGACAATGGCATCGTTGAGCTCAACCTCGACTTCGGACACCCGAGCCCGGTGCTTTTCGCACTCAGCCTTCTCGCCGCTAAATCGGCAGCCGCTTTGTCTGCAACTACCTTGTTCACTTCGACCTCCTTCTTGGCCTTGGCAACCTCGCCCTTGAGGGCCTCGAGCTCAGTTGCTCCAACTATGTAATACAGAACACCATATCAAAGTTTATAAACATACTCAATCAATATTAATTAGTCTTCTTGACATATTAATTTCTTAAAATCTGCATACCTTGCGTTTTATCTAAACGCCGATTGACACGGTTGAGGTCCGTGTTGGCCAACAAAAGCTTCCGGTTTAGTTCGGCAACCTCCGCATCTCACGCTGTTGCCGCAACTAGTGAAGCCTGCACAACAGTTCAGCTTTGTAAGTATGCTATACTATGGATACTTCATCAGATTATCTTCAGAATCACACAAAGCATCAGGGGCTACTGGTTATGTATGTGCATAAAAAATAAAGTTCTATAAAGAACATTACATTGCTTACCTCAAAGCCCCTTAACAGGCTGTTGAAGGCTTCATTCAGTCACCCTTGACGGACGGAATATTCTTCATCACCGCACCCATCACGGTGCGGTGCTCCTCCATGATGGAAGCACTTTACAGTGCCCCCTCCATAGAGTCCGGCGCATCCGGATTGACTCTGGGCGCCGTTGTACCCTCCTCCGCTTGGGGAGTCTGGTCTTCGAACCCCAGAGCTGCGCAAGGCTCCGGGACAGTATTCGGTGGGGCCCCGGATTGTTTGGGCCCCACGTCTTTGGTCTCCATGGGGATTGTTTCCCCATGGTCAGCGGCCGCCGAGGTATTACCCTCGGCCGCCCTGTCACTTGCCCCACCCTCATCTCCTAGGGAGGAGGACACCCGCTGGGAGGACACTTCGGTGTCCCTGCCGATCATGGGTGATGGAGTCCGGACCGACGGGTCACTCTTCGTCTCTCCGGGCACTAGAAAGTTCCCCTCCGATAAGGTGGCGTCGGGGTGTCCTCTGGGAGGATTGTAGGTCAGCAGGAGAGAAATACTAAGTAAGTATAAAAAATGCTAAACAAACAAAGGTGCAACAATTAGTCCGGACAAACTTAAGTCTCGGGCAGGGGTTTCTCCCTGGGCTTCACCACGAAGCTATGTTCGGATGAATCTAACTAGAAGCGAGGTTCAGTTTCCTCCGGGGTGCGGCCGTGGCTGCATCAGCGCCCCCCCCCTCTTCTTCCCCCTGCCTTGCGCAGGGGGCTCCTCTTCTTCTTCTTCTTCTTCTTCTTCTTCTTCTTCTTCTTCTTCTTCTTCTTCTTCTTCTTCTTCTTCTTCTTCTTCTTCTTCTTCTTCTTCTTCTTCTTCTTCTTCTTCCTCTTCGTCATCTTCCTCCACCTCGTCAGAGGAGAGGATGTTGATCTCCTCAGACTTCTTGTCCGCAGGGCGGGGGCTGTTTCCGCCCCCTTGCCCTTCTTCTTGGGCTTCTTGACCGGCGCCATGTACGGCGCCAGGACCAGCATCACCGTCAGTCTAGGCGATTCTGGGTCTTCGGGCGAAGGCGCCGGACACTTGATCTGGGCCGCCTTCTTCGTCCAGCCTTGTATATCGCGCAAAAACTCCAATTCCTGTTATCATTGAATAAGATAGGGGATATATGTTCGGCGATTTTTTTTACCTTCGGGGCGGAGAGCATGGTACTAAAACCCGCGTCCTCGGTCTCCTCCGGCCACTCCTTCTGGCTCTTGAAGAGATGCTTCTAGATCTCTTTGTGCGTAAAGCCAAAGAGATGCTTCAGAGGCTTGTCTCCTGCCGGATCAAATTCCCATAGGGAGGAGTCCCGGCTTTGGCAGGGGAGGACGAGCCAGGCTAGCATTACCTAGACCACGGACGAGAGTTGATGACCCTTAGAGATTACGCCGGACACACGGCCCTGGAGTGCCACCACCTCAACCTGAGACCCCCAGTCCAGACCCATTTTGGTCCAGGAGGTCAACCTCTCTGGGGGTCCTGATCTCAAAGCAGGTTCCGCCGCCCACTTGGCATCACAGGGTTCGGTGATGTAAAACCACTCCTACTGCCAGACTTTGTTCGTCTCCATGAACGACCCTTTTGGCCAAATGGCATTCGGGAGCTTGCTAATCATGGTGCCCTCGCACTCCGCGTGCTGCCCATCCACCACCTTCGGCTTCACGTTGAAGGTTTTAAGCCATAGGCCAAAGTGTGTAGGGATGGGGAGGAAAGCTTCACACACCACTATGAAAGCGGATATGTGAAGGATTGATTTCGGGGCTAGATCATGGAAATCTAGCCCATAGAAGAACAACAGACCCTGAACAAAGGGGTGGAGTGGAAACCCTAGCCCCCTAACAAAGTGCTAAGTCAACACTACTCTCTCACCCGCCTCTGGGAGGGGAATCACCTGACCCTTGGCGGGGACTCGGTGCGCAATATCGGTGGCGAGATAGCCCGCGCTCCTAAGATCCTCCACGGTTTTTTCAGTAACCGTGGAGGCCTCCCACTTGCCTCTGGCGCCGGATCCAGCCATTGCTGGGAAGGAAGTGGTGGTTGAGGGATAAAGAGCGGTGGACGCAAGAGATGAGGGTGCTGGGGCTAGGGAAGTAGGAGAGCTCGAGCTTGAGGAAAGCGTGGGGCTGATGAAAGGGATTTGATATCCTTTTATAGCGCTGTGAATACAGAGCGTCCCCCCACTTTAGCCATAAACCTCGCTGGTTCCCAAAGCGGTCGTGAGTAATGCGTGGCGTGGATGCTCACGTCATATTGATAAGGATCCCACAATGAGCGGGCACGATCTCTATTCTCATAGGACGTGTCAATGAGGATATACCTCAAAATGCGAAACTAGGACCGAATAAAATGGTTCGATATATTAGTTGGATGGACGCGATGCTTCACAAAAATGTTGTCAGTAAAGACACACTATTCATTTTTTCTCAAAGTGCCTTGCCTTCGAGGCTAAGGGTTGTACTAACCTTGTAGAAGGAACCCGCCTTGCAATGCCGAAGCCAATACGGAAGACGAATTCATCATCATTGAAGACAGGTTCAGGGGCTACTGAGGGAGTCCTGGATCGAGGGGTCCTCGGGTGGCCAGATAACTCTTGGTGGGCCGGACTGGTGGGCCGTGAAGATCATAGTCGAAGATCATCTCTCGTATCCAGATAGGACTCATGTATTCGTATAATAGCAAGTTTTAGGTTCGGGTGTAATCTTTCCTTCCTCTGCAAGATGGTATGTACAAACCCTAGGCCCCTCCGGTGTGTATATAAACCGGAGGGTTTAGTCCGTAGAGGCTAACGGAGAATCTCAAATCCTCATAGGCTAGACTTTAGGGTTTAGCCAATACGATCTCGAGGTAGATCAACTCTTGTATTCATATTCATCCATATTAATATAGCAGGAAGTAGGGTTTTACCTCAATCGAGAGGGCCTGAACCTGGGTAAACATCATGTCCCCAGCCCCCTGTTACCATCAATCCTCAAACGCATAGTTCAGGACCCCCTACACAAGATCCGCCGGTTTAGACACCGGCAGCATGCTGCACCAAAGATTATTTGCAATGTCTCGTTAGCATAATGCAACTGAAATGTGAATACTAGTAACTAATGACCATTCAAATGTAACTCAAAGTGTCCGCTATACCAATCTGGGGCATCGGCGAAGGGGTCTGGCCGTTTTTCTCGCACACGGACTGCACATTTTGTTTTCACGAGTCAGTCATATTAGTTAGTAATGAAACGAACATTACGTGCATGATTTGGCTAATATGCAGGAGAAACTTACCACGAGGAGCTCGTATAGGGCCCGGTGAGATGCGTCATTCCGGTTCCTCTCTGCCTCCAATAAACTAGTCGTCCTCTCCTCCAACTCCCTCTCCCTCTATGCTGCCTATCTGTTTGCCTCTGCCAGAAGCTCCTGGGCCCTAGCCTCAATGGCAAGCTCCATTAGCCGTGGACGAGGCCTCATCTCAGGAAGAGAGCTCGTCTGGCGCTTCTTGATCTCCCAGAGAGTTATAGGACAATGTATCAGTCCATCCCCAATGTCTACCGAGCCATGTTTCTCCTGTCACCTGATAGCATCACGAGCTCTGGATCAAAAGCACTCTAGCTCAAGTTGAAGTCCTCCCCTTTCATCACCTTCCCAAAGTATGTGTACCTCACTAGCTTGTTATGGGAGGAGATGTTGGTGAAGCTCTCTGGCATAGAGGTCATATAGCGATGGCACCTCCTTCTTGTTGTGATGTGCCAAAAAGAGAGGAACACCATATTATTTACGGGCTAAAGCTAGCATGAAGAAATAAATTGCATGAATCGTGAAGCAAACCACATACCCAGTGATCCCCGTACTCAAACAGGTTGGAGCTCCCTTGATGGTGTGGCACACCTTTCATTTGGGCATGCTTATCCTTGGCCCTGTTGTGGACGGCTAGCCATTGGGGAGAGCACCACTCATCCACCAATGCCTCCCAACAGTCCATCCTATCCGCACACCATCTCGGGGGCACCTAAGTTAGACAAGAGAAATTTCAGTGCTACGCCTATGAATCAAATCAAGGAAACTAAGTACAAGGCCTTAAGAATAGGTAATTACCTTCATGTACTTCTCCTTACTCAGATACTTGGCGCGACACTTCTTCTTGGCCCTTTTAATGTTAGTCGAGGCGTAGTAGTCTCGAATAGCCTGCACCCAAGCCTCGTGCCGTAAGTTCTAAAGTAGGCGCTTGCACGCGGCTTCGAGAACCATAGCTGCGTCTGCCTCGTGTTCCTCAAGACACTTGTAGAAGGTCTACAATCAAACAAGACAACACTGATTAGTACAATTACTATGTACTGTTGATTTTTAATTTTGTAAAGGAGAAATTACCCAAAACCGCCGGATCACAATGTCGGCCACCGTCTCGTAGAAGACATCGTCGACCCTCTCCTCTGACGGGGCTGGGACAGCCACGTACAACTCCTAGCTTAGTGCTAGTTGTGGAACCTCACCCTCACCTGGCAACGTGAGCCACCCCCGGGAAGTGGTGCCGGCAAAGCATAACAAGGACCTGGTTGGGCCTGCGGAGACCAGGGGCGTGTTTCCAACCCCTGCAGTATGACAAGGCCAACACATTAGATATTAATTTGAAGAAACATGAAGACAAAAGGTTAAAAAAATTAATGCACTTACTTCTCCCCATTAGGCTCAATCAACCACCTCTGATTGCGGGTCGGCGGCACGGGCGGGAGCTTTGTACCACCACGCTGGTAGACCTTCTTGCCCCTGATGTCTACTACACAACCTTCTTCTTGTAGACGTTGTTGGGCCTCCAAGTGCAGAGGTTTGTAGGATAGTAGCAAATTTCCCTCAAGTGGATGACCTAAGGTTTATCAATCCGTGGGAGGCGTAGGATGAAGATGGTCTCTCTCAAACAACCCTGCAACCAAATAACAAAGAGTCTCTTGTGTCTCCAAGACACCCAATACAATGAAAAATTGTATAGGTGCACTAGTTCAGCGAAGAGATGGTGATACAAGTGCAATATGGATGGTAGATATAGGTTTTTGTAATCTGAAAATATAAAAACAGCAAGGTAGCAAGTGGTAAAAGTGAGCATAAATGGTAGTGCAATGCTAGGAAACAAGGCCTAGGGTTCATACCTTCACTAGTTCAAGTTCTCTCAACAATAATAACATAACTGGATCATATAACTATCCCTCAACATGCAACAAAGAGTCACTCCAAAGCCACTAATAGCGGAGAACAAACGAAGAGATTATGGTAGGGTACGAAACCACCTCAAAGTTATTCTTCCTGATCGATCTATTCAAGAGTCCGTAGTAAAATAACATGAAGCTATTCTTTCCGTTCGATCTATCATAGAGTTCGTACTAGAATAACACCTTAAGATACAAATCAACCAAAACCATAATGTCACCTAGATACTCCATTGTCACCTCAAGTATCCGTGGGCATGATTATACGATATGCATCACACAATCTCAGATTCATCTATTCAACCAACACAAAGTACTTCAAAGAGTGCCCCAATGTTTCTACCGGATAGTCAAGACGAAAACGTGTGCCAACCCCTATGCATTGATTCCCAAGGTCATGGAACCCGCAAATTGATCACCAAAACATACATCAAGTGAATCAATAGAATACCCCATAGTCACCACGGGTATCCCACACAAGACATACATCAAGTGTTCTCAAATCCTTCAAGATTCAATCCGATAAGATAACTTCAAAGGGAAAACTCAATTCATCACAAGAGAGTAGAGGGGGAGAAACATCATAAGATCCAACTATAATAGCAAAGCTTGCGATACATCAAGATCGTGCCATCTCAAGAACACGAGAGAGAGAGATATCAAACACATAGCTACTGATACATACCCTCAGCCCCGAGGGTGAACTACTCCCTCCTCATCATGGAGAGCATCGGGATGATGAAGATAGCCACCGGAGAGGGATTCCCCCCCTCTAGCAGGGTGCCAGAACGGGTCTAGATTGGTTTTCGGTGGCAATAGAGGCTTTCGGGCAGAACTCCCGATCTCGGTTATTTTCCGGAGGTTTCAATATATATAGGAGGTGTTGGAGTCGGGGGCAAGTAAAGGGGGTCTCCGGGCTGTCCACGAGGCAGGGGGCGCGCCCAGTAGGGGGGCGCCCCTACCATCGTGGGCAGCCCTGGACCTTCTGCCCCCCCCCGGCACTTTCTAGGCTTCTTCTGGTCCAAAAATAACCTCCGTTGAGTTTCAGGTCAATTGGGCTCCATTTGATATTCCTTTTGTACGATACTCTAAAACATGAGAAAAATAGAAACTGGCACTGGGCTCTGGGTTAATAGCTTAGTCCCAAAAATCATATAAAAGTGTATATAAAAGCCCATAAAACATCCTAGAAGGATAATATAATAGCATGGAACAATCAAAAATTATAGATACGTTGGAGACGTATCAAGCATCCCCAAGCTTAATTCATGCTCGTCCTCGAGTAGGTAAATGATAAAAATAGAATTTTTGATGTGGAATGCGAACCAACATATTTCTCAATGTGATTCTCTTTAATGTGGCATGAATGTTCAGATCCGAAAGATTCAAGATAAAAGTCTATATTGACATAAGAATAATAATACTTCAAGCATACTAACAAAGCAATTATGTCTTCTCAAAATAACATGGCCAAAGAAAGTTCATCCCTACAAAATCATATAGTTTGGCTATGCTCCATTTTCGTCACACAAAATACTCAAATCATGCGCAACCCCGGTTTCATCCAAGCAATTGTTTCATACTTTAATTTTTTCAAACCTTTTCAACTTTCACGCAATACATGAGCGTGAGCCATGGACATAGCACTATGTGGAATAGAGTCGTGGTTGTGGAGAAGAAAAAGAGAGGAAGATGGTCTCACATAAACTAGGCGTATCAATGGGCTATGGAGATGCCCATCAATAGATATCAATGTGAGTGAGTAGGGATTGTCATGCAATGGATGCACTAGAGCTATAAATGTATGAAAGCTCAACAAAATAAACTAAGTGGGTGTGCATCCAACTTTCTTGCTCACGAAGACCTAGGGCATTTGAGGAAGCCCATCGTTGGAATATACAAGCCAAGTTCTATCCACTAGTATATGAAAATGACTAAACAAGAGACTCTCTATCATGAATACCATGGTGCTACTTTGAAGCACAAGTGTGGAAAAAGATAGTAGCATTGTCCCTTTTCTTTTCTTTTTTTTCTTTTTTGGGCCTTTTTTTGGCCTTTCCTTCCTTTTTTTCCTTTTTTGGGACAATGCTCTAATAATGATGATCATCACACTTATATTTACTTACAACTTGATATTACAACTCGATACTAGAACAAAGTATGACTCTATATGAATGCCTCCGACGGTGTACCGGGGTGTGCAATGAATCAAGAGTGACATGTATGAAAAATTATGCATGATGGCCTAGCCACAAATACGATGTCAACTACATGATCATGCATGGCAATATGACAATGATGAAGCGTGTCATATGAACGGAACGGTGGAAAGTTGCATGGCAATATATCTCGGAATGGCTATGGAAATGCCATGATAGGTAGGTATGGTGGCTGTTTTGAGGAAGGTATATGGTGGGTGTATGGTACCGGCGAAAGTTGCGGTATACAAGAGAGGCTAGCAATGGTGGAAGGGTGAGAGTGCCTATAATCCATGGACTCAACATTAGTCATAAAGAACTCACATACTTATTGGAAAAATCTACAAGTCATCAAAACAAAGTACTACACGCATGCTCCTAGGGGGGAGGTTGGTAGGAGTTAACCATCGCACGCCCCCGACCTCCACACAAAGGATGACACTCAATGAAATACCTCATGTTTCAAATTTGTCACACAACGGTTACCATACGTGCATGCTACGGGACTTGCAAACCTCAACACAAGTATTTCTCAAATTCACAACTACTCTTCTAGCATGACTCTAATATTACCATCTTACTATCTCAAAACAATCATCAAGTATCAAACTTCTCTTAGTATTCAATGCACTTTATATGAAAGTTTTTTACTATACACATCTTGGATGCCTATCATATTAGGACTAATTTATAACCAAAGCACATTACCATGCTGTTCTAAAAGACTCTCAAAATAATATAAGTGAATCATGAGAGATCAATAATTTCTATAAAAATAAAACCACCGCCGTGCTCTAAAAAGATATAAGTGAAGCACTAGAGCAAATGACAAACTACTCTGAAATATATAAGTGAAGATCAATGAGTAGTTGAATAATTATGTAACTATGTGAAGACTCTCTAACATTTAAGAATTTCAGATCTTGGGATATTATTCAAACAGCAAGCAAAACAAAATAAAATAATTTGACGCTCCAAGAAAAACACATATCATATGGTGAATAAAAATATAGCCTTAAGTAAAGTTACCGATGAACTAAGACGAAAGAGGGGATGCCTTCCCGGGGCATCCCCAAGCTTAGGCTCTTGGTTGTCCTTGAATATTACCTTGGGGTGCCTTGGTCATCCCCAAGCTTAGGCTCTTGCCACTCCTTATTCCATAGTCCATCGAATCTTTACCCAAAACTTGAAAACTTCACAACACAAAACTCAAGAGAAACTCGTAAGCTCCGTTAGTATAAGAAAATAAAACCACCACTTAGGTACTGTTGTGAACTCATTCTAAATTCATATTGGTGTAATATCTACCGTATTCCAACTTCTCTATGGTTCATACCCTCCGATACTACTCATAGATTCATCAAAATAAGCAAATAACACAATGAAAACAGAATCTGTCAAAAACAAAACAGTCTGTAGCAATCTGTAACTTTCGAATACTTATGTAACTCTAAAAATTCTGAAATAAATTGGTAGACCTGAGAAATTTGTCTATTAATCATGTTAAAAAAGAATCAACTAAAAATCACTCTCCAGTAAAAAATGGTAGCTAATCTCGTGAGTGCTAAAGTTTCTGTTTTTTACAGCATGATCGCATAAACTTCACACAAGTCTTCCCAAAGGTTCTACTTGGCACAAACACTAATTAAAACACAAACCACATCTAAACAGAAGCTAGATGCTATATTTATTACTAAACAAAAGTAAAAGCAAAAAACAAAAATAAAGTTGGGTTGCCTCCCAACAAGCGCTATCGTTTAACGCCCCTAGCATGGCAATATGACAATGATGAAGCGTGTCATATGAACGGAACATTGGAAAGTTGCATGGCAATATATCTCGGAATGGCTATGGAAATGCCATGATAGGTAGGTATGGTGGCTGTTTTGAGGAAGGTATATGGTGGGTGTATGGTACCGACGAAAGTTGCGGTATACAAGAGAGGCTAGCAATGGTGGAAGGGTGAGAGTGCCTATAATACATGGACTCAACATTAGTCATAAAGAACTCACATACTTATTGAAAAAATCTACAAGTCATCAAAACAAAGTACTACACACATGCTCCTAGGGGGGAGGTTGGTAGGAGTTAACCATCGCACGCCTCCGACCTCCACACAAAGGATGACACTCAATGAAATACCTCATGTTTCAAATTTGTCACACAACGGTTACCATACGTGCATGCTACGGGACTTGCAAACCTCAACACAAGTATTTCTCAAATTCACAACTACTCTTCTAGCATGACTCTAATATTACCATCTTACTATCTCAAAACAATCATCAAGTATCAAACTTCTCTTAGTATTCAATGCACTTTATATGGAAGTTTTTACTATACTCATCTTGGATGCCTATCATATTAGGACTAATTTATAACCAAAGCACATTACCATGCTGTTCTAAAAGACTCTCAAAATAATATAAGTGAATCATGAGAGATCAATAATTTCTATAAAAATAAAACCACCTCCGTGCTCTAAAAAGATATAAGTGAAGCACTAGAGCAAATGACAAACTACTCTGAAATATATAAGTGAAGATCAATGAGTAGTTGAATAATTATGTAACTATGTGAAGACTCTCTAACATTTAAGAATTTCAGATCTTGGGATATTATTCAAACATCAAGCAAAACAAAATAAAATAATTTGACGCTCCAAGCAAAACACATATCATATGGTGAATAAAAATATAGCCTTAAGTAAAGTTACCGATGAACGAAGACGAAAGAGGGGATGCCTTCCCGGGGCATCCCCAAGCTTAGGCTCTTGGCTGTCCTTCAATATTACCTTGGGGTGCCTTGGTCATCCCCAAGCTTAGGCTCTTGCCACTCCTTATTCCATAGTCCATCGAATCTTTACCCAAAACTTGAAAACTTCACAACACAAAACTCAAGAGAAACTCGTAAGCTCCGTTAGTATAAGAAAATAAAACCACCACTTAGGTACTGTTGTGAACTCATTCTAAATTCATATTGGTGTAATATCTACCGTATTCCAACTTCTCCATGGTTCATACCCTCCGATACTACTCATAGATTCATCAAAATAAGCAAATAACACAATGAAAACAGAATCTGTCAAAAACAAAACAGTCTGTAGCAATCTGTAACTTTTGAATACTTATGTAACTCTAAAAATTCTGAAATAAATTGGTAGACCTGAGAAATTTGTCTATTAATCATGTTCAAAAAGAATCAACTAAAAATCACTCTCCAGTAAAAAATGGTAGCTAATCTCGTGAGTGCTAAAGTTTCTGTTTTTTACAGCATGATCGCATAAACTTCACACAAGTCTTCCCAAAGGTTCTACTTGGCACAAACACTAATTAAAACACAAACCACATCTAAACAGAAGCTAGATGCTATATTTATTACTAAACAAAAGTAAAAGCAAAAAACAAAAATAAAGTCGGGTTGCCTCCCAACAAGCGCTATCGTTTAACGCCCCTAGCTAGGCATGATGGTTTCAATGATGCTCACATAAAAGATAAGAATTGAAACATAAAGGGAGCATCATGAAGAATATGACTAGCACATTTAAGTCTAACCCACTTTCTATGCATAGGGATTTTGTGAGCAAGCAACTTATGGGAATGATAATCAACTAGCATAGGAAGGCAAAACAAGCATAACTTCCAGTTTTAAGCACATAGAAATTGGCAAGCTGACGGGAGATCAAATCTTGACTTGACTTGGCATAAGTCTCCCCGGCACTGGCGCCAGAAATCCTTCTTGCTACCTCTTGAGCTTGCGTTGTTTTTCCCTTGAAGAGGAAAGGGTGATGCAGCACAGTAGCGTAAGTATTTCCCTCGGTTTTTGAGAACCAAGGTATCAATCCAGTAGGAGACTACACGTGAGTCCCTCGTACATACACAAACAAATAAGAACCTTGCAACCAACATGATAAAGGGGTTGTTTATCCCTTCTCGGCCACTTGCAAAAGTGAGATCTGATAGAGATAATAAGATAAATATTTTTGGTATTTTGTTTTATAGATTGAAAGTAAAGATTGAAAAATAAAAGTAAAGCAAAGATAAATAGTAGATGGAGATTGATATGGTAGAAGATAGACCCGGGGGCCATAGGTTTCACTAGTGGCTTCTCTCAAGATAGCAGAATTCTACGGTGGGTGAACAAATTACTGTCGAGCAATTGATAGAAAAGCGCATAGTTATGAGAATATCTAGGCATGATCATTGTATATAGGCATCAATTCCGTGACAAGTAGACCGAAATGATTCTGCATCTACTACTATTACTCCACACATCGACCGCTATCCAGCATGCATCTAGAGTATTAAGTTCATAAGAATAGAGTAACGCCTTAAGCAAGATGACATGATGTAGACGGATAAACTCATGCAATATGTTATAAACCCCATCTTTTTATCCTCGATGGCAATAATACAATATGTGCCTTGCTGCCCCTCCTGTCACTTGGAAAGGACACCGCAAGATTGAACCCAAAGCTAAGCACTTCTCCCATTGCAAGAAAGAACAATCTAGTAGGCCAAACCAAACTGATAATTCGAAGAGACTTGCAAAGATATTTAAATCATGCATAAAAGATTTCAGGGAAGAATCAAATATTGTTCATAGATAATCTTTATCATAAACCCAGAATTCATCGGATCTCGACAAACACACCGCAAAAAGAATTACATCGAATAGATCTCCAAGAAGATCGAGGAGAACTTTGTATTGAGATCCTAAGAGAGAGAAGACGCCATCTAGCTAATAACTATGGACCCAAAGGTCTATGGTAAACTACACACAACTCATCGGAGAGGCTATGGTGTTGATGTAGAAGCCCTCCGTGATCAATGCCCCCTCTGGTGGAGCTCCGTAACAGGCCCCAAGATGGGATCTCGCGGGTACAGAAGGTTACGGTGGTGAAATTAGGGTTTCGTGGTGCTCTCGGATGTTTTCAAGGTACGTGGATATATATAGGAGGAAGAGGGATGTCGGTGGAGCAACAGGTGGCCCACGAGGGTGGGGGCACGCCTACCCCCCTGGGCGTGCCCTCCCCTCTCGTGACCGCCTCGTTTATTTCCTGCCGTGTACACCAAGTCTTCTGTGTTGTATTTGTTCCAAAAACGACTCTCCCAAAGGTTTCATTCCGTTTGATATTCCTTTTCTGTGAAACACTGAAATAGGCAAAAAACAACAATTTGCACTGGTGATATGTCTCAAACGTATCTACTTTTCCAAACACTTTTGATATTGTTTTGACCTCATTCTTGCATGATTTGGACTAAACTAACCCGAACTGACGCTGTTTTCAGCAGAGCTGCCTGTATGGTTTATTTCTGTGCAGGAAAACGAATTTTTAAGCATCTCAGAAAAATCCACGAAAATTCACGAAAAATCCACGCACCCGAAGAAACAAAATGCCAGAAGTGGGGCCAGAGGGGGGCCAGGGGGTGCCCAGGCGTCCTGTGGGCGCGCCCCCTGGGCCGCGCCGGGGGGGCGCCTGGGTGGGGCCCACACCCCCTGGTGCCCTACTTTAGCCCGTATTTTTCCTCCCGACGCAAAAACCCCAGATTGGAAGTCCTTTCGCTGTTTTTCGTCACGGAGCCGCCGCCACCCTCTGTTCTTCTTCGGGAGGGCTAATCTGGAGGCTGATTTGGCCTCCGGAGAGGGGAGATCGTCGCCATCGTCATCATCATCACCACTCCATCATCCCTCCATGACTTCCCCCCTTCATGTGTGAGTAATTCCCTTGCTGTAGGCGAAGGGGATGGTAGGGATTGGATGAGTTAGATCATGTAATAGTTCGTCAGATTGTTGGGGGCATGTTGCCTATCATCTAGTATGGTGTTTATCATCTTTGCTACAACTTGTTATTCTTAATGCTTGACACTTAGGGCCCGAGTGCCATGATTTCAGATCTGAGCCATATGTGTTTGCATGAATATATTTGTGTTCTCGATCCTATCTATGAGTTGTATGCACCTGTTACGGTTCGGAACCGGCGATCCCAAAAGTGACAGCTTGGGACACCAAAGGGGATGGCCCGTAATTTGAGGATTACATGTATCCATTGAGTTCATTGCTTTGTTCCGGTGCTCTTTGACAGGAGCACCTTAATATCCATTAGTTCCTTTTGGCCCCGTTCGTAGCGGGATGGTAGGACAAAAGATGTTGTGCAAGTTCTTATTGCAAGCACGTACAACTACCTACGGGATACATGCCTAATGTTTGATATTTGCCTAGATGATCATTACTTTTCCGTGTGCCGTGCCCCGAGTTAGAAACTATCTCATCCATGCAATGCTCAACCATCCATCTCCCTAGCCTACAGTATTTTAAACCTTGCTTGTCACTAGTTGCCACTTCTGCCATTTACTACCGCTATTTACTTTTGCTGTTTACTTTACTATTACTATCATCACTATCATATCACTGTTACCACTTATCTTTTGTTGCAAGTTAGTATATTTCAGGTGCGGTTGAATTGACAACTCAACTGTTAAAGCTTATAAATACTCTTTGGCTCCCCGTGTGTCGAATCAATAAATTGGGTTATTCTTACCCGCGAAGACTATCTCGATCCCTTACGGTTGAGGGTTATCAAGAACCGTTTTCTGGCGCCGTTGCCGGGGAGCATAGCAATATTTACAAGTCTACTTGAGGTATCCTACCTGCTGCACTTTATTCACTATGGGTAAGAAAGGAGACCCTAAGGTTCCGATCTTACGATCCACTACAAGAAGAGGTACTGCTCTGAGCACCAGTGCTACGCTTGATTCACCTTCTGTTATGAGTAAGTTTGCCTCACCACCACCACATGATGCTCCTACTGAATCTATTACTATGTCTGATACTCTTGATGATGCTTCTACTACTTTTGATGATGATATTAGTTCACTTGGTTATGCTCTTGAGAAACAAATTACTGCTGCTGCTGAAAAATATGGAATTGAACTTCCCGTTACTCGCTACCCTATTGGTGAAACTTATGATTATCCTGATTTGAGTAAACTCAGGAGAGGCTCCTTGATGATGATTATTATATACTTGATGAAGATTTATGTAGGGAACTGACAGAGTTTGCCGGCTCTGACCCTGAAACTATTAAGAAAATATTTGAAAAACACTCTTTGAAAAACAAAACCGTTCCTAATCCTGAGTTTGCTACATCTCCTATATGCATTGATGATCCTGATTTTGATTTCTCTGTTGATCTTTCACTTATACCTATGGTTGAAGCTGACCCCTTTTATGGCAGAGAAAATGATGATGCTATTGCACACCTAACTAAACTTGGTGAGCTAGGTAGCCTGTTTACCACAGATGAGAAGATACGCTACTTTTATGTGAGCAAGCTTCTTCCTTTCTCCTTGAAGGAAGGTGCTAAAGCATGGTATGATTCACTTCCATGCGGATCCATTAAGAGTCCTCAGGACTTAGCTCACTCTTTTGTTGATAAGTACTTTCCTGCTCATATGCAACATGCTGCTTTACAAAGAATTTATAATTTTAAACAGTTGGAGGACGAGTCCCTCCCTAAAGCTTGGGGGAGGTACTGCGGTTTGATTCAGGCTAGACCAGGACATGGAGTTCCTAAGAATGAATTAATTGATATATTCTATGTTGGTTTAACTGATGAATCTAGGTCCTATTTGGACAGTTGTGCTGGTTGTGTTTTCAGGAAAAGAACACCGGACGATGCAGAAGATCTAATGGGCAGGATTGCCAAAAACCATGAAGATTGGTCCGTCCCTGAACCACCTCCACCAACAAAGAAGAGGGGCATGTTTGTTCTAAGCCCCGAGGATATGCAAGAAGCAAAGAAGTCTATTAAAGAGAAAGGTATTAAAGCTGAAGACTTGAAGAATCTACCCCCTATTGAGAAGCTGTGTGAGCCTACCACTCACCCTCCTATGGTAGAGGTACACTCTCTTTTAGATTTCAACGCAAGTGACATCCCTCATGGTAAGCCTCCTGATTAATGTTTAGATGAGTTTGATAATTTTATTATGAAACAGAATCATTTTAATGAGAGGATAGAAAGTCAGTTGCATGATAATTCCCTTGCTATCAAAAAGTTGCTTGGTGTTTTAGATAGAACAGTTAATGATGTTCAATGTCTTGTGAAGCATTTTCATATGGTTCAAACTCAGCTCGATCAAATTTCTAATGTGCAAAGAGATTTGCTTGCTAACAATGCCAAACAAGATAAATTGCAGGCTTTTGGGATTAAGACCCGAGGAGGAACTAGTACTCAAGATCCTCTTTATCCAGAGGGACATCCGAAGAGAATCGAGCAAGATTCTCAAATGCAGGAAGAAGAAATTGTTGTCTCTCCAAATAAGAAAAAGAAACATAAAGAGATTGACAATTCTAATGATCCTATTGCAGATGAAGAGCCAGCTATTGATCCCAACAGTGTATCTATCTCCGATGCTGAGACTGAAGACGATGCTGAACCTGAAGGTAATGATAATGAGAAGAATGATCCGCCTGAAGTTCGAGAGGAAGAAGCACCTGACAAACGTAAGAGGTACACTAAAGAAGACTTCATCGCAAGAAAACATGGGAAGGAGAAAGAACCATGGGTACAGAAACCCATGCCCTTTCCAGGTAAGTCCATCAAATCCAAAGAAGAAGAGCATTACAATAAGTTTTGTGAATGGATTAAACCTCTTTTTCTTCAAATTCCTTTGACTGATGCTATTAAGTTACTTCCTTATTCAAAATATATGAAAGATATTGTCCCTAACAAAAGAAAAGTTCCTAATGATGCAATATCTACTATGCTTGCTAACTATTCTTTCAGTGGAAAGATTCCTGAGAAGCTCGGTGATCCAGGTATACCCACCATTCCTTGCTCCATAAAGAATAATTATGTCAAAACTGCTTTATGTGATCTTGGAGCGGGAGTGAGTGTTATGCCTCTCTCTCTTTACGAGAGGCTTTGTTTAGAGAAACCAATTCCTACAGATATCTCCCTTCAGATGGCTGACAAGTCAACCGCTGTTCCGATAGGTATTTGTGAGGATGTTCCAGTTGAAGTTGCTAATTGTTTAATTCTTACTGATTTTGTTGTGCTTGACATGCCCGAGGATGGGAGCATGTCCATTATTCTTGGTAGACCTTTCCTTAACACCGCAGGTGCTATTATTGATTGCAACAAAGGGAAGGTCACCTTTCATGTGAATGATAAAGAACACACGGTATATTTTCCGAAGAAGACCGACAGGAGGCATGCCCTCAACTCTATAGAGAATATCGAGACCGTTAAAATTGGAGAATGGGACTGTCCACTACATGTGCCTCACAAATACAAAACTATCATGGTAGGGACAATGTCCATCAAGGTAAAAGTTCAGTGATTACTTTGTAGGAGGTGATACTTTTTGCTCTATATATCGCTTGTTTGTTGGTAAGACTTGATCAACCTTACTAGTAAACGTGTTTTATATGGATAAAAAGTTGAGCTTTCTATGTTTTCATTTGTTTTTAGTATTGTCCTACTTGCTGTACCAAGTACCTATGATTTTGAAGCTTCACAATACTACTAACTACTTCAAGTTTTCAGAGAGTTTCGCAGCTTTTTGAAACTTTGAAAAAAATTCAACAGTGAAGTTTTCAGAAAAATTTCAGAAAAATCATATTAAAAATTTCCACAACAGGAGAGACCCGGAAAGTCCTGGGGCCAGCCAGGGGGGGCCATCAGTGGCCCAGGCGGCCAGCTGGCGCGGCCCAGCCCCTGGCCGCGCCCACAGGGCGCCTGGGGCCCACGGGACCCCCCTCCAGGTACTTCTTCTTCCCCTCTCTCTCTCTTTTTCCAGAAACCCGAGTCCTGGTCTTGTTCTTGCTGTTCTTGCTGTTCTTGGGGGCGATTCTTCGATCTCTCTCTACAGCCCATCATTTGAGCTGAAATTTTGAGCAAATACTCCATGGTATGTGACTCCTCCACCCCTCCAATTAGATTTTTGATTGGTGGCCTCATTTGTGAGTATTTAGTAGTTCTTGGTGCTGTAGAGATGAGCTTGCATGCATGTGTAGAAAGTTATTTTCCAAGTTTTGATGCAAGTTTATGCCTTGGGCAAGTGAGTTGAGTAGTTTGCCTTAGCTCACTTTGTTTTAATCCTCATTTTTGTAAATTGTATTTTTTTTCTTCAGAAATGAGTTTGTTAGGAAGGGCAAAAGGATGGCTTGAGAAGAGGAGGCCCGCACACTCCGATCGAGTCACTAGAGCCGCAGCTTCACCATCGACTGCTAGGGTGAGCTATAATGAAGATCATGTGCCCCTGGAGTTGTTGGAAGACACAAGTCCAGCACGTGCGATGACATTTCCATGTGATGAATTCATGGAAGCTGCAGGAATCAAGGATGAGTTTTATAATCTTTGTGCTAATGCAGGTTTGACACGACTCGTCACGAGCCGTGTTACTCATTATCAGAAACTCACCTCCGGTTTCATTAACAGTTTTAGATATAATCCTGATTCAGGTGCTATTGAGTTTAAAATTTATAATGATCTTATCACCATGACTTTGGGAAATTTTTGTGAAGTAATAGGTGTACTGAACGTTGGGAGGACGGCAAGGATGGTCACTCAACCCTCCGAGCTGAAAACCGTCATCAACTCTCTCTGCAGCATGGGTACGAGGGATATTCATCGGTCGAAGATCTCCAGTATCTTGTTTCCTCACCTCAGGTATTTTGCATATTATATTGCTAGAGGGGTGTTAGCTCGTGACAACACGAGCAGCATTTCTGCTCCTGATATTGCTATCCTGGCAGCAGCCCTCTCAGGGAGGTCTGATTATAATATTGGTACCTTAATTGCTCGACGCCTTGCTATGAACGGTAACAAGGGGGACTTATATGGTGGCATTTATGCCACACTTATCTTAGAGCATCTTGGAGGCACCCCACACCCTGATGATACTCCTTTTACTTATTTAAGCTTTGATCTTGCTGCTATGAAGAGGCATAAGTTTGTTACCATGAGTCCTGAACTTGATAACCTTGTTTATATCTTGCGTTTCCGAACTACCGCGGAACGCGAGATCCGTCTATCTGCACCTCTTTTGTTTGATTTTTCTCGCAGGAACGGATGGTCCTTTGATGTTGTCCAGTTCGATGAGTTCATGGTCCAGCATCAGTTCCATAACCCCATGGAGGGGGTTGTGCCCGACGAGGAGAGGCACGGTGAGATACCATATTTTCAGGAAGAGACCGCCACCGAGTTTGGTGAAGGGTCTTCCTCTGTTTGGCGCTCGGAACCTTCCTCGTGGGAGACTCCGAGGAGTTCGGTGTACGCGCCATCATCCTTCTACGACCCTTGGTCTCACCACCATACCCCTGGAGCAGGAGGCTCCTGGGGGCAGTAGCTGCTACCAACTTAGGCCAAAAGCCTAAGCTTGGGGGAGTACGTGCCCTTCTCACTTTTTCATTGTATTATCCGCTTTATTCACTTTGGTCTTTTCGAAGTTTTTACTCGTTCTTCTTTATTCCCCTATTTGCAAAAACAACAAAAAGATTTTCTCTTTCTTTTGCTTTTTATTCAACTTTTGAAAAACCCAAAAAGATTTCCTTTCTCTCTTTAGTTTGCTTTGTTTTCAGAGATCAACTCGAGTCCGTGATGGCATTTGATTATATTTCCTACGTTCGATCGTGCAAGTGACAAGCAGTGATGACGAAGATCGACTGAAAGGAAGCAACAAGGAAGACCGGTATGAACTCTTTCTGTTTCTACTTTTGTACATATGCCTGTACTTATGATCTAGAGACCAGCTTGTAGCGACATAGTGCTATGTTTACAATGCTCTTCCAGTGGTTCATGCTTTCCTTGTGGTTAGTCTCCAATAACTAGAGTATATAATGTGTTATTGAAATGATCTACATGCATCGCATTGTTCATAGTCTGGCATACTAGGGTGGTATTTCCCTTTAGAGAATTTTTGGATTGACTTGGCACATGCTTACACATGTTTAAGACTAAAAAGTCTACTTTGCCTTGATGATCTTTGAGTTTTAGAATAGTTATATCACTTTCATGCCCGATTCAATGTTGCTTTGTCGCTCTGCATGATTATGACCGTTATTGCTCTCTAGTTGGTCGCTTCCCAGTCTTTTGCTAAACCTCCACCCGTACTAAGCGGAATGACTGCTTGTGCATCCAAAACCCTTAAACCTGTTATGCCATATGAGTCCACTATACCTTCCTATACATGGTATTTACCTGCCATTCCTAACGAAGACTTTCGTGTACCATCTCGAAATTAATCAAAAGCATTTCTCTTATTTGTGCCTATGTTTTAGCTCATGAGGAAGTAGTAGTTAATTCATGATCTCTTTAAGTTGGACAAGTTTCACCCCTGGATTGCATGCATAATGTGCAAACCCCTAATATGAAAAGGAACTGGCATTGAGTGCGCCCGGCTCAAAAAGATAATATAACAAACGAACCCTCCTTCACGCTTTGTTCATGAGAAATCAGAAAACTTTGGCAGTGATAAACAAAGGAGATTAAGAGGATGTGATCGTCCTCATGCGGGAGCCGTTCCTCGAGACTTGTCTAGCTTAAAAAGTGATTGAGTTATCTGCTAGCATTCGTTGACGAAATATGCACCTCTCAAAAACATATTTACTTCTGTTTTTAAAAACCAAGAGCTCTGGTACATGGTTAGTTTTTGTTTCCGATCACGGGTTTTCAACTTTGCCAATAAAAGCCACGGTTCGAGAGTCTCACCTTCTTTCTTCAAAGCACTGACTAGGAGAGCATAATTGTCATTCTGAGTGTAATGTGCATTGTCCCAAAGTATTACATTGTCTTCTGCATACTTGTGATATGATTTATTCTGAAATTCTTAGTTCTAGTCTCCTTTAAAACTCTGGAGGAGTCTCTGCATTTATGTTTTGCTTCACTCATGGAGGCTAGCGAGATACCACCTTAATATGCTCAAGCTATGTGCAATGTGATCTTGTCTTGATTTTCGGTAATATATTGTTTACTCTTAATTATTTGTGACTGGTCACTCGAAAGAAGGATTGCTCCTTGCATTGTTCTCATAAGTACTGTTTTAATACTTGCTGAACTCTTTTTGTAGTACATGCTTATATACATCTAATGAAGCAAAAGAGTTTGTCAAAGTTTTCTTTGTCGCATCCAGTTCGTTGAACTGAATTGCTTGAGGACAATCAATATGCTAAGCTTGGGGGAGTTGATACGTCTCAAACGTATCTACTTTTCCAAACACTTTTGATATTGTTTTGACCTCATTCTTGCATGATTTGGACTAAACTAACCCGGACTGACGCTGTTTTCAGCAGAGCTGCCTGTATGGTTTATTTGTGTGCAGGAAAATGGATTTTTAAGCATCTTAGAAAAATCCACGAAAAATCACGAAAAATCCACGCACCCGAAGAAACAAAATGCCAGAAGTGGGGCCAGAGGGGGGCCAGGGGGTGCCCAGGCGCCCTGTGGGCGCGCCCCCCCTGGGCCGCGCCGGGGGGGCGCCTGGGTGGGGTCCACACCCCCTGGTGCCCTACTTTAGCCCGTATTTTTCCTCCCGACGCAAAAACCCCAGATCGGAAGTCCTTTCGCTGTTTTTCGTCGCGGAGCCGCCGCCACCCTCTGTTGTTCTTCGGGAGGGCTAATCTGGAGGCTGATTTGGCCTCCGGAGAGGGGAGATCATCGCCATCGTCATCATCATCACCACTCCATCATCCCTCCATGACTTCCCCCTTCATGTGTGAGTAATTCCCTTGCTGTAGGCGAAGGGGATGGTAGGGATTGGATGAGTTAGATCATGTAATAGTTCGTCAGATTGTTGGGGGCATGTTGCCTATCATCTAGTATGGTGTTTATCATCTTTGCTACAACTTGTTATTCTTAATGCTTGACACTTAGGGCCCGAGTGCCATGATTTCAGATCTGAGCCATATGTGTTTGCATGAATATATTTGTGTTCTTGACCCTATCTATGAGTTGTATGCACCTGTTACGGTTCGGAACCGGCGATCCCAAAAGTGACAGCTTGGGACACCAAAGGGGATGGCCCGTAATTTGAGGATTACATGTATCCATTAAGTTCATTGCTTTGTTCCGGTGCTCTTTGACAGGAGCACCTTAATATCCATTAGTTCCTTTTGGCCCCGTTCGTAGCGGGATGGTAGGACAAAAGATGTTGTGCAAGTTCTTATTGCAAGCACGTACAACTACCTACGGGATACATGCCTAATGTTTGATATTTGCCTAGATGATCATTACTTTTCCGTGTGCCGTGCCCCGAGTTAGAAACTATCTCATCCATGCAACGCCCAACCATCCATCTCCCTAGCCTACAGTATTTTAAACCTTGCTTGTCACTAGTTGCCACTTCTGCCATTTACTACCGCTATTTACTTTTGCTGTTTACTTTACTATTACTATCATCACTATCATATCACTGTTACCACTTATCTTTTGTTGCAAGTTAGTATATTTCAGGTGCGGTTGAATTGACAACTCAACTGTTAAAGCTTATAAATACTCTTTGGCTCCCCGTGTGTCGAATCAATAAATTGGGTTATTCTTACCCGCGAAGACTATCTCGATCCCTTACGGTTGAGGGTTATCAAGTACCGTTTTCTGGCGCCGTTGCCGGGGAGCATAACAATATTTACAAGTCTACTTGAGGTATCCTACCTGCTGCACTTTATTCACTATGGGTAAGAAAGGAGACCCTAAGGTTCCGATCTTACGATCCACTACAAGAAGAGGTACTGCTCTGAGCACCAGTGCTACGCTTGATTCACCTTCTGTTATGAGTAAGTTTGCCTCACCACCACCACATGATGCTCCTACTGAATCTATTACTATGTCTGATACTCTTGATGATGCTTCTACTACTTTTGATGATGATATTAGTTCACTTGGTTATGCTCTTGAGAAACAAATTACTGCTGCTACTGAAAAATATGGAATTGAACTTCCCATTACTCGCTACCCTATTGGTGAAACTTATGATTATCCTGATTTGAGTAAACTCCAGGAGAGGCTCCTTGATAATGATTATTATATACTTGATGAAGATTTATGTAGGGAACTGACAGAGTTTGCCGGCTCTGACCCTGAAACTATTAAGAAAATATTTGAAAAACACTCTTTGAAAAACAAAACCGTTCCTAATCCCGAGTTTGCTACATCTCCTATATGCATTGATGATCCTGATTTTGATTTCTCTGTTGATCTTTCACTTATACCTATGGTTGAAGCTGACCCCTTTTATGGCAGAGAAAATGATGATGCTATTGCACACCTAACTAAACTTGGTGAGCTAGGTAGCCTGTTTACCACAGATGAGAAGATACGCTACTTTTATGTGACCAAGCTTCTTCCTTTCTCCTTGAAGGAAGGTGCTAAAGCATGGTATGATTCACTTCCATGCGGATCCATTAAGAGTCCTCAGGACTTAGCTCACTCTTTTGTTGATAAGTACTTTCCTGCTCATATGCAACATGCTGCTTTACAAAGAATTTATAATTTTAAACAGTTGCAGGACGAGTCCCTCCCTAAAGCTTGGGGGAGGTACTACGGTTTGATTCAGGCTAGACCAGGACATGGAGTTCCTAAGAATGAAATAATTGATATATTCTATGCTGGTTTAACTGATGAATCTAGGTCCTATTTGGACAGTTGTGCTGGTTGTGTTTTCAGGAAAAGAACACCGGACGATGCAGAAGATCTAATGGGCAGGATTGCCAAAAACCATGAAGATTGGTTCATCCCTGAACCACCTCCACCAACAAAGAAGAGGGGCATGTTTGTTCTAAGCCCCGAGGATATGCAAGAAGCAAAGAAGTCTATTAAAGAGAAAGGTATTAAAGCTGAAGACGTGAAGAATCTACCCCCTATTGAGAAGCTGTGTGAGCCTACCACTCACCCTCCTATGGTAGAGGTACACTCTCTTTTAGATTTCAACGCAAGTGACATCCCTCATGGTAAGCCTCCTGATTAATGTTTATATGAGTTTGATAATTTTATTATGAAACAGAATCATTTTAATGAGAGGATAGAAAGTCAGTTGCATGATAATTCCCTTGCTATCAAAAAGTTGCTTGGTGTTTTAGATAGAACAGTTAATGATGTTCAATGTCTTGTGAAGCATTTTCATATGGTTCAAACTCAGCTCGATCAAATTTCTAATGTGCAAAGAGATTTGCTTGCTAACAATGCCAAACAAGATAAATTGCAGGCTTTTGGGATTAAAACCCGAGGAGGAACTAGTACTCAAGATCCTCTTTATCCAGAGGGACATCCGAAGAGAATCGAGCAAGATTCTCAAATGCAGGAAGAAGAAATTGTTGTCTCTCCAAATAAGAAAAAGAAACATAAAGAGACTGACAATTCTAATGATCCTATTGCAGATGAAGAGCCAGCTATTGATCCCAACAGTGTATCTATCTCCGATGCTGAGACTGAAGACAGTGCTGAACCTGAAGGTAATGATAATGAGAAGAATGATCCGCCTGAAGTTCGAGAGGAAGAAGCACCTAACAAACGTAAGAGGTACACTAAAGAAGACTTCATCGCAAGAAAACATGGGAAGGAGAAAGAACCATGGGTACAGAAACCCATGCCCTTTCCAGGTAAGTCCATCAAATCCAAAGAAGAAGAGCATTACAATAAGTTTTGTGAATGGATTAAACCTCTTTTTCTTCAAATTCCTTTGACTGATGCTATTAAGTTACTTCCTTATTCAAAATATATGAAAGATATTGTCACTAACAAAAGAAAAGTTCCTAATGATGCAATATCTACTATGCTTGCTAACTATTCTTTCAGTGGAAAGATTCCTGAGAAGCTCGGTGATCCAGGTATACCCACCATTCCTTGCTCCATAAAGAATAATTATGTCAAAACTGCTTTATGTGATCTTGGAGCGGGAGTGAGTGTTATGCCTCTCTCTCTTTACGAGAGGCTTTGTTTAGAGAAACTAATTCCTACAGATATCTCCCTTCAGATGGCTGACAAGTCAACCGCTGTTCCGATAGGTATTTGTGAGGATGTTCCAGTTGAAGTTGCTAATTGTTTAATTCTTACTGATTTTGTTGTGCTTGACATGCCCGAGGATGGGAGCATGTCCATTATTCTTGGTAGACCTTTCCTTAGCACCGCAGGTGCTATTATTGATTGCAACAAAGGGAAGGTCACCTTTCATGTGAATGATAAAGAACACACGGTATATTTTCCGAAGAAGACCGACAGGAGGCATGCCCTCAACTCTATAGAGAATATCGAGACCGTTAAAATTGGAGAATGGGACTGTCCACTACATGTGCCTCACAAATACAAAACTATCATGGTAGGGACAATGTCCATCAAGGTAAAAGTTCAGTGATTACTTTGTAGGAGGTGATACTTTTTGCTCTATATATCGCTTGTTTGTTGGTAAGACTTGATCAACCTTACTAGTAAACGTGTTTTATATGGATAAAAAGTTGAGCTTTCTATGTTTTCATTTGTTTTTAGTATTGTCCTACTTGCTGTACCAAGTACCTATGATTTTGAAGCTTCACAATACTACTAACTACTTCAAGTTTTCAGAGAGTTTCGCAGCTTTTTGAAACTTTGAAAAAAATTCAACAGTGAAGTTTTCAGAAAAATTCCAGAAAAATCATATTAAAAATTTCCACAACAAGAGAGACCCGGAAAGTCCTGGGGCCAGCCAGGGGGGGCCACCAGTGGCCCAGGCGGCCAGCTGGCGCGGCCCAGCCCCTGGCCGCGCCCACAGGGCGCCTGGGGCCCACGGGACCCCCCTCCAGGTACTTCTTCTTCCCCTCTCTCTCTCTTTTTCCAGAAACCCGAGTCCTGGTCTTGTTCTTGCTGTTCTTGCTGTTCTTGGGGGCGATTCTTCGATCTCTCTCTACAGCCCATCATTTGAGCTGAAATTTTGAGCAAATACTCCATGGTATGTGACTCCTCCACCCCTCCAATTAGATTTTTGATTGGTGGCCTCATTTGTGAGTATTTAGTAGTTCTTGGTGCTGTAGAGATGAGCTTGCATGCATGTGTAGAAAGTTATTTTCCAAGTTTTGATGCAAGTTTATGCCTTGGGCAAGTGAGTTGAGTAGTTTGCCTTAGCTCACTTTGTTTTAATCCTCATTTTTGTAAATTGTATTTTTTTTTTCAGAAATGAGTTTGTTGCGAGCTAAGAAGCCTGCTTCCGAGTCAGCATTCCAGTCGGTCGGAGAGACGAAGCATGTGCATATTCATCCTACCGAC
The DNA here is from genome assembly GCA_902687465.1 of Secale cereale. NCBI lineage: Eukaryota > Viridiplantae > Streptophyta > Magnoliopsida > Poales > Poaceae > Secale > Secale cereale. The sequence goes on from LR738709.1 coordinate 100,015,622, forward strand.
CCCAATGCCGCTCTGACTCACATCTCAACCACACTCGACAACAAATAGGAAGAAGCGCTCATCCAGTTCCTCCGTGAGAAATGGGTCATCCTTGCATGGAAACCATCCGACATGCCGGGTGTACCCAGGGGACTGGTTGAGCACTGTTTGCGAGTTGACCCGAAAGCGAAACCTGTGCAAGAACATCTCCGGCAGTCCACCGCGGAGAAGAGGAAAGCAATTGGCAAAGAGGTGGCTCGACTTCTGGCAGCTGAGTTCATCCGCGGGATTTACCACTTCGAGTGGCTCGCCAATGTGGTTATGGTCCCCAAGAAGGACAAGTCACTCCGCATGTGCATCGATTTCAAACATATCAATCGGTCCTGCCCGAAAGATCATTTCCCTCTCCCTCGCACCGATCAAATCGTCGACTCGACTGCGGGGTGTGAGCGTTTGTCTTTCCTGGATGCATATTTCGGGTACCATCAGATCCGACTGTTTGCACCCGATGAAATAAAAACAACCTTCATCACCCCATTCGGGTGTTTTTGTTATGTTACCATGCCTTTTGGTCTCAGGAATGCCGGCGCGACTTTCATGCGCATGGTCCAAAAGTGCCTGCTGAAGCAAATCAGTCGGAATGTGGAAGCATACATGGATGACATCATGGTCAAGTCACGTAAAGGTTCTGGCCTACTGACTCACCTCGCTGAAACATTCGCAAACCTGAGAAGTTATGATATCAAGCTCAACCCGTCAAAGTGCACATTCGGAGTCCCAGGTGACAAGTTACTCGGTTTTCTCATTTTTGAACGGGGAATCGACGCCAACCCAGAAAAGGTCATCGCAATCCTCCGAATGAAACGCCCTGTGCGTATACATGACGTTCAAAAGCTTACTGGTTGTTTGGCCGCATTGAGTCAATTCATCTCTCGTCTCGGTGAGAAGGCATTACCTCTTTACCGACTGATGAAGAAATCTAACAAGTTCGAGTGGAATTCTGAAGCTGAAGCAGCGTTCGAGGAACTCAAAGCCCTGCTTTCCACCCGGTCGGTGCTTCCTGCCCCAGTCAGCAAAGAGCCTCTATTGTTATATATCGCAGCCACTGGAAAGGTTGTCAGCACAGTACTCACGGTCGAGCAGGAAGAAGAAGGCAAAGCCTACAAGGTTCAATGCCCAGTCTACTACATTTCTGAAATCTTGACTCCATCTAAGCAGAGATATCCGCATTATCAGAAGCTTATGTATGGGATCTACTTGACCGCCAAGAAAGTTGTGCACTACTTCTCAGATCATTCAATTTCAGTCGTAAGCGACGCTCCGTTATCTGAAATTTTGAACAATCGGGATGCAACTGGTCGAATGGCTAAATGGGCGATTGAACTCCTTCCTTTGGATATCAAGTTTGAAGCAAAGAAAGCAATCAAGTCTCATGCAATAGCAGATTTCGTTGCCGAGTGGATCGAACAGGAGCAACCGACTCAAATCCAGTCGGATCATTGGACTATCCTCTTCGATGGATCCAAGATGTTGAATAGATCCGGTGCATGCGTGGTTTTGGTGTCCCCCGGAGGCAAAAAGCTCAGTTATGTCCTACAAATTCACTTTGATTCTTCGAACAACGAAGTTGAGTATGAGGCACTTTTGTATGGGTTGCGTATGGCCATTTCACTCGGCATCCGTCGCCTGATGGTGTACGGCAACTCGGACTTGGTGGTCAATCAAGTGATGAAGGAATGGTATGTCAGGAGCCCAACAATGACCAGTTATTGCAGCTCAGTACAGAAGCTAGAGAAGAAGTTCGAAGGTTTGGAGCTCCACCACGTGCCTAGAATCAAGAACCATCTTGCTGACGACCTAGCAAAGATAGGCTCCACTTGGAAACCTATCCCCAAAAATGTGTTCTTGGAGCATCTACACACCCTATCAGTCAAGGAAGACCCCTTCACGGAAGAGCCCCCGCAACCGATAAGTGCGTCCAACCCGACCGAAATTTAAGTCCCAGCCGTGGTCGACTTGATCATGGAAGTCTTGGTGATCACACCCGACTGGACAGTGCCGTATATCGCGTACTTGCTTAGGCAGGAACTCCCAGAGGATGAGGATGAGGCACATCAGATTGTCCGTCGATCCAAAGCCTTCATTGTGATATAGGGACAACTCTAGAGATAAAGTGTCATGGGAGTCGCTCGGCGTTGCATCACCCTTGAGGAAGGTCAAATGATCTTGAATGAGATTCACTCGGGAACCTATGGTCACCATGCGTCCACTCGGACCATTGTTGCCAAGGCGTACCGAGCCGGGTTTTACTGGCCTCGTGCGAACGAGATGACGAAAGATATAGTCGACAAATGTGAGGGTTGTAAGTTCTACTCAAACATGTCCCACAAACAAGCGTCTGCCTTGAAGACTATCACGTTGGTCTGGCCGTTTTCTGTTTGGGGATTAGACATGGTTGGGCCCTTCAAGACAGGTAGGAGTGGCTTCACTCATTTGCTCGTGGCAGTCGACAAGTTTACCAAATGGATCGAGGCCAAGCCCATCAAGAATCTCGGTGCAAGCACCGCCGTCAGCTTCATCAAAGAACTGATATTCAGATATGGAGTCCCTCACAGCATCATCACAGATAATGGCTCCAATTTTGACTCGGACGAGTTCAGAGCTTTCTGCACCTCCGAGGGCACTCGAGTCGACTACGCATCCGTTGCACATCCGCAGTCGAATGGGCAGGCACAAAGGGAAAATGGCTTGATCCTTCAAGGGTTGAAACCATGGCTGATGCGTGACCTCAAGCACGCCACTGGTGCTTGGGTGACTGTGCTACTGTCTGTTTTGTGGGGACTGAGAACAAGTCTGAACCGGTCGATTGATCGGACCCCCTTCTTCATGGTGTATGTCACTGAGGCCGTACTTCCGAGCGACTTGCTGCACAACGCCCCCCCGGGTAGAACTCTTCTCAGAAGCTGAAGCTGAACAAGCTCGCCAAGATGCAGTCAACCTCCCGGAGGAAGAGTGTGAGATGGCTCTGATCCGCTCGACCATATACCAGCTGGACCTGCGTTGATTCTACGCCCGCAACGTTCGGGGCCGAGCATTCCAGGAAAGAGATCTTGTACTCCGAGTACGTCAGAAACAACCTCACAAGCTTGCTCCGGCCTGGGAGGGCCCCTTCATCATCACCAAAGTACTACACAACGGAGCATACCACCTCTACAACATAGCCAAGAAAATAGATGAGCCACGCTCATGGAATGCGGATCTGCTCTGCCGCTTTGACACTTAAGGCACTCGATCGGACGAGTTGTAATAAGAATCCTTCAGTTTGCTTTTCAAAGACAAGTTTGTGGCAATTCCATAATGATTGTTGTTCCAAAGGAACATGATCTCAAATCCCCCAGTGGGTGGCTTAGCCGCGAATCCGAATTGCCTAAGTTTCAAAAAACACTCTGAGTGAAGAGCAACCCTCTCACTCGGAGGGCTTAGCTGCGACCCGGTAATTGCCTAAGTTTTAAAAACACTCCAAGTGAAGAGAAACCCTCTCACTCGGGGGCTTAGCTGCGACCCCGTAATCGCCTAAGTTTCAAAAACTCTCCGAGTGAAGAGCAACCCTCTCACTCGGGGGCTTACTTGCGACACCGTAATCGCCTAAGTTTCAAAAACACTCCGAGTGAAGAGCAACCCTCTCACTCGGGGGCTTAGCTGCGACCCCGTAATCGCCTAAGTTTCAAAAACACTCTGAGTGAAGAGCAACCCTCTCACTCGAAGGGCTTAGCTGCGACCCCATAATCATCTAAGTTTCAAAAACACTTCGAGTGAAGAGCAACCCTCTCACTCGGGGACTTAGCTGCGACCCCGTACTTGCCTAAGCTTCAAAAAACACTCCGAGTGAAGAGCAACCCTCTCACTCGGGGACTCGGTAACACTCCAGGCTGCACCACAAGTACAATGTACCTTGGCTCTCCGAGCTGTGCCACATGTACAATGTACCTCGGCTCTCCGAGCTGCGCCACAAGTACAATGTACCTTGGCTCTCCGAGCTGCGCCACAAGTACAATGTAGCTTAGCTCTCTGAGCTGCGCCACAAATACAACATACCTTGGCCTTATGAGCTGCGCCATAAGTACAATGTCCACTCGGAACCAAAAGATCTAAAAGCATCAGAAGCAAAGCAAACATTTTCCAAACGAAATCGAGTTCAGATAAGACCCGCAAGGTTCGGGCAGAAGTACTAAGGCGTCGAGCCCGAAAGAGTTTAACGGTTACAAAATCACCCGGCATTCCGAGGCAAATTGAATTGGGGCATAAAGTTTGTTCACTCTTCAAGAGGAGGAGGGCTTGCAGGCGCGACATATTCATCCAGGTCGATTCCGTCGGCGATGCGAGTGGCGGCTTCGAGGAAAGTCTCCATGAATGACTGAAACTGAAGCTTTTTGGTATTGGCAACCTTGAGAGCAGCCAACCTTTCTTCATTCACCTCCTTGCAATGCACACGGACCAGAAACAGCGCCACGTCAGCGCGACACCGGGCGGATGACTTCTTCCATTCTTGCACTCGACCAGGGATCTCATAGAGCCGAGTCATCGGAGACTCGAGGTCATTCTCGAGCACCATCCCCCGCCAGAGCGCCGTGTCGATCCGCGACAACATCACCGCCTTCAGCTGGGCAAGATAACCGGTGGCACTGGTAAGGCAAGACTCCAGTCGCAAGACGTTCATCGCAAAATTTTCCTTGACAAGAGAATTGGCGGGATCCAGACCTGTCTCGATCCGTCCAGTCTCTTCCTCAAAGTTTTGGCAGAATTCTACACAGACAAAAATATGATGAGTCAACGGTTGGGATATGAGTCAACAATCATGATTCATTCGGACAAAGGAAGATACCTTCGAGCATGAGGAACATCTTTTTGTCAAGATCGCCCAGATAAGTCTCCAACACGTCCCTCTTCTGTGAGAGATCCCCAATCTTGTTGTCCAGAGCAAGGTTGGCCCTCTTTAGTTGCGTCACTTCTTTGTTGGCCTCATCAAGGGCAGTCTTCAGCTTGGCATTTTCCTCTTCCAACTTGCCGACTAAAGCCAGCTTCTGTTCAGCAAGTTCGGTTTTCTCTTGCGCCTTATGCTGCGCCGCTGCCAAGTCAAGATCCTTTTGCTCCAAAGCTACCTTCATTTGATCTGCAAGAGATAGTGCTAGACAGATGACCCCGAGGTTATCCGTGTTCCGCTGGACACGCTCATTTAGATGCAGTAGATAAGTTATGTACTTTTCATACCAGATGCTTCATCTTTGGCTTTCTGCAAGTTCTCCCTGGCCAGCCCCAGATCAAGATTGAGTTGGATCTGCTTCTTCTCAAGATCCACGAACTGAGCTCCAAACTCGCAAGATTTCTCCAGTCAACAAAAAGACAAACCAGTCAACAAGGACAAAGATAGTCATTTTCACTTGGAGAGGTGCAGAGAGCAAAGTGTTACGATAAAAGAGTTCTAAGACTACTACCGAGTCAAACACTCAATAGTAGCCTCGGGGACTACACCAAGTGGGTGCACTTGGCGTGCCCCCACTGGTTCCCACTCGACTGGATCCGTCCAATACGAGCGTAAGATGTAAAAAAAAAGAGAGAGAGAGCTGCAGATTGTTCTTAGACCATAGTAGACTACCAGCAGCCGACCACGGTCTCGGGGACTACACCCAATGGGTGCCCTTGGCGCGCCCCCACTGGTTCCCACTCGACTGGATCCATCCTGTACGAGTGGAAGAAGTTCAAAAGCAAACAACAACATCAATTCTAAGAAAATAGCCGACTGCTCGCAGTCGACCATGGCCTCGGGGACTACAGCCAGTGGGTGCACTCAGCGTGCCCCCACTGGCCAAATTGCCACAACCGGACCGATGGGATCACAAGACCTATTTTGCAAGATCCAGAACACCCACTGGGTGGAATATCATCTTACGAACAAAGCAACGTTTTCAGATCGAAGATCCTGACAGAATAACAGTCAATCGGAAAAAGCTCACCTGGACGTTGGTCCCAAGGGCCGAACTGGCATTATAAGCAGCCATGCTGGCCTCATATGCTTCCTTCGTCTGCTCCATCATCAAACCTACTTGATGAACGACTTCCTTAGCCGCGTTCACAGGGTCCTCCGGGACATGATGAGTAGCAAAGAGTGAAGACGACGGGGCAGTCAGAGCAGCCAGAGGATCTGTGGCTTGGAGCTGCGCAGACGAGGCAGGGACTTGGACAGTCGGCGCAGAAGGACGAGCAGTCGACACGGGAACGACAAAGGAAACCGCAGCCTGAGCCGTGTCTCCTTGTGGGTGAGCGTCCGAACCAGCAGGCATCCTCTGACCTCTCCTTCCCGTGTTCCTCCGGGGGACTTCTACATGCTCATCATCGTCATCAGGCAACTCGATAACATTGGGTAGCGCTGTAAAACATTCGACCAAAAAGAAAGCTCAGTCGACTGACAGAGTGGTGAACCCGCACTGGATGTGGCCATGTCTGCAGTCTCCTCGTCGTCACGGCCCTTGTCAATCTCCATGGAGGTCTCAGAAGCGGAAGCACTGAAGATTTCAGAACACACTCGGTAAAATGGATAAGTGACTCGGCAAGATGCATCGGATTTCTTGAACAAGAGAAGAACAGGGAAGAATGACACTCACATGGAAGCAATCGGAACGTCCACCTTGATCTTGGGCAGGGCTTTCCGAGGCTTAGAAGTAGCAACCTTGGGCTGCTTCGAAGCCTTCTCAGTCGGATCAAGGGAAGACGTCCGAGTGCGTTTTGATACCTGAGAAGTGGAGGGAGCCGTCTTAGCGCGCACATTGCCCGGATCGTGGGTCAGCTTGGAGCGCCTCTCGACACGGGGCGGCAACTCGACCTCTTCACCGCTGCTCGAGTCCTTGCTCTCCTCGTCAGTCTCCTCGTCAGAATTCCACTCGGTGACCTCGCCAACGCCCTCCACCCCCTCTTGGACTTGCTATCCGTTGGGCACCGAATACATCTCAGTATAAATCTGCAAGACAAAGAGTTGATCAAACATCAATCAGATTCACAGGCAGCCGCAAAAATGAATCGGAAAATTCACTCAGAAATTGGGGCTAAACCTTGTCTGGCTCGTGATCTGTGTCAAACGGGCAAACTCTCCTAGTCCACCGAGGGTTATCCTTGTTCCCGATGATGCTCTTCAACCACTGCTCCACCGTCTTCTCGGCGACCTCCTCCGGATGGACCCGAGCGGTGTCGTTGGTGCCCGAGTACATCCACATCGGATGATCACGAGCTTGGAGAGGCTGAATCAGTCGACTGAGGAACACCTCCAGCAGGTCCATCCCAGTTACTCCGTCGCGGGTCAGCTGAACCACTCGCTCAACCAACATGTCTACTTCTACTTTCTCAGTCCGACTCACAAGCAATGGAGGAGGCTGACTGACTCAATCCAAGGTAAAAGGAGGAAGCTCGGTCGACTGACCAGGAGTCGGGATGTCCTTGCAGTAGAACCAGGTCAACTGCCATCCTCTGACCGACTCGGGAAGGACCATGGAAGGAATGGTACTCCTGCCCCTAGTCTGAATCCCTAAGCCGCCGCACATCTGGATCACGTGCGTCTTCTCATCACTCGGATTCGCCTTCTTGAAGGATTGGGAATGCCAAGTGAAAATGTGTTTGAACAAACCCCGGTGCAGTCAACACCCCAAGAAGTTCTCACACAGAGGGATGAAACCGTCGAGGTACGCAATGGTGTTGGGGGAAAACTGGTGCAACTGAGCGCCGTAGAAGTTCAAAAAGCCTCGAAAGAAAGGATGTGGGGGCAAAGAGAAACCTCGGTCGACGTGAGTCACGAGGAGGACGCATTCGTCCTCCTGTGGCTGCGGCTCGAGCTCGTCCCCCAGCAGCCTCCAGGAATCATGGGCAATCAGGCCCCCCTCTGCCAGCTCCTCCATATCCTCCACCTGCATCGAGGACCTGATCCAATCCCCTGGATCCAGTCGGGCAGCAGCCCGATCCTCGATGTCGACCCCCGATTGGTCTTCTTGCCCTTCCCTGTCGCCGGCGCCTTCTTCGCGCTATCCAGAGCAGCCGTCTTGTCCTTACCCATGAGGGCGAGCCGCGCGCGGGCGAGGCAGCGGTGGGCGAGGAGCGGTGGTGCAGCGGAGGAGCAGGGGAAGAAGAAGAAGGTTGGGCACACAGTGCCCACGCATCGGCCGCGGCGCTCTCTTATAGCCCGGCGGTCGAGTGACTGACTTGTGGGCCCAAGCAATCCTGTCAAATCCCGCAACAGACGCACGCCCGAAACGTGGCGAAAAAAGCGGCGCGGGAATCGAGGTGTCCATGAATATCCAACCCGATTACCGCGGCTCGTTCCGTCCCGCGCGTTTCCTCGAAATTCAAATCCCACAAAATCCGGGAACCGCAGAGCAGCCAATCACGCCGAAAACCGCGCACCCCGCCGGCACTCGAAATTACTCGCGAAAGTTCACTCGGCGGTATCTGAATCGATCAACGCGACTGGATTAAGGTTGAAGGGCCAGCCCGATCCCCCGGTTCGAGGAAGATGCCTCCGAAGCATCAGATTTGGATCGGAATCAACTTCAACCCTCTTTTTTCACTCGGACCTCAATCCATTCGGGGACTACTGATAATACCACGGACCTAGGGTAGGGTCACAGGCCTGACCTAGATACCCTACCCAAGGTCACTGTCCTAAAGATCAAAGACATTCCAAGGATAATAGAAGGTACCGACTGGTATGGTGTAATGCCCAGGATGGAATTATACCTCCTACGTGTCGAGGCACGACTTAAAGGCATAAGTCCATCCTAGAATGATCTCAAGTTTGGTAATCTTTGCACAACTCATGTAAAAGAGGGGATAGTAAACTGAAAATAGTTGGCTTACACTCGCCACGTCACAGAATAACAGTACAAGTCTCAAACATCATACATTAAGAGCACTACAACCCTCTAAGGGCAAAAGCCAAATGTCAAAGTACCAAACTCAGATAAATAAAACAACCACAGGCGGATCAAAATCCTAGTAAGAGACTCCACTACTGATCATCCGGGTAGCGCACGTAGTACCGACTACGCTCCTCGTCGTACTCCCAATCCAGCTCGGTGCCATCACCTGGATAGCTCACAGCTGGACCTGCATCTGGTGTGTGAAGTAACTGTGAGCCACAGAGGACTCAGCAATCCCGTTCCCGGGTAACAGAACTATCAAAGCCTTTAGGTGAGGGAAAGGCTGAAGAAAGAACAAGTCTGCAGCAGCAACTAGCATCTATCTTACGCAAGTGAGAGCGAGAAGAGAAGGCAACGGCGAGAAGTGATCACGAAGTGATCCTAGCTGCAAGCTCACAAGCATAACCCCTCCGTGTTCAACTCCCGAATCCCTATTCGGAAATTGACAGTCACGGAACACACGCGGGTAGTGTATTAGCATCATTGTGTCAAGTTTTCTACAACCGGAATTAACAAGCTCCCATCTGCCACATAACCGCGGGCACGGCTTTCGAAAGTTCAAACCCTGCAGGGGTGTTCCAACTTGACCCATTACAAGCCCACGATCCGCGGAGTCGCAACTCCAAAGTGGGAAGACCCGAGTATCCTCGGAATCCCGTGCTCAAGATATACCGAGCTAAGGTAAGGCTAATCCAGCAAATCCTCCCGGCGTGCCGACACCCTGATAGTAGCCGCGCGTATCTCGTCTCAGGCCACGACCGGATGGGCGATTCTACAGGTTTTTACCAAACCTCGAGTTTCCTTGAGGTGGCCCCGCAGAACCCCCGTTTCGGACCAACACTCATGTGGAGCACTGGCCCGGGGTTGTTGAATTAAAGAAAAGGGTTTATAACTCCCTATGCAAGTTTAGTTTGTTATTAGGCAAATAGTACCAAATGTTGGGATTTGCTGGAAAAGACTTAGCACTTAGCGGTTTATCGAGGGGGTCCCATACACCCCAACCGTGTTAGGAACGCATAATCAAGGAACATAAAACCGGCTTATACGGATCCTAACGGCATGAGTGGAACAAATCACCAAGCAAAAGGCTTAGCCTTCCACCCTTGCCAATATATAGATGATTTCAATTAAAGCATTTTTATAGTGTGATATAACCCAACCAAACTTCAACATGGAGCAAGCATCTTCACTTCACCTGCAACTAGCAACGCTATAAGAAGGGCTGAGCGAAGCGTACTTAGCCAAGCAACGGTTTGCATAGGTAGGGTGGTTAAACATGGCAATTGGTTACAAGTAGGAGGCTGACAAGAAGAACATGGGCATCGAGGCAAAACTATAGATCGAGACTACTAGCAATAGACAAATATAGTAATGTTATCGGGGTTCGGTCATCTTGCCTGAAGAGAAGACGTTCGGATCGTAAGAAGGGTCCTCGTGCTCAACCTCGTTGGAAAACTCGTGCTCAACTTCGTCCTCGTTCTCAGCTTCCGGCTCTAAACTCAACAAACACACCAAGCGCCAATCAACACGATGCAATGCGCACTCGAAAAACATGAATGCATGATGGATGCACTAGGGATGCACATGGAGCACGGAAAACATCACTCAAGCAAAACACCTCAAAACAAGATAACAATCTGATATTATTAATCTACACAGAAAAACACCCAAGTTTGATATAAGATTCGCTGAAATCGGAGTTACGGGCTAAAAGTTACGCCCGAAACAAGATTTGAGCGAAAACTGCAAATTACAGCAACATAGCATCTTTGGAGCTCAAAATAATTAATCTACAGCACCCAAAAAGCATGGCAAAGGACTTGAACATAAACTAGATATAAAGGACAGCAACTAGGTCCAAAGTGCACCCCCAACGGAGTCACGGATCAAAAGCAATGATCTTGGACATATTGAACTTTGAAATAAAATTCTGGCAGCAGAATTTTATTGAAAGTTTGGAGCAAAAGATAAACATGCTACAGCCACTCAAATGGACATGTGAGGACATGGATGGAAAGACAACAATATATACTTCAAGGAACAATCAAAATCCACCCCAAAACTATCATGCTTTGTCCTACAACATCACACGAACATGGCATCGGAACGTTACAGATTTCAGACTTAGTGAAATTTCACTAAGTCCTAAAACAGCAATATCATCATAGCACACAAAAGAGCATGTTTAAGTCACCTCGAAACTAAACATGGCAAAGGGTAAGCACCTCATCAAAATACATATGACGGTGATCCCGAAACACACAAGCATGCTTCATTTAGGTGAACACACCGATTACAACGAGCTCAACAAGATGGCATTTCATAACAAGTGAAAACACAACATGTGAACATGGCACTTTGCAACGATGATAACAAGGAAACAATAAATCTACCATGCAACCTATCACACACAACACGTAGTTCGTGGCAAGACGTACACGTGGACATGTCATTTGCATCGTCTGGACAAACGAGCTAAAAGTTGTCACATGTCAAAGGTGGCATGAAAATAACACATAACAGCAGTTTATAACATGATGCACTCTTGCAACAGCAAAACAAGTGTCAAGATGACATCTAACATGCATGACTACAACAGGTAAAGCGTAGAGGACATCTCCACGAATATCTGGACATGCTACACGCGCAAAACGGAGCAGCAGATAAAAAGATAGGGCAGGTCAAAGTATGCATCACAGATCAAAAGAACAGGGACTAGGGTTTGAAAAGACCTCAGATCCAGATCTGAATCTGGAAAAAACGAAGACGGGCCGCGGATGAACAGTACGGCCCGATCTGGAGCGGTGGTACGGGCCGGCGGCGCGTACGGGCCCGCGGAGGCGCGGCGGCTGGCTCCTGGGAGGCGCCCGCGGATGGGCCGGCTCGGGCGGAGGCCCACGGCGGCGCGGGGAGGCCTACTGGCGCGCGGGAAGGCGGGAGCCCGCCTGGCTTGTTGCCACGGTGGAGGAGTGGCGGCCTGGGCCGGGGCGAAGGGCCCGATGCGGTCGGCGCCTGGGCCGGGGACGATGTACGGGCCGCGGCGAAGGCGGCTGCGCCGGGGATGTGGTCCCTCGGGCCACCGAGCCGGTGGCTGCGCCCGATCGGAAGAAGCGATCTGGGCCCCGACGAAGGGACCTGACCTGCCGAAGACCCGAGCGATCCAGCGCCTGGCGCGTTGACTTGCGCCGAACGAGGAGCTGCGGGCTGCGGCTGTCTGCTTCGAAGGAAACCTGGATCCCCTCGGGATCTGGGAGGATTTCTTGGATCTGAGGAAGAAGGAAAAAAAAAAGAAAGTGGAGAAGGGGAAGAAGAAGGGGATGCCCAAATAGACCTAGGGGTCTATATATAGCAGTTTTAGACTAGGGTTTAGAGACTAGGGGTGTTTAGGAGCCCTCCGATCGCGATCCGACGGATCCGATCGCGGGGGTTGATTTAAAAGGCCTAGACGGAGATAAAAGAAAGCAGTAGGGATGTTTCTGGGACACGAAGTGAAGGCACTTCGGACCCACACGGACAACGGAGGGAAAAGTCAACGGAGTCCAAACGAGACGAGATTTGAGAGGCGGGTTGCACACAACAAAACAACAACACACAACACAACCTCGCGGCACACCGGTAACGAAAAAACGCCCGAACAACAAAGTAGGCCTACGGGACGTCACGGACACGTGAGGGAGCTCTGGAACGCGAAACGGACAACGGGAAGAAACACACGGAACCGGATGCAACCCACAACACAGATGCAATGCAATGCACATGTCTACATGATATGAATGAATGCCACACACGCACACAACAAAACGACGAAAACCCGAAAGACAAAGAACCCGAAAAGGAAATAAAGGAAATAGATGAAGCCGGAGATATATTATATACCCAAAAGGGAAAGTATTACATCCGGGGCATTACAAACTCTCCTCTACTACAAAAAGATCTCGTCCCGAGATCTAGGACTGGAAAAAGGAAGGGTACTCGGAACGAAGATGATCTTCTCGTTCCCAGGTAGCTTCTCGGTCTGTGTGATGTGACCACTTGACTTTCAGAAACTTGATGGACTTGTTGCGAGTCTTGCGTTCGGTTTCTTCGAGAATTGCAACTGGATGCTCTCGGTAGGAAAGGTCTTGTTGAAGATCAATCTCCTCGAACGGAATCATGCGCTCAGGTGCCTTGAAGCATTTGCGAAGCTGAGACACATGGAAGACATCATGAACATTTGCAAAGTTGGAAGGGAGCTCGAGCTGATAGGCTAGATCGCCTCTTTTGCCAAGAATCTTGAAAGGCCCGACGTATCTAGGAGCAAGTTTTCCTTCGATACCGAATCTTTGGGTTCCTTTCATCGGAGAAACTCGGAGATAGACATGATCACCGATGTCGAAAGCCAAATCACGATGCTTGCCGTCATAGTAGCTCTTCTGACGCGACTGAGCGGCCTTGAGATTCTCACGTATGACTTTGCACATTTCTTCGGCTTCAGAGATCAAATCATTGCCAAGAAGTTGGCGTTCACCTGTTTCAGACCAGTTGAGAGGGGTACGTCACTTTCTGCCATATAGAATTTCAAACGGTGCTTTGCCTGCACTTGCTTGAAAGCTGTTGTTGTAAGAGAACTCGGCAAATGGAAGGCAGTCTTCCCATTTCATGCCGAAGGAGATGACACAGGCTCTGAGCATATCTTCAAGGATCTGATTCACACGCTCGACTTGACCACTAGTCTGAGGGTGAAAGGCAGTGCTGAACCTGATCTTCGTGCCCATGGCTGACTGAAAGGAGTCCCAGAACCTTGATGTGAACAAGCTGCCACGGTCTGAGGATATCACTTGAGGAATGCCATGTAGGGACACAATTCTGGAAGTGTACAGCTCTGCAAGTTGAGCTGCATTGATTGATTCTTTGACTGGAAGAAAGTGAGCGACTTTGGTAAGCTTGTCAATCACCACAAAGATAGCATCATTTCCTCGCTTGGATTTAGGAAAGCCAGTGACGAAGTCCATTTCAATGTGGTCGAACTTCCACTCAGGAATAGGAAGAGGTTGGAGAAGACCGGCTGGACGTTGATGTTCTGCTTTCACTCTTCTGCATACATCACATTCATTCACGAATTGGGCAATCTCCCTTTTCATGCGTGTCCACCAGTAAGATTGCTTGAGGTCTTGATACATCTTGGAACTGCCAGGATGAATGGAAAGGAGAGAATCATGAGCTTCTTCCATTATGAGCTTCCTGAGATCACCTTTGGGAACAACGAGTCTGTCCTCGAAGAACAAGGTATCTCTCTCATCAACACGGAAGCACTTATATTTTGGAGTGCCCTTTGCAATCCCATGTTTCACCTTCTTCACCATGGTATCACTGAGCTGGGCCTCACGGACTTGATCTTCCAAGGTAGGAGCAATTTGGAGATTTGCAAGAAAACCCTGCGGAACAACCTGAAGGTTGAGCTTCCTGAAAGCTTCACAAAGCTCAGGCTGATGTGGCTTGATAAGAAGGCTGTTGCAATATGCCTTTCTGTTCAAAGCATCTGCAATCACATTCGCCTTGCCTGGAGTGTACTCAATGCTGGGGTTGTACTCTTGGATCATCTCGACCCAACGAGTCTGGCGGAGGTTCAGATGCGGCTGTGTGAAGATGTACTTCAAACTCTTGTGATCAGTGAAGATGTCGACCTTTCTGCCTAACAACAGATGTCTCCACGTAATCAGAGCATGTACCACAGCTGCTAGCTCGAGATCATGTGTGGGATAGTTCTTCTCACTTGGCTTGAGCTGCCGAGAAGTATATGCCACAATTTTCTTATCTTGCATAAGCACACCACCAAGACCTTGAAGAGAAGCGTCACAGAACACTTCATAGGGCTTGGTTTCATCCGGAGGAGTCAGAACTGGAGCAGAGACAAGCTTCTCTTTGAGGGTTTTGAAAGCCACTTCACACTCGGGAGACCAAAAGTATTTGACATTCTTCTGAAGGAGGTTGGAAAGAGGCTTGGCAATCTTGGAGAAGTTCTCCACAAACCTTCTGCAATAGCTGGCAAGACCCAGAAAACTGCGGAGCTGCTTGACGTTCTGAGGAGCTTCCCAGTTGACAATTGCTTCAACTTTCTCGGGATTAACCGCAATACCGTCAGCTGAGATAATGTGGCCCAGGTACAAAACCTTATCGAGCCAAAACTCGCACTTTGAGAACTTGGCATAGAATTTATGCTCTCGGAGTCGATCAAGAACCAGACGCAAGTGCTTTTCGTGATCTTCTTCATTCTTGGAAAACACCAGAATATCATCCAGATACACAAGCACGAATTCGCCAGTATAGGGGTTGAAGATGTAATGCATCATCCTTGAAAAGGTAGGAGGAGCATTGGCGAGACCGAAGGACATGACGGTATACTCATATGAACCGTAGCTCGTTCTGAAGGCCGTTTTGGGAATGTCTTCCTCGCGAATGCGAATTTGATGATAGCCCATTCGGAGGTCAAGCTTAGAGAACACTTTAGCTCCTTTGAGCTGCTCAAAGAGTTCGTTGATGTTGGGGAGCGGATACTTGTTCTTAATCGTCTTCTTGTTCAGTGGCCGGTAGTCAACACAGAGACGCTCCGTGCCATCTTTCTTCTTGACAAATAAGACACCACAGCCCCACGGAGATGTACTCGGTCTGATGAGACCCATACTCTCCTGCTTATCAAGCTGCTTCTTCAATTCCTTCAATTCATCCGGAGAGAGCTTGTAAGGACGCCGGCAAGCAGGTTCGGTGCCCGGCTCGAGTTCAATGACAAACTCGACCTGACGGTGTGGAGGCATGCCTGGAAGATCTTCTGGAAAGACGTCTTGATACTCGTTCACCACTGGAATTTGTTCTATGGCATTAATTTCACCCTTATCATTAAGAGAGAAAAGCCGAATAGTATTATCCCTGGAGGCGAAGATAATCACATCTTCATCAGAATGAGTCAATTTGACTTCCTTTTGAGCACAATCAATGTGAGCATCGTGCTGAGAAAGCCAATCCATTCCGAGAATGAGGTCGATATCAGAATGACCAAGAATCACCGGTTTAGCCAGAAAACGATAATCACCCATGCGAATAGAAACATCCGGAGCATATATACTGGAATGCATCTGCTTTCCCGGAGAATAAACTGCCAACTGCCTCGGTAAAGCTGCTGTGGTCACACTATGCTTGGATGCAAACGGGTATGACATGAAAGAATGTGAAGCACCCGAATCAAATAACACTTTAGCTGGAAAAGAGTTAACTGGAAGGTTACCCAGAATGACATCAGAAGAAGCCTCCGCTTGTGCTGCATTCATCAGATTGACCCTTGCAGCCTTTGGATCATGCTTGACCATAGCGGTACCGACAGGAGGAGGCGGAGGAAGACGCTTCGGATTCGGACATCTGTTGGCATAGTGACCTTTCTGAGTGCATTTGTTGCAAGTCACTTCTGAGAGAGGACGGAACTGAGAGCCACTGGACTTGGAGCCTTGAGACTGAAACTGCTTCTTCGACTGGTTGCTTGGGTTGGGTGGGTGGGAGAAACCACGACCACTAGAGTTCTTGTTGTTGGAGTTGTTGAAGTTGCTGGAGTTGTTGTATGGAGCTCGAATCATTGGAGGAGGAGGAAGCCAGAATTTCTGTTGTTTCGCAGCCAACTGAGACGATGAGGTAGAGTGAACAGCATCTCGAATTCTCTTCTTAGACGCCTCCATCTTAAGCTGAGCTGCTTCTTGTTTCAAAGCCATATTATAGAACTTATCGAATTCGTCTGGCTCGAACAAAGTGAGAGCAAGCTGAAGTTCATCTTTGAGACCTCCACGGAACTGATAGATTTTACTCTTTGCATCAGGAATGTCTTGCTTTGCATAGCGAGCGAGGTTTTGGAACTTGACATTATACTGATAGACTGTCATGGAGCCCTGCTTGAGGTTGCGGAATTGCTCACGCATACCCTCGATAACACTTGTAGGAATGTGATGCGAGCGGAAATCCTTGCAGAAATTCTCCCATGAGATCACTTGACCCGGCCTTGAGTCTTTGTACTGCTGCCACCAGTCAGCTGCTTGATCTTTCAGTTGGAAGGCTGCAAACTTCACATAGTCATCTTCTTTCACGTTACTGCACTCAAAATGCTTCTTGATATCGGTCAGCCAATCTTCAGCATCAAGAGGGTCGACACAGTAACTGAAAGCTTTAGGATTGTTGGCCAAGAACTGGTTGAGAGTAGCATGGTGCTGCTGGAAGAAGTTGCCTTGATTCATTGGAACGCCCTGATTAGCTTGATTAGCTTGATTAGCTTGATTAGCTTGCATCATCTGCATCATCTGCATCATCAACTGAGTGTTCTGAGCAGTAGTCTGCATAATTGCTCTCCAAGCCTCAGGCGGAGGAGGAGGTGAAGGAGGATGCTCTGGGACCTCTTCCACCTCTGGGTTGGCATTCGGAACCTTTTTCGGAGCCATCCTGTAAGAGATGACCACGAATCAGCAATTGATTGACAAAAGGAATAAGCTGAATCAATGGAATGAATTGCAACAAGTCTTCACAATAATCATTCGAACAATAAGAACGAATGAAATCATCCGAACAAGAGGAACAAATGAATTTCTCAGTTAATTGATAACATCAGTCTTCACGAGAAGCCACATAGGGATCAAAAGGATAAATAATAAAAACAACAAGGTACGGAAAGGAACAAACACAAGAGAGGAGTTTCGTTCTAACATCTTTGTGCTGAAAGCATATGAACGCGTTACGAAAAGGTTTTGCAATCCCCGGATCAGCATAGCCAAGGACCCTTTAAGATGCAACTCCTGATAGTAACCTCGGTCATATAACTCCTTCACTCAATGTCGAACCCCGAACTCACTAACCTGCATTCGTTGGAAGAATGCCTACGATCTACTGGATAAAACCCACCTATAGTTTTCCGAAAGATTCCAGTTATGCAATCAGGTGTTGGGGATACACGGGAAGCACCGCGCAATCAACTCTAACCTACATCCAGGTGTATCCATCCTTCAACACATAACCAGTCTTTCTCGGAAACTGTGTACCTCGGACCTTCGAAAAGCATCCACTATAACAAGCTATGGCAATACTCCCGAACTACCTCCCCAGTACTGGGTGATGTCGGGGTTATCTTGCCACTGGCCGTATAGGGGAGATTTTCGATGTCGGCCATCTTAAGTATTTAGTACTGCTGCGATATGCTTGTTACAATGATACCCCGAAGCTCAACTCCTCGGTAACAGGAGGCATCGGGAACAATATCCTTGTCACAAGAACATCGAAACAATCCCAGAATACTCGCGGGATTCCTAAAAAAAAATTTGTGCAAATTTTGAAGATAGGAGAGACAAGAGTAGACGTCAGGAGTCCTCACCAGAGAGAAAGGGGATGAGAAGCAAAGAAATCCTACTCTCCGATATAATATAGGACTCAAAAAGTTTTCAGTGTGTGCCTAGACTCAACCGTCAACGGTTCGATCAAACAGTGGGGGCTCCTAGGTCGGAGAAGGCTCTGAATACCAACTTGTAATGCCCAGGATGGAGTTATACCTCCTACGTGTCGAGGCACGACTTAAAGGCATAAGTCCATCCTAGAATGATCTCAAGTTTGGTAATCTTTGCACAACTCATGTAAAAGGGGGATAGTAAACTGAAAATAGTTGGCTTACAATCGCCACGTCACAGAATACAGTACAAGTCTCAAACATCATACATTAAGAGCACTACAACCCTCTAAGGGCAAAAGCCAAATGTCAAAGTACCAAACTCAGATAAATTAAACCACAGGCGGATCGAATCCTAGTAAGAGACTCCACTACTGATCGTCCGGGTAGCGCACGTAGTACCGACTACGCTCCTCGTCGTACTCCCAATCCAGCTCGGTGCCATCACCTGGATAGCTCACAGCTGGACCTGCATCTGGTGTGTGAAGTAACTGTGAGCCACAGAGGACTCAGCAATCCCGTTCCCGGGTAACAGAACTATCAAAGCCTTTAGGTGAGGGAAAGGCTGAAGAAAGAACAAGTCTGCAGCAGCAACTAGCATCTATCTTACGCAAGTGAGAGCGAGAAGAGAAGGCAACGGCGAGAAGTGATCACGAAGTGATCCTAGCTGCAAGCTCACAAGCATAACCCCTCCGTGTTCAACTCCCGAATCCCTATTCGGAAATTGACAGTCACGGAACACACGCGGGTAGTGTATTAGCATCATTGTGTCAAGTTTTCTACAACCGGAATTAACAAGCTCCCATCTGCCACATAACCGCGGGCACGGCTTTCGAAAGTTCAAACCCTGCAGGGGTGTTCCAACTTGACCCATTACAAGCCCACGATCCGCGGAGTCGCAACTCCAAAGTGGGAAGACCCGAGTATCCTCGGAATCCCGTGCTCAAGATATACCGAGCTAAGGTAAGGCTAATCCAGCAAATCCTCCCGGCGTGCCGACACCCTGATAGTAGCCGCGCGTATCTCGTCTCAGGCCACGACCGGATGGGCGATTCTACAGGTTTTTACCAAACATCGAGTTTCCTTGAGGTGGCCCCGCAGAACCCCCGTTTCGGACCAACACTCATGTGGAGCACTGGCCCGGGGTTGTTGAATTAAAGAAAAGGGTTTATAACTCCCTATGCAAGTTTAGTTTGTTATTAGGCAAATAGTACCAAATGTTGGGATTTGCTGGAAAAGACTTAGCACTTAGCGGTTTATCGAGGGGGTCCCATACACCCCAACCGTGTTAGGAACGCATAATCAAGGAACATAAAACCGGCTTATACGGATCCTAACGGCATGAGTGGAACAAATCACCAAGCAAAAGGCTTAGCCTTCCACCCTTGCCAATATATAGATGATTTCAATTAAAGCATTTTTATAGTGTGATATAACCCAACCAAACTTCAACATGGAGCAAGCATCTTCACTTCACCTGCAACTAGCAACGCTATAAGAAGGGCTGAGCGAAGCGTACTTAGCCAAGCAACGGTTTGCATAGGTAGGGTGGTTAAACATGGCAATTGGTTACAAGTAGGAGGCTGACAAGAAGAACATGGGCATCGAGGCAAAACTATAGATCGAGACTACTAGCAATAGACAAATATAGTAATGTTATCGGGGTTCGGTCATCTTGCCTGAAGAGAAGACGTTCGGATCGTAAGAAGGGTCCTCGTGCTCAACCTCGTTGGAAAACTCGTGCTCAACTTCGTCCTCGTTCTCAGCTTCCGGCTCTAAACTCAACAAACACACCAAGCGCCAATCAACACGATGCAATGCGCACTCGAAAAACATGAATGCATGATGGATGCACTAGGGATGCACATGGAGCACGGAAAACATCACTCAAGCAAAACACCTCAAAACAAGATAACAACCTGATATTATTAATCTACACAGAAAAACACCCAAGTTTGATATAAGATTCGCTGAAATCGGAGTTACGGGCTAAAAGTTACGCCCGAAACAAGATTTGAGCGAAAACTGCAAATTACAGCAACATAGCATCTTTGGAGCTCAAAATAATTCATCTACAGCACCCAAAAAGCATGGCAAAGGACTTGAACATAAACTAGATATAAAGGACATCAACTAGGTCCAAAGTGCACCCCCAACGGAGTCACGGATCAAAAGCAATGATCTTGGACATATTGAACTTTGAAATAAAATTCTGGCAGCAGAATTTTATTGAAAGTTTGGAGCAAAAGATAAACATGCTACAGCCACTCAAATGGACATGTGAGGACATGGATGGAAAGACAACAATATATACTTCAAGGAACAATCAAAATCCACCCCAAAACTATCATGCTTTGTCCTACAACATCACACGAACATGGCATCGGAACGTTACAGATTTCAGACTTAGTGAAATTTCACTAAGTCCTAAAACAACAATATCATCATAGCACACAAAAGAGCATGTTTAAGTCACCTCGAAACTAAACATGGCAAAGGGTAAGCACCTCATCAAAATACATATGACGGTGATCCCGAAACACACAAGCATGCTTCATTTAGGTGAACACACCGATTACAACGAGCTCAACAAGATGGCATTTCATAACAAGTGAAAACACAACATGTGAACATGGCACTTTGCAACGATGATAACAAGGAAACAATAAATCTACCATGCAACCTATCACACACAACACGTAGTTCGTGGCAAGACGAACACGTGGACATGTCATTTGCATCGTTTGGACAAACGAGCTAAAAGTTGTCACATGTCAAAGGTGGCATGAAAATAACACATAACAGCAGTTTATAACATGATGCACTCTTGCAACAGCAAAACAAGTGTCAAGATGACATCTAACATGCATGACTACAACAGGTAAAGCGTAGAGGACATCTCCACGAACATCTGGACATGCTACACGCGCAAAACAGAGCAGCAGATAAAAAGTTAGGGCAGGTCAAAGTATGCATCACAGATCAAAAGAACAGGGACTAGGGTTTGAAAAGACCTCAGATCCAGATCTGAATCTGGAAAAAACGAAGACGGGCCGCGGATGAACAGTACGGCCCGATCTGGAGCGGTGGTACGGGCCGGCGGCGCGTACGGGCCCGCGGAGGCGCGGCGGCTGGCTCCTGGGAGGCGCCCGCGGATGGGCCGGCTCGGGCGGAGGCCCACGGCGGCGCGGGAAGGCGGGAGCCCGCCTGGCTTGTTGCCACGGTGGAGGAGTGGCGGCCTGGGCCGGGGCGAAGGGCCCGATGCGGTCGGCGCCTGGGCCGGGGACGATGTACGGGCCGCGGCGAAGGCGGCTGCGCCGGGGATGTGGTCCCTCGGGCCACCGAGCCGGTGGCTGCGCCCGATCGGAAGAAGCGATCTGGGCCCCGACGAAGGGACCTGACCTGCCGAAGACCCGAGCGATCCAGCGCCTGGCGCGTTGACTTGCGCCGAACGAGGAGCTGCGGGCTGCGGCTGTCTGCTTCGAAGGAAACCTGGATCCCCTCGAGATCTGGGAGGATTTCTTGGATCTGAGGAAGAAGGAAAAAAAAAGAAAGTGGAGAAGGGGAAGAAGAAGGGGATGCCCAAATAGACCTAGGGGTCTATATATAGCAGTTTTAGACTAGGGTTTAGAGACTAGGGGTGTTTAGGAGCCCTCCGATCGCGATCCGACGGATCCGATCACGGGGGTTGATTTAAAAGGCCTAGACGGAGATAAAAGAAAGCAGTAGGGATGTTTCTGGGACACGAAGTGAAGGCACTTCGGACCCACACGGACAACGGAGGGAAAAGTCAACGGAGTCCAAACGAGACGAGATTTGAGAGGCGGGTTGCACACAACAAAACAACAACACACAACACAACCTCGCGGCACACCGGTAACGAAAAAACGCCCGAACAACAAAGTAGGCCTACGGGACGTCACGGACACGTGAGGGAGCTCCGGAACGCGAAACGGACAACGGGAAGAAACACACGGAACCGGATGCAACCCACAACACAGATGCAATGCAATGCACATGTCTACATGACATGAATGAATGCCACACACTCACACAACAAAACGACGAAAACCCGAAAGACAAAGAACCCGAAAAGGAAATAAAGGAAATAGATGAAGCCGGAGATATATTATATACCCAAAAGGGAAAGTATTACATCCGGGGCATTACATATGGCCAAAGAGAGCAATTCACTCGACAGCATACCTCACTCGGATGTTCCAATTCCATTCGACGGAACGAAGTCACTCGACCATGCAAGAAACCACTCGACCCCCAGAAGGTCAAAGGTCTCGTAAGGCTAGGACGGTCGGGCATTCACTCCGCAGTAATGATAGCCTTTACTGTCTTTTATTACAGGCGTTATCAGTAACGTCCCGCTTTTATGTACATTGAACCCTCTGTAACGTGGGATGGCTGGGGTCCTGGCGCACCCTATATAAGCCACCCCCTCCTCCGGTACAAGGGTTCGCACCCCCTGTAACTCACACACACATCTATATTCCAGTCGACAGCCTCCGGGCACCGAGACTTAGGGCTGTTACTTCTTCCGAGAAGGGCCTGAACTTGTAAAACTCTTGTGTACAACCTTCCCGTAGCTAGGACCTTGCCTCCTCCTACGTACCCCCTATACTTACTGTCAGACTTAGTACCACGACACTTAGGCTCTAGTGACAAGCATTAAGCATAGCAAAGTCATAGCAACATCAATCTCAAAACATAATGCATACTAGGGATCAAACCCTAACAAACTAACTCGATTACATGATAAATCTCATCCAATCTATGATCGTCCAACAAGTCTATGATGGAATTACTCATGCACGGCGGTGAGCATCATGAAATTGGTGATGGAGGATGGTTGATGATGACGACAGCGACGATCTCCACTCTCCGGAGCCCCAAACGGACTCCAGATCAGGTCTCCCGATGAAGAACAGGAGGTGGCAGCGGCTCCGTATCGTAAAACATGATGGGGTCTTCTCTCTTATTTTTTTTCTCCCCGAAAAAGAATATATGGAGTTCGAGTTAACGTTGGTGGAGCTCCAGGGGGCCCAAAAGGTGTGTGCCCCCTCTAGTATTTCTTTCCGTCAATATTTTTTATATATTCTGAAAATATTCTCCGTGAAGTTTCAGGTCATTCCGAGAACTTTTATTTCTGCACAAAAACAACACCAAGGAAATTCTGCTGAAAACAGCGTCGGTCCGGGTTAGTTTCATTCAAATCAGTCAAATTAGAGTAAAAAAAAGGCAAAATAGTTTGGAAAGTAGAGACGATAAAGACGTATCATGACTCTTATGAATCAATACATTTGTTTTCGAAAAGGAGACTAGTACACGCATGCATATGCGTACGGCAGCCATCTATGCGATGAACTAAGGATTTCATTATACTCCCTCTGTTCCCAAATACAAGTCTTTCTAGAGATTCCAACAAGTGACTACATACGAAGCAAAATGACTGAATCTACACTCTAAAATATGTCTACATACATCCGTATGTTGTAGTTCATTTGAAATGTCTAAAAAGACTTATATTTAGGAACGGAGGGAGTATATACCAGACGTCGGGTTATCAACGCTCAAGACAGCAAATTAAGTTATCACGCTGGTGACAATTTTGTTTAGCAAGCATGGCAAATTCTGATTTTTTTTTTTGCAAGGATTTGTCATGTTTGTTAAATGAAATTGTCATTCTCACAATATAATTTGTCAAACTTGTTAAATAAAATTGTCATCCTCAAGATAGCCATAAAAAAAACGTCTGATTCATCCTGCTTAAAAATCTGATATCACATTTATTTTTACATTTCCGGTTAACTAATTAAGCAAAGGCTGTTTTGGGGTAGATATATAGTACTAGTATACATTTTTGTGGTGTTACTCCGGCACATATCTATATATACGTGTATTATACTGTATGCTGCAACTGCATGATTAGTCCATGGAGTAGCATATCTGCTTGAAGGCCTCGACGTGTTCGTCATCGAGCGCCATGAAGAGGTCGACACCGCCCTTGGGGTCGCAGGACGGCACGAAGATCATTATTCCTTCGATGGGCAGGTCCGGCGGTAGGAACGCGCAGGGCGGCCCGCAGCCAAAGTCGAGGTCGTGGAACCGGAACCCGAGCCAGCTGTCAACCTCCAGGTCAGGGCAAAACATTGTCCCCAGCGTCGCTGCCGTCGACGCTAGCTCCTCGCCGCCGTCTTCAATCACGCCGCGCTCCGCATCCCCGAAGTCGATAAACGACTGGATGTACTCGTCGTCGACGAGCGCGACGGCGTCCCGGATGGCGGCGACCACCGCTGGGTAGCTGCTGGACAGGAGGTCCCGGACCTGCATCCTCGGGAACGCCCAGAGCACCATGTTCCCGAAGAAGTGCATGGGCACGGGAGGCTTTGCGCGGCCGCGGCAGTTGACCGCGACCCTCACCTGCGTGAATTCATCAGGCGCCAGATCCCGCGCCGCCGTGGTCTTCTTCCACGCGTGCGCAAGGAGGCACTGGAACGTGCTGCAGCGCGTACCCACACGGGCCTTGAGGTTGGCGACGAACTCGTCCGGGAAGTGCACCGCCAGGTTCTTGATCCTGTCCATGGGTAGGACACCATAGGAGTGGCTCTTGCTGTGCTCGCCCTTGAACTCGATATTACGGTGATCATACGCCGGCGTCGGTGGGCTTCGGGGGACAACAGTGGCTGACCGGTCGACGAACGGCGACGTGAGGACTGCCGAGTCGGTGCGGACGGCGCTGGCCCACGCGGTGTAGAAGACGCTCATGGACTGACCGTCGGCCACCTGGTGATGGCATGCGGTGCCGATCACCAGACCGCCGCACGCGTACCTCGTCAGCTGCGCCTGGAAGATGGGTTCATTCGCACGCTCCTGCAACCCAACCGTGTCAAAAATCATGAGCTTGTTTTCGACCAGGTGCTATGCTTTATGTTACGTGCAGAAGTCTTATTGGGACGTGTTAGAATACTCTGCATCTCATCACCTTTTCGGCCTTCGGGTAGAGCTCGTTGATGTGGACGGACACGTCGTGCGCGAGCGCATCGGCAAGGTCCGCGTCCGCGGTGGCCTCGAGGACAAGCACCCCGGCGTCGTTGAGGTGGAAGCACTTCCGGCCGTGGTCGTCGGCAGCGAACCTCCCGGCGAGGTGCGGGAACCTGGCGACGGCGGCGACGAGGCCGGCCTTGAGCGCGTCGTTGGTGGGCGCTGGCGTGTTCCACGCGAAGACGGCCGGGATGTAGCCGTCCGTGGAGGCGCGGTCGAAGACGGTGAGAGGCACCTTCTTGCCGCCACCGCGGGCCGACTCCCGTGAGGGCTCGAGCACCGTGCTCTGCGTGATTTCCACCGTCACTGCCATTGCTGGAGCAGCCAAGGTAACTAATGATCGTGTGTTTGTGTCGTGTAGCTCGTTGTGTTGTGTTGGGTCGTTGGGTTTGCTTAGGTTAGTGTGTGCATGTATATATAGGCGGTGGGATTTTTTTTTATTTTTTTTGGCGGCAGCCGGCCAGGCCGAATACCCTAGAAGGGAAGTTAACAGGTTGGCTGGTTAGTCAAAATTTGGGTTGGTAACGTTGACGCGACGAGCACCAACCCCGCAATCACGTGTGCGTGCGTGCGTGTGGCTACTCGATTTTCTGGCTAACGGCGCAAAGATCATTTGTAAGAGCATCTCCAACAGCCGCGCGACGCGCCGCGCCCAAAAATCGCGTTTGCCGCGCGCGCTTCGGCTGGTTTGCCGCGCCGCGCCGCGCTGGCTCCAGCGGCTGCTGTACAATACAGCGCGCGCACGCAGCTCCAACAGCGCGCAAAAAATGCAGCGCGCGCGCCGCTACAGCAGCGCCAAATATGCCATTTGGACCCAATAAAACATTCAATCAAAATGCAATGAACATGTGAAATTTAACAAGTTGAGATGAATACATAAAAAGTCGCCCACAAGTTCATCCAACCAAGTCCAAATTCAAACCAAGTTCAAAATACAAGTGCAACCAACAAAGTTCAAGACATATATAATAAACAGATCAACCATCTTGCTCGTCTTCTTCGTCTTCTTCCTCTTCTTCCGCCGACGATTCTTCCTCTTCTTCCGCCGATGAATCTTCCTCTTCATGACGCACCGCATCACTTGTAGCTCCGACGTGAGGCACATCGAAAGGCATGGCCGGAGGTGCGCCCATGCCTCCCATGGCGGCCGGAGGTACGCCCATGCCTCCCATGGCGGCCGGAGGTGCGCCCATGCCTCCCATGGCGGCCGGAGGTGCGCCCATGCCTCCCATGAGAGAAGCAAAACTCATGCCACCCATGCCTCCCATAACGTTGGAGGGTGCTCCAATGCCACCCATGGCTCCCATAGCATTGGAGGGTGCTCGAAAGCCACCCATGCCTCCCATGGCGGCCGGAGGTGCACCCATGCCTCCGAAGCCACCCAAGCCTCCAATGGAGCCGAGGCCCATGCCACCCATGCCGCCGCCGAGGCCACCGCCACCCATGCCGCCGAGGCCACCGCCGCCACCCATGCCGCCACCCATTGTGTTGATCATGGCTCTTTTTTGAATCAAGACTTCTTGACGGGCAAGGTTGACATATTCCATTTGCGCTTCATTGAACAAAGATGTGTCCAAGAAGAACAATTTTTTTTCCCATTCCATCAACCTAGTTCGCTCCTCCATGGCAACCTTCCTCTCCTCCAATGCCACTTTCCTCTCCTCGGCGGCCACCCTCCTCTCCTCGGCCGCCAACCTCCTCTCCTCGGCCGCGGCATCTTGGTTCCTTGCCATTTTCCTCACCTCGTTCGCTTCTTTTCTTGCCTTCACAATAGCTTCCATAGCATTTGTGAGCTCATCATCTCCTTTCCTCTTCTTCTTTTCGGTTTTGTCCTTCTTGCACCCATCCGGTCGTTTGGGTTTCGAGTATGAAACCGAGTTGGGTGTGGGGCTTCTCATGCCCTCCTCACTTGAGGCATCATCCTCCTCATCATCATCAATTCAACTCAATTGTGCGCTTGCGTTTGTTGCTCAAATGCAAATCATCCAAATCTTCACGCTTCCTCCATTTCTCATCATCCTTCAACACTTCATAGCAATGAGGCAAGGTAAAGATCTTTCCTTTCTTGATCTTCCCCTTCTTGGTTGTCCTCGTCTCTTCTCTGAATAAGTTTTGTGCAATGTTGTACTACAAAGAAAACAAAACAAGTTAGCACTTGGGACACCAAAAAAAGTATGATGAACATGTATGATATGGCACTTACTCTATCATCCTCATTTGTCCCACTTGGGTTAAGCTTGTCAACTGCCTTTTGTGCGGCCGCCCACTTTTGACAATCCGAGTTGATTGTCGACCATCGGGACCGAAGTGATCTCTCGGAGCGGTCAATTCCACTCTTGTTCTGAGCATCAAAGTGTTCTTTCATTCGCCCCCAATAAGCATCTCTACTTTGATCACCTCCAACGGATGGATCCCTCAACACTTGCAACCAAGTATTGCATAGTAATTTGTCATCATTGATGGTGTAATTGCCCGCTCTTCCTTTCGGCGCCTCGACAATGCCCTCACCCTCCTCGTCCACCTCAAACTCATGGTCGTCCAAATGGATTTCATTGGTTTGAGACCAATGCGAATTGTTGGACCCAACACCCATAGTTGACATGTATGCATCATCGTTGAGACTACAAATGCAAATATAAGCTATCTATATGATGATGCATTGAACAAATAACAAGAAAATAAAAGTTGGAATTTTTTTCACCTTGGGGGCATTTCGTCGAGCACGTGGTGCGCGTCGGCCGCCGGCTCAACGGTTGAGCTCGCCGGCGCTTCGGTAGACGCCGGAGCCGTCCGCCGCCCTGCAAGCTTCTTCTTCTTCGAGGTGCCGGAGCCGTCCGCCGCCTTCTTCTTCGCGGATATTTTTCTTTTTTTCGCCTCCAATGGTGCGGCGGTAGCACGGGACGGCGCCGGCGCAACGCCGCTCGTCGGCGTGGTCATCCGCGGCGGCAAGAAGAGACTGCGCGCGAGGCCGACCGATGGCGGAGCTCCGGCGGCCGCGGCGGCAGCGCCCGCGCCAACGCTCGCCGCGCTAGGGTTTGCGGCGGCGGCGGCGGCGGCGGCGGCGGCGGCGGCGCCTGCGGCGGCGGCGGCGGCGGGGTCGCGGCTGTAGAGCGGGGTGAGAGGGGCTCCGGTGTGCGCATCCATGGCGGAAGGGGCGCGAGCGCCGGCGCGCGCGAGTGGAAGAAGAAGGAAAAGGGAAGTTCGCGCGCGCGCTCGAGAGTGCCGCGCGCGGAAGAAGACGCTCGAAATCAACAGCGCGGGATGGGGCATTCACCAGCGCGCCCAACCCGTTTTAGCGCGCGCGCGTTTTTTGGGCGCCCGCTGGAGCGGTGCGACGCGTTGCGCGCGCGCTAAAATAGCGTTTTTTCCGGCGCGGCGCTAGTATAGCGCGGCTGTTGGAGATGCTCTAAGTGCGTGTCCTCTCATTTTATTTTATTTTTGAAACGAGGCAAAAAATTCGTCATTTTCATTGAATAAGGAGAAAAGTTTGTGACACAACAACGCCGCCTTAGCGGCAACTAAACAAAGACTACTCTCGCGACATGAAAACACTCAAATGCCTAGCTCCTGCCTTTGCCCAAAGTGACGCCTCCTCCTTGATGCTTCGCACAACAACTGTGACCGGCGCCGCCTTGGTCTTGAAAAACGCGGGCATTCATCTCTTTCCAGATCTCCCAAGCGACTAGGTGGAGAAGTGAGGCCATCGCTCTTCTTTGCAGCGCATTACCGATGAGGACATCTTCCCACCAAGATTTCACCTGTCGAAATGATGCCAAAGAGCAGTAGAGACGTCCAGATGCAGCCATAAGAGAACCTCATTCCAAATGCGGATAGAGAAACGGCAAGTGAAGAGGAGGTGGGCCGCCGATTCTCTAACTTGGCTGCAGAGGGGCCAGCGGTCGCAGTTGGGCCATCCACGTCTTTGAAGCCTGTCCAGATCCTGTTCTGGGTGACCAACCATGCGAAGAACTTGCATTTGGGGGGTGCCCAAGCTTTCCAAACTATGACTCGCAAACTTGATCGAACGAGGCCGGCGAACTGAGCGTTGTAGGCGGATTTTGCTGAGTAGAGCCCATCATTGGAAAGATTCCAAATGATTATGTCCGCAATGCCAGGTTGGAGTGCTATAGTAGATATCTTTCCCCAAAGCTCAACAAATTGTTGGATGTGATCTGGAGATAGGCCGGCATGCGTGTCTATCCAAGTAACCCAATGATCATGGCATGCCAAGAGAGTGGTGTTCGTATGTATGAACATTCCGTATTGAATTCTCGGCCTTCCGACAACAGTCTCCATTCCGCGTCTTCTTCAACCTTGGCCAGCAAGTTCCGCCTCCAAAATAAATACTCGGTTTTCTAAACAAACCTCCAGCGTGTCAGTCTATGGCAGGTTTCATTAATTAGTTGTGGATGAGCTACCTTGAAGTTGACGTAGATGTACAACCATGACTAGACCCCACTGAAAGACTAATATGTAGTGATTGGATTGAGCTTCAACCAAACTTAGAGCATGGTTAATAGTATAGCCGGCTATTGACTATATAAACATGATATGTCATCAAGAGTTATCATTATTAACTACTCATACAATAGAATTGGCTATAAGATTACACCTTTTTCTCATTTTCTCTCTATCTCTTTCCTCTCATTAAATGCATTTACCTAGGAGCACGCATAGAGGCCGGCTCTTGCATTAGAGCCCACTCCATCAGTTTTTGTTGTCTTTCTCCTTCACATAGGAAAAAAAATGCCATGTAAGCAGGCTTATAGCCCACTATTGTACTTGCTCTTAGATGCGTTTGGTTGAATGTGCCATATAAATGAATTTGGACCGCCTAGTTTTTTGAATGAAACCATTCGATTCATGCGTTTGGCTGTATATAAGAGACGTGCCAATTGTTTGGATGTAACCATCATTCATGCTCACATGATTATGCATGCAATGGGTGGCCATATGATTCAACCGATTTCTTCAGATGAAATGGTTCAGCATTTTCAGAGCATATTCTTGTTTTTGAGTGGAACCATTCAAGTACTTTATAACCAAACAGGTCTATTATTTGAACGACCCAACCCATTCCAACCACCCACATATGGTTTTCAGGGACTATATATGGAACAGTTCTTCTAAGTCTCAGCGATTGAGACTTCGTTATGTCTCAGTCGATGCTATATTCCTTTAATTTTACATGAAGATTTGTACATATTTTCTCTTTTTATATATTATATTATTTAATTGAGATTTGGTTAAGGTTAAGTCTGAATCGAGTGAGGCCCAGACACATCCGATATGAAATTAGCAGAGCTACCAAGATTAAGCATCTCCAGTACACGCTTGTTGCTTCGTTAGTCAACGGTGTAATATTTTGATAGTTAAGGAGACCGATCCACGGATATGGATGTGGAAGACAGTCATCCAATGCTAGCCGCATGCATTTTCACAACAACTCAAATTAACCAGACGAAATTCGTTCAAACAAATCCGAATTTCATATAAACACGGCCTGATTTCATATAAATATACCGGATTTTATATAAACACCACATGTTTCATTACAGATACACCAAAACGGTCCTAGACGGGCTCTGGAGTCTAATTAATACCTAATCTAAATGAATCTAAAAAAATACCTAATATAAATGATCGCCGGGGTCCGATCCTTGTTTCCGGCCATCAGCCCTGAGAATTGAAGCTTCACCATTTCCAGTTCCACCTCGGCGCTCTCCAGCTCCGCCTGTGTGACCTCCGCCTCCGAAGCCTCGGGAACTAAAGTTGTATGTCTCGTCGTCGCTGCCAAGGGACTAATCGGCTAAAGATGTTGAGCCCATCAAGCTTGGCGTCAACGGGAGGGGAGGAGCGGTGGCCTTCCTGGGACACAAGCGGCGGCGACCTACCGTGCATTACTTCCTCGCTGCCGGCGGCCCGCAGACGTGTCAGCTTCTTCGTGGTCGTGGTGCCGGGGCGCGACCTCCTCGTCATCGGTGTCGCCAAATAATGCCTCGCCCGTGTCGCCGCCATGCTCCTTGCAGGCGGCTGCCACCTCCACCACCCGTTGTTGGTACCGCCAGCGGGCGAAGCGGATCTCGCCGGCGGAGCGGTACGATTCAAGCAGCGCCTCCTGCTCCGCCAGATCCGCGTCCGACACGACCGCGCTGACAACGGCGATCTGCTCCTCCGTCCACAGATGCTCCTGAGGAGATTGTGGTTGTAGTCGGCGTCGGTCTGTGCCTCCCGAAACTGCTCCTCCCGCTCCTCCCACACCATGTCCATATAATTGACACGAGCCTCGCCGATGGTCATGATGCAGCGCACCGGCGAGGGTGGAGCGGAGAAGGATAGTGCCGTGGAGGAACAGGCGGGTAGTAGTATGGATTAAGCTCCACTCCCAAAACCATTTTGTTCTCAAATCTTGACGCTATCATATGACTGAATGCATGCGTGCCTCGCGGATGTGTGCCACGAACCGTGTTCCACGTAGCGAATATATGCTTTGTTAGTCAAAAATGTTATCTTGGTAGGTAAGATCATGGCTACCTGGGCGCATGATAAGGTAGTATGGATGAGACGGTGATATACGAGACGCCTCGGCAATTGCGTGCCATCAATGTGGGCGGTAGACGGACGGACGGACGACCGTCGTGTTATTTGAACGCCAGGCAGTCGCCTGTGACGAGAAACGGTGCGGGCAGCGCTCTCTCGGCCGGCGCGCCGCTTCAATGCCGGCGCCAGGGAGCGGTCGCGTGCGCTTTGGCCGGGCATGAATGCGGGCGCTGGTGCTCTTGAGCGGCGCTGACCGAAAACACACGGGAGGTGGAGGGTTTTTGGTGTGTCAGGGTTGTCAGAAACGGGTTTGGAATCGGTCCGAACTCCCGCAAACCTCCCCCATGTGAGAAATCACGTCGGGACCGTGTCGTGGACCGATACAGTCATCCGTTGGATGACTTCCGTGAC
Organism: Secale cereale; assembly: GCA_902687465.1. Classification (NCBI taxonomy): domain Eukaryota; kingdom Viridiplantae; phylum Streptophyta; class Magnoliopsida; order Poales; family Poaceae; genus Secale; species Secale cereale. Next base: position 100,048,004 of record LR738709.1, read on the forward strand.
TCGGACCGTTGCGGGAGGTTTACGGGTCGACATTGAAGATGCCTTAAAATCATATCTACCTAGGTACCCAGGTGCATGATCAGGCGGGTAGTATTATGGATTAGATGGACTAACGCTGGTCACTTGGGTGCACGGCCATGGGTAGTGTAGTATGGTTTAAGCTCTACTCATAAAACCATTTTTCAAATCTTAACGCTATCATATGACTGAATGCATGCGTGCCCCGTCGATGTGTGCAACAAATCGTGTTCCACGTAGCGAATATATGCTTTGTTAGTCGGCAATGTTATCCTGGTAGGTAAGATCATGGCTACCTAGGCGCATGATAAGGTAGTATGGATGAGATCGACCGACGCTGATCTCATTGTTGCACGGCTGCGTGCAAAGGCAAAGGGTAATAACGAGGAAAGGGATGCGCACCTACTCAATCCAGCGAGACGATAGATCTTACTTGTCGTGTTGGGCGGCTTCTTACGGAATTGATTCTCCGCAGGCCGTGGCGTGTTTAGGTTAGTATACTCATCACGAGTGCGCGTAAGTATCGTGTGTGACGCGAGCGCTCGAAGATGCATGATGTATGTCTGCTCTCTTCTCTAAAAAAGCAATCAGTAGCCCGTGTGAACATTGCATGCTTTTTTTTTGTTATAAGAGTAGGAATCAGGCGCACACGTACACACGATTCCACGGTCACGCGGACACCTCCCTAACAGGGCCGGGCGGGCAAAATCCAGGGCCCTGTGCGAAAATAAAAAATGGGACCCCATCTCACTAAAAAAGATGGACTAACAAGCAATTATCATGCATATATATCTTGCAAAAAAATATATTGTATATAATATAATATTTTACATAATAATTGGACATATAAAAAATCTTACCTATTCAAGTCCTAGTTGCTATTTATTTGAAAACATCATTCTTCTAGTATTCTTTGAAGACACGGAGTAACAATTCCTGCCAAAAGTTAATTGGAAAATTAGGAATTAGGAGTAGGAACTGAAGCTAATTTTCCCGAAAAAAAAAAAAAAACTGAAGCTAATCGAAAAGAATAACTCGCTAAACACCTGGAGGCTGGAGTCGGTTACGGATCGATGCGACGAGGCAATGAGTCTGAAATTTAGGAGAGGAAGCCACGAACATGAAGGCAACAACAGGAGCGGCCTGAATCCGATCTATCCGATCCGATGCGGCTAGGCATCGAGACGATCCCCGAATCCCGTTTCCAGCAGCATTGTCGCCCGCTCGCTGACGCGACTGCATACTGCAGTTAAAGTTTGGCGATCCAGACGATCCCTATTCTTTTTCGTTTTGAGATAATCTCGATCGGCTGTTGTAGACTGTAGCGCAGCGATCTCATTTTTTTAGGGACGATCCCGTCTCCTACTCCTATTTACTTTTTTTTTGAGACAATCCTGCGAAGCTTTATTAACTGGTAACAATGTTCAAAGGTACAAAAGAGAGATTTCCAGGGTTGCCTAACCACACATGGCGGTCAACCCCCAACTTCAAACTATGCTTCGCTAGATTGTGAGCCTCGTAATTCGAGCTCCTAAACTCATGCACAAAATTACAAGAAACAAAAGAGTGGCTGTGATCTATTATTTCATGTAGAATAGCTCCATATGTGGTTGGTGATTTGTGCTTGATGTCGTCCACTACCACTTTGCAATCAGATGCTACGTGAATCCTCCGGATATTGAGATCGTCCGCAAGCGCTAAAGCCTCCCTGACTGCTAAAGCCTCAAGTGTGGCTGGATCCTTGATCCCCCTGACCACAAGAGCAGAAGCTCCCTGAAACATACCGCTATGGTCACGACATAATGAAGCAGCGACTCCATATCCCTGGTTAACTCTAACAGCCGCATCCACATTGAATTTGGCACATTGTTGGGGTGGTGCTATCCAGCGATTAGGAGGTCGCATAGGTTTCTGTTTATTTTGTTCCCTTCCCACACCTTCAATGGTTTGAAGGTCAGCTATGAATGATTGTATAAACTGATTCGTTCCCTGGGGGGTCTGGAAAACACCCTCGTAGATCGCCTTGCGCCGAGCCTTCCATGTGGCCCAGAGTGTCACCACCAGCCGTACAAAGTGCTCTTGTGATAGTTGCTCATGCATCTCCATTAGCCAGTTTTTAGCATTAGGGTTTCTGTGTACACTGATTTGCTGCCCAATCTCTTCTTCCGAGAGCGCCCATATGCATCTAGACATCGTGCACTCCAAGAGAGCATGTCTCCATGAGTCTTCTCTCCCACACAACGAGCACAGATGAGAATCCGCCATGTGCCTGTGGTGTAAGAGGTCCGCCGTTGGTATTGTTTGCCTCGCCAGTCGCCATAGGAAGACCTTTAATTTTGAAGGGATCTTAATATGCCAGAGCAGCGTCCAGTCTCCACGGTTCGATTGCACGGTCGAGCCTCCTGGGTTCTGTTCTATCCAGTTCCCTCGATCCTCTTTCTTGGCCATTATCATCCGATATGCAGAACTGACTGAAAACCTGCCGTTTCTCTCAGCCGCCCATGCCCAGAAGTCATCAACTGCTCTTGTGCAAATTGGTATGGACAGAATAGCATCTGCATCAAAAGGTACAAAGATAGTTCGGATCAAACCCTCCTTCCATGATGCTGTACTTGTGTCAATAAGTTCAGACACTAGTTGTGGCGGATTGTCGATAATAGAAGTTATCGGTCTGATTGGTCCCAATCTCTGTAGCCAGTTATCTCTCCATATATTAGTTGTCTGCCCGTTCCCAATCCTTCGCACTATGCCTTGCTTTAAGATATCTTGGCCATCTAGGACAGCCCTCCAAATCTGCGATGGATGATTGCCTAGTTCTGCTTCTAGAAAATCTGTATTTGGATAGTAAACTGCCTTTAGGATTCTTGCACTAAGAGAACTTGGTTCCGTCAGCAACCTCCATGCTTGGCGAGCTAACAGAGCGAGATTAAAAATCTCCATGTCTCTAAAACCCATTCCGCCAAGACATTTGGGCTGCGTCATAACATCCCAGGATACCCAAGCTGGTTTCCTCTTCCCTTGCTTACTTCCCCACCAGAACTGCCTTATTATGGAAGCAATGTTTTCACATAGACCTCTTGGTAATCTGAAACATGCCATTGAGTAAACTGGGATGGCTTGAGCCACTGATTTGATGAGCACTTCTTTTCCTCCAACTGATAGGAGCTTTTCCATCCATCCTCTTACCTTATCCCAGATTCTGTCCCTCAGATATTTGAATGTGCCCATTTTTGACTGACCAACATCGGTGGGCATGCCCAAGTACCTCTCACTCAAGGACTCGTTTGTGACATTTAGTATCTGTTTTACCTCCTCTTTCACCATTTGTGGGCATCTTTTGCTGAAAAATATTGAGGACTTTTCATTGTTTATCCTCTGGCCCGAGGCATTACAGTATGTTTGCAATAAGGCTGATACCCTCACAGCCCCCTCAGCACTTGACTTGAAAAGCAACAGGCTATCGTCAGCAAAAAGGAGGTGGTTGATAGCCGGAGCTGTCGGTGCCACCTTGATTCCTTCCAAACTAGACGACTGAGAACTGGATCTTAAAAGGCACGAAAGGCCCTCTGCTGCAATCAAGAAAAGGTAAGGGGAGATTGGGTCCCCCTGTCGAATGCCCCTGGTGGGATGAAACTGTTCTAGCTTCTCACCATTAAAAAGAACCGAAAAGGATACAGTCTGCACCATGTCCATCACTATATCAACCCAGGACTGTGCAAATCCTAGTTTTTCCATCATAGCTCGGAGGTATGGCCATTCCAGTCTGTCATAAGCTTTCATCATGTCCAACTTCAGTGCACAGAACTATTTGATTTAGCTTTACTTCTTTTCATGAAATGCAGGCACTCATATGCACATATGATATTATCAGTGATCAGTCTGCCAGGCACAAAAGCTGATTGTTCATGAGATATGATGTCTGGGAGGACAGCCTTGAGTCTGTTTGCAACTACCTTGGAAGCTATTTTATAGATCACGTTGCATAAGCTTATAGGGCGAAACTGGGAAAGTAAAGTAGGGTTCAGTACCTTCGGAATAAGAACCAAAAAGGTATCGTTTACACATGTTGCACTTTCCTCCCCTCTGATTATTCTCAAGACTGCCCTGGTAACTTCTTCCCCACAGATATCCCAGTGTCTTTGATAGAAGTGAGCTGGGTACCCATCTGGGCCTAGGGCCTTTGTCGGGAACATCTGAAAGAGGGCAGTTTTAACTTCTTCGTTTGTGTATGGCGCTAGAAGCATTGCGTTCATCTGATCGGTTACTTTGACCGGAACATTTGCTAACACTTCCTCCACCCCAGTTACCCCTTCTGTCGTATATAGACTCCGGTAGAAATCCGTCACCATTGATTTTAGTTCTGCTTGGTTCTCTGTCATCGCCCCTAGCGACGTTGCCAAAGCCTTGATCATATTCCTCTTCCTTCTTTCACTTGCCCTTAGATGAAAGAAACGTGTATTTCGATCACCGGCTGATAGCCACTCCAACCTAGATCGTTGCCTCCACATAATTTCCTCTCTATGATATAGTTCAACTAGTTTCTCATTGATCTTTAGTTCAATACGTGACGGCCCTGACCTTGCTGGATCTTTACGCAGACGTTCAAGCTCGAGCTTTAAACTCTTTATTTCCTTCCTCACTGACCCAAAGGTGTTTCTGTTCCAAGAGCCTAACTGCTTCGATACTCTTTTCAGTTTCTCTCTCAAGTCTGCCATGAACTCCACTGGATCCCCATCCCAGCTTGATCTGATCGTATCACTCCACTCCTCGTGGGTTTCCCACATTAGCTCATACTTGAAGTTCCTTCTGTTTTTTGGTGTCTCCTTCCCTTGTAATTCCAGCAGAATTGGGCAATGATCCGAAGTAGCAGCCGTTAGGTGTTTAACACATGCATCTGGAAATCTTTCAGTCCATTCAGCCGAAGCCAACGATCGATCTAAGCGAACTCTTGTGTAGCTCCCCCCTACCACCTTTTTTTCAAACGTCCAAAATTGGCCTTGGTATCCTATGTCCATTAACATGCACACATCAACAGCTTCACGAAATCCTTGGATTTGAGCATTGCTTCTCTCGCCTATTCCCTGGTGCTCCTCTGGACGTAGCACCTCGTTAAAGTCCCCAATACACACCCACGGAAGATCACTTAAGCTACTAATCCCCTTCAAAATATCCCAGGATTTATATCTCATATGAGTCTGTGCTTCTCCATAAAATAGTGTCAATCTCCACGGCTCGCACCCTGGCTCCTCTACTGAGCAGTCTATGTGGTATTCAGAATAGCCAAGAACTTCAATTTTTATTGGATTATTCCAAAACAGCCCTAGTCCACCACTTCTGCCTTGACTATTTACAGCATATCCATTGTCATAACCGATTCTACCAGCTAAATTTTCTACCCTTGTTCTATCAATCTGAGTCTCTACAATACAGAGTAGGGTAGGGGCAAAATTATTCGCGAAATCGCGAAGTTCTCGAACTGTCGCCGCTTTGCCCGCGCCGCGACAGTTCCACGCTAGGATACTCATTGCGCTCGGCGGCACTCCTCGGAGGAGCCCGCCGATGATGCAAATATTGTTTTCGCCTTCCTGCTTTCTTCCTTGAGACTCAGTGACCCTCCATGGTCTGAATAATCTTCTTTCCCCACCTTCTTCGGGCGCTTGTGTTCTTTCCTGGGGGATACATACACTGGTGGTAGTGGAGGTACCGCCGGATGAACTCCTGCAACCACCAGCGTCAGGTCCTCGCTCGCTTCTCCAGCATTCTCTGTAGTTTGGATCATGGTATTCTCAGCCGACAGGCGCTTGTTCTGGGGCTGACTGCCTGGGCAAACCAACGCCGTGCCTAGGGGAGTTGCGACCTCTTCTGTGCTCTGGTCAGTTCCTCCTGATGCGTTCTCATCTTCTGCATGCATTGGTGGCCTAGCATTGAAACGCCAGCTCTGATTAGGGTTATAGGGTTCTCTTCCCCTTCCCCTTCCGCCTGTCCATTGTCCTCCTCGGCCCCTCTGAGTGCCATAGTTTCCCCTCCCAGCAGACTTGAAACGAACGTTGTCGGCCAGCACAAAATCTCCCCATTCAAACTTGTTTTCATCGTGCTCTCCTTCTCCGCACTCCTCATGCCAATGGCCAAACTCACCACAATAGAAGCAGAAAGTTGGGAGCTTCTCATACTTGATCTGATACTTAACTCTCTCTTCACCCTTCTTGGCTGTAACAAAGCGTTTAATTTTGGAGTTGATGTCAATCTTAACTTTGACCCTCACAAACTCCCCGAAGAATCCTGCTGGAAGTTTGAGCTGAACCTCTTCCACCTCTCCTATCCTGGAGGCCAAACCCCTAACCGCTGGCTCTATAAGAAATTTGTCTGGCAGGCGGTGTATCTGAGCCCAGACGGCTAGCTTGTCGAGTTTGATAGCATCGGGGTTCTTGAACCCATCATATTCCTGCATGATCACAGCCTGATCTCTGAAAAGCCAAGGTCCCTCCACCATAGCCTTATTCCAATCGCCCAAGCATCCGAATTGCGCTGTAAACAGGTTCTCTCTGATCTTCCTCCATATCACAGTTTTTGCCGGGTTCCAGGCCGCCCTCATGTCATTATACAGAGCATTAGGGCTAAAAGATTTAGGAGTATGCACTCTAGCGATCGCGAGCCACTTCGCCGGTTCCACCATGTCCGGCAGTTCTTCCTCCCAGATGAAATCATCCTCTTCCTCCTCCTGCAACGTGAGCCTCGCCAGCAGATCCTCGGCCAATTCCTTCTCCTGCCTCCTCTGAGATCCCGAAGCTTCAGCCATCGCTACAGATCCAATCTATACGCTTCCCTTGAGACCGCTGCAGACCTAGGACCAAGGGCTGGGGGGAGAACCCCTTGCAGTCCTTATCCCAGATGTTGTTGACCGGCGTTTAGTCGGAGCGGAGATAGAATTCCGGCTGCGGCGCCGGAAGATGTCCAAACACTAGGGTTTTCGCCCTAGGGGAAAGATCGTGCGAGGGAGTATTTACTTACGATCGAGTAGTTTCGTTCCAGCACCAGGGCACCAGCGCTCATAGGCCTCGACTAAGGCCCAGCTCCGGCACCCAGCGCCCCAGTGCGGCCTCTATCTGTTTTTTTTTTTTTTTGAGAAATATTAAGCCTACATAAAAATTTGGGGCCCCCAAAATTATGGGCCCTGTGCGGGCCGCATGTTTGGTATAACTGTGGGCCCAGCCCTGCTCCCTAATCACGCATTATGATTGACGGACATCGGAAATGAGTTCGCGGATCACTAGTTTAGGAGTGCAATACAACTGAAACACATGCACCCTCTGCCGTACGCACGTGTTGATGCAGCACGGCCATCATGACGATCGGTAGTTCTTATCTCACCTCTATCATCACCTTAGACTGGGACAAATAGAATCAAACGTTCTCGATCGAGCAAGTTCAACGTCCTTTAACCATTTTTCTCTAACGAACACCGGTCGCCTACATTTCCTTTCAAACCTTCTCGATAAGTGGAGGATAAGGCATATCATAACAGCACCCAAAATCATATGGCTATAGCTACGGATGTGTTTACGCGTAGTCGGATGCATGCTTGGACCAGCCAAGATGGCAAGTGGGAACGGAAGCCAGCGTTTGCACGGAAATTTCTGGCCAAAACTAGCAAAAACCAAACGCGCGACGCGACGAGCCGATGCGGTGCATCTATCTGCCCCGCGACTTGCATGACCACGACCAACGAGCAGCCGTCGACGAGGTAGGACCTATCCGTGTTGGTGAATGGATTCGGATTGGCACGCACGCGTACGACTAACCGAGAGCGACTAGACGCCTTGGCTCCCCTAAAGGGCTAGCCTCCTTGATGATGCTTATCTCATGAAAGATATGGACAAAGCATAATGTTGGGGTCTTTCGAAACACAGATCCCTTCCATAGGCCTAATTTGTAAGATTAAAGAGGAGGTGTCTCTTCGGGCAGTGGCGGGTGCGAAGCACATTAGTGTTGTAATGCCGTAAGAGTAGACTTTTTATTTTGCCACATTGCGGCCCTTGTTTTTATTTTTTTGCTGCCCTTGTTCGATAACTCCTTTCTTAATCAATGAAATGACAAATCGTTTGCCTTGTTTAATAAAAAGACTAAACTTGTGAAGCCGAAAGTGAGTAAGTATGGAAAAATAACTTTATGCTTGGAAGGTGGGAAATAGCTTTTCGACAAAGATTAACGTTTGGGTGCTGGCTGGTCACTAGCAAGTGGCAGTAACATCTCGCACTTAATTACTACACCAGTAATTAACGTGGTTGTAGAGCTAGTTTTATGGTAACAACCCACTCATATAAAGTCGTAATCCAGGAGTAGATAGACAGCTGAAAGAAGTGGTAACTAAGGCCAATTCTAACTGATCCCTTAAAAGTTAACGAAGTAAAAGACTTAATGAAGTATATATACTTCATTAAGTTTTGGCCGGATCTAGTCGATCCCCTAAACTTAGCGGAGTAAATTTCTTTTTCATTACATTTTAATTTCGACCATCAAATAACATTTCTTTCCTTCTTTTTTATTTCATTCAATGATATTGGATAACATAATAATTCATCATTTCTTTTTTTTTTGCGAGAAAACTTTCAATCTATTCATCTTCAATCATGGCAGTACAACGAACACCAGAAACAAAAATTACATCTAGATCCGTAGACCACCTAGCGACGACCACAAGCACTGAAGCGAGCCGTCATCACCCCTCCATCGGCGGAGTCGGGCACACCTTGTTGTAGTAGACAGTCGGGAAGTCATCGTGTTAAGGCCCCATAGGACCAACACCCCATAACAGCAACCGCCGCCGATGAAAAATAACGTAGATCGGAAGGATCCAAACCAAAGACACACGAACGTAGATGAACAACGACGAGATCCGAGCAAATCCACCAATGATAGATCTGCCGGAGACACACCTCCACACGCGCACTGTCGTGGAATTGTCACGGCAGATGTCCTAGTGTGAGGACTTAGTCGTGAGGCCAACGCATCTATGTAGTAGCTTGAGAGGGGTTGATCGAAATCGAGAGAGGCAACACAAGACAAGTGTTTAGACAGCTTCGGGCCCCGGGAAACATCATCCGGTAACAACCCTACATGTTGTTTGTGGCTAGGTCTCATTATGATCATCAGAGAATCGCCGCATAAGCCGGCTCTCCTTATCGTGTCTAGCCCTAGAGATTATTTCTTCTTCCTTGTCCCTTTTGGGGAGCCCTGCCCCTCCTTATATAAGTTGAAGGGGCGGGTTACATGACTAGTCCTAATCAATGTTGAGGATATCGCTTATCGTTATCGTATCGGTCAGTTGTGGATTAGAGATTAATCGGGAATCGGTCGATTAATCGATTTTATCGATTGACTATTAATCGGCCATTTTTTGCAAATGCCAGGTTCATCGGCACTATAATATGCTATATTCAACACCCAAAAAATATTGGACAGAAGTGTTACCTTGATTACTAGACTTTGAATCCTTGCATAATGACGAAAAATATAAGACAACAGTACATATTGCATAACAAGGTCCATAAAACGCAAATAAAAATAGCTTTTGCAAACATACTGCTATGAATAGGCCCGGTTTATCGGTTGATCTCTGATAAATCGCTTGCCATAGCGATAAATCGGCCCAAAAGATAAGTGGTGAAGATAAGGCATAATCTTATCGGTCGCCCCAAGAGTAGCGATAAATCGGATGATAAATCGTTGAATCGGAAGATTTCTTGAAAAGTGGTCCTAATAGGATTAGGATTAATCTATTACAAGTGAAGTCCTAGTCTTGTTTTCTTTGTAAGGGCATATTCCTTATGTTTTCCTCTTAAGCCGGCCTATCATAACATGAGCCGGCCTTCTGGGCCTTGGGCCTAGTCCTCTATCTGACCTGCCGTCGAGGCCATCCGTGAGTTGCCAGGCTCGTAAGTCGTCAATCTTCCGGTGGGTTACCAATGAAACGCCAAGTCCCAGCCGGGTCATATATCCGGCCGGGTCATACCGCGGAGTATATCCCCGACACCCACCAACGATGCTAAACGCACAGCCGGAACGAGGGCTGTGCAGGGAGACCTTTATTCCATCTTCAGAGAGCCACCGTCGTCTTATCTTCCTGAGCAGGACACAAACCCTAGCAAGATTGAAAAAAATCGACAAAAAGCGGAGCCCTCCCGCCGGCCCTTGCCAGGATCCACCGCGCCTCCATGGCCCTAGGGCCACCGGAGACGAGGTGGACCTGCACCGGTGCCGGCGATAGGTAGGAACCCTAACTTTCTTTCTTGGGGGAGGAGGAGGCGGCTGGAAAGATGGGTTCATACACCGCCTAATTCATCATTTCTTTGCTAGAAGAGCAAGACTAAAGACATTTTAGAAGATATCCAACATTCATAACCGCTCCCACTAGTTTGATTAATATCTTCTCGATGCATTCACTGTTGATCTGTGCATTCTCGATCTGGCATACTTCATTCTTCTTCTTTGATTCTAAAGAAGTAGACGTTGCTTTCCCTCTAATTTCTTCTCTAATCTCACATCTAGTCTAATGTTTAGCCTCTGTTCTACCCCTCGATGAGCCGATGCGGTGCATCTATCTACCCCACAACTTGCATGGCCACGACCAACGAGCATCCGTCGACGAGGTAGGGTGTATCCGTGTTGGTGGATGGATTCAAATCGGATTGACATGCATGCGTGCGACTTAGGGCATGTTTGGTTGCTGTAGGAGTCGGTATGACTCAATGAGGCATGTCTCAATGAGGTCTGACTTAGTAGAAACAGCCTAAAAACCAGCATCCACAACTAGTTTGGCTGCCTCCATCTTGCTTGCCTGCATTAGGGGTAGCTTTTCACACATTGTTTCGTTGCCAGCATTGTCTCAACTCACACACAAGCACGTTGTTTGGTTGCACACAGGGTGCGAGATGTGCTAACCATGTGCCCTATGTGATAACTTTACCTTACACACGATCACAGCTACCACACCAACACCACAACACTGCAGTGGCGACTCACTGCATGATTATGATCAAAGTCTTCACCCAAATTGTGGCACCGCCTTGCCAACTTCAACCTTGCATGCCTACTTTCGCACAAACTTGGTGTAAGCATGTTCTGGCAACTGCCTAGTCTTAAACCCTCTGTGGCGGTTGTCGTTGTACCCTGAAACTTGTTGGTTGCATGATTCCCATGAACTGTAAACCCATGGTGCCCTCCCGACAAACACCACATACCACTTGCACAAAGCAATGAAGCAATCAAACAACAAGTGATGGCTTCTCGCCCCTCGTTGGTTACCCCAAGTGGAAGGTTTGAGATGCAGTGTAGCGGAAGTTTTCACTTGGCAAAGATACCAAGGATCGATTTCCCTGAGACTCCCAGTTTCAACAAGAAGGTGTCAACTGCTAACGGCGCCAGATATTAGCAATCAACGTGGACCTGCACACAGATACAAATAACTTTGCTCCCAACGAGTACAGTGAGGTTGTCAATCCCTCCGGCCTTGTCGTTTACAAAGGATCAAACACAAGTGATAATAGTAATAGGTATTGCTGCAATAGTAAGTAAAACGGAAAGTAAATAACGGATGTGATCAGCGAAGGTAATATGGACCGGGGTCCCGTGATGTTCACTAGTGATGTCTCTCTCCCAAAAGACGATAAAACAGCCATGTGAGGTAAACAAATTACAGCTAGGCAATTGACAGAACCATGTGCGCAAATCAATGCTGACTATGTTGCAAGAAAGGTAGAGGTTCAAAGCATGGGCGGTACGCCAAGGCAAGTAGACCGAAATCCATCTGCATCTACTACTAATCATCCACCTTGAGATATCTATCCAGAACATCTCGCTGGTATTAAGTTGCGAGTCCCACCCATAGTGTAAACTCAAAGCAACAGACAACTGCATTAAAAGAACTTTGCGTAAAGTAAACAATCCTTGCACCCGCGGGCACAAGCACCGTTGTTTTCCCCCTTGTGGCAACAACACATCCCATAGACTCATGTTTCTGTCACTCAAGCTAGTCATCGAGGGGCATGAACCCACAATCAAGCATAACGTTCCCTCTTGGAGTCACTACCTACTACTTGGCCAAAGCAATAAATAACAACGGAGAACATGCAAGAATTACTTACGAACATAAATATAAAAGAGGTGAATCAAATATATTACTCAAACACAATCTGAACATAATCTCACAATCCATCGGATCCCAGCAAACTCATCATAGCAACAGCATAAGGATTACATATGTGCCTCGATCATGTAGGGCAGCTCACGTGGACTAATTAGTGAAGCACAAGAACGGGAGGAGAACATCACATAGCTACTGGTCATGGACCCATGGTCCAAGGGAGACTACTCACAACTCATCCGGGAGGCGTCCATGGTGGTGGAGAAGCTCCCGGTGGTGATCCTCCCCTCCGGCAGGGTCCCGGGAAGAGTTCTCCTGGTGCTCCCGATCTTGTAAGCGGCGGCGGCGGCAGAACAGAGATGAGATCGCGAAAAAGGGTTCCCGTCTCGAGGGTTTCGGGACACGATATAAATATAAGCCAAAGGGGGGCATTAGACGAGGCTCGGGGGGCCCAGGCGCCCCCCCCCAGCGCGGCCAGGAGGGGGGCCGCGCCACCAGGGCGCCTGGAGCCCTGGTGGCCCCCCTCCGGCTGTACTTCGGGTGCCGGGAAGCTTCTGGAATGCTGATTTTTTATATAATTTTTCCGGGATTTTTCTGGCAGTTCTCGTAATGGGAAAACCTGAAATACAAAAACAGCCGAAAACAGAAACTGGCACTGGGGTGCACTGAGTTAATAGGTTAGTCCAAATATGATCAAAAGTGTATGGAAGTGTATAAATAACATAGCAATATCACCCAAAAGAGGCATGGAGCAAGCAGAAATTATAGATACGTTTTGGACGTATCAACAAGCAATGGAGGAATCAAGCAGCAAGCAATAGAGCAATAGAGAACTAGTAATCATGCATGATCATGTAGCATAGCAAGTTCAACCTAGCACTACTATTGTGTCATCCTATCACCACCACATTCAAAAGAGGATATCGTCCTACCACCGCAAGTTCGTGATTGATACGTCCAAAACGTATCTATAATTTCTGCTTGCTCCATGCCACTTTTGGGTGATACTGCTATGATATTTATACACTTCCATACACTTTTGATCATATTTGGACTAACCTACTAATCCAGTGCACCCCAGTGCCAGTTTCTGTTTTCGGCTGTTTTTGTATTTCAGGTTTTCACATTACGGGAACTGCCAGGAAAAATCCAGAAAAATTATATAAAAAATCAGCGTTCCAAAACCTACCTTGCGCCCAAAGTACAGCCGGGGGGGGGGGGG
>LR738709.1:100080445-100131451 GCA_902687465.1 Secale cereale
GGGACTTTGGGCGGAGAGAGGAGGGGGCTAAATAGGGGTGACCGAATCAGCGGGAGGTGAGCCCAAATCCTCCCGTCGATTTTTCGGAGACGCGCGCGAGCTCGCGACATCTCCCTGGTCGCACGAGCTCAGCGCCGTGTTCCCCTCCCTTGCTTCGGCAGAGCCTGCCTCTCCAGAAACTGCCGATTCGGACGTAGCTGTTGGGCCTGGCTAGCAGGTGATGTAAACTTCGTGCGATGCAAGGCGGACAGTGTAGGCAGGCTATCAAATAGGCCGGGTTTTTTCCGCGCGTGCTTGGTTGGGCCAAATGCAGGTAACCAAATACGTCTTTACCTGTTCGGGCGTGTGCACGAGCGGGGTCAAATTAGTAATGTCTGGTTGTAGATGCTCTAAGTGAGAGCGACTAAGACTTATGAAGCAAAAAGCAGATAAGTATGGAAAATAACTTCATGCTTGGAAGGTGGAAAATAGCTTTTCGACGAAGATTAACGTTTGGGCACTGGCTGGTCACTAGCTAGTGGCAGTAACATCTCGCACTTAATTACTACAGCAGTAATTAACCTGGTTTATAGTGCTACGGTAACAACCCACTCATATAAAGTCGTGATCCAGGACTCGATAGCCAACTGCAAGAAGTGATAACTAACGAAATCAGTTAAGTGTGGTCTGACTCAGTCAGTCGATGGCACGGCATCATTGGTATGCATGCATGCTTATAGAGAAAATCACTCCATGGAATCGAGACCCAATTACTAGAAGCATGCGTCACGCGAGGACATATCACGTGAATCTTACACCCCGTGTCAACAAGATGCATCTTCTTTTTCCAGAGCTCATAGAAAAGGAACTGATAAAATGCGCAGGAAAAACTAGTCCTAATTTGTGGGGCATTCTACTCCCTCCGTTCCTAAATATAAGTCTTTGTAGATATTCCACTATGAACCATATACGAATGTATATAGATGCATTTTAGAGTGTAGATTCACTTATTTTGCTCCGTATGTGGTCTATAGTGAAAACTCTCCAAAGACTTATATTTAGGAACGGAGGAAGTAGATTCGATAATCTTACACCTACGAAAAAGACTACAAAAGCCTACGTAAATTTCCTATCTAAACCTATTGGGCCCCCTGATTTTAAAGGGGGGTGGGCCCCTTCCCCTCTACGGATCCAATTAAAACCTTTCACGATATCCATTACGTAGATCATGTAACAATTTTTACATAGCTCTAGTATCACTCTTCTAGATCCTAGGTGGTAGGCAGACATAACAGCAAGGAACCATTGGGAATCGGTGGGTTTGGCCGGCGTATTACCAAAATCTGCCCTCTTGTAGTTTTGTAGGTTAGGAAAAAATCATGAAATATTGTATGAAGTAACAGAAAATATACATATAAAATTCATAAGTTATTGGTGTGTTTAAGAAGTATAAACTTTGGCCAAGTAGCCGCAACAAAGGGTATCACCGACTCATTATGACACCATCAGTGCGGGACTTGTGAGGTAGGCGTCGACACAATCGGTGAGGACAAAGAGTACGTTGTCGTTATCTTATTTGTTGATGTCCTCACTGGCGGGCAAAAGAATTCAACACCGCACCCCCTTAAGCCTTGATGACCCCCGCTAGAGGTGGACCTCACTTGTTCCCGCTTCGCAAGGTACATGCCATCAATATTGCACCAAATGGTTTTGTGCTTCGATTTGTACTCCCTTTGTTTGTGTTTATAAACACACATTCACACATACATTATAATAATATAGCCTTCACCGGTTACTTTGATTAATAAAATATTAGTTATATGCCAAAATTATAACACTGGAAATTTCTTTTGAATGCGAATCCAGTTATATGCTTTGTGTGGCATACAACTACTCCTTCCGTCTCATAATGTAAGACGATTTTTGACACTACACTAGTGTCAAAAAATGTTTTATATTATGAGACGGAGGGAGTAGCATTTTGTTAACTTGATGATCAAAAAGTTCTCAAATATGTGTGTGCCATAAAAATTCAAAGGAAGGGAGTAAGATTGACACGGGTCTCCCAGCGTGATGCATGCTTTGAGTGGGAGAATTATATCCCGCGATTCCATGAAGTGAAATTTTCTTCTTATTTTCGTTGCTTGGACTAAAACATGCATACATAATGCATATACCGTTGATGCCATTGACAAAGTCAGGCCACTTAACTAATTTAGTTAGTTCGTTACCACATCTGACAACTGCCTACCTAGTACGTCGTCGACTATTCATGACTTTGTATGAGTGGGTTGTTACCATATAACACTAGCTTAATCACGAGGTTAATAGTAAGCGCAAGATGTTACTGCCACTAGCAAGTGACCAGCCAGTCCAAAAGCTTCATGATTCTAATCGCTCTCGCTTAATCTTCACGCGCCCATCTATCCATCCATTCTACACGTGTGCGCACTACCCTAAGCCATGGCTAGCAAGTTGGTGTTTTGGCCATCCAAGTCGCGGGGCTTGTCGCATCCCGCATTTGCTTTTGCATGTTTTGGCCAGAATTTCCATCTTGGCCGTATCCAAGGATCCGAGTGTCATGATATGATGCCTTCTCTTCCACTTAACGAGACGTGTGCTGAAAGGAAATTAATGTAGGCGACCGACGTCCATTAGAGACAAATAATTAAATTTAAAGGCCGTTGCACTTGCTCGGGAACGTTTCTTTTTCCCAAGTACTCCATGCGACCCTTTTTACTCTGTATATAAGATTTGACTAAAGTCAAACTTCGTAAAATTTAACCATATTTATATTAAAAAATATTAATATCTACAACATTAAAGTAATACTATATAAAAATTAAATTGACGATTCATCTGATTTCGTATTGTGAATGTTGGTATTTTTTAATATAAAGTTGGTCAAACTTTGTTTGGCTTCAAAAGAAATCTTATATGAGAAGTAAAAAAGAACCAGAGGGAGTACTATATAGACAGGGGTGATGCGAGTCTGAGATAGGGATGAGGTAATTAAGGACAACCCTCAGAGCATGGTTAATAGTATAGCCAACAACCGACTATATGAAGTTGTCATGTCACTTGTGGCCAACCTAATAGCTCACTCATAAAATAGTTACACATACTAGTATACTATACAATTAATACATGACCAACTCTTTTCTCTCAGAAACGGGTTGGAGCTCAAGTGCAGCATTTCTGTGCCCAGGTTCATCTCCACCCGCGCTCAAGAAAAAAAATCAAAACGAATACTACAAAAATTCAAAAAAATCCAAACTTTTCTGGTGGCAGATAATTTGGTGCGTGAGGGGCGCTTCAAATTTTAGATCATTTGGACATCTGAGTAGCTCTCGGCAAAAAAGACAAATTGAGGTCTATAAAAAAGTGTACTATTCATGTACAGTTCTGGCCTCAATTTGTCTTTTTTTTGGTGAGAGCTACTCATATGTTCAAATGATCCGAAATTTGGAGCGCACCTCATGCACCAAAATGTCTACCACCAGAAAAAAAATAGATTTTTTAAATATTTGTGATTTGTTTATGATTTTTTTTCTTGACCGGGTGCAGATGAGCCCGGGCTCAGAAATGGATATTCCTTGGAGCTCGTGATATACCGACCCATCTCATCTTCAGGCGCTCGCGTCACAGACGTACTTACATGTACACATAGGAAAGTGGTTCACACCGACCCATCTCATCTTCAGGCGCTCGCGTCACAGACATATTTACGCGCACTTTGAGTAAACAAAACATGCTACGCGCGGAATCGATTCAGGAAGATCGTCTCGCTGGATAAAGTTAGGTGCGCATCGCTTTCCTTTACCTTTGCACGTAGCCGTGCAGCCATGAGACCGGCGTCGGCCGATCTCATCCATACTAAGACTACCCTCCCCTGTTCCTCCTGATCATGCACCTGGGCACCAAGGTAGATATGATCTTACCTACCAAGATATTACACTGTTGACTAACCAATCACATGCTGGAGACGCTTAATCTCGTGCTTTGTGTAATTGTGTCCGCGATGCAACAAGCACATCATGATATCATCACTCTTGTATTCAAGACTACAACACAAAAACGAAATATACACTTTAAGGTAGCTAGCACATCTAACTCACTCACCCTTAAAATTCATGGGAGACTTTATAATAAAAAATCAAAGATGAGTGTGTTAGATATGAGATAATATCTCACATTTAGATGTGAAATAGCAAACTTGTTCCGTATATATTCCTTTCCCAAAAACTCAGAGGCGACGGACACTAAGTTTGACTAATGTTCCAGCCACTACATACTAGTCTTTCAGTGGGGCCTAGTTACGGTTGAACATCTACGCGCAGCTTCAAGGTAAGCTAGCTCATCCACAACTAGATAATGAAACATGCCGTAGACTACGTTGTACTGTTGTCGGAAGATCGACAATTCAAGAGGGAATGTTCGTACGTACGAACACCATTCACTTGCATGCCAGGAGGACAGGTCACCCGCCGAGAAATCTCTGCGCCGTTTGAGAACCGAGTAGCCACACGCATGCCCACTTGGCGGTGGTTGGTGCTCGGCGTCAACGTTACCAACCCAATTTTTGACTAACCAGCCAACCTATTAATATTCCTTCGAGGGTATTCGGCCTGACCGGCTGGCCAGGCAAAACCCCTATATATACATGCACTCACTAACCTACTCTAACCAACACAACACAGCAAGCCACACAACACAAACACACACGATCATAAATTAGCTTCGTTGCTCCAGCAATGGCAGTGACGGTGGAAATCACGCAGAGCACGGTGCTCGAGCCCTCACGGGACTCGGCCCGCGGCGGCGGGAAGAAGGTGCCTCTCACCGTCTTCGACCGCGCCTCCACCGACGGGTACATCCCGGCCGTCTTCGCGTGGAACGCGCCGGCGCCGACCAACGACGAGCTCAAGGCCGGCCTCGTCGCTGCCGTCGCCAGGTTCCCGCACCTCGCCGGGAGGTTCGCCGCGGACGACCATGGACGGAAGTGCTTCCACCTCAACGACGCCGGGGTGCTTGTTCTTGAGGCCACCGCGGACGCGGACCTTGCCGACGCCCTGGCGCACGACGTGTCCGCGCACATCAACGAGCTCTACCCGAAGGCCGAAAAGGTGACGAGATGCAGTGTGTTTTTACACGTCCCAAATAAGACTCCGACACGTAACATAGAGCTAGCATATCAGTGCAGGACAAGCGTGCAAAGCCGTCTGCGTTCCTGTAGGGTTTGAAATATGCTGATGATTTTTGACACGGTTGTGTTGCAGGAACGTGCGAATGAGCCCATCTTCCAGGCGCAGCTGACGAGGTACGCGTGCGGCGGTCTGGTGATCGGCACCGCCTGCCATCACCAGGTGGCCGACGGTCAGTCCATGAGCGTCTTCTACACCGCGTGGGCCAGCGCCGTCCGCACCGACTCGGCAGTCCTCACGTTGCCGTTCGTCGACCGCTCGGCCACCGTTGTCCCTCGAAGCCCACCGACGCCGGTGCATGATCACCGGAATATTGAGTTCAAGGGCGAGCGCAGCTGGAGCCACTCCTATGGTGTCCTCCCCATGGACAGGATCAAGAACCTGGCCGTGCACTTTCCGGATGAGTTCATCGCCAACCTCAAGGCCCGTGTAGGTACGCGCTGCAGCACGTTTCAGTGCCTGCTTGCGCATGCGTGGAAGAAGATCACGGCGGCGCGGGATCTGGCGCCGGATGGTTTCACGCAGGTGAGGGTCGCCGTCAACTGCCGTGGCCGCGCAAAGCCTCCCGTGCCCATGGACTTCTTCGGGAACATGGTGCTCTGGGCGTTCCCGAGGATGCAGGTCCGGGACCTCCTGTCCAGCAGCTACCCAGCGGTGGTCGGCACCATCCGGGACGCCGTCGCGCTCGTCGACGACGAGTACATCCAGTCGTTTATCGACTTCGGGGAGGCGGAGCGCGGCGTGATTGAAGACGGCGGCGAGGAGCTGGCGTCGACGGCAGCGACGCCGGGGACAATGTTTTGCCCTGACCTGGAGGTTGACAGCTGGCTCGGCTTCCGGTTCCACGACCTCGACTTTGGCTGCGGGCCGCCCTGCGCGTTCCTACCGCCGGACCTGCCTATCGAAGGAATAATGATCTTCGTGCCGTCCTGCGACGCCAAGGGCGGTGTCGACCTCTTCATGGCGCTCGATGACGAACACGTCGAGGCCTTCAAGCAGATATGCTACTCCATGGACTAAGCATGCAGCATACAGTATATATATAATAGTAATACACGTACATATAGATATGTGCCGGAGTAACACCACAAAAATGTATACTACTACTATATATCTACCCCCTAAACAGCCTTTGCTTAATTAGTTAACCGAAAATGTAAAAATAAATCTGATATCAGATTTTTAAGCAGGATGAATCAAACGTTTTTTATGGCTGTCTTGAGGATGACAATTTTATTTAACAAACATGACAAATCATCGAAGAAAAAAAAATCAGAATTTGCCATGCTTGCTAAATAAAATTGTCACCTCCGTCACAACTTAATTTGCTGTCATGAGCGTTGAACCCGACGTCTGGTATATATAATGAAATCCTTAGTTAATCGCATATATGGCTGCCGTCCGCATGTGCATGCATGTACTAGTCTCCTTTTCGAAAACAAATGTACTGAATCCATAAGAGCCACAAAGCCTAAGGGCGAGGATAGCTCTCTCCTCCCATTCTCCTTCCTCAAGAAACGCAGCCCGGGCGAGACAAATTCTTCACCCATCTCGCCCTACCACCTACTCCCGCATCAAATCGAGCTCTTCCCGCCCCCAATCTCCACCTGCTAGCTCGCATGGCAGGAGCACGTCGCCGCGGGCTTCGGATCCACTGGCTTGCGCCGGCGACGAGGGTGGCAAAACCACTGGCGCTACCGCCTCCCAGCGTGGTGCCACCGCCCCAATCGATGCGAACTCGGCTGGGGCTCGACGGGAGATGCAATGGGTGGTGCTCGAGCGGTTCCCCGATAGGGACGAGTGGGCGGACATCCACCTCAACATCATCATCTACGTGACCTTCGAAGAGCGCGCGCTTCGTTAGAGACGACGGCTGCATGGTGCAAATTTTCATGTTTTGACCCTTTTGTAAAAGAAAATCGAGATCCGACCCATGTTCGAAACTATTTCGGGATCTAACCCTTTTCCCTACCGCCAGATACCACGGCGGTATGGGTGTGCAGCCTGTCGGTGTCAAAACCGGCGGATCTCAGGTAGCGGGTCCCGAACTATGCGTCTGAGGATTGATGGTAACAGGAGGGTGGGGACACGATGTTTACCCAGGTTCAGGCCCTCTCGATCGAGGTAAAACCCTACTTCCTGCTATATTAATATGTATGAATATGAAGATAAGAGTTGATCTACCTCGAGATCGTATGGGCTAAACCCTAAAGTCTAGCCTATGAGGATTTGTGTTTCTCTATTAGCCTCTACGGACTAAACCCTCCGGTTTATATACACAGCGGAGGGGCCTAGGGTTTGTACATACCATCTTGCAGTGGAAGGAATAATTACACCCGAATTTAAAACTTGCCATTATACGAATACAGGAGTCCTATCCGGATACGAGTGATGACCTTCGACTATGATCTTCACGGCCCACCAGTCCGGCCCACCAAGAGTTATATGGCCTCCCGAGGACCCCTCTATCCAGGACTCCCTCAGTAGCCCCTGATCCTGACTTCGATGACGATGAGTTCGGCTTCCGTATTGTCTTCGGCATTGCAAGGCGAGTTCCTTCTTCCGAATATATCTTCTGCAAAAAGGTGTATTGTGTTCGGCTCTGCAAGGTTAGTACAACCCTTAGCCTCGAAGGCAAGGCTCTTAAAAGAAAACGAATAGTGTGTCTCTACTGACAACTTTTGGCGAAGCGTCGCATCCATCACACTAATATATCGAACCGTTTTCTTTGGTCCTGGTTTCGCGTTTCGAGGCATATCCTCATTGACACATCTTATCAGAATAGAGATCGTGCCCGCTTATTGTGGGATCCTTATCAATATGACGTGAGCATCCACACCGCGCATTACGCACGTCGGCTTTGGGAACCGACGAGGTTCATGGCTACAGTTGGGGGACGTTCTGTATTCACAGCGTTATAAAAGGATACCGATCCCTTTCATCAGCCCCACGCTTTCCACAAGCTCGAGCTCTCCTACTTTTCTAGCCCCATCATCCTCATCTCTTGCGCCCACCGCTCTTCGTCCGTCAACCACCACTTCCTTCCCAGCAATGGCTGGATCCGGCGCCAGAGGCAAGTGGGAGGCCTCCACGGTGACTGAAAAAACCGTGGAGGATCTCAGGAGCGCGGGCTATCTCGCCGCCAATATCGTGCACCGAGTCCCCGCCAAGGGTCAGGTGATTCCCGCCCCAGAGGCGGGTGCGAGAGTAGTGTTCACTTCACATTTTGTTAGGCGGCTAGGGTTTCCACTCCACCCCTTTGTTCGGGGTCTGTTGTTCTTCTACGGGCTAGATTTCCATGATCTAGCCCGGAACTCAATCCTTCACATATCCGCTTTCATAGTGGTATGTGAAGCTTTCCTCCGCATCCCTCCACACTTCGGCTTATGTCTTAAAACATTCAACGTGAAGCCGAAGGTGCTGGATGGGCAGCATGCGGAGTGCGGGGGCGCCATGATTAGCAAGCTCCCGAATGCGACTTGGCCAAAAGGGTCATTCGTAGAGACGAACAATGTCTGGCAGAAGGAGTGGTTCTACATCACCGAACCCCGCAACACCAAATGGGCGGCGGAACCTGCTTTCAGATCCAGACCCCCACAGAGGTTGACCTCCTGGACCAAAAAGGGCCTAGACTGGGGGTCTCAAACTGAGGTGACGACACTCCAGGGTCGTGTGTCCGGCGTGATCTCCAAGGGGCACCTGCTCTCATCCGTGGTCCAGGTAATGCTGGCCCGGCTTGTTCTCCCTTGCCAAAGCCGTGACTCCTCTCTATGGGAGTTCAATCCGGCAGGAGATAAGCCTATGAAGCATCTCTTCGGCTTTACGCACAAAGAGATCTGGAAGCATCTCTTCAAGAGCCAAAAGGAGTGGCCGGCAAAAACCGAGGACGCGGGCTTTAGTACCACGCTCTCCGCCCTAGAGGTAATATAAAACTTCGCCGAACATATATTTCCCTTATTTAATGATAACAGGAATTGGAGTTTTTGCGTGATATACAGGGCTGGACGAAGAAGGCAACCCGGATCAATTGTCCGGCGCCTTTCCCAGAAGATCCATAATCGCCTCGACTGACGACATTGTTGGTCCCGGCGCCATACAAGGCGCCGGTCAAGAAGCCCAGGAAGAAGGGCAAGGGGGCCGGAGACAACCCCCACCCTGCAGACAAGAAGTCCGAGGAGATCAACATTCTCTCCTCCGAAGAGGGGGAGGAAGATGATGAGGAGGAGGAAGAAGAAGAGGAAAAATAAGAAGAGCCCCCTGCGCTAGGTAGGGGGAAGAAGAGGGCGGCCTCTGCCGAGGCAGGAACGGCCGCACCCTAGAGGAAGCTGAGCCTCGATGTCAGTTCAGATTCGTCCGAACATAGCTTCGTGGTGAAGCCCAGGGAGAAACCCCTGCCCGAATCATAAGTTTGCCCGGATTAACTGCTGCACCTTTAGCATTTTTATGCTTACTTGGTATTTCTCACCTACTGGCCTACAGCCCTCCCAGAGGACACCCCGACGCCTCATTATCGGAGGGGAACTCTCTAGCGCGTGGAGAGATGGAGAGTGACCCGCTGGTCCGAGCTCCATCGCCCATGATCGGCGGGGACACTGAAGTGTCCTCCCAGTGGGTGTCCTCTTCCCAAGGCGATGAAGGCGGGGTAGGTGACGGGGCGACGGGGGGTAATACCTCGGCCGCCACCGACCATGGGGAAACAACCCCCATGGAAACCGAAGACGGGAGGGGGGTGCAAACAATCCGGGGCCCTCCCGAACATTGACCCGGAGCCTAGTGCGGCTCCGGGGTCCGAAGACCAGACCCCTTAGGCGGGGGTGGATACGACGGCGCCCAGAGTCAATCCGGAGGCGCCAGACCCTATGGAGGGAGCACTGCAAAGTGCTTCCATCATGGATGAGCACCGCACCGTGATGGGTGCGGTGATGAATAAGATTCAGTCCGTCAAGGGCGGATTGAATGAAGCCTTCAACAGCCTGTTAACGGGCTTTGAGGTAAGCAATGTAATGCTCTTTATGGAACTTTATTTGTTTTAAATACACATATATAGCCAGTAGCCCCTGATGCTTTGTGTGATTCTGAAGAGAATCGGACGAAGTATCCATAGTATAGCATACTTACAGAGCTGGACTATTGTGCATGCTTCACTAGTTGCGGCAACTGCACAAGATGCGGAGGTTGCCGAACTAAACCGGAAGCTCTTATTGGCCAACGCGGACCTCGATCGCGTCAATCAGCGTTTTGACGAAACGCAAGGTATGCGGATTTTAAGAAATTAAGATGTCAAGAAGACTAATTAATATTAATTGAGTATGGGTATAAACTCTGTTATGGTATTCTGTATTACACAGTTGGCACCACTGAGCTCGACGCCCTCAAGGGCGAGCTCACGAAGGCCAAGAAGGAGGCGAGGTGAGCAAGGCGATCGCTGATAAGGCGGTTGCCGATCTAGAGGCCGAAAAGGCCGAGTGCGAGAAGCACCAGGCTCGGGTGTCCGAAGTCGAGGTTGAACTCACCGATGCCATTCTCAATTGTGAGGCATTGGAAAAGAAGGCTTCGGAGCAAGCATCCCAGCTTACTGCGGCAGTGAAGACTGCCCAGGATGCGTGAGTCGAGGCGCGCAGTGCCTATGAGAAAATCAAGCAGGCGCGACAAATAGCATCTAGTAAGACATTTCTCTTACAGAGCATCTTAGGAGGGCAGAAGTATCTTGGGCTGACACGGTTATGGAGTTCTCCAGGCGTGTTTGCTGATCTTCCAAGGAGCAGTGCTGACGGTGCCCAGTACTTCCGAGCCCAGGAGGGGAACGACACGGAGAAGTTGTTTTGGTCGCAGTTCTATGCGCCAAAACATCTGGTGCCCCTCAACGACCAGATGAAGCAGTTGGTCGAGCTGCACAACATGGCGGGTTCGGCCATGAAGGACTTAATAGTCCGGCTATGGCCCGCTGATCCAGTCCCAAGTAGTTACTTCGGATTGGTGAAGCGGCTCATCGAGGCGAGTCCGCGGGTTGACGCATTGACGCGTTCAACCTGCATAGAAGGTGCTCGGATGGCCTTCGCTTGTGTGAAGGTGCACTGGGCGAAGATGAGGGCGGAGCATATAGCTACCGCTAGGCCGCCCGCAGGCCAGGAGCACCGCAAGCCAGAGAAGTACTTCGAGGACGTCATAGAAGGCGCCCGCCTTGTAGCAGGCCAGTGCTCGAAGGATGTTATCTTCGAGTAATTGTATCTGGATGTAAAGACTTTAAGCTTATGAATTCGATGTATATAAATTTTGCGCTATTATAATATAAGCGTCTTTTACCTCCTGTGTGACTGTTTATGTAAATATGAAAGTTTCAAGTCGTCGGCTTCAGCCCCCATGTACATAGTACTGGGGTGTTCGGTCATATGCATATACACTCTTTATCCAACGTCTTGGTCCGTATAGGAGGTGTATGTGGAGCGAACCACGCAATCAGACTATGTGGCGTTATTGCTTTCACTTAGTCGTAGGAGTTTGATGGGGCTAGGTACTAGCCCCTGCTGCGGATATGATATTCCTTACTTGAGGTATCCAATTGCACCTGACTGGGCGAAAAAACCAACCCTTCATATAACACGGGGTAGATCTCTATCAATCGTAGTATAAAACTAAGTCGCCGGATTGAAGACCAGGTTCTCGCCTATCATGACGGTCAGTTCTCGGCTTTCTCTACCGGGGTAGTTGACTGGACGAGCCAGAAGTACAATCACAGTAGTTCTCCCTTTACACCCCAGCCGAACAATCGGGAACATAGTGGTAAGCACAGGAGCCGGGCAACCCAACTATTGACCCAAGACATGATTCGGAACTGATGCGTATAAGTCAAACATCCAGGACGCCGAACACTCCCTATAGGTGTTCGGTCTTTTCGACATCTACCGGGCTGAATATAGCCCCTTGTAATGGAGCCTTATTGACAAGGCACATGTGGCAATCTGATGTGGGGAGAGAACATTTATGGTGAGTGAATAAAACTCCAAACATAATGCGAATCAAGCTGCTCTATTGATATCCCGTTGTAGTACGGTGAGCCGTAAGCTTAAAGATAATGCCGATAACTTTCTTGGACATTTTACATGCCAGAAAAGTATATATAATAAGAAAGAGAAAAAAGGTGTACAAAGGGTCTTAATCTAAAAAGAAACCTTAGCACGGGTCCCTGCTGCACATCTGCGCCATTTCCTCCTCTGTAATGTGTCCTTGAAGGGGTGGGAGTGTGATGGCCGTCTGTAAAAAGAAAAGAAAATCCAGTGTGGCCATAACAAGAATGGTTCGTTTAATGAACCTAAAAATATAAGTTTAAAGTCCGAATAGGGTCGAGCCAAACTATGGACTATATGAAGTGTGCCCCAGCACCGCCAAGGGATTTTTAAGGCATAATTATGCACTCGAGGTACATATGATATCATCTTATGGGGCATTCGATGGGGGCGTGGCTGCTAATCTAGCTCAGGTTCATCTGAGCTGCCGCACTGAGCCGTGTGCCAGACACGTTTAGTTATGTCCGCGACCGATAGATTATCCGGCTTGAATATGCCGTTTTGGACTTCGGCTACTAAGGTCGTAGTGTTCTCCTCCGTACGGAGAGAGCGCTCCATATTTCCATTGACCGTGATGACTCCACATGGTCCAGGCATTTGAAGCTTTTGATAAGCATAATGTGGGACTGCATTAAAGTGGGCGAAGGTTGTTCTATCGAGTAGAGCATGATAGCCACTTCGGAATGGAGCTACGTCGAAGAATAATTTTTCGTTTCGAAAGTTATCAGGAGAGCCGAATACGACCTCCAATGTTAAAGAGCACGTGCAGCGGGCTTCTATGCCCGGTATCACTACTCTAAAGGTCGTGCTGCTTGGCTTGATTCTTGACGGGTCTATCCCCATCTTGCGGACAATGTCCTGATATATCAGACTAAGACTATTGCCGCCGTCCATGAGGACTCGGGTGAGATGATATCCATTGATTATTGGGTCGAGCACTAGGGCGGTCGAACCCCCATGATGAATACAAGTTGGATGATCCCTACGATCGAAAGTGATCGGGTACGCCGACCATGGGTTGAATTTGGGGGCAACGGGCTCAACGGCGTAGACATCTCGGAGTGCGCGCTTGCACTCCCTCTTTGGGATATGAGTGGCATATATCATGTTCACTGTTTTGATCTCTGGTGGAAATTTCTTCTCCCCCCTGTATTCGGCTGGCGAGGTTCCTCCTAGTCTTTGCTCTGAGTCCCCTTCCCCTTGTGTTCGGCATTGAACTTGCCGGCCTGTTTGAAGACCCAACAATTACGGTTGGTATGGTTTGCAGGTTTATCCGGGGTGCCATGGATTTGGCAGGGCCTATCTAATATTTTGTCCAAACTAGATGGACCATCTTTGTTGCCTTTAAATGGCTTCTTCCGTTGACTGGGTCTGGAGCCGCTGAATCCGGCGTTTACCATTGTATCATCTGGACTTCCAGCACTGTTTTGACATTTGTTTTTGTTAGGTTATGGCTTTCCATTGCCGTCCCTGGCCTCAGATGTTCCAGGGTTACTGGTGCTGCTACGAGCTAACCAGCTATCCTCACCCGCGCAAAAGCGGGTCATAAGTGTAGTTAGGGGGCTGCCATTGTCCTCGGCTTTTCCTGTCCGAGGTGTCTGGCTAGCCATTCATCCCGGACACTGTGCTTGAAGGCCGCTAATGCTTCAGCGTCCGAACAGTCGACAATTTGGTTCTTCTTAGTGAGAAACCGATTCCAAAGCTTGCGGGCTGACTCCCCAGGTTGTTGGATGATGTGACTTAAATTGTCAGCGGCCGGGGCGCGGACATTGGTCCCTTGAAAATTGGCCCGAAAAGCGTCCTCAAGTTCTTCCCAACTCCCAATGGAGTTCTCTGGGAGGTTGTTTAGCCAGTACCGAGTTTGTCCTTTCAGCTTGAGGGGTAGATATTTAATGGCGTGGAGATCATCTCCTAAAGCCATGTGGATGTGAAGAATAAAGTCTTCTATCTAGACGGCAGGATCCGTCGTTCCATCGTACGCTTCGATGTTCACAGGTTTAAACCCTTCTGGAAAATCATGATCCAACACCTCATCTGTGAAGCACAGAGGGTGTGCGGCGCCTCTATATTTTGCTATGTCAGGGCATATGTCCGATGGTTGTGATGTTCGGTATTGACCCCGAACTAGTGTATTACCAGCGCAATTGGCTTGATAGCCGCTGTCCCGTGCAGGAGCTCGGTCCCTAGGTCCATAGATAGACCTGGTCTTGCTAGCTCTTTTGTTCAGGTCCTCACAAAGATCGTGTTTTCAGACTTGAGCCGTATCCTCCTTTCCTTTACGGGATGGGGGCGCATGCTTGTGTACGTCGTTTCTAGCAACTATGTCCCGTCCGCGAGGTGGTCGGTCCGGCTTATCGGCGGTGTTATTCTTCGGCGGTATAGGCGCAGTGGCCTCGTCGTCGAATTCAGGCAGCAGTTTGTGCTTAGGATAGCCTTTGGTTTGGCCGTTATAGCCATGTTTCTGTTTAGCGTCGAGCACTTCGTTCCATCTATCATTGAACATGTCCTGTGCGGCTCGTAGCCGTCTCTGCTTCTTTTTCAAGCTCCTTGCGGTGGCAATAAGCCTCCGGTGGAAGCGCTTCTGTTCTGAAGGTTCTTCTGGGAAAATGTATTCGTCGTCGCCTAGGCTAACCTCTTCTTCAGAGACAGGTTCATAATTGCTGTCTTCGGCATCGCTGTCATTGGACAGCGGTTTTGGACTCTGTTCGCCGTCCTCTCGCTCCTCCTGCTCCATCGCTGGGCATGCGGGGTCTTCAGCTTGTTCCGGAATATCACTGTCATTAGTCATAGTGTTGTTGTCCTTTCCTTTACGGGATTTAGTTCGGCGCGTGGGACGCTGGCGTTTGGGAGATTCTTCGACAGGCTTGTCCTCTAAGGGATTGTTTTTGCTGTCGCCCTCCTTCTCCTTAGGTTTGTCCACCATGTATACGTCGTATGAAGACATAGCTGTCCACCGTCCGGTTACGGGCCGGGCTTGGTCTTTATCTGCTTCGGTTTCGAGGTCCATATCTTCGAACTCTTCGGAAGTATAGTCAAGTAGACCGGTTAGATCTTCGACCGTGGCTACCAAGTGGGTGGTGGGTGGGGGTAAAATTCTCCGTCGGCCTCCAGTTTGAACCGGATACAATGCGGCTGTGCGTCCCCATCTAAGGAGAGGGATCTTAATGACTTTAACATGTCACCAAAGGGTGAGTGCTGGAAGATATCTGTAGCACTGAATTCGGCGATAGACGCCAGATTGAGCTCAAAGGGTGTGGATGCGCGTGATTCGGAATCCGATGCCGGAGTTGAGTCCGGGGTTCCGATAACACTGATCCCGCGCATAGTTGGGTCCGTGTGTGGCTCCAGCGCCATGGAGTCTGCGGCTTCCGTGGCGGGGTTGAGCTTCTCGTCCTCGGGCGACACGACATGTTCCGGATCTAGGGCCAGAACTGCTATAGGTGCCATTTCCTGATCTGATGATAGAGCTAGATCATGTTCATCGTGTTGGTAGAGAGAGGTTGCCGCGGGCTCGAATCCGTCGAAGATCAAGTCTCCGCGGATGTCACCAGCGTAGTTTATGCTTCCGAATCTGACTTGATGGCCAGGGGCGTAGCTCTCGATCTGCTCGAGGTGGCCTTCAGTGTTGGCGCGAAGCCGCCGAACACGAAGAGTTGTCCAGGAGGGAAGATTCCCTCGGTGTTGCCGTCATTGTTGATGACGCGATCCATCAGTCCTTCGGTCGACGACATAGTGGAACTCTCAATGAAAGCACCAATGTCGGTGTCAAAACCCGCGGATCTTGGGTAGGGGGTCCCGAACTATGCGTCTGAGGATTGACGGTAACAGGAGGCTGGGGACACGATGTTTACCTAGGTTCAGGCCCTCTCGATCGAGGTAAAACCCTACTTCCTGCTATATTAATATGGATGAGTATGTGAATACAAGAGTTGATCTACCTCGAGATCGTATGGGCTAAACCGTAAAGTCTAGCCTATGAGGATTTGTGATTCTCTATTAGCCTCTACGGACTAAACCCTCCGATTTATATACACATCGAAGGGGCCTAGGGTTTGTACATAACATCTTGCAGAGGAAGGAAAGATTACATCCGAACCTAAAACTTGCCATTATACGAATACAGGAGTCCTATCTGGATACGAGAGATGATCTTCGACTATGATCTTCACGGCCCACCAGTCCGGCCCACCAAGAGTTATATAGCCTCCCGAGGACCCCTCTATCCAAGACTCCCTCACAGCCTACCACTAGATACCGCGACCGTAGACCACTCATCCACGCCAACCTGAAGCAAACGGAGCCGTCTCCTGCCGTCCACCCTACCGCCAGAGATGACGGCAGTAGCCTATGCAACCCTACTGCCATAGACCCTGGCGGTAGGGGCCGAATCTTTATAAGCCCGCGGGGGCCGGCTCGTGGGGCCCACCCATCAACCAGCCCCCATCTTCTTGTCTCCAAAACCGCGCGGCGTCGCAAGAACAAAGAGAACAAGCTCTCTCTCATCCCCTCTACTCACCCCTTCGATCTTCTTCGTTCTGCCACCATTTTTGCGGATCGAGATGGCTCCGAGATGGGAAAAGTAAGCTCTCTCAATCCCTCCAATTAGTTCTACTCGGAACGCTTTTAACTCGATGCATTATTGGGTGCAAATAAACCCCATCTTCTTAATTTATTTAAATCTTAGAATTGCATAGGCTGATTGTGTATGATGTATAGGGTTCAATATGAACTCTAATAACTAGTTGTGGAGATTATATTTAGTTTTTGTATGAACCCTAGTTTTTATATGAACCCTACTTGGAGATTCAGCTTTTTTTGAACAAATTTTTACATGATTGATGTTGTAGGGATTGTAAGTAGTTGCCTACATATGATTGAATTATGTACATGCATATATTTTGAACAAGTTGTCATATTATGGATTTTGTCGAAATATGTATATGCATTTTTTTGAACAAATGATGATATGATATGATGCATGTTGGAGGAATTTGCTTTGATATATGATGTATTTGGATGCAATACGATGCAAGTAGTGGCCGTTGTTGGAGAAAAAATTGAACCATCAAGATGAACCTAGTTCATAATTTTTGCAGTAAGAAAAATTATGATATGATGCATTGTTGAATGTTTTTGAATGAGAGATGTTGGTTGAATATGATTCATTCCAATTGATCATTTATATTGGTTGAATATATTATGGTTAACGAATGTTGGTTGAATAAGTGATGAATGATGAAAAATGATATGATTCATGACTGTTGAATATGATTTCATTTATATTTGGACTTGATATGTTTCATGTTCGTTCAAAATCATACTAGTTGGTTGAAAATGACATCATTTCCAATTGTTACAGGTGCCCCCCCTTGCGTCAGAAATCAGGGTCAAGTACACCATGCTTGATCATGCTTTTGACAACGGCCACCGCGCCCGTTTTATGGAGAACGGAGTGGTAATGTCTATCATCAATTTGTTATACTGTTTATTATGACAGAATAAGTCACTAAGAATTCTGTTTACATTTTGACATATGCTCCCCACATTGCGGATGAGGTGCCACATGAAGGCCGTGCAGATGCAGTACAACGAGCACTACACTCCGTACTTCAGGAGAGCACATATATTGGTTTTTTTATTCGGTTCAAAAGACACCCGCCGACACTCGTCTACTCGGCCCTCACGACATTGATCGACCGGTGGTGCCCTGAGACGCATAGTTTCCATCTCACCTGTGGTGAGATGACAGTGACTCTCGAGGACTTCAGCATGATCACGGCCCTGCCCATACATGGCCATGCTCTCATTGGGCGAGTGGAGAGGGCCAATTGGCAGGAGAGAGTGATCGCCCTCATTGACGACTGCCCTCCCATGAAGGGGAACATAACATCCGGTGTGCGACTCAAGTGGCTCCTGGAGAACTGGTCAGTATGCCCACAATATGCCGAGGAGCGGACCATGGAGCAGTACGCGAGGGCCTATTTGTGGTACCTTCTGACGGAGGTCGTCTTTCCAGACTGCTCGGGGGATTGCACCCTATGGATGTATCTCGGATTCCTGGAGGACTGGGATGCTGGGTGCGGCTGGGGGTCCACCAGCCCAGCTTACTTATACCGCTCGGTAAGATAAAAGTATTAGTACTCGTTTTTCGACCTATGTATGTCGTTTGAGATTATGTTATCTGATCATCATCACATCATGTTCGCAGCTGGATGACGCGATGCAGAGGACCGAAGAGACCTCTGGCATGTGTGGATTTGTTTGGGCCCTTTCAATTTGAATGTGGGACCGCTTTCCGGTCGGCCGTCCAGAGAGAGTTCGCTCGTGTGCATGGATGGATTATGGCCTCGAAGGGGACAGTGCTCGATACCCGACAGTCGCGTACGCATGGGACAAGGTGAAGGTCTACACGGGCAAGGCCAGTACGCTGTACATGCTCTTCAGTAACGAGTTGGACAACCTAATAGAATTTCAGATATACCAAGTAGCTTATCACTTGTTTCGTAGCAACTTTCGTTGTTCTTAACAATCCTTCTATAGGTTAACTGGAGGCCGTACCATAACCAAGAATGGTGGTTCGAGCTCAACTCGATGTGCGAGGAGGGTCGGCTTGCCAGGCGGTGCATTGTGCCCTTGATATGTGTGTACGCCGTCGAGTGGCACTTACCACGGTGTGTGGCAACACAGTTTGGGATCTTCCAACATACCCCATCGAGTAAACCCACCAACACCGGCGGCTCCGCCCTACACTGGTGAGGACATTGTTCTCTACTTGTTGTGTTTTCGTTTGTATTTGACGTTGTCATGACGTCCGCTGCTTCTCTATGCCTGCCAAGAAGAATAGAAAAAATTGTTAGTCCATCATAGACTGGGGGCAGGAGCACAAGGACCACCTGCTAGCATGGGACGAGAGGAGGTATCGCAAAGACGACGAGAGGAGAGTGGCTGACTTGATCGCCTACCGTGAAGACCACCTGAGGTGTTATGACGATGGTGTCAAGTACCTTATACGCCTGAGGCCGCAGTGGATAGAAGATGAAATCGCTGAATTGGAGGAGAATGACAGCCAGGACGTAGCCTACCGTGGCGGGCTCAGAGATCTGGAAGGTGATTTCAGGGAGTATGTGCCCCTGATGAACAGAGTGGTAAGTGGTGTTCTCATTTAATTAGAGCTATGAGTGGTTGGTTGAAAACTTGGAATTTAACACAATGCTTACATGTGTAGGCTTCAGAGTTCAACAGAAGTATTATTGAAGGATCGAACGCGCTTTCGTATGAAGCCGGAAATGTGGAATCCAACACCAAGATGAGGGATACAATGAAGGTAACATCGACCTTCCTTAGCCATGTTATAGTATTGTAGAAGCTTACCGCCGTGAACCCTGGGCATGCTTGAGTTGATCCTTATTATGTTTTTGCTTGTTTACTATTGCAGAAATTCCTGACCCATTGTCGTAAGATAGTGGGTATGCTTGGGTGCACTCGCGCGGCCAGCGTCCATGATCCTGCTCATGGAGGGTCGATGCGTGTCATCGCTTCATCGAGCCACGCAGGCGGAGCTTCATCGATCCATATCGTCGGAGACTCGTCATCTCATGTTGTTGAGCACCAAGATGAAGAAGATTATGACGACGAGGACGAAGAAATGGAGGAGGAACAACAAGAGGAGGAGGAGGAGGAGGAGCAAGAGTACGTCGATGATGACGGTCCTCCACTGACGCATCCAACCCAGGAGAAGAGGGTATCTCATTCATACCAAGATGTTTTGAGCCCATCCTTGTTTCAGAAAGCGGTTCCTCGTCGTCGTTGCGCGAAGAAGCCGGACGAAGGCCGCTCAAAGAGAAACGAGGAACGTACCGCTAAGAGGGGTAGGGGCAAGTGATAGGTCGTCTTGGTGATGTCATTTAGTGCAACTAGTTGTGAGCAAGAACTTGTATGCTATGTTAGTGATGTCTATTTGGTACCTTTAAACTCTGTAGGTGATGTCGTTTTGCTACTTTCCAACTATGTTGAACATATTTTGACATGTCAATTTGCTATCTACAATGTGTCAAACTATCATGATATGCTATCTACAATGTGTGGACCATTATATTTGCTATCTAATTGTTGTGTTGTTTGTATTTTCGTGAAAGGACCAAAGAAGTTGTGTAGGAAATAAGTGCCAAATACCCTATTGCCGAGAAGCATGGCGGTAGGTTTAGATAGTCTACCGCCGAGCCCCCTGGCGATGGGGTATGGCTACCGCCTGGGAATATGCATTTCTCGTCACAGTACCTAAGGCGTGTGCTGTGACCCTACTGCCAGGGTCCGCGGCGGTAGCCTTAGCTAGCCTACCGCCGTAACATATGGCGGTAGGGCCGTTACGCCATGTGGCCTCAAAGCGGCTGGCTGGCGGCCGCCGCCGTCAACATACCGCCGCTACCGATGGCGGTAGGCAGCACACGCCTACCGCCGTGGTCTCTGGCGGTAGCAAAATGGTCAGATCCCAAAATGGGTTCGAACATGGGTCAGATCTCGATTTTATTTTACAAAAGGGTCAAAACATGAAATTTTATTGCTGCATGGATGTGGAGCTCCTCTTCTGGGCGAGTCAGGAGGCCAAGTTGTCGGAATCAAAACCGACGGATCTCGAGTAGGGGGTCCCGAACTATTCATCTGTGGATTGATGGTAACAGGAGGTTGGGAACACGATGTTTACCCAGGTTCAGGCCCTCTCGATCGAGGTAAAACCCTACTTCCTGCTATATTAATATGGATGAATATGAATACAAGACTTGATCTACCTCGAGATCGTATGGGCTAAACCCTAAAGTCTAGCCTATGAGGATTTGTGATTCTCTATTAGCCTCTACGGACTAAACCCTTCGGTTTATATACACAACGGAGGGGCCTAGAGTTTGTACATACCATCTTGCAGAGGAAAGAAAGATTACACCCGAACCTAAAACTTGCCATTATACGAATACATGAGTCCTATCCGGATACGAGAGATGATCTTCGACTATGATCTTCACGGCCCACCAGTCCGGCCCACCAAGAGTTATATGGCCTCCCGAGGACCCCTCTATCCAGGACTCCCTCAGTAGCCCCTGGACCTGACTTCGATGACGATGAGTTCGGCTTCCGTATTGTCTTCGGCATTGCAAGGCGGGTTCCTTCTTCCAAATATATCTTCTGCAAAAAGGTGTATTGTGTTCGGCTCTGCAAGGTTAGTACAACCCTTAGCCTCGAAGGCAAGGCTATTAAAAGAAAATGAATAGTGTGTCTCTACTGACAACTTTTGGCGAAGCGTTGTGTCCATCCCACTAATATATCGAACCGTTTTATTTGGTCCTGGTTTCGCGTTTCGAGGCATATCCTCATTGACACGTCTTATCATAATAGATATCGTGCCCGCTTATTGTGGGATCCTTATCAATATGACGTGAGCATCCACACCACGCATTATGCACGTCGGCTTTGGGAACCGGCTAGGTTCATGGCTAAAGTGGGGGGACGTTCTGTATTCACAGCGTTATAAAAGGATACCAATCCCTTTCAACAGCCCCACGCTTTCCTCAAGCTCGAGCTCTCCTACTTCCCTAGCCCCAGCATCCTCATCTCTTGCGCCCACCGCTCTTTGTCCCTCAACCACCACTTCCTTCCCAGCAATGGCTGGATCCGACAGTAGAGGCAAGTGGGAGGCCTCCACGGTGACTGAAAAAACCGTGGAGGATCTGAGGAGCGCGGACAATCTCGCCGCCGATATCGCGCACCGAGTCCCCGCCAAGGGGCACGTGATTCCCGTCGCAGAGGCGGGTGAGAGAGTAGTGTTCACTTCGCATTTTGTTAGGGGGCTAGGGTTTCCACTCCACCCCTTTGTTTGGGGTCTGTTGTTCTTCTACGGGCTAGATTTCCATGATCTAGCCCCGAACTCAATCCCCGCTTTCATAGTGGTATGTGAAGCTTTCCTCCGCATCCCTCCACACTTCGGCCTATGACTTAAAACCTTCAACATGAAGCCGAAGGTGGTGGATGGGCAGCACGCGGAGTGCGGGGGTGCCATGATTAGCAAGCTCCCGAATGCGACTTGGCCAAAAGGGTCATTCGTAGATACAAACAAGGTCTAGTAGCAGGAGTGGTTCTACATCACCGAACCCTGCAACGCCAAATGGGCAGCGGAACCTGCTTTTAGATACGGACCCCGGAGAGGTTGACCTCCTGGACCAAAAAGGGCCTAGACTAGGGGTCTCAAACTGAGGCGACGACACTCCAGGGTTGTGTGTCCGGCATGATCTCCAAGGGGCACCTGCTCTCATCCGTGGTCCAGGTAATGCTGGCTCGGCTTGTTCTCCCTTACCAAAGCCGGGACTCCTCTCTATGGGAGTTCAATCCGGCTGGAGATAAGTCTCTGAAGCATCTCTTCGGCTTTACGCACAAAGAGATCTGGAAGCATCTCTTCAAGAGCCAGAACGAGTGGCCAGCAGAAACCAAGGACGCAGGCTTTAGTACCGCGCTCTTCGCCCCAGAGGTAATAGAAAACTTCGCCAAACATATATTTCTTCCCTTATTTAATGATTACAGGAATTGGAGTATTTGAGTGACATATAGGGCTGGACGAAGAGGGCGACCCATATCAAGTGTCCGGCGCCTTTGCCCGAAGACCCAGAATTGCCTCGACTAACGGTGATGCTGGTCCCGGTGCCATACAAGGCGCCAGTCAAGAAGCCCAGGAAGAATAGCAAGGGGGGCAGAGACAGCCCCCGCCCTACGGACAAGAAGTCCTAGGAGATCAACATACTTTCCTCCGAAGAGGGGGAGGAAGATGACGAGGAGGAGGAAGAAGAAGAGGAAAAAGAAGAAGAGCCCCTTGTGCAAGGCAGGGGGAATAAGAGGGCGGCCTCTGCCAAGGCAGGCACGACCGCACCCCGGAGGAAGCTGAGCCTCCCTGCCAGTTTGGATTCGTCCGAACATAGCTTCGTGGTGAAGCCCAGGGAGAAGCCCCTGCCCGAATCGTAAGTTTGTCCGGATTAACTGCTGCACCTTTAGCATTTTTGATGCTTACTTGGTATTTCTCACCTGCTGACCTACAGCCCTCCCGGAGGACACCCCGACGCCTCCTTATCGGAGGGGAACTCTCTAGCGCCTGGAGAGACGGAGAGTAACCCGCTGGTCCGAGCTCCATCGCCCATGATCGGCGGGGACACTGAAGTGTCCTCCCAGCGGGTGTCCTCTTCCCAAGGAGATGAAGGCGGGGCAGGTGACAGGGCGACCGGGGGTAATACCTCGTCCGCCATC
Organism: Secale cereale; assembly: GCA_902687465.1. Classification (NCBI taxonomy): domain Eukaryota; kingdom Viridiplantae; phylum Streptophyta; class Magnoliopsida; order Poales; family Poaceae; genus Secale; species Secale cereale. Next base: position 100,103,973 of record LR738709.1, read on the forward strand.
GACCATGGGGAAACAACCCCCATGGAAACCGAAGACGGGGGGCCCAAACAATCCGGGGCACTCCTGAACATTGACCCGGAGCCTAGTGCGGCTCCGGGGTCCGAAGACTAGACCCCCTAGGCGGGGGTGGTAAGACGGCGCCCGGAGTCAATCCAGAGGCGCCGGACCCTATGGAGGGAGCACCGCACCGTGATGGGTGCGGTGATGATGAAGATTCAGTCTGTCAAGGGCGAACTGAATGAAGCCTTCAACAACCTGTTAATGGGCTTTGAGGTAAGCAATGTAATGTTCTTTATGGAACTTTATTTGTTTTAAATACACATATATAGCCAGTAGCCCCTGATGCTTTGTGTGATTCTGAAGAGAATCGGACGAAGTATCCATAGTATAGCATACTTACAGAGCTGGACTGTTGTGCAGGCTTCACTAGTTGCGGCAACTATGCGAGATGCGGAGGTTGCCGAACTAAACTGGAAACTCTTATTGGCCAACGCAGACCTCGACCGTGTCAATCAGCGTTTAGAAGAAATGCAAGGTATGCGGATTTTATGAAATTAAGATGTCAAGAAGACTAATTAATATAAATTGAGTATGGGTATAAACTCTTTTATAGTATTCTGTATTACAAAATTGGCGCCACTTAGCTCAAGGCCCTCAAGGGCGAGCTCGCGAAGGCCAAGAAGGAGGCCGAGACGAGCAAGGCGATCGTTGATAAGGCGGTTGCCGAACTAGAGGCCGAAAAGGCCGAGTGCGAGAGCCGAGAAGCACCAGGCTCGGGTGTCCGAAGTCGAAGTTGAGCTCACCGATGCCATTCTCAAATGTGAGGTATTCGAAAAGAAGGCTTCGGAGAAAGCATCCGAGCTTATTGCGGCAGTGAAGACTGCCCAGGAGGCGCGAGGCGAGGCGCGCAGCGCCTCTGAGAAAATCCAGAAGGTGCGACAGATAGCATCTGGTAAGACATTTCTCTTACAGAGCATCTTCGGAGGGCAGAAGTATCTTGGGCTGACACGATTATGGAGTTCACCATTCATGTTTGCTGATCTTTCGAGGAGCGGCACTGTTGCTACCCAGTACTTCCGAGCCCAGGAGGGGAACGACACGGAGAAGTTGTTTTGGTCGCAGTTCTATGCGCCAAAACATCCGGTGCCCCTCAACGACCAGATGAAGTAGCTAGTCGAGCTGCACAACATGGCTGGTTCGACCATGAAGGATTTAATAGTCCGGCTATGGCCCGCTGATCCAGTCCCAAGTAGCTACTTCGGATTGGTGAAGCGGCTCGTCGAGGCGAGTCCGTGGGTCGACGTATTGACGCGTTCGGCATGCATAGAAGGTGCTCGGATGGCCTTCGCTTGTGTGAAGATGCACTAGGCGAAGATGAGGGCGGAGCATATAGCTACCGCTGGGCCGCCCACATGCAAGGAGCACCGCAAGCCAGAGAAGTACTTCAAGGATATCATAGAAGGCGCCCGCCTTGTAGCAGACCAGTGCTCGAAGGATGTTATCTTCGAGTAATTGTATCTGGATGTAAAGACTTTAAGCTTATGAATCCGATGTATATAACTTTTGCGCTATTATAATAGAAGCGTCTTTTACCTCCTGTGTGACTATTTATGTAAATATGAAAGTTTCCAGTCATTGGCTTCAGCCCCCATGTACATAGTACAGGGGTGTTCGGTCATATGCATATACACTCTTTATCCAACGTCTTGGTCCGTATAGGAGGTGTATGCGGAACGAACGAGGCAATCAGACTATGCGGCATTATTGCTTTCACTTAGTCGTAGGAGTTTGACATGTGGGGCTAGGTACTAGCCCCTAGTACGGATATGATATTCCTTACTTGAGGTATCCAATTGCACCTGGCTGGGCGAAAAAACCAACCCTTCATATAACACGGGGTAGATCTCTATCGATCGTAGTATAAAACTAAGTCACCGGATTGTAGACCAGGTTCTCGCCTATCATGACGGTCAGTTTTCGGCTTTCTCTACTGAGGTACTTCACCGGACAAGCCAGAAGTACAATCGCAGTAGTTCTCCCTTTACACCCTAGCCGAACAATCGGGAACTTAGGGGTAAGCACAGGAGCCGGGCAACCCAACTATTGACCCAAGACATGATTTAGAATTGATGCGTATAAGTCAAACATCCAGGACGCCGGACACTCCCTATAGGTGTTCCGTCTTTTTGACATATAACGGGCTGAATACAGCCCCTGGTAATGGACCCTTATTGACAAGGCACTTGTGGCAATCTGCTGTGGGGAGAGAACATTTATGGCGAGTGAATAAAACTCCGAACATAATGCAAATCAAGCTGCTCTATTGATATCCCATTGTAGCACGGCGAGCCGTAAGCTTACAGATAATGCCGATAACTTTCTTGGACATTTTACATGCCAGAAAAGTATATATAATAAGAAAGAGAAAACGGTTTACACATGGTCTTAATATAAAAAGAAACCTTAGCACGGGTCCCTACTGCATGTCTATGCCGTTTCCTCCTCTATAATCTGTAAAAATAAAAAGAAACCTGGAAAAGAAGAGGAAATCTAGTGTGGCCATAATAAGACTGGTTCGTTTAATGAACCTAAAAAGATAAGTTTAAAGTCTGAATAGGGTCGAGCCAAACTATGGACTATATGCAGTGTGCCCCCAACACCGCCCAAGGGATTTTAAGGCATAATTATGCACTCGAGGTACGTATGCTCTCATCTTATGGGGCATTCGATGGGGGCATGGCTGCTAATCTAGCTCAGGTTCATCTGAGCTGCCGCACTGAGGCATGTGCCGGACACGTTTAGTTATGTCCGCGACCGATAGATTATCTGACTTGAATAGCCCGTTTTGGACTTCGGCTGCTAAGGCCGGAGTGTCCTCCTCCGTACGGAGAGAGCGCTCCATATTTCCATTGACCGTGATGACGCCACATGGTCCAGGCATTTAAAGCTTTTGATAAGCATAATGCAGGACTACATTAAAGTGGGCAAAGGCCGTTCTACCGAGTAGAGTGTGATAGCCACTTTGGAATGGAGCTATGTTGAAGATTAATTCTTCGCTTCGAAAGATATCAGGAGAGCCGAATACGACCTCCAATTTTAAAGAGCCTGTGCAGAGGTCTTCTACGCCCGGTATCACTCCTTTAAAGGTCGTGCTGCTTGGCTTGATTCTTGACGGGTCTATCCCCATCTTGCGGACAGTGTCCTGATATATCCGATTAAGACTTCTGCCGCCGTCCATGAGGACTCGTGTGAGATGGTAACCATCGATTATTGGATCGAGCACTAGGGCAGCCGAACCCCCATGACGAATACTAGTCGGATGATCCCTGCGATCCAAAGTGATCGGACAGGCCGACCATGGGTTGAACTTGGGGGCAACAGGCTCAACGGCGTAGACATCTTGGAGTGCGCGCTTGCGCTCCCTCTTTGGGATATGAGTGGCATATATCATGTTCACTGTTTTGATCTTCGGTGGAAATTTCTTCTGTCCCCCTGTATTTGGCTGGCGAGGTTCGTCCTATTCTTCGCTCTGAGGCTCCTTCACCTTGTGTTCTGCATTGCGCTTGTTGGCCTGTTTGAAGACCCAACAATTACGGTTGGTATGGTTTGCAGGTTTCTCCGGGGTGCCATGGATTTGGCAGGGCCTATCCAATATTTTGTCCAGACTAGATGTACCTTCTTTGTTGACTTTAAATGGCTTCTTCCGTTGACCGGGTCTGGAGCCGCTGAATCCGGCGTTTACCGATGTATCATCTGGGCTTCCAGCATTGTTTTGATGTTTGTTTTTGTTACGTCGTGGCTTTCCATTGCCGTCCCTGGCCTCAGATGTTCCAGGGTCGCTGGTGCTACTACGAGCTAACCAGCTATCCTCACCCGCGCAAAAGTGGGTCATGAGTGTAGTTAGGGCAGCCATTGTCCTCGACTTTTCCTGTCCGAGGTGTCTGCCTAGCCATTCGTCCCGGACACTATGCTTGAAGGCCGCTAATGCTTCAGCGTCCGGACAGTCGACGATTTGGTTCTTCTTAGTGAGAAACCGATTCCAAAGCTTGTGGGCTGACTTCCTGGGTTGTTGGATGATGTGACATAAATCGTCAGCGTCCGGGGGCCGAACATAGGTCCCTTGAAAATTAGCCCGAAAAGCATCCTCAAGTTCTTCCCAACTCCCAATGGAGTTCTCTGGGAGGCTGTTTAGCTAGTGCCGAGCTGGTCCTTTCATCTTGAGGGGTAGATATTTAATGGCGTGGAGATCATCTCCTCGAGCCATGTGGATGTGAAGAATAAAGTCTTCTATCCAGACGGCAGGATCCATCATTCCATCGTACGCTTCGACGTTCACGGGTTTAACCCTTCTGGAAAATCATGATCCAGCACCTCATCGGTGAAGCACAGAGGGTGTGCGGCGCCTCTGTATTTTGCTATGTCATGGCGTATGTCCGATGGTTGTGATGTTCGGTATTGACCCTAAACTGGTATATTACTGGTGTGATTGGCTTGATAGACGCCGTCCCGTGCGGGAGCTCGGTCCCTAGGTCCGTAGATAGACCTGATCTTGCTAGCTTTTTTGCTCAGGTCCTCACGAAGATCGTGTTTTCGGACTTGAGCTGCATCCTCCTTTCCTTTACGGGGTAGGGGTGCGGGCTTGTGTACGCCGTTGCTAGCAACTCTGTCCCATCCGCGAGGTGGTCGATCCGGCTTATCAGCGGTGTTATTCTTCGGCGGTATAGGTGCAGTGGCCTTGTCGTCGAATTCGGGCAGTAGTTTATGCTTAGGATAGCTTTTGGTTCGGCGTTGTAGCCATGTTTCTGTTCAGCGTCGAGCACTTCGTTCCATCTATCATTGAGCGTGTCCTGTGCGGCTCGAAGGTGTCTCTGCTGCTTTTTCAGGCTCCTTGCGGTGGCAATAAGCCTACGGTGCAAGCGCTTTTGTTCTGAGGGTTCTTCCGGGACAATGTATTCGTCGTTGCCCAGGCTAACCTCTTCTTCAGAGACAGGTTCGTAATTGATGTCTTCGGCATCGCTGTCATCGGACAACGGCATCGGACTCTGTTCGCCATCTTCTTGCTCCCCCTGCTCCATCGCTGGGCATGCGGGGTCTTCGGCTTGTTCCAGAATATCACAATCATTAGTCACAGTGTTGTTGTCCTTTCCTTTACGGGATTTAGTTCGGCGCTTGGGACGCTGGCATTTGGGAGGTTCTTCGATAGGCTTGTCCTCCTGTGTGACTGTTTATGTAAATATGAAAGTTTCCAGTTGTCGGCTTCAGCCTACATGTACATAGTACTTGGGTGTTCGGTCATATGCATATACACTCTTTATCCAACGTATTGGTCCGTATAGGAGGTGTATGTGGAGCGAACCAGGCAATCAGACTATGTGGCGTTATTGCTTTCACTTAGTCGTAGGAGTTTGACATGTGGGGCTAGGTACTAGCCCCTGGTGCGGATATGATATTCCTTACTTGAGGTATCCAATTGCATCTGGCTGGGCGAAAAAACCAACCCTTCGTATAACACGGGGTAGATCTCTATCGATCGTAGTATAAAACTAAGTCACTGGATTATATACCAGGTTCTCGCCTATCATGACGGCCAGTTCTCGGCTTTCTCTACTGGGGTACTTGACTGGACGAGCCAGAAGTACCATCGCAGTAGTTCTCCCTTTACACCCTAGCCGAATAATCGAGAACGTAGGGGTAAGCACAAGAGCCGGGAAACCCAACTATTGACCCAAGACATGATTCGGAATTGATGCGTATAAGTCAAACATCCAGGACGCCGAACACTCCCTATAGGTGTTCGGTCTTTTCGACATATACCGGGCTGAATATAGCCCCTCGTAATGGACCCATATTGACAAGGCACATGTGGCAATCTGATGTGGGGAGAGAACATTTATGGTGAGTGAAAAAAACTCCAAACATAATGCGAATCAAGCTGCTCTATTGATATCCCGTTGTAGTACGGCGAGCCGTAAGCTTACAGATAATGCCGATAACTTTCTTGGACATTTTACATGCCAGCAAAGTATATAAAATCAGAAAGACAAAAAATGTGTACAAAGGGTCTTAATCTAAAAAGAAACCTTACCATGGGTCGCTGCTGCATGTCTGCGCTGTTTCCTCCTTTGTAATGTGTCCTTGAAGGGGTGGGAGTGTGATGGCCGTCTGTAAAAAGAAAAGGAAACCTAGAAAAGAAAAGGAAATCCAGCGTGGCCATAACAAGACTAGTTCGTTTAATGAACCTAAAAAGATAAGTTTAAAGTCCGAATAGAGTCAACCCGAACTATGGACTATATGAAGTGTGCCCCCAGCACCGCCCAAGGGATTTTTAAGGCATAATTATGCACTCGAGGTACATATGCTATCATCTTATGGGGCATTCGATGGGGGCGTGGCTGCTAATCTAGCTCAGGTTCATATGAGCTGCCGCACTGAGGCGTGTGCTAGACACATTTAGTTATGTCCGCGACTGATAGATTATCCGGCTTGAATAGGCTGTTTTGGACTTCGGCTGCTAAGGCCGTAGTGTCCTCCTCCGTACGGAGAGAGCGCTCCATATTTCCATTGACCGTGATGACTCCACGTGGTCCAGGCATTTGAAGCTTTAGATAAGCATAATGCGGGACTACATTAAAGTGGGCGAAGGCCTTTCTACCGAGCAGAGCGTGATAGCGACTTCGGAATGGAGCTACGTCAAAGATTAATTCTTCGCTTCGAAAGTTATCAAGAGTGCCGAATACGACCTCCAATGTTTAAGAGCCCGTGCAGCGGGCTTCAATGCCCAGTATCACTACTCTAAAGGTTGTGCTGCTTGGCTTGATTCTTGACGGGTCTATCCCCATCTTGCGGACAGTGTCCTGATATATCAGACTAAGACTACTGCCGCCGTCCATGAGGACTCGGCTGAGATGGTATCCATTGATTATTGGGTCGAGCACTAGGGTAGCCGAACCCCCATGACGAATACAAGTCGAATGATCCCTGCGATCGAAAGTGATCGGACAGGCCGACCATGGGTTGAATTTGGGGGCAACGGGCTCAATGGCGTAGACATGTCAGAGTGCGCGCTTGCGCTCCGTCTTTGGGATATGAGTGGCATATATCATGTTCACTGTTTTGATCTCCGGTGGAAATTTCTTCTGCCCCCCTGTATTCGGCTGGCGAGGTTCGTCCTAGTTTTCACGATGAGTATCCTTCCCCTTGTGTTCAGCATTGAACTTGCCGGCCTTTTTGGAGACCCAACAATTACGGTTGGTGTGGTTTGCAGGTTTCTCCGGGGTGCCATGGATTTGGCAGGGCCTATCTAATATTTTGTCCAGACTAGATGGACCATCTTTGTTGCCTTTAAATGGCTTCTTCCGTTGACCGGGTCTGGAGCCGCTGAATCCGGCGTTTACCATTGTATCATCCGGGCTTCCAGCATTGTTTTGACGTTTGTTTTTGTTACGTTATGGCTTTCCATTGCCGTCCCTGGCCTCAGATGTTCCAGGGTCGCTGGTGTTGCTATGAGCTAACCAGCTATCCTCACCCGCGCAAAAGCGGGTCATGAGTGTAGTTAGGGCTGCCATTGTCCTCGGCTTTTCTTGTCCGAGTTGTCTGGCTAGCCATTCGTCCCGGACACTGTGGTTGAAGGCCGCTAATGCTTCAGCATCTGAACAGTCGACGATTTGGTTCTTCTTAGTAAGAAACCGATTCCAAAGCTTGCGGGCTGACTCCCCGGGTTGTTGGATGATGTGACTTAAATCATCAGCATCCGGGGGCGGACATAGGTCCCTTGAAAATTGGCCCGAAAAGCGTCCTCAAGTTCTTCCCAACTCCCAATGGAGTTCTCTGGGAGGTTGTTTATCCAGTGCCGAGTTGGTCCTTTCAGCTTGAGGGGTAGATATTTAATGGCATGGAGATCATCTCCTCGAGCCATGTGGATGTGAAGAATAAAGTCTTCTATCTAGACGGCAGGATCTGTCGTTCCATCGTACGCTTCGATGTTCATAGGTTTAAACCCTTCTGGAAAATCATGATCCATTACCTCATCTTTGAAGCACAGAGGGTGTGTAGCGCCTCTGTATTTTGCTATGTCATGGCGTATGTCCGATGGTTGTGATGTTCGGTATTGACCCCGAACTGGTGTATTACCGGTGCAATTGGATTGATAGCCGCTGTCCCGTGCAGGAGCTCAGTCCCTAGGTCCATAAATAGACCTGGTCTTGCTAGCTCTTTTGTTCAGGTCCTCACGAAGATCGTGTTTTCGGACTTGAGCCGTATCCTCCTTTCCTTTACGGGGTGGGGGTGCGGGCTTGTGTATGCCGTTGCTAGCAACTCTGTCCCGTCCGCGAGGTGGTCGGTCCGGCTTATCGGCGGTGTTATTCTTCGGCGGTATAGGCGCAGTGGCCTCGTCGTCGAATTCAGGCAGCAGTTTATGCTTAGGATAGCCTTTGGTTTGGCCGTTGTAGCCATGTTTCTGTTCAGCGTCGAGCACTTCGTTCCATCTATCATTGAACGTGTCCTGTGCAGCTCAAAGCCGTCTCTACTTCTTTTTCAGGCTCCTTGCGGTGGCAATAAGCCTCCGGTGGAAGCGCTTCTGTTCTGAGGGTTCTTCTGCGACAATGTATTCGTTGTCGCCCAGGCTAACCTCTTCTTCCGAGACAGGTTCATAATTGCTGTCTTCAGCACCACTGTCATTGGACAACGGCTTCGGACTCTGTTCACCGTCCTCTCACTCCTCCTGCTCCATCGCTCGGCATGCGGGGTCTTTAGCTTGTTCCAGAATATCACCATTATTAGTCACAGTGTTGCTGTCCTTTCCTTTACGGGATTTAGTTCGGCGCTTGGGACGCTGGCATTTGGGAGGTTCTTCGACAGGCTTGTCCCCTAAGGGATTGTTTTTGTTGTTGCCCTCTTTCTCCTTAGGTGTGTCCACCATGTATACGTCGTATGAAGACGTAGCTGTCCACCGCCCGGTTACGGGCCGGCCTTGGTCTACATCTGCTTCGGTTTCGAGGTCCATCCCTTTGAAGTCTTCGGAAGTATAGTCAAGTAGACTGGTTAGATCTTCGACCGTGGCTACCAAGTGGGTGGTGGGTGGGGGTAAAATTCTCCGTCGGCCTCCAGTTCGAACCGGATACAATGCGGCTATGCGTCCCCATCTAAGGAGAGGGGTCATAACGACTTTAACATGTTGCCAAAGGGTGAGTGCTAGAAGATATCTCTAGCACTGAATTCGGCGATAGACGCCTGATCGAGCTCAAAGGGCGCGGATGCGCGTGATTCGAAATCCGATGCCGAAGTTGAGTCTGGGGTTCCGATAACACAGACCCCGCGCATAGTTGGGTCCGTGTGCGGCTCCAGCACCGTGGAGTCTGTGGCTTCCGTGGCGGGGTTGAGCTTCCCGTCCTCGGGCGACACGGCCTGTTTCGGATCTAGGGCCAGAACTACTAAATGTGCTATTTCCTGATCCGATGATAGAGCTAGATCATGTTCATCGTGATGGTAGAGAGAGGTTGTCGCGGGCTCGAATCCGTCGAAGATTAGGTCTTCGCGGATGTCGCAACGTAGTTTATGCTTCCGAATCTGACTTGATGGCTAGGGGCGTAGCTCTCGATCTACTCGAGGTAGCCTTCAGTGTTGGCACGAAGCCGCCGTACACGAAGATTTGTCCAGGAGGGAAGATTCCCTCAGTGTTGCCTTGATACATCTCAAACGTATCTACTTTTCCAAACACTTTTGATATTGTTTTGACCTCATTCTTGCATGATTTGAACTAAACTAACCCGGACTGACGCTGTTTTCAGCAGAGCTGCCTGTATGGTTTTATTGTGTGCAGGAAAACGGATTTTTAGGTATCTCAGAAAAATCCACGAAAAATCACAGAAAATCCACGCACCCGAAGGAACCTGGTGCCAGAAGAGGGACCAGAGGGGGGCGAGGGGGGCTCCAGGCGCCCTGGTGGCGCGGCCCACCCCCTGGCCACGCCGGGAGGCCGCCTGGGTGGACCCCACCTCCCCTGGTGCCCTACTTTGACCCGTATTTTAGCTCGTGACGGAAAAATCCCAGATCAGAAGTTCTTTTCCCAGTTTTCGTCGCGGAGCCGCCGCCACCCTCTGTTCTTCTTCGGGAGGGCTAATCTGGAGGCTGAATTGGCCTCCGTAGAGGGGAGATCGTCGCCATCGTCATCATCATCACCACTCCATCATCCCTCCATGACTTCTCCTTCCATGTGTGAGTAATCCCCTGCTATAGGCGAAGGGGATGGTAGGGATTGGATGAGTTAGATCATGTAATAGTTTGTCAGATCGTTGGGGGCATGTTGCCTATCATCTACTATGGTGTTTATCATCTTTGCTTCAACTTGTTATTCTTAATGCTTGTCACTTAGGGCCCGAGTGCCATGATTTCAGATCTGAACCATATGTGTTTGCATGAATATATTTGTGTTCTTGATCCTATCTATGAGTTGTTTGCACCTATTACGGTTCGGAACCGGCGATCCCAAAAGTGACAGCTTGGGACACCAAAGGGGATGGTCCGTAGTTTGAGGATTACATGTATCCATTGAGTTTATTGCTTTGTTCCGGTGCTCTCTGACAGGAGCACCTTAATCTCCATAAGTTCCTTTTGGCCCCGTTCGTAGCGGGATTGTAGGACAAAAGATGTTGTGCAAGTTCTTATTGCAAGCACGTACAACTACCTACGGGATACATGCCTAATGTTTGATATTTGCCTAGATGATCATTACTTTTCCGTGTGCCTTGCCCCAAGTTGGAATCATGATATATCTCATCCATGCAGCACCCAACCATCCGTCTCCCTAGCCTACAGTGTTTTAAATCCTGCTGGTTACTAGTTGCTACTTTTGCTATTTACTCTTGCTATTTACTTTTGCTGTTTGCTTTTACTATCACTATCATATCACTGTTACCACTTATCTTTTGTTGCAAATAAGTATATTTCAGGTGCGGTTGAATTGACAACTCAACTGTCAAAGCTTATAAATACTCTTTGGCTCCCCGTGTGTCGAATCAATAAATTGGGTTATTCTTACCCGCGAAGACTATCTCGATCCCTTACGGTTGAGGGTTATCAAGTACCGTTTTCTGGCGCCGTTGCCGGGGAGCATAGCAATATTTACAAGTCTAATTGAAGTATCCTACCTGCTGCACTTCATCCGCTATGGGTAAGAAAGGAGACCCCAAGGTTCCGATCTTACTATCCACTACAAGAAGAGGTACTGTTCTGAGCACTAGTGCTACACTTGATTCACCCTCTGTTATGAGTAAGTTTGCCTCACCGCCACCATATGATGCTCCTACTGAATCTGTTACTATGTCTGATACTCTTGATGATGCTTCTACTACTCTTGATGATATTAGTTCACTTGGTTATGCTCTTGAGAAACAGATCGCTGCTGCTGCAAAAAAGTCTGGAATTGAAATTCCTGTTACTCGCTACCCTATTGGTGAAACTTACGATTATCCTAATTTGAGTAAACTCAAGGAGAGAATCCTTGATGATGATTACTATATGCTTGATGAAGATTTATGCAGGGAACTGACAGAGTTTTCTGGCTCTGACCCTGAAGTTATTAAGAAGCTGTTTGAAAAGCACTCTTTGAAGAACAAAACCGTTCCTGATCCTGAATTTGCTACATCTCCTATATGCATTGATGATCCTGATTATAATTTCTCTGTTGATCTTTCACTTATAACTATGGTTGAAGCTGACCCCGTTTATGGCAGAGAAAATGATGATGCTATTGCACACCTGACTAAACTCGGTGAGTTGGGTGGCTTGTTTACCACAGATGAGAAGATACGATACTTTTATGTGACCAAGCTTCTTCCTTTCTCCTTGAAGGAAGGTGCTAAAGCATGGTATGATTCACTCCCATGCTGTTCCATTAAGAGTCCTCAAGACTTAGCTCACTCTTTTGTTGATAAGTACTTTCCTACTCACATGCAACATGCTGCTTTACAAAGAATTTATAACTTTAAACAGTTGCAGGATGAGCACCTCCCTAAAGCTTGGGGGAGGTACTGCGGTCTGATTCGGGCTAGACCAGGACATGAAATCCCTAAGAACGAATTAATCAATATATTTTATGCTGGTCTAATTGATGAATCCAGGTCCTATTTGGACAGTTGTGCTGGTTGTGTTTTCAGGAAAAGAACACCGGATGATGCAGAGGATTTGATGGGCAGGATTGCCAAAAACCATGAAGATTGGTCCGTCCCTGAACCACCTCCACCACCAAAGAAGAGGGGCATGTTTGTTCTAAGCCCCGAAGATATGCGAGAAGCAAAGAAGTCTATTAAAGAGAAAGGTATTAAAGCTAAAGACGTGAATAATCTACCCCCTATTGAGAAGCTGTGTGAGCCTACCACTCACCCTCCTATGGTAGAGGTACACTCTCTTTTAGATTTCAACGCAAGTGACATCCCTCATGGTAAGCCTCCTCATCAATGTTTAGATGAGTTTGATAATTTTATTATGAAACAAAATCATTTTAATAAGAGGATACAAAGTCAATTGCATGATAATTCCCTTGCTATCAAAAGTCTGCTTGATGTTTTAGGTAGAACAGTTAATGATGTTCAATGTCTTGTGAAGCATTTTCATATGGTTCAAACTCAGCTTGAACAAATTTCTAATGTGCAAAAAGATTTGCTTGCTAACAATGCCAAACAAGATGATTTGCAGGCCTTCGGGATTAAGACCCAAGGAGGAACTAGCACTCAAGATCCTCTCTATCCAGAGGGGCATCCGAGGAGAATCGAGCAAGATTCTCAAATGCAGGAAGAAGAAATTGTTGGCTCTCCAAAGAAGAAGAAGAAACATAAGGAGGCTGACAATTCCAATGATCCTATTACAGATGAAGAGCCAGCTGTTGATCCCAACAGTGTATCTATCTCCGATGTTGAGACTGAAGACGGTGCTGAACCTGAAGGTAAGGATAATGAGAAGAATGATCCGCCTGAAGTTCAAGAAGAAGAAGCACCTGACAAACGTAAGAGGTACACTAAAGAAGACTTCATCGCAAGAAAACATGGGAAGGAAAGAGAACCATGGGTACAGAAACCCATGCCCTTTCCAGGTAAGTCCATCAAATCTAAAGAAGAAGAGCATTACAATAAGTTTTGTGAGTGGATTAAACCTCTTTTTCTTCAAATCCCTTTGACTGATGCTATTAAGTTACCTCCCTATTCAAAATATATGAAAGATATTGTCACTAATAAAAGAAAAGTTCCTAATGAAGCAATATCTACTATGCTTGCTAACTACTCTTTCAGTGGCAAGATTCCTGAGAAGCTCGGTGATCCAGGTATACCCACCATTCCTTGCTCCATAAAGAATAATTATGTCAAAACTGCTTTATGTGATCTCGGAGCAGGAGTGAGTGTTATGCCTCTCTCTCTTTACAAGAGGCTTTGTTTAGAGAAACTAATTCCTACAGATATCTCTCTTCAGATGGCTGACAAGTCAACCGCCGTTCCGATAGGTATTTGTGAGGATGTTCTAGTAGAAGTTGCTAATTGTTTGATCCTTACTGATTTTGTTGTGCTTGACATGCCTGAGGATGGGAGCATGTCCATTATTCTTGGTAGACCTTTTCTTAACACCGCAGGTGCTATTATTGATTGTAATAAAGGGAAGGTCACCTTCAATGTGAATGATAAAGAACACACGGTGTATTTTCCAAAGAAGACCGACAGGAGGCATGGCCTTAACTCTATAGAAAATATCGAGACCGTGAAGATTGGAGAATGGGACTGTCCACTACATGTGCATCACAAATACAAAACTATTATGGTGGGGACAATGTCCATCAAAGTAAAGGTTCAGTGATTACTTCGTAAGAGGTGAGACTTTTTGCTCTATATATCGCCTGTTTGTTGGTAAGACTTGATCAACCTTACTAGTAAACATGTTTTATATAGATAAAAAGTTGAACTTGTTATGTTTTCATTTGTTTTTAGTTTTTGTTCTACTTGTTGTACCAAGGGTTTATGTTTTGAAGCTTCACAATACTACTCACTGCTTTAAGTTTTCAGAAAGTTATGCAGCGTTTTGAACTTCGAAAAAATTTCAACAGTGAAGTTTTCAGAAAAATTCCAGAAAAATTAAAATAAAAATTTCCACGTCGGGAGTGAACCAGAGGGACTTGGGGCCAGCCAGGGGGACCCACCAGTGGCTCAGGCGGCCAGCTGGCGCGGCCTGCCCCCTGGCCGCGCCCACAGGGCGCCTGGGGCCGACAAGGCCCCCCTCCAGGTAAGTCTTCTTCCTCCCTCTCTCTTTCTCTCCAAAAACACGCGTTCTGCACTTGTTCTTGCGTTCTTGCTGCTCTTGGAGGAGATTCTTCGATCTCTCTCTACAGCCCATCATTTGAGCTGAGATTTTGAACAAATACTCCCTGGTATGTGACTCCTCCACCCCTCCAATTAGATTTCTGATTGGTGGCTTCATTTGTGAGTATTTAGTAGTTCTTGGTGCTGTATAGATGAGCTTGCATGCATGTGTAGAAAGTTATTTTCCAAGTTTTGATGCAAGTTTATGCCTTGGGCAAGTGAGTTGAGTAGTTTGCCTTAACTCACCTTGTTTTAATCCTCGTTTTTGTAAATTGCCAAAAATTTCAGAAATGAGTTTGTTAGGAAGGGCAAAAGGGTGGCTTGAGAAGAGGAGGCCCACGCACTCCGACCGAGTTACTAGAGCCGCAGCTTCACCATCGACTGCTAGGGTGAGCTATAACGAAGATCATGTGCCCCTAGAGTTGTTGGAAGACACAAGTCCAGCACGTGCGATGACGTTTCCATGTGATGAATTCCTTGAAGCCGCGGGAATCAAGGATGAGTTTTATAATCTTTGTGCTAATGCAGGTCTGACACGGCTCGTCACGTGCCGTGTTACTCAGTATCAAAAACGCACCTCCAGTTTCATTAACAGTTTTAGATATAATCCTGATTCTGGTGCTATTGAGTTTAAAATTTACAATGATCTTATCACCATGACTTTGGGAAAGTTTTGTGAAATAATAGGTGTGCCAAACGTTGGGAGGACGGCTAGGATGACCACTCAGCCCTCCGAGCTGAAAACCGTCTTCAACTCCCTCTGCAGCATGGGTACAAGGGATATTCATCGGTCAAAGATCTCCAGCATCTTATTCCCTCACCTCAGGTATTTTGCATATTATGTTGCTAGAGGGGTGTTAGCTCGTGACAACACGAGCAACACTTCTGCGCCGGATATTGCTATCCTGGCAGCCGCCCTCTCAGGGAGGTCTGATTATAATCTGGGTGCCTTAATTGCTCGACGCCTTGCTATGAACGGTAACAAGGGAGACTTATATAGTGGCGTTTATGCCACACTTATCTTAGAACATCTTGGAGGCACCCCACACCCTGATGATACTCCTTTTACTTATTTAAGCTTTGATCTTGCTGCTATGAAAAGGCATAAGTTTGTTACCATGACTTCTGAGCTTGATAATCTTGTTTATATCTTGCGTTTCGGAACCACCGCGGAACGCGAGATCCGTCTACCTGCACCTCTTTTGTTTAATTTTTCTCGCAGGAACAGATGGTCTTTTGATGTTATCCAGTTCGATGAGTTCATGGCCCAGCATCAGTTTCATAACCCCATGGAGGGGGTTGTGCCCGACGAGGAGGAGCACGGTGAGTTACCACCTTTTCAGGAAGAAACCGCCACCGAGTTTGGTGAAGGGTCTTCCTCTGCTTGGCGTACGGACTCCTCCTCGTGGGAGACTCCGAGGAGTTCGGTGTATGCGCCAGCATCCTTCTACGACCCTTGGACTCACCACTGTTCCCCCGGAGCAGGAGGCTCCTGGGGGCAGTAGCTGCTACCAACTTAGGCCAAAAGCCTAAGCTTGGGGGAGTACGTGCCCCTCTCACTTTTCCATTGTATTATCCATTTTATTCGCTTTGATCTTTTCGAAGTTTTTGCCCGTTCTTCTTTATTTCTCTCTTTGCGAAAACAACAAAAATATTTTCTCTTTCTTTTGCTTTCGTTCAACCTTCGAAATAATCCAATTTTTTTTCCCTTTTTCTTTAGTTTGCTTTATTTTCAGAGTTCAGCTCGAGTCCGTGATGGCATTTAATTATATTTCCTACGTTCGATCGTGCAAGTGACGAGGCAGTAATGACGAAGATCGACTGAAGGGAAGCAACAAGGAAGACCGGTATGAACTCTTCTTGTTTCTACTTTTGTACATATGCCTGTACTTATGATCTAGAGACCAGCTTGTAGCGACATAGTGCTATGTTTACAATGCTCTTCCAGTGGTTCATGCTTTCCTTGTGGCTAGTCTCGAATAGCTAGAATATATAATGTGTTATTGAAATGATCTACATGCATTGCACTTGTAGGATCGAAAGTAGGTCTAGAGGGGGGGGGGTGATTAGACTACTTGACAATATAAAAAATCTGCCTTTTGATCATGCAATGTTTTTGGCAGTTTCACAATTAAGATCAATTCAAGTATCACCCTACACATGCAATTCTAGAGTAATAGCAGCGGAAAGTAAATTGCACATGTAGTAAAGAGAGGTGGAGAAGATCAAACGCAGTTTGGAGACACGAAGATTTTTGTCGTGGTTCCGATAGGTGGTGCTATCGTACATCCACGTTGATGGAGACTTCAACCCACGGAGGGTAACGGCTGCGCGAGTCCACGGAGGGCTCCACCCACGAAGGGTCCACGAAGAAGCAACCTTGTCTATTCCATCATGGCCTACGCCCACGGAGGACTAGCCTTACTCGGGGTAGATCTTCACGAAGTAGGCGATCTCCTTGCCCTTACATACTTCTTGGTTCAACTCCACATCTCAAAGACGGAGGCTCCCAAGCGACACCTAACCAATCTAGAAGGCACCACCCTCCAAAAGGTAATAGATGGTGTTGATGATGATGAACTCCTTGCTCTTGTGCTTCAAATGATAATCTCCCCAACACTCAACTCTCCTCACTGATATGGCTGTGGTGGAAGAAAGGTTTGAGTGGAAAGCAACTTGGGAAGGCTAGAAATCAAGTTTCATATGGTAGGAATGGAATGGCTTGATCTCAACACAAGGGTAGGTGGTTCTCTTCTCAGAAAGTGTGTGGTAGGAGTGGTAGACTTTCTGATGGCTCTCTCCTCGAATGAAGAGGGGGTGGAGGGGTATATATAGCCTCCACACAAAATCCAACCGTTACACACATATTTGAGCCATCTCGGTGAGACCGAAGTGAAAACTCGGTCAGACCGAAAGTTCAAATATAGTGAACGTTGGGATTTTCGGTGGGACCGAAAATACCATCTCGGTGTGTCCGAAGTGAGTCAAAGGTAGGAGCTTGCCATCTCGGTGGGACCGAAATTGATAACTCGGATATTCCGAAGTGATGTCAATTGGTTACAGAAGGTTGGCAGTCCAGTTTCGGTGAGACCGAAACTCAAAATCGGATGGACCGAGAAATTAGGGTTTGGAAGAATAACTGAGGTGGTTCATCTCGGTGGGACTGAGTTTGCAGAATCGGTTTGTCCGAGATTACTTATGAGTGTGTTAAGTAGTGAAGGGTGCTGATAGTTGAGGGAGCTAGATCACCAAGCACTTGAGCAACCAGATCATTAACACAACCTCATCCCCTTTTAATAGTATTGGCTTTTCCTATGGACTCAATGTGATCTTTGATCACTAAACCAAAAATAGAGTCTTGAGCTTTTGCCAATGCTTGTCTTAGCATTTTGAGGGGTCCACTTCTTCAGACATTTCCATACCCATATCATCGAACTTCTCTGAAATGATTCTCAAGTAAATATTAGTTCAATGATATATATGTTGTTATTAGTTACCAAAACCACCCGGGGATTAGTTGCACTTTCAATCTCCCCCTTTTTGGTAATTGATGACAACATATAGATCAAAGCTTCGACAAAAGATATAATCAATGAATAATATCGTCGCTTTGAGAAGTATGTGATAAACAAGAGCTCCCCCTAAATTTGTGCATTATTTAAAATTTGCGTTTGAATGCAAATGCACAATCGATTAGGATTATGGGTCACTCTTCCATGTCACATACATCTTGGTGGAGCGCACAAAATGATAAGAATGAATAACATGCACTCAATCACCAAGACAAGAGTAAATAGCCATACAATAAGGAATAGCATATGATAAGCATTAAGCACACATTAAAGCATAGTATGACTAAGCACTCATTAAGGTAGCATCAAACGTGGTAGCAAGCACACTGAAAGTTTCGAAAGACCAAAAGAAACCAATGTATCTCAAAGAAACCGGCAAAAGAACGAAAGAGCACTCTCTCTCTCGAAGCCCTATGATCTATACAATTTCTCCCCCTTTGGCAACAAGTTACCAAAAAGTTCGAAAAGATATAGAACTAAGCGTCACTGCGGGCTCTGCTGGCGGCTCCCGTCTGGGTAGATGTCGGTGTAGAGATGACTGCATCGGTGAAGACTTCTGCTGATGTCTGCGCTGGAGGAGTGGATGCTGAAGCTGGAGTAACTGCTGGAGCTGTAGCTGGTGCTGAAGTGGTAGCTCTGGAGTCAGTCACTGGGATAGCTGCAGATCTGGATCCTCTGGGAACCTGAGCAGTCTGGCGATGAGAGTCCTGGACTAGATCATCCTGCATGAGTTCTGCTCTCTCCTGCCTTGTTTCCTCCATGTCTGCCTCAAGCTTGTTGACGGACACCTGAATCTCTGTCAGCTTCACGTCCAGAGCGTGGATCTTGTCCTCAACAATCCTCTCAAGGCTCTCCTGAGATTGCTCAATGCTGGCCAGGTGTTGTTCAATCCTCTGGGTAGCTTCAAGAATTTGTTCTCCAAAGCTCTTTGGCTTAGCTGCTGCTGCTGCTGATTCTTTGTCAGCTTTGGCTTTCTTCGCAGCTTCGATTTTGGCCTGTCCTTCAACTGAGGTTGGATCCTCCTCATCCATCACAACTACATTGTCCTCATGCTCTGGCTGCAGTGGCAAGTGCTTCCTATCCAACATGAATTTGCCCGTGCCAAACTTGGCATTGATAAGCATCTGAATCTGCGGGGCAAACCCACACGACCTCTTCTGGTCAGCTGCAGTCCTCTTAATGGTCTCTACCATTAAGTCCATCACCTTGAAAGGTGCCTTCTCATCGAGAATGTGCAGCATGTTGATAGAATAGCCTCTAATGATGCGGTGGTCTCCAGACTTAGGCATCAATGTATGCCTCAGAATAGTGTTAGTGGTGGTCAGACCTGCCTGGAGATAGTACACTGAGCCAAGCTTCCATCCTTCCAAATCAGCAGCGGGGATCTCCTTGTACATGTTCTTCATGGAATCATGACTCTTCTTAGGAATCCCATAGACATCAATGTCGTCCTCTCTCTGCACTGGAGCATTCAGAAGTTCTGCCCATTCTTCAACGGACGAAGAAAACCTTTGACCTTCAGTCATCCAGGTGATCTTGCTATCAGGATAGAAGTGGGCTGTGGCGTAGAACTGCATGATCATCTCGTCATTCCAAGCTGTCAGCTCTTGACCCACAAAATCAGCAACTCCACATGTAGTAAAGCTCTCATGCACATGGGGAAAGAAGTCTCGGTGCTCTTCACTGTCAATGTACTTCCAGTCAACATACCTGGTGTCAGCAACAATGGGCTTCTTATCCATCAGCACAGTCTCATAGAAATCCTGCTGCTCTCTGGTGTGGAATCTGGGGTCCACAGCAGTCCTTCTCCTCACAGCATATGGATCCGACTGTCTCCATAGCCTGAGACCTTTATCCTTCCTTGCCTTCATGTCCTCAGCTTGAGGATGAGCATCATTGTGGAGTGGCAACTTAGGACGGAGCTTAAGCAACACATGCTCTTCATCTGATTCAGACGGTGGCATCTCACCTTTGTTCTTCTCAGAAGCTGGAATGCTTCTGGTTGTTCTCTTGGGCTTGGCTGGAGCTGCCTTTGCTTGAGCAGGCTTCTTGGGCTTAGAGGAGGCTTGAGCCCGAATAGCATCACCCATGAACTTAGCTTTCTGAGGAGGAGGCTGGGGTGCATCTTCTTCTTCTTCTTCTTCAGCAGCTGCATCAACTTGAGGTTCAGCATATACTACCCTCTTCCTCTTGGAAGTTTTCTTCACCTTACTTGGAGCTGGCTCTTCCAAGTTGAGCTTCTTTGCAACAGCTGACTGCTTTACTTTGCTTGTGCCTTTCCTTGACTGCTGCCCTTGGTGCTCTTTGGCAACCACATTCCTCTTTGGCTTGGAGGTAACTTCCTCAGCAACGAAGTCAGAGTCCTCATCATCAGAATTTCTCTTCTTCCTGGTTCTGGTGGCTGCAGGAGGCAAACCACTAGGGGTGCTCCTTTCACCATCATCACTGGAGCTGCTAGCAGGACTTGTATCTGCCTCTGGAATCTCAGCAAAAGGTGACTCAGACCTGTTCTGGCTGTCACTGACATCTGACATGGCTGATAACCTGTGAAAAGATAAGGTATAGGCAGAGTAGAAGAGTTATCACAACTGCAGAGGTTTTTGCAAAAAAAAAAATGAGTTTAAAACTTAGTTTTGAGTTTTCACAGAATGTATTTCGGTCAAACCGATTTTAAGTTTCGGTCATTCCGATTTGCACAACTCGGTTAGACCGAATGATGCCGTGCAATGGCCAGAGGCCAAATCGGTCATTCCGAGTTTCAAAATCGGCTTCACCGAGATGCGTTCCGTGGAAACCTAAACCTAAGAATTTCGCTCGAAACTAAAGGATCTAATCTGATGTTTAGGGAAGATCTCAAACGTGGAAAGATTCATGGCAAGCCATTCGTGCAAGAATTGGATGGGGAGCACGAAAGGGATCGGGACTCACCCTAACTTGGTGGGGTCCCTCTACGGCGGCAACGGCGCGGAGAGGATTACCGTTGACGGCGGCGGAGACCTGCGGCGAGGGCGCACAGGCGACGACGGCGACGATCCGTAGACCAGGGCGACGGCAGCAGGGGAATTGGGGGCGAACGGTTTGAAGAGTTAAATCGCGCGCAGCCCTCAGATATATATATCCCCATACTGTCGGTGGGACCGAGTTGAAAAACTCGGTGTCACCGAGATGTATAACTGCTGTGCAGTTACGCATATCGGTCAGACCGAGATTTTGAACTCGGTTTCACCGAGATGAAACCTAGATCAGTCTAAGAGTTTCGGTTGGACCGAGATGGAAAAGCCGGTCAGACCGAAATGGACTTAGAAGGTTTTGGAAGTTAGCCTTAGACGGATCGGTGGCTCCGAGTGCTCCTCACTCGGACTGTCCGAAAATGACTTGTTCAAAGTTGTGATATGAGCATGAATAGAATTTGAGACAAGAAAGCATAGATAGCTAGGGAAGGTGCTTAGGCATTCTTGTCCATCCATTTGGCCAGAAAAATCAAAACAATCAAAACAACAAATGGATGTCCTTGAATGGATAAAATCATGCATTCAACATGCTCACACAATAAGATAGCAACTGAAATATGTGTCAAACATGCACAACCAACACTCTAGCTACTAGCACACAATTTGTCGATGACTAGGTCATCTATATATGAGTATTTTGACTTAGGAGCCAAATGAGAACATTTGATCATAGGTCATACTCATCGTTTAAGCACAAGTGGGGTTACCACTTTTACATAAAGCATTGATGTGTTCACATCATTTGGAGATGCTTTAGCTCAATTTTTAGAGTAAAGCTCCCCCTAGATGTGAGAACCCCTTTTAAAGGGTCAAACTAACCTTGGGTTGTCGTAGAATACTTCATGTAGATGTTGAAGATGTGGATGCTCAATGTTGATGTAGATCATCAAGAGTTGGGAGCTATCCTTTGGATTAGGGCACTTTCAATACCTACATGGGTTAGTCCCACAAGGAACAAACAAGAATATCCATAGACATAGATTGAAGTTCACAAAAGATGATGTCCATGAAAGCAATGATTACCTTGTCCCTTGACTTACCAACAAGAGGGTTTGTGACTCCATGAACTAGTGCATGATGTGGAAGTTGATTGCACAAGTTCTTGCCAAAATGAATATGAGTGAAGTTTGTTGGCGGAGTCACCCTCAAGAACCTTCTAGTTCTTCTTCTTTGGGATCCACATCATCTTGATGGGAATCCTTGGGGTTGTAGTTGAGCTTGACGAAGTAGAACTTGATGTGTCCTTGGGAACCCACTTGACCATGGCTTGAGGTGCTTCAATGAATGCATCAATCTCCTCTTGAAGCTTGTCCTTGGCCTTTAGCTTGTGGTCTTGTGGTGGAAGGTCATCTTGAGCTTCGGCGTTGAACTTTCGCTCAAAACCAATCCCTTGATTCTTCCGGTGTCTTCCTTGTTTGCGAACAATCTCCTCAAAGTTCTTGCTTCCGGCAAGACTCTTGAAGACACCTTTCTCTATGATTTCCTTCAATAAGCTATTTTCTTGCTCAAGTGTAACTTGGCTTGAAACATTGTTAGTGGAATCAAGAGAACTACTAGAAGCAACAATATTGGATTTAACATTGTTATTGTTACTACTAGAGGAAGAATTTTTCTTATGCTTGTCATGCTTAGTCTTAATAGGTGGCAAGAAATTAGACAAGAGAAGTCGTTTGGCAAGATATGAAGAACTCTTCTTTCGAAGATCGTCATTGATCGCTTTTAGAAACTCATGTTCTTGCTCTAGAGTGAGCTTCTCGAAGCGTAGCTTCTCATGAGATCTTAGGAGCTCTCTATGATCTTCTTGAGTTGTTTCATGAGCTAACTTAAGAGTGTTTAGTTCTTTAGTTAGACGCTCAATCTCCTTCATAGCATTGTCATTCGACTCTTCTCGACTATAAAGACTACTAGCATTTTCATCATTACTAAGCTCACTAGATTTATCATGCAAGAGCTCATCTTCACCAAGCAAGTCATCTTCATCACTATCAAAGTCAATGAATTCAGGGTGTGTTACCTTGGGGCCTTTAGCCATGAAGCATCTTCCAATTCCCTCATTTGGTGAATCAAATAAGTCGTAGGAGTTGGAGTTGGAGGATACGAGTGCAAGTCCGGCAACACCTTCATCTTGACTATAGTCGGAGTCGGAGTGATAGCTTCCATCGGATTGATTGTCGGAGTCGGAGCCGGAGACGCATTCACCTACATGAGCTTGATGTCTTATTCTTGTGTAGCTCCTTGATGACTTGTCTTTCCTTTCCGAATCCTTGCTTCTCCGAGAGGGTCTTCGTTCATAACGATCATCTCTACTCCTTCTCTCTCTCCGAGGTGACTCATCTCTTGCTCTTCTTCTTGGAGATTCTTCTCTTCTCTTGTGGGGAGCCGTACACTCATTTGAGAAGTGTCCGGGTCTTCCACAATTGTAGCAGTTTCGATCACGACTAGAAGATCTCTTTTCATCATATGATCTAGACTTTGAGCTTCTTTCTTTGCTTCTATTCTTGTAGAACTTGTTGAAGTTCTTGACCATTAGGCTTATCTCTTCATTGGAAATTAGCTTGTCACTTGAGGTAGTAGGAGCATCACTTGTAGCTTTGTAAGCACCACTTGACTTGTTGTGAAGCTCTTCCTTGTCCTTAAGTGTCATCTCATGAGCAACAATTCTTCCAATGACTTCAGTTGGCTTGAGGGTCTTGTAGTTTGGCATCATTTGGATCAAAGTGCACACGGTGTCATACTTTCCATCCAAAGCTCTGAGAATCTTCTTAATGATGAATCGGTCGGTCATTTCTTCGCTTCCTAAGCCGGCAATCTCATTTGTGATGAGAGCAAGCCTAGAGTACATTTCAGCGACTCCTTCACCATCCTTCATCTTGAACTTGTCAAGTTGTCCTTGAAGAATATCTAGCTTTGATTCCTTCACAGATTCAGTACCTTCGTGCATTTCAACCAAAGTATCCCAAATCTCTTTAGCATTCTCAAGACGGCTGATTTTGTTGAACTCTTCGGGACACAAAGCATTGAAGAGAATGTCACAAGCTTGAGCATTGTTTTGCAACATCCGCAACTCTTCCGGTGTAGCTTCGCGATCCGGAACTTTTCCTTCTTCAAAGAAATCACCTTGCATACCAACACAAATAATGCCCCATGCGGCTGGGTTATGACCAAGAATATGCATTTTCATTTTATGCTTCCAACTAGCAAAATTTGTACCATCAAAGTAAGGACCTCTACGATAATTACCCTCACTAGACGCCATACTCTCCTAGGTTGTGAAACCAAGCTTATGGAGTCCAATGCAATGGAGACCAAAGCTCTGATACCACTTGTAGGATCGAAAGTATGTCTAGAGGGGGGGTGATTAGACTACTTGACAATATAAAAAATCTGCCTTTTGATCATGCAAAGTTTTTGGCAGTTTCACAATTAAGATCAATTCAAGTATCACCCTACACATGCAATTCTAGAGTAATAGCAGCGGAAAGTAAATTGCACATGTAAAAGAGAGGTGGAGAAGATCAAACGCAGTTTGGTGACACGAAGATTTTTTGTCGTGGTTCCGATAGGTGGTGCTATCGTACATCCACGTTGATGGAGACTTCAACCCACGGAGGGTAACGGCTGCGCGAGTCCACGGAGGGCTCCACCCACGAAGGGTCCACGAAGAAGCAACCTTGTCTATTCCATCATGGCCTACGCCCACGGAGGACTAGCCTTACTCGGGGTAGATCTTCACGAAGTAGGCGATCTCCTTGCCCTTACAAACTTCTTGGTTCAACTCCACATCTCAAAGACGGAGGCTCCCAAGCGACACCTAACCAATCTAGGAGGCACCACCCTCCAAAAGGTAATAGATGGTGTTGATGATGATGAACTCCTTGCTCTTGTGCTTCAAATGATAATCTCCCCAACACTCAACTCTCCTCACTGATATGGCTGTGGTGGAAGAAGGGTTTGAGTGGAAAGCAACTTGGGAAGGCTAGAAATCAAGTTTCATATGGTAGGAATGGAATGGCTTGATCTCAACACAAGGGTAGGTGGTTCTCTTCTCAGAAAGTGTGTGGTAGGAGTGGTAGACTTTCTGATGGCTCTCTCCTCGAATGAAGAGGGGGTGGAGGGGTATATATAGCCTCCACACAAAATCCAACCTTTACACACATATTTGAGCCATCTCGGTGAGACCGAAGTGAAAACTCGGTCAGACCGAAAGTTCAAATATAGTGAACGTTGGGATTTTCGGTGGGACCGAAAATACCATCTCGGTGTGTCCGAAGTGAGTCAAAGGTAGGAGCTTGCCATCTCGGTGGGACCGAAATTGATAACTCGGATATTCCGAAGTGATGTCAATTGGTTACAGAAGGTTGGCAGTCTAGTTTCGGTGAGACCGAAACTCAAAATCGGATGGACCGAGAAATTAGGGTTTGGAAGAATAACTGAGGTGGTTCATCTCGGTGGGACTGAGTTTTCAGAATCGGTTTGTCCGAGATTACTTATGAGTGTGTTAAGTAGTGAAAGGTGCTGATAGTTGAGGGAGCTAGATCACCAAGCACTTGAGCAACCAGATCATTAACACAACCTCATCCCCTTTTAATAGTATTGGCTTTTCCTATGGACTCAATGTGATCTTTGATCACTAAACCAAAAATAGAGTCTTGAGCTTTTGCCAATGCTTGTCTTAGCATTTTGAGGGGTCCACTTCTTCAGACATTTCCATACCCATATCATCGAACTTCTCTGAAATGATTCTCAAGTAAATATTAGTTCAATGATATATATGTTGTTATTAATTACCAAAACCACCCGGGGATTAGTTGCACTTTCAGCACTGTTCATAGTTCGGTATACTAAGGTGGTATTTCCCTTTGGAGAATTTTTGGATTGACTTGGCACATGTTTACACATGTTTAAGACTAAAAAGTCTGCTATGCCTTGATGATCTTTGAGTTTTAGAATAGTTATATCACTTCCATGCCCGATTCAATGTTGCTTTGTCGCTCTGCATGATTATGACCGTTATTGCTCTCTAGTTGGTTGCTTCCCAGTCTTTTGCTAACCTCCACCTGTACTAAGCGGACTGACTGCTTGTGCATCCAAAATCCTTAAAACCAGTTATGCCATATGAGTCCACCATACCTTCCTATACATGGTATTTACCTGCCATTCCTAACGAAGACTTTCGTGTACCATCTCGAAATTAATCAAAAGCATTTCTCTTTTTGTGCCTCTGTTTTAGCTCATGAGGAAGTAGTAGGTAATTCATGATTTTTTTAAGTTGGACAAGTTTCACCCGGGGATTGCATGTCTAATGTGCAAACCCATAATACGAGAAGGAACTGGCATAGAGTGCGCCCGGCTCATTAAAAATTATACAACAAACAAACCCTCCTTCACGCTTTGTTCATGAGAAATCAGAAAACTTTGGCAGTGATAAACAAAGGAGATTAAGAGGATGTGATCGTCCTCATGCGGGAGCCGTTCCTCGAAACTTGTCCAGCTCAAGAAGTGATTGAGTTATCTGCTAGCATTTGTTGACGAAATAAGCACCTCTCAAAAACATTCTTTCTTCTGTTTTTAAAACCAAGAGCTCTGGTACATGTTTAGTTTTTGTTTCCGACCACGGGTTTTCAACCTCGCCATCAAATTCCATGGTTCGAGAGTCTCCACCTTCTTTCTTCAAAGCACCAACTAGGAGAGCATAATTGTCATTCTGAGTGTAATGTGCATTGTCCCAAAGTATTACATTGTCTTCTGCATGCTTGTGATATGATTTATTCTGAAATTCTTAGTTCTAGTCTCCTTTAAAACTCTGGAGGAGTTTCTGCATTTATGTTTTGCTTCACTCATGGAGGCTAGCGAGATACCACCCTAGTATGCTCAAGCTATGTGCAATGTAATCTTGTCTTGATTTTCAGTAGTATATTATTTACTTTTAGGTATTTGTGATTGGTCAATTGAAAGAAGGATTGCTCCGTGCATTGTCCTCATAGCATTGTTTCAATACTTGCTAGACTCTTTTCGTAGTACATGCTTATATACATCTAATGAAGCAAAAGAGTTTGTCAAAGTTTTCTTTGTCGCGTCCAGTTCGTTGAACTGAATTGCTTGAGGACAAGCAATATGCTAAGCTTGGGGGAGTTGATACGTCTCAAACGTATCTACTTTTCCAAACACTTTTGATATTGTTTTGACCTCATTCTTGCATGATTTGAACTAAACTAACCCGGACTGACGCTGTTTTCAGCAGAGCTGCCTGTATGGTTTTATTGTGTGCAGGAAAACGGATTTTTAGGTATCTCAGAAAAATCCACGAAAAATCACAGAAAATCCACGCACCCGAAGGAACCTGGTGCCAGAAGAGGGACCAAAGGGGGCCAGGGGGGCTCCAGGCGCCCTGGTGGCGCGGCCCACCCCCTGGCCGCGCCGGGAGGCCGCCTGGGTGGACCCCACCTCCCCTGGTGCCCTACTTTGACCCGTATTTTAGCTCGTGACGGAAAAATCCCAGATCAAAAGTTCTTTTCCCAGTTTTCGCCGCGGAGCCGCCGCCACCCTCTGTTCTTCTTCGG